>OZ004618.1:2400000-3087628 GCA_963924575.1 Pycnomerus fuliginosus
GTGACTCTACATGGTCTGTCCAAGAAAGCTTCGGATCCAGGATTACTCCCAGATACTTCACTCTCTCGGCCAGACCCAAGGTCACCCCTTGCAGCTTGGGCCATCTTACGGTGTCCAACTTTCTTTTCCTAGTGAAGAGGAGCAACTCCATCTTGTTCGGGTTTACCGACAAGGATCGCCCCTCGCACCAGTTGCTAACTCTGTTCAGAGCCTGTTGCATGATGGCTGTGACTGTCCCCAGGAACTTGCCCCTAATTACAATGCACACATCATCAGCGTACGCCTGAGCGTAGCACCCTTCTCCGTTCAGGTCCCTTAGGAGGCCGATTTTATATTTAGAGAATTATATATTATTGACAGCTGTCAATTGAATGGCATTTTCTAAGCCTTCTAGATTTTGAATAACGACAGTCAACTTTTGATTCTTTTGTGGTCGCCAATTTGAATTTTGACACCATCAAATACACAAAAAAATGTCTTTTTTCAGATGTCAAACTTGCATGAAAAACAGCTGCAAAAAATAAGCCGACTTCTTCAATCTCTTATAAAATGTGAAAACAACTGAATTCAACAGTAATAAAATACATCTTGCGGTCGTGTGACTCAGGCTTTCACATAATTTTTCAAAAACGTCCATGTTGGTTACATTGGCGTCCATAAGAAAAAGAAAAGTTGACTGTCTTTATTCAAAATTTAGAAGTTCCAAGTTTGATTTAAATCGTTAGTAAGATATTAATGTTTCTTTAGATTGACAATTTTCAGATTCTTTGTAATAACTCAGGAACGAATTAAAATATCGGGGAATTCTCTTGAGATTCTTAATCGCCAAGAAATAGCGCAACTCCAGTGCAATTTATGTCCTTCAAAGAGATTCTCAGAAGGACCCCTTACTAAACCAGGAAACATCGTCTGTGTTCCGAATACAAAACGAAATGAAAATTTCATTTAATGAAACAAATGGTGGATGTTGTTCGCGAAACCACGCCACAAATTCTTGCGTCAATAGAAAAATTAAAACTTGTTTTTCACTTTTTTTGTCAAAATTATTCACAATATTATTATCATACAGGGTGTTTCAGTGTGAGTGGAAACACCCGGCTAACTTTTTTATTTATTGACCGTTTCCAGATTATTTTTTCACTTTGTGGTGAATTGAAAAGCAGACATTATTTGTTAAAAGACTTTTTTTGTGGACCAATTACCCAATTTGTTATAACTGAAAATACGTGTCAAAATGTCAGAAAACTTTAGGCAATTTTTTATGCATTTTTTGCATTTGCATTGCAAATGTGCCCAAGAAAAATTAACAACCGCAAGAAAGTGGAAGTCCCAAGTAACACAGGACGGCGACTGGACGTCCACCAAACGTCCATATTCGTCCTGTACGGGACCGTACTATTTATGGTCGTATCATGGACGTACATTTGCGGACGATTTTCGAACGAACATCAAACGGACAATCTATGTTCGTTTTCAGCTGGACGGTTCCTGACCGAACCAAAAATGGATGTACGATGGATATTCGCTCATGAACTGTTTGCGAACAAACCTACTTAGGACGTTTTATGTACGTCCCTATATAAACAGTACTTGGATGAACCGATAATGTACATTCAATGGACGTTTTCGAGCGAACTCTTTACGGATAAACAAAAAAAATTGTAAAATGTTTACATCGCTGTGTAAAAATTCTAATATTAAACAGACTGCATCTGCTTGCCCCTGAATTGCTCTCTGTAAAGCAATATTCAGAATACCCAGTAATGGTCCATCTTTCGACGGTTTCTGGACGTCCGCTGAGGGTCATTGCATGTACGTTTTCAGACGTATCGTTCCTGGACGAAACAGAAACTGCCGTACAGTGGACGTTCGATCACGGATTGTTTCTGAACAGGCTTAAGTAGGATGTTCCACGTGCGTCCCTATATAAACAGTCTTCGGATGAATGATGAATTTAGTAAAGTAAATTCTATGGACGTTCGCTTTCGCACTTTTTACGGACTAACCAAAATTTTTGTAAAATAGTTTGCATCCCTGAAATGCAGCATTGAAAATACAACCATTTATAACAACCGTTGTACTGCTTATGATTAACAAAGTCTCCGCAAGAACTAAAAATTTACATGAATTATTTGATATGTACATATGATGGACTATTTATCATTATCTACACTTTCTTTTATTTTCGAGCCGATTGAACAACCAAATAGAACGAAATTAATCTGGATTGATGAATAATTAAGTTAGTGTTGTGATTATTTTTGATTACTTTAGGCGACAAGGGAATGCAAGGTCGTGCAGACTGCAGATGGTATTTTTATTGCAGGGCCTCTATTGTCTCTTGCGGAGGGTTGACGCAGGTAGTCCAGTAAGGGACAGCGACACTTGTAATGGTTGCAGTTTTTAAGTTAGTTTCGACGAGAAATTTGCCCTAGGTCGTGTGTAATGGTTGGTGTGCCAATATATTAATTAAATCCATTTGTGTATTATTGGGAGTGTTTTCCGTGGAGGTGTTAACGTGAGTGCTTCATAAAGAAATTTTAGAATTCCAGACCAATTGGCCATCGTCTTTACAATCATCGTGACATCATCATCAATCAGCACAAAGGCAAACAAAGGTTTGTATCGCTCATCATGAGTATAGTCATAAGAGTATTATAGGTACCTACATTTTTTTAGAAATCTGCATTTCACGATCAAAAATTCACTCACATTCAGTTAAGCGCGTCCATCATAAACATTTAATACTTCTTATTGATATTTCATGATCGATTTTGAAAATTCTTCTGAATGCCAAATTTTCCGTCTTATTAATGAGCCTGGAATCTATTTTAATTCTTAATTGTCTTATTTCAGAATCAACGCAAACTGACCAGGATTTCCAACACAACAGAGAAAGGCGTGGAGAAATGCGTACGAGAGGAGCACATTATTATATAGTTTAATAATTAACTTATACATTGGAAACAGTGAACAACTTCGGTGGAAAAATGCACTAGTGAAAATCAAGTGTTTCGGTGTAGTGGGGTGTTTCTAGTGATAGTGCAAGTACTTACATGTTACTTATTGTTCAAGTTTTAATGTGTTTTAACGAATTTTCGCCATTAATGGTCCCATATATTATATTGTAATAACTAATAAGCTATTAAATAAACCTACATATTTTATAACCCCATAGATCTATTTATTTTATTAATTATTATGCCCATCCTGGCGTATGTTCAAAAAGTGATCCGTATGACGTTCAGAAAGCATTTTGTAGCTAGTACCATAATGGTACATAGGTCATTCGCTGGAAATTCAATGACTGTCCATCAGAGGACGAATAATGGAGGGACTGTGGACTACAACTGGACCAATAATTTGTTCTTAGATGGTCCTAAAATCGTCCACAATGATCTCTAAATCGTACGATTATGGTCCGTTATGCTTCCAGACTAATCAAAAATCGTCCATATGACGTTCACGAATCATCCGTACATAGTGCCATAACGTAACATGTGTCGTCCGAGTCCGACCAGATGGTTCTGAATCTGTCCATTTTTGTGCACCGGGAATGTTCTATGAACGTCCATTTATTGTCCACAGGCCGACCACTGGATGGTCCTAGAACCACCTCACGGACCAAAATGGATGAATGATGGACGTACATAAGACATTTGTGTGTTACTTGGGTAATAAGGCTTGTAGGCATGTTAGACCAGTCAAATAGGGACCGGAGGTTACAATAATTGTTGGAAAGCCGGAGATGGTCTTAAACGCTTTAGTAGGCATCTAATAGAAGTATCCTAGTTTTGCAACTTCCCAGGATGTGTGCGTATGATAGGGTGTCCAAAAAACCCCGAAATTTTCGGACTTTTTTCAGTTTTTCGCTTATAATTTCTAAACAGTGCTTCCTAGCGAAAAGTTCGCTATTTTCGAAATTAAAGCGCACTAAATTCTGCGTCGAATGAGCCCCCCAAACGTTAATTTCGACCATGCTTTCAAAAACCATCACAAACTTAAATTTTGGTTAAACGTATTCAAAAAACAATTTATTTATAAAGGTAGTTAAGAAATGAGACGAATAAAAAATCTATTTCTTCGAAATCTTTTGGACGTGGAGGGGCCAGGGTCGTTCGCAAGTTCGATGAATAGTGTGTCGCCTTCAAATAGTTGAGGCTTAGGTACTGACTTATGACTGTTTATGGATTGCTCTATTTTGATTTTCTAGATCTAAAGCCTCAACTATTTGAAGGCGACACACTATTTATCGAGCCTGCGAACGACTTTGGCCCCTCCACGCAGTGGCGTAGCCACGGGGGTGCGAGGGGGGGCGGTCGCCCCCCCCGCCCTTAGTCCTTCGGCGCCCTTGCCGCACTGCTTACAATAAGCAACTTTATTAGGGGTTTTGTATTTTTATGGCATTACCTCTGCCTTTGGCCGAGGGTCTGCGAAGATTTGAAGGAATTTATTGCTTGATTAGTCCTGTGGCTATATGAGTAGGTATATTTCGCATATTTATAACCTTTGCCATCTGGCAAATTTCGAATAAACATTTACAGGAATGGTCTTAGCATTTCAGTATCTCTTTTACACTTCCCGTTTACGTTTGTAATTAAGTACCTACGATCTGTTCTGTTTAAAAAAAAATCGGGACATGCATACCGAGTTCAAAAACAAAAGACAACCTTAATTAGGTTGGCGGAAGCCAATAAAAATAACATTTTAAACTATTTCGCAAAGAATGGTAGTTCAAGTGTTTGTGCAAGTGGCAGAGGTATAGTACTGGTAGTGCCTGTAACTTAAGAGAATCAGCAGGATCAAATATAACGATGAAAATTCTTTCAGTAGTACGAGGTAAAATTGTATTTTAAATTTTCTATGCGCCTTTTTCCGGGTTGCCCCCCCCCCCCGCCCCTAATACCTAGCTACGCCACTGCCTCCACGTCCAAAAGATTTCGAAGAAATTGATCTTTTATTCATTGTCTCATTTCTTAACTACATTTATAGATAAATTATTTTTTGAATACTTTTAACCAAAATTTAAATTTGTGATGCTTTTTGAAATCAGCGATTGATGGTCTACAACTTTCAAGCTATAAGTTTTTTAAATTAGAGTAGCCGTTTGGACGTTACAGACGACGAAAAGTCACTACTTGTCAATTTTTCACAAAATTGTCGTTTTTGACCATGGTTTGACATGGTCGAACTTAACGTTTGGGGGGCTCCTTCATCGAACAAATCGGTCAAAAAGTAAGATTTTTCAAAACCGCAAGACACGTCAACCTTATTTTTTTAAAGCAAATTCACCCGGCCAATTACATTTTCAAAAACTCTTTTTCCTATTTTGACTGATCGTAAACATTTAATAAATTTCAAAAAAGAAAAAACAAAAAAGATTATGTAATTTCGCAGATGAATTTGTATTAAAAAAATAAGGTTGACATATACTTGCGATTTTTAAAAATCTTGCTTTTTGACGGATTTCTTCGATGTTTTTGAAAATCCAGGGTGGCCGCGACTTGACTTCTAGTCAAGTATGACACACGTTCTTAACTTTGAAAAATACGTAGATTCCGAATCCGTTGAGAAAAAGGTATGATTCCATTTAAAAAACCGATTTTTAGGGTCACTTCCGGTTTAACCGGAAGTCCAAGAAAACTATTAAATACAGTTTTAAATTCCCTGTTCTTAATTGTGCCTGGGTGGGTACCAAGTTTCAAAGTAAAATCTTGAGAAATAACGGAGATAACTGACCGTCCCGGGGCTTTGTACTAACCCTGTATAGGATTATCGGTTTCCTACCTTTGGTATTTGATAGTTTTAATGGTCCTCTGCAAGAGTTTTGCCCATAAAAATTGCCTAATAAGTTTCTTCATACTTTTACAAGTATTTTACGTTATAACAAATTGGTTAATTGATCCACAAAAAAAGTCTTTCAACAATAATAATGTCTGCTTTACAATTATCTACAAAAATAAAAATGTTTTGAAATCGGTCAAAAAATTAAAAAGTTTGACGGGTGTTTCCACTCAAACTGAAACACCCTGTATTTATGCAAAATAGGAAAAACTATTTTTTACCCCAAAAGACCGCTCACATTTTTTAGAAACCGCTTTTTCGTGATCCTGGGACCTCGAAACGTAAAGATTTGGCGTCACCTAAATTTCAAATTCCCAATTATGGTTGTCGAACGGTTAACACTTAACTTTTCAGCTAATTTTTGATAATTTTAAATTTTATTAACAATTACTTCTTAGTAGTGTTGATAATATAATGAATTGCGCTGGTTTATTTGTTGGAAAAGGTTAAACCAAAGATAATTCTAAATTGATAACCTTAGGAGGATTTCCATTTGCTTCTTTTCTTAATATTTTTTCAGAGCCGTGCGAAGGGGGCGACCGCCTCGGGCGCCAAAAGGCGCCCCGGCCGTAGAATTTTCCAAATTAAAGTAAGAATTTTCAGTATTTTTGGAATCGAAGTAATAATAATAATATTCTCGTTGCTCCGCGTAATCGGCACTGCACTAAGTGTTATTGCTATTGCGTTGATTATATTAATAAATACTTAACATGCAAGCCCACAGCAAATTATTTCGTTTCTCAAGCAGTAGGGGGCAGCAGGGGGGATTTAAAATCGAATGTAGCTGCAACCAGTCATCCGAGGGTACTAGTGCACCCTCGGATGACTGGTTGCAGCTTCTTCCCGTTCGCTCGATCTTTGCTAGATCCCTTTGTGAGCAGGGTTGTTTCGAATCGGTAATTTTTCAGTACGCCGTAAGGTGGTTGTACGCAAGGTATACCAGTGTTGCCGCCTGCTCTACTGCCCAAAGATGTGTGAAACCAAACACATCCATTCAAATTAAAGTCAGGCGTTTTCGCGTTCGCCTGTTCCAGGTAAATTTGAAACATACTAGGATGGTTATTTCGATCGCTTAATATTATGATTTTCGAATTATTATAATCAAACAAATTTTCATGAAACAATATAATCCATTATTATTATTTGAGTACGACTCTAAAATGTTCACCTCATGCAATCTTTCCCCCCTGTCGATAAAATGAGTTTAGTATGTATGGGAAGCCGCCTTGGACAAAATTAAAAATTCATTTATATTTTTATATTTTTTATATAAAACACAAAAATAATTAACAAATTTTTTGTCGCAACAAAAATTATTGGCAAAAACGAAAGTGTTTTGATGAAGCCTCATGTTTTTATTGTCGTTCTCAAATATTTGATCAATACATAAATTTTTAATTTTATCCAAAGCGGCGTCCCATAGTTAATAATGTTACAATGTTACAATGTTACAATGTAACATTTTTTTAATGGTTTAATAATATTATTTCATAACTTATTGTTTTGTAGATACTTACTGTTTAGGGGGTATTCGCATACTATTATCATTCGTAAGGCTGCCCCTCGGCCGGTTCCCGCCAAAATTGTGTTTTTTGCCTCTTAATTTAAATTTGAGAAGGGCTATCCGCTTACAATTGCTATTTTACCTGCACGTTTACTCCTGTAACACGTTGGTTAACAAATTATTGTTAAAACTACACTGGTTTTTCAAATTTGTATAATTTTCCGATTTCGCGCCAAAAAACAACATTATTGTACAAATTTGAAAAACCGGTGTAGTTTTAACAATAATTTGTTAACCAGCGTATTACAGGAGTAAACGTGCAGGTAGAATAGCAATTGTAAGCTGATAGTAATTCTCAAATTTAAATTAGAAGCAAAAAACACTATTTTGGCGGGAACCGGCCGAGAGGCCGCCTAATAAGGGGTGTCTATAATGTTTGCAAATCTCTCAACCAAAATATCTTGTTGCCTCTCCTAATTACCTACGTCCTGTGTCAGAAAGAATATTATTCACTTTTTACAAAATCAAGAATAGGCCTACATCTCAGGGGGTTTAGGGGGTACATCGTCAAATTTAATTGTACCCAACACAGATTGACGGGTCCCGATCTCGATGTAAAAGTCGACCACTTCGAGCGATTTTTCCTCAATTGAATCAAGGAGTAGAAAATCTGTGTGACCTTTCCTAAATAATCGATCTTCCAGCCGTTTCATGAGCTTTTAAACAATATAAGCACAGTGACTATCGATTCTTACACTATAATTTTAAAATTCATACTTGGTTAGGTACATAAGTAAGTCGGTAGATAGATAGTAAGAAAGAACCTATGCCAGAATAGTAGCAAAGATTATTCAAATTGAGAGGCTTCAGATTGCACCTTGTGCTGCTCAGTCATTCTGGCAACAATGTAGATGTTATTGCATTACCGACTTAGTACTGACCTCCGGCCAACAGAAGGCAGATTTAGTCAAGATTTAGTTTCAAGTTTTACCGTAAATTGGCAGCACCTCTCTAGGCGGAGAAGAAAGGCCGTCAGTTTTAAAATACTAAACTAACTTTATATTATTTTTTTCAATATAAGGATTTATTCGTTATAGTTCTCATGTAAACGTTTAAACCCCATGTTAATCTTTCACGTATAATTATTTCGTTGTAATTTATTGATAAATATGCGAATTATGACAACTTTTATAGTATCTGATTTTTTTACAAGAAAACTGTAAGTTCAAACGTAACGAAAAAATTACCAACAATTTGATCATATGTAATGAAGCAACGAAAAAAAAAATTGCAAAATCGTTCGTCTGTGAGGCCCATAAAAAAATAAAAACTGAAAAAAAACGCGTTTTTATTTTTTTTAAGGTCCCGGGACGAACAATTTTTTTAAAATCTTGTGTGAAGCTTCCTTACAGCTAATGACATAATCGGTAATTTTTTCATCACATTTGAACTTACAGTTTTTTTTTTATGGAGTGTATACTTGAACCTTCCAATTTCAGGATAAGCCCCAGATGCAAATTTTTCTTCGCACGGCTCTGTATTACTTTTTATCACTCACTAATTCAGACTTTTAATATAAAACCCAAAACACAAACAGAGATTCTCAGAATCACAACACAGACTTTATAAACATTAAACACATTTGTTGCCAATAAAAACTAGTTGGTAATTCCAATAATGCAACAAACCTTTCCGAAATATTTCCAATAAAAATCCCATTTTATTTTCTTATTTCTGCAAGTAAACTAAATCTTAGTTTTTCAGCTTTTTATTGTTATAAAATTTTACTCAGGACGGAGAGTAAAATGAAACTTATTAACCTCATTTTGAATATTACACCGGATTACACATGGATTCAAACTTTCCCTAGGGAATAAAGTGACTTGTTTCTAATAATGTTAACATTGGAGGTAATATTTCTTCTTCTAATAGTTCTTACCGGCAGGGAGTAAAAGACTCAAACTTTCCCAAGGGAGTAAAGTGAGTTGACTTTCACAATATCATTTTTTAATTATTTGCATTAAACATTCGATTAACAAGACGCAGGTGCGCGTAATTTAAGTGTGTAATATAAAATTTCAAAATAAATGTTTCTGTATTGAATGAGATATTGATTCGTCAATCCTTCAATTAATGCCCTTCGGGATTAAAATTGCACTTTGCTCCCTTGATACAGAAATAACCATTACCCACACCAAGGTATTCGCGATTTTAACTAATTGGATTTTTTCCTGAAATATTAGCACGTCAATATTATCTATTTTTGGCGATGTTTTTGCCTACATTTGGGCATTTTCACAAAGGTAAAATCCTCAAGAAAAAATGTGGGCTAGGGAAGTTATAGGGAAGAGGCTGAAACCTCCCCACTCTCTGAATGATACTACTATTTATAAACTTTCAAGGGCCCCCTTAATGATAAAGAATGATAAATTATTGTACCTAAATCAAGTTGAGATGTTTTTTTTATTCGGTTTAGTGAAAAGAGAAACAAGCCTCCAAAGTTGTAATCTTTAAGACCTTTGATTTTTATTTATGAGTTAAGAGTAGTGCCATACGATCGCGGATGGGGTGTGGAAGATCTGATAAAACATGGAATCGAGAAATAGGAGAAAATTTTGCAAAACTTCATTTCTCGATATTGGAAATATGGATTTGGACTGTCAGTGAAAATCAGTTTGGGATTAAAACCGGTCGAGGTGAACACTTATCCTAGATTTTCCGAATTATGGCACGGCAATCTTCTGATAACTATAATAAAGTTCGTAGATAAACCGCCGATAAGCCGCTAAATATCAAAATTTTTCACGCTCCGAATCAATTAGGCAATTTTCTCATCTCGGCTACAATGTTTTTCAAACCAATTATAATATTGGTATTGGTTGCCTTCCCAGCATCATTAACGGAATCTCTACCTTGTCAGGTAATTTGAATTTTTTTGTTAATTATTAAATTATTGATTTGAAGGCCTGCCATCCGGTGGACGAAGCAAAGATTAACATTCATCTAATACCACACTCGCACGACGATGTCGGCTGGCTGAAGACTGTAGATCAGTATTATTACGGAAGTAAATGTCATTGCTAAAATAACTCTTATCTACTATTTATTTTAGCACACAGAAAAATTCATGACGCCTCCGTTCAGCTAATAATAAGTTCCACCATAAGTGCACTGTTGTTGAATTCTGATCGAAGGTAATAATATTTGCTTGCTACCCTAATAGAAAGTGAACGTTTTCACATCTTTTTCGGTGAGGAAAATAGCCAGTTCTCTGCCTAGGGGGGAAAGTAGTAACTTTCCTTCCCAGACGAGTAAACTCGCCTTTTCTGGTAGCAGCTATATCCACAGCGACCCTTGTTCTTCATTGTTATATTGTATTAGTTCGGAGTAAAGTGCTCTTCCCTCCCTTTGGTGATTACTGTCCTCGGCAAGGCTCGGCACCTTTTCCAGTTGCAGTTCAGAAAGCGGCAATTCAATTTCAGAATTGTCAATTCAATTATTTCGTAAATTGTATTTCAGATTAGTCAATTGATTTTCAGAAAGCTTCAATTGAAATTCAGAATTCGTCAATTGTACAGGGTGATCCAACCGTTTTGTCCCACTTTCAAATTGGAATATCTCCGTTGTCTTACAAGTTAGAAGGTTGAATCAAAAAGTGGATTATAGAGTAGACCCTCAAGTTTTGTTTGGTATATCGAAACAAATTTTTCAAGGTCAAACTTCGTCTCTGCGGAAAAAAGTTAAATTTTTTTAAATGGAACACCCGGTATATTTTGCATTTTTTGGTTAGATCTGATCATTCTAAACAAGTTTTGTATAGCATACTATAGCTTTACTTCTAACCGTTTGGCGGGAATTTTGAAATTTGTAGCGCGAACGTTGGCACTTTGAAGGACTGTACCGGGCTAACCATTTAAGATTTCAAAATGAAATTTACCACATAAATTATCTGAAATACTCTTCATTAACAGGGCATCAATTTTTAAATTTTTTTAGTTTTATTTTTTTTCTCGAGGTTTTCAAAATGCCAACGTTCGCGCTACAAATTTCAAAATTTCCGCCGAACGGTTAGAATTAGAGCTATAGTAAGCTATACAAAACTTGTTTAGAATGATCAGATCTAACCAAAACATGCAAAATATACCGGGTGTTCCATTTAAAAAAATGAAGCTAATTTCCTCAGAGACGAAGTTTGACCTTGAAAAATTTGTATCTATATACCGAACAAAACTTGAAGGTCTACTCCATGATCCACTTCTTGATTCAACCGGATTCAACCTGCTAACTTATAAGACAACGGAGATATTCCGATTTAAAAGTGGGACAAAACGGTTGGATCACCCTGTACAACTACAATTGATGAAATTCAATTGACGCTTTCTGAACTACTTCTGCAAAAGGTGTAGTTCAGGCCAGTCGAATCAAATTCAGAAAGCGTCAATTGTACTTCAGATTAGTCAATTGATTTTCAGAAAATCTGAAAATCAATTGACCAATCTAATTTGATAAATCTGAAATATAACTGGCACTTTCTGAATTTGAACTGATTTATCTGAACTACTATTGACGACACATTCTGAAATTCTATTGACAATTTTGAAATTGATGCTTTCTGAACTACTACTGGAAAGGTGTAGCAATATACTTAAATAGCTATTTTTTATTGTCGACTTAGATTTGTTCAAGTGGAAACTGCGTTTTTCTGGAAGTGGTGGCAGGACCAAAACGAAGAGCTTCGCCAAAAGGTAATAGATCTGGCCAATAAAGGACAACTTGAATTTCTCGGGGGTGGCTGGACTATGACCGATGAAGCCACCACAAATTATCAATCCATCATCGACCAGTACACATGGGGCTTTCGGTAATCCCTTAATCTCGCACATAACTCACTGTTGGTATAGAATTTTAAACGATACTTTAGGCAAATGCGGAATTCCCAAAATTGGATGGCAAATCGACCCGTTTGGGCATAGCCGCGAGCATGCATCAATCTTGACTCAAATGGGTTTCCAGGGTTTAATTTTGGGTCGCGTTGACCACAAGGAGAAAGATTTTAGACTGCAGAGTAAACGACTCGAGTTTATATGGAGGAGCAGCGTTAACTTGAGTAAGAAAAAAAATATTTATGTTATACATTCTATGTACAACATGTATCGAGCTCTTCAAACCCTCTTCCTTGTGGTGGGTTAGTCCACGTTCTTCTTTGTGATGGTACAGCTTTTTGCACGTCTTCGCCTTCTCCACTGTTTCCTTCCATTTCTTTCTGGTCCTTCCATCCTTCTATTTCCATGCTTTTTTGCGATTTTATTGTTCTTATTACGTCCTCTCTTAATATGTTGATTATCTCAAAGTTCATGAGTCTTCGGCGTTCTTCATCTCCAATTTTTAACCTCCCCAACCCCAACACAATTTTAAAAAAATGGGAGGTTACTGCAATCACTAAAATTTTCGAATTCGAGATAAGACCGGATCTATGCGTTTTGAGGTCTCAGGAACCCAAAAAAGTGGTTTTTAAAATGTGTCTGTGTGTACGTACGTACGTTCGTACGTTTGTAAACACGCCACAGCCAAAACTACTCGATCGATTTGGCTGAAATTTGGAGCATAGGCATCTCGTAACCCAACTTAGATCTGAAAAGCTTTTGGAGCCAATCGTGCAACCGCAAATGCCATTTTGGCACATCAACTTTTAAATTTTAAATGCAAACCCCCATTTTTTACGTCACCATAAGAAAGATCTTCAAATTCTGCTTCTAAAAATGTATTAACTCTTAGTGCCCTTTTGACCAAAAGTTGAAAAAAAATTGATTTTTATCGGACTTTAAAATCGCGGTACAGCCCAAGCCCCTGAACCGATTTGGCTGAAATTTTGCACATGAGGATTGTATTACACGTCGAAGAGCTGAACAAATTTTGAATTCAATCGACTCACGGAAAGTGCCGTTTTGGCACACCAATTTCCAAATTTAAAATTATTCTCTCATTTGACCATTAAAAACAAGTTTTTGAAAGATTTATTGTCACCATCAGAAAGGTCTTCAAATTCTGGTTTCAAATAAGAGAAAATTAATTCGCATTTAGCGCCGTTTGGTTCAAAAAATCGAAATTTTATAATAACAGTAAAAATACATTATAGCCCAAATTACTGAATCGATTTGTCTGAAATTTGGTACGTGGAGATTGGGTGACCCGTTGAAGACCTGAAAGACATTTGAAAGCAATTGGCCCACGGGAAGTCCCATTTAAGCATATCAACTTAAAATTTTAAGTACAAGACCTCCTTTTTTATGTCGCCATTAGAAAGGCGATCAAATTCTGGTTCTAAAAATGTGTTCACAGTTTCTGCCATTTCAGTGGAAAATAGAGAAAAAATTCTTTCTCATTAAAAGGGAGCGGGCTGACAGTGGATGACATAAAGTGGCAGTTATTGTCAAAAAGGTGGAAAAAGATTAACCTTAAAAGGAACATACTGTCAAACGTGACGGGTGATGTCCGAGGTGACGTCGGTATTTGTCAGAAAATTGCGAAATTAGTCAAGGATTTAAAAAATTCTGTTGAATTGACTACTATCTACACAGAATACAAAGATCCACGCGATGGGGAGGTTCCAGCCGCTTCTCTGCCGCATTTTTGTTGGTACATCTATTCTTCTTGTTTCCACCTTTGCTCTTCTGCACTCTTTGTTCCACCATCCTTGTTCTTTATTGTGAGATGTTCCTTTTTTCTCTGTGTTGCCCTTTCTATTTCTTCCCGAAGTCCCTTTAATGAGTTTGTTACGTCAGTCGATTTGAACTTCGCTTCTTTCAGTTTTCCTTGGTGTCGTTTAATACTTTCCTCATTCCAAATTTTTTTTGTTCTTGTTTCGGTTGCCCCTTTCTTAATTTTTCTTATTTGTTTTAGTTCCACGCAATCCGTGATTCGACTCGGAATATTTCTATCTCTTGTCGTCATTTGATATTCCATAATCTTCAATTATCCTGATTAGTTCCTTCTTTGTTTTTCGCTTTATCTTTTGAAGCACGCGTTCCTTCGTTTTCTTCGTCAGTTATAATGTCTCCCTTGTTTTCCGATTCTTGCATTCAGATCTCCTCCTATTAATTTCTCTTCCTGCAGTTCGCAGATATGTTCTTTTATTTTCTTTCCAATTTCCTTCATACCTATGTTATTATCCTCCATTCTTCGCCCTCTCTTCTTATTCTTTTTTCTACCATTTCTTGATGTCTATTTCTTCCCCATTTCTTACTTCTTCAAAATGTTTTTCCCCCCATCGCTCGTCCTTCTTTCTTGTTTCTTTTCGCATACTTGCATTTTCACGAATATTGATGAGGCAGCTTTTCTCGTACTCTCTCCCATCCTTCTTTCTCGATCCATGTTTCAACTATGCATATAACATCAAAGTTTTGTATACCATATACTAGCAAACATTTTCATTTAGTTTTATTGATTATAGCTTTATGTTACTCTTATTGTCATTTTTTCCTTGTTTGTTTATATTTCTCATTATCTTCTTGTTCTTCCGTACGTAGCCAAATTAGCCTCGCCTCTTTCTTCTTTTTGCTGTTTCATATTCCTTTTCGAACCATTTATTCATTTTTTGTCCCTTTTCTACCGATTACTTTTTCCGTGGACTTTATGATACTATTCCTTACGCCTTCCCACAGTTGCTCACTGTTTCCCTGTTCCATGCTCTACCTCAGCTGCCTTCTCACCTCTTCTTGCATTTCTTTCTTCCTTTCCATTGGTCTTTCTATGTTCCATCCTCTTCTTTTCTTTTGCCTATTATCTTCCTTCACTTTTCTAATGTTCATTTCTATTATCACCAGCTGGTGGTCAGTGTCCATGCTTGTGCCTCTGTATGATCCAACGTCGTGTATCATTGTTGTTCTCTTTTGATATTATTTCCTGTTGCTTTGCCTTGTGCTTAAATTTCGTGCTAACAATGTACAAGAAAAAAATGATGACTCAAAAATGATTGATAATTTACAGTTAATTCCAATATTTTTACGACAATCCTGCCTGGATTTTACGGATTTGTCGCAGGTGCTTGTTTTGATATTTTCTGTACTGATTATCAGCCCATCGTCGACGATTTGCACAGCCCTGATTATAATCTCCAAGACAGAGTAGGGCAAGATTCTTGAATAGTATACTGAATTTGAACAGGTTAAAAAATTTGCAGATGAAATGGATAAACTCGAGGATTATTTTCAAACGAGTCATCTTTTGACCCCGATGGGGGGTGATTTTAATTATCAATCAGCCGAAGTTGACTATACTAACATGGATAAACTCATTAAGTACGTATTAAAGAGATCGAGCAATTGCTGAAGACGCTTTTAGAGGATTTCGAGGGCACGAAAAATACCACGTCTTCTATTCAACCCCTTCCTGCTACGTGAAAGCTGTTTACAACGAAATGAAGAACAAATCTTTGATGCTTACTGAAAAATTAACTGATTTTTTTCCTTACATTTCGGATGCTCATTCGGTTTGGGCGGGTTTTTTCACCTCTAGACCGACACTCAAGAGATTTGAAAGAATCGGTAATAATATTCTTCAAGCCACCAAACAAATGGCAACCTTTTCAAGAATAAACGGCAGGAATTTCGATGCCTCAATTGTTGCTTTGAAGGAAATTATGGGGGTAATGCAGCATCACGATGCTATAACCGGTACTGAAAAGCAGCCAGTTTTCAAGGACTACGTTAGTTTACTCCATTCCGCCATAAAAGAAGTGGAAGTAACAATAGGAGAAATTGTTGGGTAAACATTAATTGTAGAGAAATATTACACTAAATTAATGCAGAGATCAATTAGGAGGAAATTCTTCACAATTTAAGTGGTCCATGTGTCTTTTGGCTAACGTCAGCATTTGTGAGGCTTCCCAAAAAGACGATTTCGTTGTAGCAGTTTACAACCCCCTTTCTCGACAGGTTAATCACTACGTGCGCCTGCCAGTAAACGGAGGCAGTTACAAAATTGCCGGATCGGACGGTACCAACTTTTTTGATTTTGAAAATATTAAGACTGTTTCCAGGGCAGGAAGAGTACGACATTTTTGATAACATCCACGATTTTGACTTTATTAAAGAGAGCCATAGAAAATCTAGTTCGGGAGAGTTGGTGTTCCTAGCTAAAAACCTGCCACCAATGGGTATTAAAGTCTATCACGTTGAGATGATATCTCCGAGTAAAGAAAAAAACACTTATAGTGAAGTTAAATTTGACGAAGCTTTCGGCGACAAGGTAATTTAGTAAACTAAAGGGTGGCCCGTAAAAAATAGGACAGTTTTTTTTGTATTATCTTTGTTAGTTTTTGTAAGATGTTTTTCAATTTTATACTCGATGTAGCTGAAGGTTGAGGTCGTTGATACCGCTCATTAGAATTGGATTCGCATCATCAGTATCCTCTCATTTTTTTGTTTCCTATTTGCAAAATGCAACCATTTCATTTTGGCACGTTCTAGACTAAGCCATTTGCATTAAATTGTCAATTTTTCACTTTTCTCTTGTTTTTTAAAACTTTTGTGCTAAATTTTTGAAAATACATTAAATTTTCTCGGTTGGTACCACTGCAATCGCCACAAAAATGTTGCCGTTCGCACAGTTGGCCTCGATTTATTAAGAAACGATGTCACACTTGAGCTTATCGTTTTTCTAAATGACTCCTAGGTCACCTGACTGGACCTCTCATTTTTTTGTTTCCAATTTGCAAAATGTAATTATTCATTTTTATACGTCTTAAACCCAGTAATTTGAATCAAATTGGGTATTTTTCAGTTTTTTTTCGTTTTTTAAAACTTTTGTGCTAAATTTTTAATAATAAATTTAATTTTATCGGTTGGTACCACTGCAACCGCCACAAAAATTATGTCATTCGCTTAGTTGGCCTCGATTTACTAAGAGACGATATATCACACTTGGTCTCTATCGTTTCTCTAAATGACGCCTAAGTCACCTGACTGGACCTCTAATTTTTTGTTTTCAATTTGCAAAATGCAATTATTTCATTTTTGCCCGTTTTAAACGCAGTAATTTGAATCAAATTGGGGATTTTTCAACTTTTTCTCGTTTTTCAAGACTTTTGTGCTAAATTTTTAATATTTAATTTAATTTTCTCGGTTGGTACCACTGCAACCGTCACAAAAATGCTGCCATTCGCTTAGTTAGCCTCGATTTATTAAGAAACGATATGTCACACTTGGGCTTTAGCTAGCGTTTTTCTAAATGACTCCTAAGTCACCTGTTTCCTATTTGCAAAATGCAATTGTTTCATTTTTGCACGTTCTAAACGCAGTAATTTGAATCAAATTGTTAGTATTTTTTTATCTTCTTTGGTCTATTTTTTGACTGACTTGGTCTCTCTCGGTCTGTCTTTTGTTTTTTAGTCATATTTGTTCTTTTTTGAAATTTCTTGGTCTGGATTAGGTTAGAAACTGTCTGGATTTCTGTTTAAGTAATAAATTATGCATTTTAAAGTCTGACTAAGTCGTAAGCTACGCAATTTAATGCCTTAAATTGCATAATTTAAAAAGTTAAACCACGAAAGCGAAGGAAAATCGACAGACAAAATTAAAGAATTGACCAAGTTTAAGTCTGGAAGCCATTTTGGAAAGGGAAAAAACGGTTTAATCACTTGCTTCAAATTGTAGCCCCACCCCATTGGCCTAAATACCAAGTGTGACATACCGTTTCTTAGCAAATCGAGGCCAACTAAGCGAATGACAGCTTTTTTGCGACGGTTGCAGTGGCACCAACCGAGAAAATCTAATTTATATTTAAAAATTTAGCACCAAAGTGCTAAAAACGAGAAAAAAGTGAAAAATTGATAATTTAATTCAAATTGCTTAGTTTAGAACGCAGAAAAATTACATAATTGCATTTTGCAAATAGGAAACAAAAGAATGAGAGGTCCAGTCAGGTGACTTAGGAGTCATTTAGAAAAACGATAGAGCCCAAGTGTGATATATCGTTTCTTAGTAAATCGAGGCCAACTAACTGAATGGCAGCTTTTTTGTGACGGTTGCAGTGGTACCAACCGAGAAAATTAAGTTTATTTTTAAAAATTTAGCACGAAAGTTAAAAAAAATGAGGAAAAATTGGAAAATCCCCAATTTGATTCAAATTACTGGGTTTAAAACATGCAAAAATGAAATAATTGCATTTTGCAAAACAAAAGTTTAAAAAAATAAGAAAAAAATTAAAAATTGACAGTTTAATTCAAATGGCGAGTATAAAATTGAAGAACATCGTACAAATTTTTTATGGGCCACCCTTTGCTATATTCACATAAAATTTCAGTTCAACGGATTCACCATTGACGGTTCTGGCAAACTAAAAGACGTAACTTTGAGGGGGCAAAAAATTAAAGTCTCGCAGGAATTCCTCTTCTACGAAGGGGCAATCGGGGCGCCTAAAGCTTCTGGAGCTTACGTTTTTAGACCAGTAGGTTCAGCCCTTTCAATTTCTCTTTCAAGCGTGCAATTTAAAAGAGGAACATTAGCTGACGAAGTTCTGCAAATCTACAGCAAAGAAGTCAGGCAAATTATTAGAGTATACAAAGGCTGCGATGATCCTTACATTGAGTTTGATTGGTTGGTCGGTGATCTTGCTTTGTACGATTTATTTCTTTGACTCGTTTTGACAAACTTTTTTAGCCATAGAGGACGCGGGAAAGAAGTCATAACGAGATTTAACGTTGATGAATTTGCAAATAAGGGTGTTTTTTACACGGATTCCAATGGACGCGAGCAGATTAAAAGGAAGTTGAATATGAGGGAAGAATTTGCCTATGATTCTAGCTCACAACCAATTGCAAGCAATTACTATCCTGTTACTTCAAAAATTGTGATTAAAGATGAAAAAAAGGCAATGCAAGTCGCTGTGTTGACAGATCGTGCAGAGGGGGGTTCAAGCTTGCAGGATGGTTCTATAGAATTAATGGTACATAGAAGACTACCATTTGATGATGTCTACGGAGTGGGGGAAGCTCTAAATGAAAAGGAATATGGCAGAGGATTATTTGCTAGGGGTCAGCACTATTTTACTTTTGGTAGTACAGAAGCAGTTCAAGGTGAGAATTTAGAGCTATAAATTATCTGAATCCTGGACTTTTAGGAGTACGTTCTGCCAGTGCTTTTGAAAGAAACCTCGCACATAGAAAACACATGCCTCCTTTGGTTTTACTTAGTGATATTTCGCGCCTCACCACTGGGCAAAAACTAAAATCAGAAGTAACTACACTTTTTCCAGCAGCAGTTCAGAAAGCGTCAATTGAATTTCAGAATCCGTCAATTGTAATTCAGAAAACATCATTTCAGTTGCTTCGGCATTCGGTACTACAATTAACGGATTTTGAACTATGTACATCTGAAAAAGGTGTAGGGATTCGTTAATCATAGAATTATTTTCAATTTTAGATCAGAAATCTTCACGAGTCCTTACCTGAAAACGTGAACATCCTCAGTCTAGAACCTTGGAGAGATGACACGTTTTTGCTCCGGCTAGAGCATACGCTTGAAAATAATGAAGATTTGCTTTTGTCTCGAAGAATTATTGTTGATCTCAATGCAAGGATTTAGCTTGGTTTCGACTAAAATACTAATTTGGGAGGTTTTAGAATGTGTTTGCTACGTTTTTTATAACTGAAATTGGCGAGACCACGCTAGGAGCCAATCAGTGGTTGGATGAGTATGAAGATGACGAAAAGTTCGCGTGGAATGGGTTCGAGCCATTTGTATTTCCCGTGAAACTAAACATTAGTGATCCTTTAAAAATCGAGCTGGGACCTATGCAAATACGAACGTTTTTGATAAAAGCTGTTAAGAAGTAAATGCACGTTTTACTCTGAAATATAAAACGCTTTGAGAGATTTTTTTTATCTATAGGACATTAGCAGCTTGTCACATTTTCGATTAGTACAATATGAGTTTATTCGCTTGAGAGTCTCTTCATTTTAAAGTACACTTTCTGACGTAGAATTGGGTACTCCAACTAAGAAATTGATTTCAATAATAAACAATAATAAAAATATTTTTTCAAATATAAACCTTCTGTTAAATTGCACTCTGAGATAGTAGAGTGCCAGTTCGCCTGAAACGTGTCACCCTGTGGGGGTTTGAAGAGTAAAAGCTGAAACCTTCACAAAACGTTAGCTCATATTTTATTAAACTTAAGTCCAAAGTTGCCAAAAAATTGCCCTGGGCAAAAGGGCGTTATTCAAAATTTTCGAGTTATTAACACCAGCCGATAGCCCATGTTGTCTACTATATTTTGCCGAAAATTTCCATAAATGGTTTGTACCCGTTTGGCCACAAAAAAATAAAATAATTTCGAAAATGCATTGACTCTTATGGCAGTCAGGATTTGCCGAGGCAAATATCTCCGTTCCACAACGGCGAAAAATTGATCGTTTCGACCGCTTTCTGCCGTTTCGCACTCAATATCTCGCAAACAACACTTCAAATCTAAAAATACCTCTCTTCCATAATTGAAGGCCCATCTATCCCGATTACGACAATGTCTTTCATTTAATTTTTACTATAACTATAACTCTGTAACTATTGAAAAACTACCATGAAAGCACATCTGAACGCGGCAGAGCGCCGCGGTTGTCGATCACCCGGCGGTACCCCGCTACCCCCTGTATCGCCCTCAAGCTCCCAGCGCTACAGTTTCTTGTTTAATAATATCATTGTTTAATAGGATAATAATGAGGTTTAGACGGTAAAATATTACACTAAATGAATTTATTCGCTGTCATCCTCTTCTATATTCTCTTCGTTAATATTTGAAGTAGAAAAGGAAGACGTATTCCTAATAATAGACCCTGCAAATCCATTTTTGCATGCCTTTTGTCCCATGCAATAACAAGAGCCGATGCAGGCAATTTTGTTTTTTCTACAACTGCATGATTTGCTACTACAATCTGAAAACAAAAATTGTCATGCACACAACATTATGAAAAAGAATGCAGTAGAGAAGCGGCTGGAACCTCCCCATCGCGTGGGTCTTTGATTTCCGTGTCTTCGTAGGTATTTAAAATTTTAAAGATAATGCCTAAGTGGCACTTCTCATTCACCAACTGCTTTCAAAAGCCTTTCAGCTCTTCAACTGGTCACCCAATCTCCATGTACCAAGTTACAGCCAAATCGATCCAGTAGTTTGGGCTATAATGTGTTTTTAGTGTTATTACAAAATTTCGATTTTTTTACCCAAAGAACATAAGTATGAATGAATTTCGTCTTATTTAAAACCAGAATTTGAAGACCTTCCTAATAGTGACAATACATTTTTCACAAACTTGTAGATGGTTAAATGAGTATAATTTTAAATTTGAAAATTGGTGTGCCAAAACAGCACTTGCCGTTTGTCGATTGCCTCTGCTCTTCGACGTGCGATACCATCTCCATGTACAAAATTTCAGGCAAATCCTCGGGCAAATCGATCAAGAGGTTTGGGCTGTATCATGTTTTTAAAGCGCGTTAAAAATCTTAAATACCTTAAGTTTTTGTCAAAGGCATTAAGAGTGAATACATTTTTAAAAGCAGAATTTGAAGGCCTTTATTATGGTGTCGCCAAAAATAGGGGCTTATATTTAAAATTTCAAAGTTAATGTGCCAAAATGACAGATTTTAGAAACCACTTTTTTGGGTTCCTGGGACCTCAAAACGTATAGATCTGATGTTATCTCAAATTCGAAAATTTTAGTGATTGCAGTAACCTCCCATTTTTTTTTGAATTGTGATGGGAATTGGGGAGGTTAAAAATAATACTTTTCTTGCATTTACACATAGTTAACTCCTTTAAATCCTTTGGGTATGGCGGCAATGTTTGAAAAACCGGAGTCATTCTGCCACCAACGATTTCCCATCCGTGCTCCAAATTGTTTAAAATGCGTTGAATTGGCTCTAAACTGTTTATCCAAATATTACATTGGTAATGAGCACGTAGACAATGCAGTTTTAAGCTGTCTTGAGTAGGTGGAAATTTAACAACAGTTTTGCTTCTAGCCAAAGTGCCACGTTAAATTGTTGATAGATTTAATATCTTCGTTAGATGTATATAATTTTATAACGAACTTTTCCAAATTTAGAAAAATATGGTCAATAAACCGATTCGCTCCTAGATTGTCGAGTAAGAAATGAAAATTTTTGTATACCTACTTTCCAACAATTTTTTTTGCCAAGACCGGAAAATTGACTGGTAGTGGCTTTTTGGCTAGTAGCAACACTGTTGATAAATTGCAATCTGTCCAAGACAGCTTAAAACTGCATTGTCTACGACTCTACGTGCTCATTACCAATGTAATACTTGGATAAACAGTTTAGAGCCAATTCAATAATGCATTTTAAACAATTTGGAGCACGGATGGGAAATCGTTGATGGCAAAATGACGCCGGTTTTTCAAACATTTCCACCCTACACAAAGGATTTAAAGAAGTTAACTACGTGAAAATGCAAGAAAGGTACAATTTTTTTTCATTATGTTGTGTGCATGACAATTTTAACATCCCCAACCCTTTTGTTTTCAGATTGTAGTAGCAAATCATGCAGTTGTAGAAAAAACAAAATTGCCTGCATCGGCTCTTGTTATTGCATGGGACAAAAGGCATGCAAAAATGCATTTGCAGGGCCTATTGTTAGGAATACGTCTTCCTTTTCTACTTCGAACATTAACGAAGAGAATATAGAAGAGGATGACAGCGAATAAATTCATTTAGTGTAATATTTTACCGTCTAAACCTCTTTATTATCCTATTAAACAATGATATTATTAAACAAGAAACTGTAGCGCTGGGAGCTTGAGGGCGATACAGGGGGTAGCGGGGTACCGCCGGGTGATCGACAACCGCGGCGCTCTGCCGCGTTCAGATGTGCTGTCATGGTAGTTTTTCAATAATTACAGAGTTATAGTTATAGTAAAAATTAAATGAAAGACATTGTCGTAATCGGGATAGATGGGCCTTCAATTATGGAAGAGAGGTATTTTTAGATTTGAGGTGTTGTTTGCGAGATATTGAGTGCGAAACGGCAGAAAGCGGCCGAAACGATCAATTTTTCGCCGTTGTGGAACGGAGATATTTGCCTCGGCAAATCCTGACTGCCATAAGAGCCAATGCATTTTCGAAATTATTTTATTTTTTTGTGGCCAAACGGGTACAAACCATTTATGGAAATTTTCGGCAAAATATAGTAGACAACATGGGCTATCGGCTGGTGCTAATAACTCGAAAATTTTGAATAACGCCCTTTTGCCCAGGGCAATTTTTTGGCAACTTTGGACTTAAGTTTAATAAAATATAAGCTAACATTTTGTGAAGGTTTCAGCTTTTACTCTTCAAACCCCCACAGAAATGTTTTCTAGGCACTTTAT
Source organism: Pycnomerus fuliginosus (assembly GCA_963924575.1). Lineage (NCBI taxonomy): Eukaryota > Metazoa > Arthropoda > Insecta > Coleoptera > Zopheridae > Pycnomerus > Pycnomerus fuliginosus. Next base: position 2,423,724 of record OZ004618.1, read on the forward strand.
TCGCTCCTGAGCTCTCTACTTTTAAAAACATTTTTTTGGTGAGATTGGAACACGAATTTTGGTAGGTATTATTAGAACTCGCCCAATTCGAAAAAAGTAGATTTGTTTTGTATAACTTCAAAATACAGTAAATCAATAAAAACCGACAATTTTTGTTTAAAATTGTGTTTTGGTTCATTAGAGACTCTAAACAAAGCAATTGTCAATAATTTGTCTAATGAAAAACTTGAAACGCTAAATTCACCAAAAGTGTTCACTAGAAAAATGATTTTTTCAAGTCGTTGGGGAACCCAAAGTGTGACCCATCCTACTTCCTCAAATTTGAAGGAGAATCGATTGGTGGAAATTTTAAACTTCTAGTTCTCGCCCACTTCGAAAAAAGTAGATTTGTATAGTTTGAAAATACAGTAAATGAATGAAAACCGACGATTTTTGTTAAAAATCGTGTTTTGCATTATAAGAGACTTTAAACAAAACAACTGTCAGTAATTTGTCTAATAAAAAACTTAAAACGCGAAATTTACCAAACGTCTACATTAGAAAGATGATTTTTTCAAGTGGCTGGGGACCCCAAAGTGTGACCCATCTTACTTCCTCAAATTTGAAGGAGAATCGATTGGTGTAAGTTTCAAACGTCTAGGACTCGCCCACTTCGAAAAAAATTGATTTGTATAGCTTCAAAATACAGTAAATCAACAAAAACCGACGATTTTGGTTTAAAATTGTGTTTTGCATTATAAGAGACTCCAAACAAAGCAATTGTAAGTGATTTGTCTAATAAAAAACTTAAAACGCGAAATTCACCAAAAGTGTACATTAGAAAGATGATTTTTTCAAGTCGTTGGGAACCCCAAAGTGCGAACCACCTTGCTTTCTCAAATTTGAAGGAGAATCGATTGGTGTAAATTTCAAACGTCTAGGACTCGCCCAATTCGAAAAAAGTAGATTTGTATAGCTTCAAAATACAGTAAATCAATAAAAACCGACGATTTTTGTTTAAAATTGTATTTTGTATTATCAGAGACTTTAAATAAAGCAATTGTCAGTAATTTGTCTAATGAAAAACTTAAAACGCGAAATTCACCAAAAGTATACCTATATTAGAAAGATGTCTTTTTCAAGTTGTTAGGGACCCTAAAGTGTGACCCATCTTACTTCCTCAAATTTGAAGGAGAATCGATTGGTGTACATTTCAAACGTCTAGGAATCGCACACTTCGAAAAAAGTACATTTTTACAGCTTCAAAATACAATAAAAACGGCCAATTTTTGCTTAAAATTGTGTTTTGCATTACCAGAGACTCTAAATAAAACAACTGTCAATAATTTGTCTAATGAAGAAAAAATTCACCCCCACAACTCACCGCCTTCAATCCTCAAAACATAAAACGTAACATAGATGAAAAACGTTAAGCATATCACCCCCACAACTCACCCTTTCAACCACCAAAATACAACAAAATTCATTGGAAAAAATTTAACCCTTGAACCACTTTTGAACACCTAACTACTCACTCTAAACGCAAATTTTTTCCAAGTTGCCCTTTTGACTCTTCTGTGCGAATGCGGAGGTACTACTGCTAGGTGCAGATTGCATCATTAAATCCAGCCGGAGTCTACAGACACATCATCTTGATAAACATCTGCAGGAAAACACATCGCTTTGATGTACATGTTACATTGCATAGCGTCTGGATAGGGTTAAACTTTTATATTAAGCATCTTGAGACAACGCTTAACTCTTTCAATCTGCAAATTGTTGAAGTTCTTATTTTATTCTCAAAACATTTGGTCCATTCATGTGTTTTCTCTCGAGTTTTCCAGAATTTTATTGCAGGTAAACGATGATCTAATCGATGCTTTGTGAATTGTGCCACTAAGCTAATAAACAAGGAACAACATAAATTGATGATCAAGATTGACAAGGACAAAAAACAAACTTTAACGAGATTCCTCTTCATTATTCGTCATTATCCGCATTTTTTCGACTCTCTGCATGGTGTCAACGATAAAGCTCACTTTTATCTTTGAGTGCGTTAGATATTGCTAGCTAACGTATATATTTGAAACTAATTCAAACGAAAAGCTTAATATTCTTGTGGCAGTAGATATGAGTCGTTTCGTTGTTATACTTATTTTTGTCGCAGTGGTAAATGCTTCTCCACTAGTAAAAGATTTGAAGAGAGCAACATGCAACGTAAGTTACAGATTTTCAAAAAATTAACCCCCATTATTAAATGAATCAGGCATGTCATCCGATACAAGAAGGAAAACTGAACATTCATCTTGTCCCGCATTCACACGATGATGCAGGATGGCTCAAAAGCGTAGATCAATATTATTTTGGTACTAGTCGTAAGTATTTTTTTTAACTACGAAATGCTTCACAAAATATTCAGCTTATAGCGCGTATTCAAATGCTGGAGTTCAAAATATTATCAGTTCAGTAGTTCAAGCCCTCCGGATGGACACTTCGCGCAGGTAAAACTTCCACGAGCCACAAATAATTATTAACGTCAACTTTCCAGGTATATTCAAGTTGAGACGGTTTTTTTTTGGATGTGGTGGCAAAGACAGAATGACGAAATAAAACAGCAAGTGGTTGATCTTATCAACAGCGGCCAGCTGGAAATTATCAATGGTGCTTACTCAATGAATGATGAAGCTGCTACGAATTATCAATCGATCATAGATCAGTTCACTTGGGGTTTTAGGTACAATTTTGATTTGATTAACTCAATCGAAAATAAATTTTTTTTTCAGAATTATTAACGATACTTTGGGAGAATGTGCCAGGCCTAAGTTTGGTTGGCAAATTGATCCTTTCGGTCACAGCAGAGAGCACGCTTCAATTCTGAAACAGCTCGGCTTACAGGGTTTAGTAATTGGCAGGTTGGACTACAGAGACAAGAACCGAAGAATAGCGGAACAGAACTTGGATTTCTTGTGGAAAAGTAGCGCAAACCTTGGTAATATACTCCGTCTATTTTAATAGCGGTAACCGCTCCAGATAGCACAAACACATATAGTGAATGAACAATGGATATTCATCCATGAATATGTGAACTAGTATGTATATATTCACACTTTAATTGTGAATAACCCATGAACATTCTGTGTATATCCAAAATGTCGCTTCGCGAGGCTCGTGGTACTACCAAACCACATCCAGTTTCTTGTGACTTTCATTTTGATAAACATGTGAAGTTCATATGGATTTATGGATATAAGATAAATAATTTCCCCTTTGCATGTAAAAACACAGAATATTCATGGGATGTCCATTTTTCACAATATTATGTAGGGATAAACACAGCATATACCATGGACATTCCTAAAATTTTCAGTCAGCTATTTTGTGTATATTGCTTGAACATACAGGGGGAATATTCATGGCATAATTGGCATACACCACTTGAAGAAAGAAATCCGAAGCGCGGCCTCAGGCCTATGTGGATTAGGGTTGCACCGAATAGTGATTTTTGGATATTCGGCCGAATCGAATATTCGGCTGAATTCTACAGCCGAATACCGAATATCATACCGAATAGTAAATATTCGGCCGTAAGGCCGAATATAATACCGAATAGTGAATATTAGGCCTGATCGGATAGTAAATATTCGGCCTTTTCCGCCGAATAGTTGTGCAGTGCGAGATGCGCATCAACCGGCGTAACCTTGAAACTTTGTGCTTTTGCAGTTTCATACAAAACAGTCTAAACCAGAATATGAATTATGTATTTTGTTAACCAAAGTATTTTGCAGTTTTAAGTTCTTGTTTTGTTTTGTATTGTTTTATTATTTCAATTTTACTTTATTTTTATTAAACGTTCCAACTTCTAGTAATGTGTTATAAGTGATGGTAGAAAGAAACTTGGAATTTTTGGCCGAATGGCCGAATATTAGACTTGCTATTCGGCCGAATCGAATATTCGGCCGAATAGGCCGAATACGCCGAATAACCGAATAATTCCGAACATTCGGTGCAACCCTAATGTGGATACCACATACCATTTCAAGTCTCAAGCACCAGACACCAATCTGAACCATAACATGATGGTTATGGGTTATGATGGCGTGATTAGATTGCTCCCATCAGATCCTGTAGTAAGCTTTATATACCATTGAGAAGTTCTATGCGTAGCTAGTTGTATCATGCGCGCCATCTATCAACGGCAAACTTAACCTGGATATGAGTCGCATATTCTGGACATCATTTGGATATTCACTGTAACGCGTGCCATGTAGGTACACCGCATGTTCAGGTAAACTTCGTATGAATATTGCATTTAAATACATGTAATCATACGAAACGTTAATGTGGTGAAAATATGGTGAGGCAACTCCAGGAATATTCAGATATTCATTTGACATACGGATGCATCTCAGAAATGAAAATGTTCCCGGCAAATACATATAATATTCGGTATATTCTGATATCCAGGGAATATCTTGTGCTATCCGGGGCTTGCTCAGTCTTTCGATCTGTCATCCAAATGCGCTTGATGAGGGTTTTTGCATGGCAGCTCGAAACATTCAAGTATTTAAATTCGACTTTCAGAAAATCCAAACTTATTCACCACTATGTTCCCCGACTTTTACGTAGCCGAAAACGGTTTCAATTTTGACATTATTTACAATTCTGACCCTATCAACGACGACAAGAGCAGCCCATACTATAATCTCGATGGAAAGGTAAATACTTACAGAATTGACAGATTTTTTGACGCAACTTTCCAGATTATCCATTTCATGGACATTTTAGAAGGCTACAGACCATATTTCAAAACTCCGAACATTATGCTACCGATGGGAGGAGACTTCACGTATCAAGCCGCAGAAATAAATTACTTAAACACGGACAGACTTATCAAGTAAGATCTTGTAAAAAAATAAATCCCGTAAATATTTTCTAGGGGTTTTGAGGGTAGCGAAAGGTACAACGTCTTTTACTCCACTCCGTCTTGTTACATTCAGGCGGTAAATGCTGCACTCGAGGCAGACTCCATCGAGTTGACAGTAAAGGAAGACGATTTTTTTCCTTACGCGTCTGATGACTACTCCTTCTGGACGGGGTATTTCACTTCAAGACCCACAAATAAAAGAAATGAGAGAATAGGGAATAATATCCTTCAAGCGGCCAAACAACTAGCTGCCTTTTCCAAAGTCAGAGGAAATGATCAGGATAGTTCCTTGGTTTCTTTACGTCAGACGATGGGGATTTTGCAACATCACGATGCAATCACAGGAACAGAGCAACAACTCGTCTCTCAAGACTACATGCGATTATTGACGAAAAGTATCAAAGAAGCTGAAGCATCAGCAGGAGATATAATTGGGGATTTGCTTACAAAAGGACCAAACCAAGTTGACTTGGGGCTTTCAACCTGTCTTTTGGCTAACATTAGTATTTGTGAAACTACAAAGAACGACAAGTTTATAGTCGCAGTTTATAATCCTCTGTCTCGAGTTGTGGACCACTACGTTAGATTGCCAGTTGACTCTCAATTCTATCTAGTAAATGGACCTGACGGTAAATCTAAAATTTATTTCCTCAAAACAACGTATAGTTCCAGGCGAGGAGACGATTGATATTTTGGACAGCATTAGCAGCTTTGACTGGGTTTTGGAAGATCAGAAACCTAGTCCGTACGAAATCGTGTTTCAAGCCCGAAATTTGCCACCTTTAGGTGTTAAATTATACTACGTGGAAAAAGTTGAAACTGCGAATAAAAGCTATAAGCCGTTTAAAATAGCGGCACCAGCAGATGACCTTTCTTTTGGAACTGAGGTTAGTCAAAAAATTTTCTCAATGGAAAAATTCTGTGGAAAAATGCACTATCACTAGAAACATAAGTTAGTTTGTAGTGTGAACAAGGTGCAGATGCCATGGAAAGTATCGTCATTTATAGAGACTCATGAATGGTGATGCAGGTCCTATAGCTTTCTCTACTATGTTCACGTCATTATAGGACACGTCATATTCATCCGCGTGGAACCGCTTCTCGACCTGTGATTGGTCCAACCGTCACAGACGAGGGGCGGAGCTATGCTGGTCGACCATAAATATGAGTTTCTCCGAGGGTTGTGTTATTTAGCTGTTTTCTGAATATTTTTTTAGACAAATGGGTTCACAATCGACAGCGACACAGGCAAACTCACCTCCGCAACTGTAAATGGAAAAAAACTGGCGATATCTCAGGACATATTGTACTACGAAGGAACAGTGGACGATAACTCCAACGCAGAACGTAGGTCTTCAGGAGCCTACGTTTTCAAGACTAACGTAACTGAACCGTTTCTAATCAACGAAAATGCCGTAGACGTAAAGATTGTGAAGGGAGATCTTGTAGACGAAGTTCTACAAGTGTTCTCGGAGGAAGTTACTCAAATCATCAGGGTGTACAAAGCCGAGAACGACGGCTACGTGGAATTTGATTGGCTAGTTGGTAATCTGGACTCGTAAATTTTCATTAAACTCTCTTGAATTTTCCTAAAGATAGTCTTGCAGGCCGAACAATAACAGCAAAGAGGTTATCACCAGATTCTCTGTCAATAATTTTGATAGCAACGCAATTTTTTACACTGATTCCAACGGGCGAGAACTTATTCAAAGAAAATTGAACTCTCGAAGTGACTACGAGTATGATGCGACTCTTGAGCCTGTTTCCGGTAACTACTATCCTGTTACTTCAAAAATTTTGATCAGAGACGAGGCGCAAAATCTCGAGGTTGCGCTTTTGAATGATAGGGCGCAAGGTGGAAGCAGCTTAAGTAATGGTCAACTTGAGCTGATGGTGCATAGGAGGTGTTACCATGACGATTCGTTTGGTGTGGATGAGGCTTTAAACGAAACCGAGTATAACCGAGTAGGGATACATGTAAGAGGTCAGCACTATCTTTTCTTGGGAGAAATTGAGCCGAGCTCGGGTAAATCTGCTGCTGCTTCTGAAAGAGATATTTCTCATAGAAAACTCTATTCGCCTTGGGTTTTGGTAGGCGATGCCACTTCCCCAAATTTGAACACTTTTCAAAAATTGCAGGCTTTAGTCAACACGGAGGTACGTACATCTTACCTTAGGTTTGGTTTTGTCACAAAATAATTTTTAGTACTCGGCGCTTACGAGTTCGCTTCCCGAAAACGTGAAAATTTTGACTTTGGAGCCTTGGAAAGGCGAAACCCTGCTTCTGAGATTAGAACACACGTTGGAAATTGGTGAAGATGCTGCGCTTTCGCAGCCTATCGAAATCAGCCTCGAAGTAAGTTAAACGAAAATAACTCTTTTTGTAATAATTTGTAGGGGATTTTCACGTCGTTTTACATTGCCGACATTGTCGAAACCACGCTAGGGGCGAACCAACTCATTGATGATTTCGAAAATGAAGAGAAACTCATCTGGAACAAGGAGGTTCCGTCGGCTTTGCCTAGATTGGATCCCGATCATCCATTAGACGTCACTTTGCTGCCAATGCAAATTCGAACATTTATAGTTACCCCCTCGGTATTTAAAAATGCAGTTGTATTTGATAATTAATAAAATAATTTTGAAGTACTTCAGCAGTTCCTAGTCAAAATCCTTGTTGAACTTTGTTTTTTCAATTTTAAGGAGCTTTATAAGAAATTCCAAAGTTTGATAAAAATCTTTGCATCTTAAATGATGGGTCACTTGAGAATTTGTTTTTTAGCTGCTTATTCAAGTGGGCAAATAAGTATTGGATATTATTTTTGTTACAAACTCAAATATTTTTGAGTATGTTTTGTTTGATAAGTAGATTGATTATTGTTTGCAACTGATAAAGCAAAGAAATAACACTGAGCATTATTGCCTGTTGCTAACCCTGTTTAAAGATGCAGTTTTTCACTGAAAGAGAAGGTCAAAACTATGTAAATTTAATACCTGCGTTCATTTAAACGAGCCAAAAATCGTCATGAGTTTGATGCACGATGCCGCAGGCGGAGAGCATCTGTTGATCAAACGAGTGAGAAAAAAGAGCCTTTTCGGAAACTTAAAATGACCACATTTCTTCAAACCAATCATAAAGACAATATCACTTTTAGATCTAAATATCCATTCATTTGCTTGTAATGTGATTTTCAATCAATATTATTTTCTTTTATTCACGAATTAGGTAGGTAGGTACCTCAAGCATCAGAAAAACAATCTGTATCAGTAACAACCCTGGGTAGTCTTTACTTCCTTGATAATGAACTATAAGGGGCAGATAAGACTGCGTTTGTTTACAAAAAATTATAAAAAAGTGATATTTTCATTAAAACTTTTCGATAAAAATGTAAGTCCCTAATTTTATTACAATTTTTCATTAAAAAAATGCAGCAGAGAAGCGGCTGGAACCTCCCCATCGCGTGGATCTTTGTATTCTGTGTAGATAGTAGTCAATTCAACAGAATTTTTTTAATCCTTGACTAATTTCGCAATTTTCTGACAAATATCGACATCACCTCGGACATCACCCATCACATTTGACAATATGTTCCTTTTAAGGTTAATCTTTTGCCACCTTTTTGACAATAACTGCCACTTTATGTCATCCACTGTCAGCCCGCTCCCTTTTATTGAGAAAGAATTTTTTCTCTATTTTCTACTGAAATGGCCGAAACTGTGAACACATTTTTAGAACCAGAATTTGATCGCCTTTCTAATGGCGACGTAAAAAATGAGGTCTTCTATTTAAAATTTTAAGTTGATATGCTTAAATGGGACTTCCCGTGGGCCAATTGCTTTCAAAAGCCTTTCAGGTCTTCAACGGGTCACCCGATCTCCATGTACCAAATTTCAGCCAAATCGATTCAGTAATTTGGGCTATAATGTATTTTTACCGTTATTATAAAATTTCGCTTTTTTGATCCAAACAGCGCTAAATGCTAATTAATTTTGTCCTATTAAAAACCAGAATTTGAAGACCTTTCTGATAGTGACAATAAATGTTTCAAAAACTTGTTTTTAATGATCAATTGAAAAAATAATTTTAAATTTGGAAATTGGTGTGCCAAAACGGCACTTTCCGTGAGTCGATTGAATTCAAAATTTGTTCAGCTCTTCGACGTGTAATACAATCCCCATGTGCAAAATTTCAGCCAAATCGGTTCAGGGGCTTGGGCTGTACCGCGATTTTAAAGTCCGATAATAATCAATTTTAACCTCCCCAACCCCATCACAATTTTAAAAAAATGGGAGGTTACTGCAATCACTAAAATTTTCGAATTTGAGATAGCACCAGATCTCCACGTTTTGAGGTCTCAGGAACCCAGAAAAGTGGTTTTTAAAATGTGTCTGTGTGTATGTTCGTACGTACGTTCGTACGTTCGTACGTTCGTACGTTCGTACGTACGTACGTTCGTACGTTTGTAAACACGCCACAGCCAAAACTACTGGGCCGATTTGGCTGTAATTTGGTGCGTAGGCATCTCATAACCCAACTTAGATCTGAAAAGCTTTTGGAGCCAATCGTGCAACCGGAAATGCCATTTTGGCACATCAACTTTTAAATTTTAAATGCAAACCCCCATTTTTCACGTCACCATAAGAAAGACCTTCAAATTCTGCTTCTAAAAATGTATTCATTCTTAGTGCCCTTTTGACCAAAAATTAAAAAAAAAATGATTTTTATCGGACTTTAAAATCGCGGTACAGCCCAAGCCCCTGAACCGATTTGGCCGAAATTTTGCATATGGAGATTGTATTACACGTCGAAGAGCTGAACAAATTTTGAATTCAATCGACTCACGGAAAGTGCTGTTTTGGCATACCAATTTCCAAATTTAAAATTATTCTCTCATTTGACCATTAAAAACAGGTTTTTGAAAGATTTATTGTCACCATCAGAAAGGTCTTCAAATTCTGGTTTTAAATAGGACAAAATTAATTCGCATTTAGCGCTGTTTGGTTCAAAAAATCGAAATTTTATAATAACAGTAAAAATACATTATAGCCCAAATTACTGAATCGATTTGGCTGAAATTTGGTACATGGAGATTAGGTGACCCGTTGAAGACCTGAAAGGCTTTTGGGAGCAATTGGCCCACGCGAACTGCCATTTAAGCATATCAACTTAAAATTTTAAATACAAGGCCTCTTTTTTATGTCGCCATTAGAAAGACGATCAAATTCTGGTTCTAAAAATGTACTCACAGTTTCTGCCATTTCAGTGGAAAATAGAGAAAAAATTCTTTCTCATTAAAAGGGAGCAGGCTGACAGTGGATGACATAAAGTGGCAGTTATTGTCAAAAAGGTGGCAAAAGATTAACCTTAAAAGGAACATATTGTCAAATGTGATGGGTGATGTACGAGGTGATGTCGGTATTTGTCAGAAAATTGCGAAATTAGTCACTGACGTCAGACGATAAGGATAAAAAAAAATCTGTTGAATTGACTACTATCTACACAGAATACAAAGATCCACGCGATGGGGAGGTTCCAGCCGCTTCTCTGCTGCATTTTTTTTTTTATTTTTGGTCAAAAGGGCACTAAGAATGAATACACTTTTAGAAGCAGAATTTGAAGGTCTTCCTTATGGTGAAGTGAAAAATGGGGGTTTGCATTTAAAATTTAAAAGTTGATGTGCCAAAATGGCATTTCCGGTTGCACGATTGGCTCCAAAATATTTTCAGATCTAAGTTAGGTTACGAGATGCCTATGTTCCAAATTTCAAATAAATCGGTCTAGTAGTTTTGGCTGTGGCGTGATTACAAACGAACGTACGAACGTACGAACGTACGTACGTACGTACATACACACAGACACATTTTAAAAACCCCTTTTTTGGGTTCCTGAGACCTCAAAACGTGAAGATCTGGTGCTATCTCAAATTCGAAAATTTTAGTGATTGCAGTAACCTCCCTTTTTTTTAAATTGTGATGGGGTTGGGGAGGTTAAAAAGACGACCTTCATTATGACATATTTACATTATTAGTTGTACAATAGCTATTTATGTAACAAGTGCACACAAATAAGGAAATCATGTATTTTTCCACAAATTACATAAATAGCTATTTTTTGCGTATTGACAATGAAAGTCATCCGTTTTTAATGAAAAGTCGTAATGAAACTATCACTTTTTAATTACTCTATTAAATTTCTTGTAAACAGGAACAAAATCTCATTTCAAGGGCTACCCCAGTGTTGCCAATTAACAAAAATTCGTCCTGATACTGAAAACATCTCTTTTTCACTTTTTTGGCGCACGAAGAAGATAAATAAGTATCTATAACATAACGACACGCAAGGAAAGTGATCAAGAATCTGTAATAATTCTCCTTTATCTTGATTCGTTCCTGAGTTATCCCGAAAAAATTGAAAAACACGATTTTAAAGAAAAATTCATATCGTCCTAACGATTGGTGGTAATTAAATGAAGCTTGGAACTTTTATATTAACCTCCCCAACCCCATCACAATTTAAAAAAAATGGGAGGTTACTGCAATCACTAAAATTTTCGAATTTGAGATAGCACCAGATCTTCACGTTTTGAGGTCTCAGGAACCCAAAAAAGGGGTTTTTAAAATGTGTCTGTGTGTATGTACGTACGTTCGTACGTTCGTTTGTAATCACGCCACAGCCAAAACTACTAGACCGATTTGGCTGAAATTTGGAACATAGGCATCTCGTAACCTAACTTAGATCTGAAAAGCTTTTGGAGCCAATCGTGCAACCGGAAATGCCATTTTGGCACATCAACTTTTAAATTTTAAATGCAAACCCCCATTTTTCACATCACCATAAGGAAGACCTTCAAATTCTGCTTCTAAAAATGTATTCATTCTTAGTGCCCTTTTGACCAAAAATTTAAAAAAAATTGATTTTGATCGGATTTTATAATCGCGGTACAGCCCTAGCCCCTGAACCGATTTGGCTGAAATTTTGCACATGGGGATTGTATTACACGTCGAAGAGCTGAACAAATTTTGGATTCAATCGGCCCACGGAAAGTGCCGTTTTGGCACACCAATTTCCAACTTTAAAATTATTCACTCATTTAACCATCCAAAACAAGTTTTTAAAAGATTTATTGTCACCATCAGAAAGGTCTTCAAATTCTGGTTTTAAATAAGACAAAATTCGTTCGCATTTAGTGCTCTTTGGGTCAAAAAATCCAAAATTTTTAATAACACTAGAAATACATTATAGCCCAAATTAGTGAATCGATTTGGCTGAAATTTGGTACATGGAGATTGGGTGAACCGTTGAAGACCTGAAAGGCTTTTGGAAGCAATTGGTGCACGGGAAGTGCCATTTAAGCATATCAACTTTAAATTTTAAATACAAGGCCTCCTTTTTTATGTCGCCATTAGAAAGACTATCAAATTCTGGTTCTAAAAATGTATTCACAGTTTCTGCCATTTCAGTGGAAAATAGAGAAAAAAATATTTTTCATTAAAAGGGAGCTGGCTGACAGTGGATGACATAAAGTATCAGTTATTGTCAAAAGGGTGGCAAACTATTAACCTTAAAAGCAGAGCTGGGCAAGCTACTTTTGATTTGGTAGCTAGTTACAAGCTACAGTTACTTGTAATTTTAAGTAGCTAGTTACTACGTATTCAAGCTACTTCATGAATAAAAAGTAGCTAAGCTACTAGTAACTAGTTACTGTATTCGTTTTTGCAGCTACTTTTAACAACTACTTTTTTAAATTTACCGCGCCAAAAATTAAAAACTTAATGGATCGTTTTTGTGTTTGGCCCACGACAGTATAATAGTTCCCCAACGCTCTTGAAAATGATACATTTAAAGGAATAATGTCTCACATCACGTCACAAAAGCAGACTCAATTATCAATGGTTTCGGTCAAACTGGTGAATAAATTAAAAAATAAATTTGCATAAATTATGAGGTAGGAGGTAGCTAATAATCTTTCGAAGGTATCTCTAGTAGTAGTTTAGCTACTTCGAAGTAGCTTAGCTACTTTGAAGTAGCTTAAGCTACCTCAGTAGCTTTTTTTGGTAACTAGTTACCGAAAAATCGGTAACTTTCGAATACTGAATGAATTTCTCTACAGCCACAGCTACAAGTTACTCAGATACACTAAGTAGCTTAGCTACAGCTACTTTCACAGAAAAAGTAACTAGCTACGTAGCTAAGTTACTTTGTAGCTAGCTACTGCCCAGCTCTGCTTAAAAGGAACATATTGTCAAATGTGATGGGTGATGTCGGTATTTGTCAGAAAATTGCGAAATTAGTCACAGTCGATAAGCATAAAAAAATTCTGTTGAATTGACTACTATCTACACAGAATACAAAGATCCACGCGATGGGGAGGTTCCAGCCGCTTCTCTGCTGCATTTTTTTTGACAGCATTGACAGCAATTTTCTAGGCCTTCTAGATTTTGAGTAATGACAGTTAACTTTTCTTTTTCTTATGGCCGCCATATTAGATTTTAACACAAAAAATTAGCTTTTCAAAAATGTAGGCAACATGGACTTTTTTGACAGATCGTCAAATTTTGAAAATTGCTATGAATAATTTGTAAAATCAGCCTAAACTTAGATGAAGAACAATTGCAAAATAGTACGCCGATTGAATCCAACTGTAATAAAATACGTGTGAGTCAAACTTTGACATATTTTTTCAAAGAAGTCCAGATTGATTACATTTTCGAAAAGCTAATATGGCGGCCATAAGAAAAAGAAAAGTTGACTGTCGTTGCTCCCAGATGGCCTAGAAAATGTCTGCCAAAGCCATTGAATTGAATTGACAGCTGTCAAACATATAAAAGTTCCAGGTTTCATTCGAATCGTTAGAAAAGACATAAGTTTTTCTTCAAAATCGCGATTTTCAGTTTTTTCGCAATAACTCAGGACCGAATCAAGATGTCGGGGATTATTTTACAGATTCTTAATCATCTTAAAAAGCGCAGCTTTTCTCTAATTTAACCTACTCTCGATCTCTTATGGTTTCCGAGTTCACAATGGTAGGCAACGAAAAATTCACCACCCTGTATATGTAATGTATAGTTACAATCGGGTATTATAGACTTTCATAAATATGAACTTACCTAATATACAGTATAATGCATTAAGTTTGTCAAAAAAATACTTATTTAATAAGATTTTTTTTTAAATTTATAGCGAAAATATGCTACACTTGACTTTCTTCCTGATGAACTACAAGAAGATTAAATTTTGTTTTCGTTTAGAAAAATTGTCAGTAAGTTAAAAAATGGACTTTTATTACGAGTTATCATTTAAAAAAAGACGACTTAAAAAAGTGCGAACCCATATAGATTTGTGAGAAGAAAAACTAGAATTTTTCTCAAACTCAGTATGTAAGATTAGCCGCATGGGCCTGATAAGAAATAATTAAATGGAATCAGGTGTTTAACTTTGATTGATTTAGATAATAGATCTTCTATATTTCTCCAGTTATCTGTTCTTGATAAAATTGTATTGCTATAAGGACGGAGGCACTTAAGAGTCCTTTAGTTGTCGTTTTGTCGATATTGTTGCAAAACAATGACTAAGTTTTTCTTGAAATTGTGGTTTTTTCAAGCATTAGTGGTCTCATTTGTATTCAGTTTACCATTCGGTACTCTTAGAGATGCTGCTAGTTGTCAAGTAAGCTCATATTATTTTAATTTTTCTCAAAATACAGAAAAAATTACAAAACGTGTTTCAGGCTTGCCAGCCCGTAGATCCAAACAAGATTAACGTTCATCTAATACCCCACTCCCACGACGATGTCGGCTGGCTAAAAACCGTCGATCAGTACTACTTCGGAAGTTAGTTTTTGACATTTGGAGACCTTCTAATTTCTTCTTGTAGGCAGAAACGACATACAAAAGCCAACGAAAGATGTATATCAATGCGATGTGTGTCCCTGTAGATGTTTACCTTGTTAATGTGTATGTAGGGGCGAGCTGAATTTACTGGTGGAGTCGGGTGCAGATTTTATAAATCTGCACCTAGTAGTAGTGCCTCCGCAGACGCACAGTGGTGTTAAAAAGACGAAATTATGAAAATTGGCCGTACATAATTAAACAGTAGAGAGTTAACAAAAAAACATCATATTTGCGAAGTAGGTATGTAGAATTAGCACTAAGGGGGTTGAAAAAGGGAATGAGAAGTCCAAGGTAATGAAAAAAGGTGATGAAAAGTCAAGAGGAATGAAAATGAAGTGTGGATTAAGTAGAATTACGAAATAAAACACTTAAATAACCAAATTATGCAATTAAAACTTTTGTGGGGGTTGAAATAAGCACCTATACCTACCCATTGCGAAGGAAACTGAAAAATTGTAAAAGGTAAACTGAATCCCAAATGCGTTCAATTTTATAACCGTCGAAAAACGAAATTATGCGAATTTTGCAAAATTAGCACTTAGGGGGTTGAAAAATCGTAAAGGTGGATGAAAAATCAAAAGGTATCAGGATTAACCGTGGCTAAGTAAAATTACGGAAAATAACACCAAATTAACCCAATTATGTAAATTTAGCATTTGAAGACTTGAAACATTGCGAAGGGGCGGGATGAAAAAAGTGAAAAATTTAATCATCATCCAAATGGGTTCAATTTATTACAGAAGAAAAACGAAAATATCCGAATTTGGCAAAACTAACACCTAGGGGGTTGAAAAATTGTAAAGGGGGATGAAACGTCAAAGTGGATGAGAATTAATCGTAATTAAGCAGAATTACAGAAAATAACACGAAAGTAAACCAATTATGCAAATTTAGATTTTGGGGGTTGAAATGTTGCGAAGGGGGTTGGAAAAGTGAAAAAGATAAACATAATCCAATTGAGTTCAATTTATTACCGAAGGAAAACTAAATTATGTGAATTTTGCAAAATAAACACTTAGGGGGTTGAAAAATTGTAAAGGGGGATGAAAAGTTAAAAGGGATGAGAATTAATCGTAATTAAGTAGAATTACAGAAAATAACACGAAAATAAGCCAATTATGCAAATTTGACTTTTGGGGGTTGAAACATTGCGAAGGGGTCGAAAAAGTGAAAAAGGCAAGAACAATTCATAAGGCAAAACTGCGCGAATTTTACAAAATTAACCAGCGGAAATCACCCGAAAAAGAAGCGGTCTGGGTAAATTTTGCTCTTTGAGGGTTCACATATCATGAAAGGGGTTGAAAAATTGTGATGGGTCAAAAATTAATGAAAATCACTTTAAATTAATAACAAATTAGAAGAAAGCAAAAAAAAAAAAAATGAAATATATTTACTCCGCTTGCTAGGGCTTAAGGGTTGTTAGTAGCGTAGGGGTTGGTTTTAGGATGAAGACTCATAAGACTTTTTTCAATGGTTGACCGAAGTCTATTGAACCCCATAATTTTATTCCACCATTTACTTGAAAAAATTTCCAGTTTCAACCCTTAAATTTCATCCCCCTTGTTAGATATTAATGAAAATTTGCCCATCCGCCTACAGTGGCGCTGTAAATTACCACATCAAATTTAGCCCTGATACGTTGAGCAGTTTTTGAGTTCTCGCATTTTTTTGTTTCGGCATGTTAGGGGGTTGTACCGCCTTTAAGGGTCGTTTTTCGCGAATTATGAATAAGACCTTTTTTGTACCATCAATAGAAAGCTATCGAATGGTAATATTTTCAACTATACATTCTTCATTGAAAATTCGAGTTTCCACCCCTAACTTTCATCCCCTTCGATAATTTTCTCCTAAAATTCGATCTTCCCTTCTCGAAGATGCAGTGTGTAAGATGTCGCAGTTTCGCAGAAGATATTGCTTCTCTGTGTCAAATTACAGGGCTTTATGGACGTTTCAACCCCTAAACTCCAACCCCCTATTTCACCACCCCCACATGCCCTAAAGGAAGTTGTGTTTTCAATTTCACCACCCTAACCCAATTCGTTTAAAAATTAAGGTAATTTGTAGATTCATGTTTTCAACACCTCATGATTTCACCCCTTTATGATTTACAGGGGTGAGTTTATTTTTCCGGTGTGACATAACTCCTTGCGTATTTACTGACTTCAGTTGTTCATAAATAAACCAATAGGGTTTCAGAAAAAATAAATAAAATATAATTATCGACTTGCAAAGAGTTAGGGGTGGTTAATGGCCCAGGGGTTGGTTTTAGATCGAAAACTCATAAGACCTTTTTTCAATAGTTGACCGAAATCTATCGAACCCCGTAATTTTAGCCTACCATTTACTTGAAGAAATTTCAAGTTTCAACCCTTAAATTTCATCCCCTTTGTTAGATATTTTTGAAAATTTGTCCATCCACCTATAATGTCACTGGAAATTCACAAACCAAATTCTGCCTTGATACGTTGAGTAGTTTTTGAGTTCTCGTATTTTTGTGTTTCTGCATGTTAGGGGTTGTAGCGTCTATAAGGGTGGTTTTTCGCAAAATATGAATGACACCTTTTTTGAATAATTAATGGAAAGCTATCGAATGACGCCAATTTCGACTAGTACTTATTAAGCGGAATTTCGAGTTGCTACCCCTAATTTCCACCCCATTTGTTCGATTTTACGAAAAAACGCATCCCCCACAAGATTTCACCGATATATGTGTGTACGTTGAGTTTCCGACAGCTGCGTGCAACCCTTGCGGAGTTATCATATTTTTTGTGGTTTTCATCCCCTAAATTTCATCCCCCGAAATTGGCACCCCCTCACTTTCAACAGACTTGAAGGTCGAACGTGCATACTAATTTTCAGCAAGATATCTCCACTAGTTCTCGAGTTATTGCAATTAGTAGTTTTTCGGTTTTTCACCCCTAGCTCCCACCCCCTTGGTCCGATATGGCCCAAAAGCAATCCCCGCCTTACTTTTCGGGAGACGAAGCTGCCTACCAAGTTTCAGCTCGATATCTCAATCCGTTCTCAAGTTATCCGACGGACAGACTGAGGAGCGATCGAGCGAGCGATAGAGCGAGCGAGCGAGCGAGCGAGCGAGCGATCGAGCGAGCGAGCGAGCGAATAAGCTAAGACAAGAGTACCTCCGCATTCTGCTACGGCACTAAAACGCAGGCGTCCAGTATATAATTTCCTCAATTGTTGAATCGCTTAAAGTAGATTCCAGCAGAAGGTACGGCTTTTAAAATAAAAAACAACTTCAAAATTATATTTCAGGTATATTCAAGTCGAAAGTGCGTTTTTTTGGAAATGGTGGCAACACCAAGACGACGAAACGAAGCAAGACTTCGTCAACTTCGTCAACACTGGCCAAATAGAAATTATAAATGCCGCTTGGTCGATGAATGACGAGGCTACGACGAATTATCACTCCGTAATCGATCAGTTTACGTGGGGTCTCAGGTACGGAAATAATAACGCTCGGATTATAGGCAAATTGTATTTTTTGCATATTTTATTGCATTTTTAGTGCCGTAGCAGAATGCGGAGGTACTCTTGTCTTAGCTTATTCGCTCGCTCGATCGCTCCTCAGTCTGTCCGTCGGATAACTTGAGAACGGATCGAGATATCGAGCTGAAACTTGGTAGGCAGCTTCGTCTCCCGAAAAGTAAGGCGGGGATTGCTTTTGGGCCATATCGGACCAAGGGGGTGGGAGCTAGGGGTAAAAAACCGAAAAACTACTAATTGCAATAACTCGAGAACTAGTGGAGAGATATCTTGCTGAAAATTAGTATGCACGTTCGACCTTCAAGTCTGTTGAAAGTGAGGGGGTGCCAATTTCGGGGGATGAAATTTAGGGGATGAAAACCACAAAAAATATGATAACTCCGCAAGGGTTGCACGCAGCTGTCGGAAACTCAACGTACACACATATATCGGTGAAATCTTGTGGGGGATGCGTTTTTTCGTAAAATCGAACAAATGGGGTGGAAATTAGGGGTAGCAACTCGAAATTCCGCTTAATAAGTACTAGTCGAAATTGGCGTCATTCGATAGCTTTCCATTAATTATTCAAAAAAGGTGTCATTCATATTTTGCGAAAAACCACCCTTATAGGCGCTACAACCCCTAACATGCAGAAACACAAAAATACGACAACTCAAAAACTACTCAACGTATCAAGGCAGAATTTGGCTTGTGAATTTCCAGTGACATTATAGGTGGATGGACAAATTTTCTAAAATATCTAACAAAGGGGATGAAATTTAAGGGTTGAAACTTGAAATTTCTTCAAGTAAATGGTAGCCTAAAATTACGGGGTTCGATAGATTTCGGTCAACTATTGAAAAAAGGTCTTATGAGTTTTCAATCTAAAACCAACCCCTGGGCCATTAACCACCCCTAACTCTTTGCAAGTCGATAATTATATTTTATTTATTTTTTCTGAAACCCTATTGGTTTATTTATGAACAACTGAAGTCAGTAAATACGCAAGGAGTCATGTCACACCGGAAAAATAAACTCACCCCTGTAAATCATAAAGGGGTGAAATCATGAGGTGTTGAAAACATGAATCTACAAATTACCTTAATTTTTAAACGAATTGGGTTAGGGTGGTGAAATTGAAAACACAACTTCCTTTAGGGCATGTGGGGGTGGTGAAATAGGGGGTTGGAGTTTAGGGGTTGAAACGTCCATAAAGCCCTGTAATTTGACACAGAGAAGCAATATCTTCTGCGAAACTGTGACATCTTACACACTGCATCTTCGAGAAGGGAAGATCGAATTTTAGGAGAAAATTATCGAAGGGGATGAAAGTTAGGGGTGGAAACTCGAATTTTCAATGAAGAATGTATAGTTGAAAATATTACCATTCGATAGCTTTCTATTGATGTTACAAAAAAGGTCTTATTCATCATTCGCGAAAAACGACCCTTAAACGGTACAACCCCCTAACATGCCGAAACAAAAAAATGCGAGAACTCAAAAACTGCTCAACGTATCAGGGCTAAATTTGATGTGGTAATTTACAGCGCCACTGTAGGCGGATGGGCAAATTTTCATTAACATCTAACAAGGGGGATGAAATTTAAGGGTTGAAACTGGAAATTTTTTCATGTAAGTGGTGGAATAAAATTATGGGGTTCAATTGATTTCGGTCAACCATTGAAAAAAGTCTTATGAGTCTTCATCCTAAAACCAACCCCTACGCTACTAACAACCCCTAAGCCCTAGCAAGCGGAGTAAATATATTTCATTTATTTTTTTTTTGCTTTCTTCTAATTTGTTATTAATTTAAAGTGATTTTCATTAATTTTTGACCCATCCACAATTTTTCAACCCCTTTCATGATATGTGAACCCTCAAAGAGCAAAGACCGCTTCTTTTTCGGGTGATTTCAGCTGGTTAATTCAAATTAGTTAAGTCAAATTTGCATAATTGGCTTATTTTCGTGTTATTTTCTGTAATTCTACTTAATTACGATTAATTCTCATCCCTTTTAACTTTTCATCCCCCTTTACAATTTTTCAACCCCCTAAGTGTTTATTTTGCAAAATTCACATAATTTAGTTTTCCTTCGGTAATAAATTGAACTCAATTGGATTATGTTTATCTTTTTCACTTTTCCAACCCCCTTCGCAACATTTCAACCCCCAAAATCTAAATTTGCATAATTGGTTTACTTTCGTGTTATTTTCTGTAATTCTGCTTAATTACGATTAATTCTCATCCACTTTGACGTTTCATCCCCCTTTACAATTTTTCAACCCCCTAGGTGTTAGTTTTGCCAAATTCGGATATTTTCGTTTTTCTTCTGTAATAAATTGAACCCATTTGGATGATGATTAAATTTTTCACTTTTTTCATCCCCCTTCGCAATGTTTCAAGTCTTCAAATGCTAAATTTACATAATTGGGTTAATTCGGTGTTATTTTCCGTAATTTTACTTAGCCACGGTTAATCCTGATACCTTTTGATTTTTCATCCACCTTTACGATTTTTCAACCCCCTAAGTGCTAATTTTGCAAAATTCGCATAATTTCGTTTTTCGACGGTTATAAAATTGAACGCATTTGGGATTCAGTTTACCTTTTACAATTTTTCAGTTTCCTTCGCAATAGGTAGGTATAAGTGCTTATTTCAACCCCCACAAAAGTTTTTATTGCATAATTTGGTTATTTTAGTGTTTTATTTCGTAATTCTACTTAATCCACACTTCATTTTCATTCCTCTTGACTTTTCATCACCTTTTTTCATTACCTTGGACTTCTCATTCCCTTTTTCAACCCCCTTAGTGCTAATTCTACATATCTACTTCGCAAATATGATGTTTTTTTGTTAACTCTCTACTGTTTAATTATGTACGGCCAATTTTCATAATTTCGTCTTTTTAACACCACTGTGCGTCTGCGGAGGCACTACTACTAGGTGCAGATTTATAAAATCTGCACCCGACTCCACCAGTAAATTCAGCTCGCCCCTACATACACATTAACAAGGTAAACATCTACAGGGACACACATCGCATTGATATACATCTTTCGTTGGCTTTTATTTTAGTGTATAGCATATTTCTTTAATTCCATGGCATGTCAAAAAAATATTTCTGCAAAAAGAATGCCAACAATATTAGCTCCTCAAAAGACAAAAAAAAATCGTACATCTTTATACATACACTTTTTTCTAGGTGTTGTTCCGGTCTTGGGGGGGTAATTACCCTCTCTACACCCCCGCCAGGACCGCCCTTGTCATGGGACACCCTGTATATGAGCAAATTTCTTAGTTTTTTCCTGCCTATATTCCGAGCTTTATAGATTACGCTTTAATCAACATTTTCTTAGAACTATAAACGATACGATTGGGGAATGCGGAATTCCAAGAATCGGATGGCAGATTGATCCGTTCGGGCATAGCAGAGAGCAAGCGTCGATTTTTGCACAGCTGGGATACGATGGAATGTTTTTCGCCCGATTGGATTACCAGGATAAGGATCAGAAAATTTCTGAAAGAAGTTTGGAGCTAATCTGGAAAGGCAGCTCAAGCTTAGGTACATTTTTAAATTTTTTCAAAAATCACGAATTTTTATTCAGAAAACAGCAATCTATTCGTTAACATATTCCCTGAATTTTACACCGATCCAGGCGGTTTTTGCTTCGATGTTCAGTGCGGAGACAGGATGGTCACTGATGAGCAAAGCTTCGAGTACAACATTCCTCAAAAAGTAAGCTTAATTGAAAATTCTAACGGGTGGGCCATAAAAAACCGGTCACTTTTCTATTTCTTGTATTTTTGTCTGTTTTTGTGCGGTATTTTTCAGTCTTGTTGGGTCTCTCTGTCCTGAAAAAATTTTTATTTAACACCATTATTTAGGCCAATGGGGTTTCGTTATCTATTGACATATGACATCGGCGTTTAGAGAGGATTGAAGTCCGTCTTTTTCTCTTTTCAAAATGGCTCTCAGAATGAAAGTTGAAAAATTCTGCATCGATGTACCATAAAACAGTTGGGGCATTCCATTTGAAAAAAATTACTTTTTGACAAATGAAGTTGATGATGTTTAAAATTTTGCAGAGAACACCCTATATGTGTTTGACCCAATTTGAATCCAGGGGCTGATACACCTGACATTAGACTTCATGCCAAATTAATATCGTTTTCTCATTTCACACTGTAAGGATGTTACAGCTTTCTGAAGTTAGGCCTGCACTTGACATAAAAAACCGAAATTCTCGATTTTCTCAAAAACGGTTGATTTTTGGCATAGCAATTCTTAATAAAAGTTCACCTAGAATGAAACGTAGAATCCTAAAATATCATAATATACAGGGTGTTCCATTTCAAATAAGGAAGTTAGTACCTATTTCCGGTATAACCGGAAGTGCGCCATTTATGAAAATATTTTACGTCGATTCAAAATCAATTGAAACCCCTGTGTACAGATTTTCATGATGATGCTAGAAACAGTTCTCCAGATACCCTGTATACATTTAGTTGCAAATTATGCGATTTTACGGTGTTGTAAAAATAAAAAAAAAAGACGGATCTATGAATTTTCAATCTGAAAGACATTTTTGAAAGAGAAAAAGACGGACTTCAATTCTGTTTAAACGCCATTGTCATTATTCAACAAGTAACGAAACCCCATTGGCCTGAATAATGGTATTAAATAAAAAGTTCTTTAGATGGATGGCGCGATTTAAAATCTGATAGCCGGTACTGAAAGCCTCTTTTAGCTACGTCCTAATTCCGAAAAATATCGAACAAAAACTGACAAATATACAGAAAAAATAAAAGTAACCGTTTTTTTGGCCCACCCGATATTTTACAAATTTTTGTAGGTGGAAGAATTCAGTGAAAGAGTCGTGCAATATATAAATTACTACCAGACGAATAATCTTATAATTCCGATGGGCGGCGACTTCCACTACCAATCTGCAGAAGTCAACTATATTCACATGGATCGCTTAATCAAGTAAAACGCGATTTTTTTCGACAACACTTAACACAACATTACAGCGCCTTCAAAGACAACGACCTGATCAATGTAATATACTCTACTCCTTCGTGTTATATAAAGGCTGTAAATGATGAAGCCAAAGCGAGAGATATAGAATTTGTTCAAAAAGTCGACGATTTTCTACCCTACGGTTCAGGTCCTCACAGCTACTGGACAGGTTATTTCTCTTCCCGTCCGAATGCTAAACGATTCGAAAGAACGTCAAACAATGTTTTACAAGCTGCCAAACATCTTTCAGCTATTGGAAAAATCAACGGAAAAGACCAAGCGGACGAATTGATAACTCTGATCCAAGCTGTAGGGATTTTGCAGCACCACGATGCCATTACAGGCACTGCCAAGCAAGCTGTAGCTAATGACTACTCGAGACTTCTTGCCAAAGGAATCAGAGCTGTAGAGCCGGTCATAAGAAACGTGCTAATGTAAAAATCTTCTCAGAAGAAAAATTGTAATCGTAAAATTGCAGCGGTCTTCTAAAAAAGGATCCTTCGTCTGAGGTCGAGCTAAATCTGGAAACTTGCTTGTTGTCCAATGTCAGTATTTGTGAGCCTAGTAAAGCTGAACGCTTCATAGTCACTGTTTATAATCCTCTGGAACGACCAGTTAATTTTTATGTTCGAGTACCAGTTCCTGATGGTGATTTTTCTGTAACTGGGGGGAATGGCTTGGAGGAGTTTGACGTCTTAGACAGTATTTCTGATTTTAGCTACATTAAAGGCATTCCAGAAACACCAAATCCAAAAGAGTTAGTTTTTGAAGCTGACGTTCCTGCGTTTGGAATCAACTTATACTACGTCGAGAGAACGGCTTCAGCTTTGAAGCCTCAGCCCGATCCACGGCTAAGATTTGGAACAGACGTAATTCTTAATAGTAAGCGAGCCAGCGACAAATTTTTTATATTATTTGCTCCTCTGGGAGACGTTACTAATTATGATAAGATTATCATGAGGAACCATAATCAGCGCCTCTTCCAACCCTTCACGGCTGCGTTTTCAACTGACAGCCCTTCAGACTTGTTAAAAAATGGAAGTCCACTTTTATCATTTGCCCCCGTCTGTCTTTTGTTTCAACGTGTTTATTAGGGCATATAATCCATGAAAACACCCGAGGCAGACGAGCTCAGCGCTGCGTTAAGAAGTAATTTATACTTTTGAAAAAAATATATATGATGTGCTCCTCTGAAGGACGATAATTAGTTCATTGAGTAGGTCTGTCTTTGTTTTAAGGCTGCGTTAGCAACTGCCAACGTTTTAAAAATGTAAAAAAGTGTAGCTGCTATACCATTTGTTCCCACCTGCTTCTCGGGCTAATGTTCATGTTGGTTCTAGTGACTTAGATAATCCAAAAGACAGACGTCGTGCGTGCTGATTTTGCAGAGGCAGACGATTATTTTATACTTGATACAAATTCTCGGTATTATTATGATCGGCATAAAGATCCTTAAGTGTTAATGCAAGTATAAGTACCTATAGTAGGTATATGTGAGGGGTTGCAGCTTAGTACGATGAAATAATATTTAGCGCAAGTTTGTTTTTGATTTATTCTACAAATAATGACACGAAATTCACAATAAAAAATATTTTCCTGAAACCGTCAAAAAAATTAAACTTTTCATGACTATCTTGAGTCTTGAAAGTTACTCAATTGGTGACTAGTCATGTAAAGTCTTTACCTGACTCCTCTAACAGTCCTAGTAATGTAAAACAACAATATATTTAAATTTCCTCATTGATTCACAATGAATCTGATGTCCTTTCAAAGACTATCATTTTTTAGATAATTTTGTGCAGTGATCAGTGAGGGCTACAAATACTAAAAGGTGTTGGATGATGATGAAAAGTAAAATTAATTTTATTTAATTATTGGTTTGTCGAACAACTGAGTGTCGAACAATTTGTTTATGGAATAATTTACTTGTCAAACAATTGTTCGAAAATGAATGTTCGACAGGAAAATACTTCGACTGCCAATTGTTCGACCCTCAGTTGTTCGACGGACAATTGATTTTCGAACAATTGATTTCGAACAACTTTCCTTAATCCCCCTTAAATTACAACCCGCACCAACTTTACATTTCTAAAGGAAATCTCCTGTTTTTTACGGTATTTTTGAATTCCTTGATAAATTTACCTTATAATATACAGAGTGTCCCAATTGTCTGTATTCGGTCGAGATCTCCATTACTGTTAGAGATAGCTAAAAATTATTAAATACAAAGTTGTAGAGGGTGAAACCAAGCACATGTAAAAAATACAATCCTATATACATAGATAGAATACTTTATTACTTTGCCTTTCGGCTTGTAATGAGCCCTGCCCTTACAATATAATTATATATACAAAAATATTTAAAATGAAATTAAGATCCTTCTTCTCTTTTTAATCTTCCACTTTTGTCTTCTCTTCCCTCCCCTCTCCTTATTTCCCTCTGCCTCTCTACTTCCCTCATCCATTCTAGTCCTGTTCCCCTTTCGTTCAATATCCATTTTCTTTCCCGTTCCTCTTCTCTCATCCCCTCGCACTCTCTCAACATATGTTCTATCGTCTCTCTTGCCTCTCCACATACTCTGCATACTCTCCCTTCCTCTTCCAACCAGAATCTGTTTTCTCTCTCCTCATTCCCGCATCTAAATCTCGCTATCATTCTTTTTTCTTTCGCACTCACTCTGTTCAAATAACTTGGTAGCCCCGCACATATGATATCCTTATACTTTGCATTATACCTTGATTCTTTTATCCGTGCTCTTCTCTCTTGTATATCTATATCTCTATCTCTCTCGCACATCGCTCCATTCATCCATCTCCCTTGTTCTCTGCGTCGTTCTATGTCTTCCCATGCGTACCCATTTCTCTCATAGTATTTTTGTCTTTCTTTCCATTCTTCTTTTTCTCTCCTTTTCTCCTTCCAACACTCCTGTAATATCATGCAGTCCAATCTTTCTCCCATTCTGTCCTCAAATTTCACCGCCCTTTTACCAGTCTCCACTCTCAACTTGCTCCTTTTCGTTTCTTCTCTTATTATATACCCCGGTGTCTCTCTATCCACGCCCAGCACCCACTTGAAATACTTTTCCTGTACTCTCTCCACTTCCTCTTGTTCTTCCCACCCCCATATTTCTGCCCCATTCATCAACATACTCTTCACTAAACTATCAAACATCATTCCCCTCCTCTTAAAATCATGCCCAAACTTTCGCTCTCCTATTCCCCAGACCATTCGTACCACCTTATTTGCTTTTTTAACCAGTTCTGTTACATGCGCTCTCGTTGTGTTTCTTTCATTAAATACATACCCTAAATATTTGAATTCTCTTTCTTGCTCTATTATGCTCCCGTTCCACTTCCATTCACTTTCTTTTGCCTTCCCTCTTCTTTTCCTGAAAACCATTATCTTGGTTTTTTCCACATTTACTTCCAACTTTTTTCTCTTCATATACTTCTCTGCAATTCTTATCATTTCTCTCATCCCTCTCTCGTCATTCGCTACAATCACCAGGTCATCCGCATACGCCAAACACCACACTTTCTCTTTGCCCACCACAATCCCTCCTGCCTGCCCCTTTTGGAACACATCATCAATATCATTTATAAAAATGGTAAACAGCGTTGGGCTGAGTGGGCACCCCTGTCTTACACCTTTTCTCGTCCAAAAACATTCGCTCTCTATTCCATTCACTCTAACTACATTCTTTGTTTCCTTATATATTTCTTTTATACTTCTTACCAGGTTCCCATTCAATCCTATTTCTCTCATGTGCTCCCACAATCTTCCCCTGTCTACACTATCAAACGCTGCTTTGAGGTCCACGAACAACGCGTACATCTTCCCGTTCTTCTTTTTTATTTCTCTTCTTGCTATATGGTTTAATATGTACACGTTGTCCATGGTACCCCTCCCCATTCTGAAACCTGCCTGGCCATCTGGCAAGCTCTTCATCCGTTCTAATTCCCCTTTCATTCTGTCCCCTAGTATCATTGCATACAATTTGTATAATGTATTCAGGAGGGTTATTCCCCGGTAATTCTTTACTTCTTTTGCATCTCCTTTCTTGTATATAGGACAGATTACGCCCTCTTTCCATTGCCGGGAAAATCCCCCTCCCTTCCACACTCCATTCAAAATCTCTACTACTCTGTCTATCACCTCTTCCGTACTGTAAATCCACGCTTCATTTCTTATCCCATCCCTTCCCGGTGCTTTCTCTTTTTTCAGTTTTTCTATCTGCCTCTTCACTTCTTCTTTTGTTATCTCGGTACTTTCTATGTCATGTTCCTTCTCTCTGTCTTCTTCTACCCCTCCTTTTTCTTCTTCTCCCTCTAACAACTCTACGAAATGCCTTCTCCATTCTTCTATCTCTATCTTTCCCATTTCATCTTCTCCCCTTTCTCTCCTCTCTTGGTTTATGTATTTCCACGCTTCTTCTTCTGTTTTTATACTCCTTATCTTTTGTTATTCTTCTTCCTTCATTTGTTTCTTTCTTTCGCTGCATTTCTTCTCATATTTATCTTTGGCTTTTAAGTATTCTTCCCTTTTCGTTTTCCCTTTTTTCCATTTTCTTAGTACTCTTCTCGTCTCTCTTTTTGCCTTCTTGCATTCTGTGTCGAACCATCTCCTTCCATTTCCCTGACTATTTCCCCTTAGTATTATTTCCTCACTTCTTACTGCCCCTCTTATAATTTTCTCCAGCTCATTGATTTTTTCTTCCACCCCCTTTGCTTCGAATTTTGCTTTTCCCAATTTTTGCCTGTATTCGTTGATAGTCTCTTCATCCCACCTTTCTTTCTTTATTACCTTTTTCGTTATGTCTCCAGTATTTCGTTTTCTCTTCTCCCTTTTAATTTCCCCCTCCAACGGCATGTGGTCTGATTCTACCCTTTCCCCTATTCTGAACTTTTCCACCTCTTCCCACGCTTCTTCGTTTACTAATACGTAGTCTTCATTGCCATTGCCATTGTCGTAGTCCTTTTTGTGCATTCCTTCGTTCCTTAAAAATTTTTTGCACTGGTTTTCGTGATTTTATTTAGTTGCTGTGAAAACATCGCATTTTCGGGGGACCTCTCATTTACCGTACGTTTCCTGCTTTCACTTATTTGCATACTTTGACCTGCTACTACGTCTCCTCCTTCAAAATCCCCAATTCTGTACGCCTGTCCATTGATAATCAATTTGTTATATTTAAGCGTTGCTGTTTTTGCCTGTCTCCGTGCTTCTTTCAATTGGGGTATTAGCTGTTTCCTTTCCATTTGTACCTTTTTCGTATAATCCTCATCTATCCAGATGTCCGAACCTTTCAATGTTTTTGTTTGCCTGAGTATTTCCATCTTCTTCCCCCATGTTATTAATTTCACTATTATTGCTCTTTTGTTATCACGTCTGAACACTCCAAGTCTTTTTATTTCATCCATTTCTTTTGCTATGTTGATATCTACACCCATTCTCTTCAGCACGCACTCTACCTTTCTCTTCAATTCCTCATGGACTTCGTCCTCGTTATCTTCTATTCCTTTAATTATTAAATTCCTTCTTCTTAATTCCCTTTCCACCGATTCCAATCTTGTGTCCTGTTCACTAATTACTTGCTGTAATCGTTGATTTTCCTGCCTCAGGAGTTTCGTTTCTTCCATATTTCTATCTAATTTTCCTTCAATTTTCTCCATTTTCTCCTTTAATTTCTCAAACATTTCTCTTATTTCGTCCATAACCTTATTTCAATTTGCGCAGTACGGTCCTGTTCTTTATTACTGTTGTCTATTTGCTGCGCTTGCGGATTGCGGACTCCCCGATGTTAAACCCGTCAAAGGTCAATTGTTTATCAGCTCTTTGGATTTGTTATTACCTTTATCTTGATTATAACTCCTTCCTGCTATATCGTTGATGTCTAATTCGGACCATATACTTCTTATTCTATTTCCACACCTAGATTCACGGTTTATTTCACTGTAGTTCTCCAGTATTCGCACTTATTTGAAGGCTTCCTTATCGCTGTGTTGTTATCATCACGCGCCAGGACCGGACTTCCAATCCTATATACATGCTGTCCCGCTAAGGAGTAACGACACAAACACAGTTTTTTTTAAATGGAACACCCTCTATTTTTATTTTTATTGGATTCTATGATGAATTCCAAGTAACATTCATTAATCATGTTTTCATCTGAAGCGAATGGTTTAGAAGATATTGGCAAATTTTGTGGAAAAAATTACGTTTGCAGTATTTGCTTTAAAAAATCACCCCGCAACCAATTTTGAACCATTGGTTTTGGAAATTTAGCATGTTATTAAGGAATGTTTGAGCCGAGGGGGCAACCACTGCGTTACTCCGCGGACACCTCTTGGATTTAGTCCGCTTTTAGTCCGATTCAGTAAACTTTTAGTCCGATTTAGTCCCTTAGTCCTAGTCAGTGGTAAATTTTTTTCGTGAGTGGTTTCCCCCTCGGTTTGAACTACCTTTCACGCGCTTGAAAACGGTCTTAGCTTCTTAAGTTCGTCTCGAGTAACATTATGAACCTTCAAAAATGTAGAGGTTTAAATTTCGAAATTTTTAAATGGCACAACTATCTAATGTTATAGCCATAAGCTGTAGAATTAAAGCTTTCGTTTGATATAAAATGTCGCTATATCCAAGTCTCGTATTTTTCGTTTTATTCAGTAAAATATGATTTTTAGGAGGTTCCAATTTTTAGCTGACCATGATGTATTTGCAAGGCGGCTCGGACACATGTCAAAATAGATGTCATACTTAAAAAAATTGCAGCATTTTGAGCACTTAGGTACTTGCCAAAATGAAATAAATACAGTCGGAACCCGTTCTATAAAACCTCTAAAATCTGACAAGCTCCTAATTTCCACCTACGTAGACTTCAAATTTGACAATGTCAAATAATGTGTCTGCCAAATGTTTTGCCCTTAAAAAGTTTTTCTCGAGAATTTATTGTTAGATTATGCACATTTATTCATTCGTACTTCTTATGTTTTCACAGGCAAGTTGAAAAAAGTTATAAAAATATAAAGAGGCATTACATTTTTCTGATTGTTAGATTTTGTAAGCACGGCATTCGCTCAAAGCGTAACGCTCAAAGTTACTGCACTTTGCTAGAGTGCTCTAATTTGAACGAGTCCAGCGGTCTGGACGTCTGGCAAGTATTTTTTTCCTACATGTGCCATCTTATCTACTCGAAAAATTGCCAGACAGACGGGAGCAAATGATATAATGGACCGTTTTTTTACAAATTAGGAGTCCCCTCAATTGAAAACGCAGCCACACCCGAGCATGATTCCTGAATTTTCAGGTTAATATGTATTAACTAAAAATATAATACCTACCTAAATTGTCGCTAGTCCGCTGTCTATAATTGTTTGTTTTATTAATATTGAAAGCTTTCTAGGAAGTTGGATTTGAAATTGACGATGACAGCGGTTTACTAAAGTCAGTTACTCTTAACGGAAATACCGTTGGAGTTACCCAGCAATTCCTGCAGTACATTGGTTTTGTTGGTAACAACAGCGAAGAAGTATTTAGAGCTTCGGGTGCGTACGTTTTCCGCCCTGCAGAAGAAGCAATTCCTATAACCGATCAAGTTCTTGTAACTTCAACTATTGGGAATCTTGTGGAAGAAGTACGTCAGCAATATAATGATTTCATAACCCAGATAATAAGAGTGTACAAAGGCGCTTTCAACAACTACATAGAATTTGATTGGCTCGTTGGACCAATTGAGATGTAATTATCGGCAAGAACTTTCAAACAATAATTAACGATTTTAGCGATGAAGAAGCGTTAATTGGAAGAGAAATAGTAACGCGATTTTCTGTGGACGATTTTAATAACGATGGAACTTTTTACACGGATTCTAATGGCCGGGAATTGATCAAGAGGCAGCTTGACAAGAGATACGACTACAATTATGACTATGGCACAGAGCCTGTGTCCAGCAACTATTATCCAGTTACTTCAAGAATTGTCATTAGGGATGAAGCCAAAAACTTGGAAGTTGCTGTTCTGAACGATCGCTCTCAAGGAGGTTCCAGTTTAGCTAATGGTCAAATCGAATTAATGGTAAAAATTTTAAAGAAGAAGTGATAGAGAGTTTTGATGTCCTCCTGTGCTCATTTGACCATTCTTCCGGTAGAGGGCGATAAAACTCCCTATCACTTCTTAAACATCGCCGTCTTGTAATAAAGACTCGAGGCTCGAGCCAGCATTCAAATGCACTTCGCTGATGAGAGGTAAATAACTCGAAACCGGTTCGAAGTTTTTGAATGGTGGCTCGAAAGATTCAGGTAAGGATTATGAGATTTAATTTTTACAAATTTGGTGCCTTCTCTGGACTTCTTCCAATTCAGTCCGCTTCCGGTATCTTCGTACACTTGTTCCACGGATCTTAGTTCTTCTTTCATTTCTTCCCAGATCAGTAAGTGACGTACCGTTTCTTCTTCTGTCCTACACAGTCTACATTTCCTTTTCTCAACATCATCTTCCCCATACCTGTTACAGTTCACCTCGTTTTCGCATCTAAACCTTGCAATCAATATTCGATCATTTGGAGTTTTCAATTCTGCTTATCTGTTCCTGCATCTGCACCTCTTGGTCTCGATCTGCTACTTCTTCTAAAGGTATCTCTAAGCCCTTTTGCCTCTGAGATGGCGTAATAGAGGCTTCTTTTTCCTGTCTATTTTGAGACTGTTTGGTCTTTTATGTTCTCTCAGCAGTCTTCCAGAATTTGGTTCGACGATGAAGTCTTATTTTTTCTTCATATTCGTGGCTCTTATTCTTCCCGCTTCTATCCCTAATGGTCTCCTTTTTGTTTCCTCTAGGACTATACATTGTGGTGTATTGTAGTCTACTCGTGTAGTTTTTCTATTTCTGTTTGCCTGCTCCATCCGTATATTTCTGCTCCATTCATCAGAATAATATTCACTATCGAATCAAACATCATGAATCTGATTTTAAAATTGTCGTAAAACTTTCCTTCACCAATGCTCCAGATCTGTTTCATCGCTATCATGCCTCTCGTAGCTATTTCTTTCACATGTTGCCTCTCTGTGTTGTTCTTCTTGAAGGTATATCCCAAGTATTTAAATTCATCCACTAGTTCTAGTTCTTGTTCTTCCCATTTAAAGATGTCCTTTTATTTTAACCTCCCCAACTCCAACAAAATTTTAAAAAAATGGGAGGTTACTGCAATCACTAAAATTTTCGAATTCGAGATAGCACCAGATCTTCACGTTTTGAGGTCTCAGGAACCCAAAAAAGCGGTTTTCAAAATGTGTCTGTGTGTGTGTACGTACGTATGTACGTACGTATGTACGTACGTTTGTAAACACGCCACAGCCAAAACTACTAAACCGATTTGTCTGAAATTTGGTGCGTAGGCATCTCATAACCCAACTTAGATCTGAAAAGCTTTTGGAGCCAATCGTGCAACTAGAAATGCCATTTTGGCACATCAACTTTTAAATTTTAAATGCAAACCCCCATTTTTCACGTCACGATAGGACAGGCCTTCAAATTCTGCTTCTAAAAATGCATTCATTCTTAGTGCCCTTTTGACCAAAAATTTAAAAAAAAAAGATTTTTATCGGACTTTTAAATCGCGGTACAGCCCAAGCCCCTGAACCGATTTTTCTGAAATTTTGCACATGGGCATTGTATTGCACGTCGAAGAGCCGAACAAATTTTGGATTCAATCGGCCCACGGAAAGTGCCGTTTTGGCACACCAATTTCCAACTTTAAAATTATTCACTCATTTAACCATCCAAAACAAGTTTTTGAAAGATTTATTGTCACAATCAGAAAGGTCTTCAAATTCTGGTTTTAAATAGGACAAAATTCGTTCGCATTTAGTGCTCTTTGGGTCAAAAAATCGAAATTTTGTAGTACCACTAAAAATACACTATAGCCCAGATTAGTGAATCGATTTGGCTGAAATTTGCTACATGGAGATTGGGTGACCCGTTGAAGACCTGAAAGGCTTTTGGAAGCAATTGGTCCACGGGAAGTGCCATTTAAGCATATCAACTTTAAATTTTAAAGCAAGGCCTCCTTTTTTATGTCGCCATTAGAAAGACGATCAAATTCTGGTTCTAAAAATATATTCACAGTTTCTACCATTTCAGTGGAAAATAGAGAAAAAATTCTTTCTCGTTGAAAGGGAGCGGGCTGACAGTGGATGACAAATTCTGTTGAATTGACTACTATCTACACAGAATACAAAGATCCACGCGATGGGGAGGTTCCAGCCGCTTCTCTGCTGCATTTTTTTTCTTATTTCCTTTGCTAAATATCAAAATCTTCGATTTCTTGGTATTTAGTTTCAAGTCTCGTTTCTTCAGATGTTTTCTAAACTGATCATTTGTTTTAATCTTCCAGCCTCTAGTGACACGTTGTCAGCATATTGCAAAGACCATATTTTCATCTTTCGTATCATTACTCCACCGTCTTGTGCTTTTCTTTTCACATCAATCATGTAAATGGAGAATAGTGTTGGGCTTAGAGGACAACCTTGTCGGACTCCCTTTTCCGTCTTCTTTGTCGGCGATATGATTCAAGATATATACTTTGTCAATGGCTGTTCTTCCTTTTCTCAACCCTGCCTGTTTCCGGTAATAGTTTCATTTCTTCTAATTGTTTCGTCAACCTTTCTTCCAGAACCATTTTTTCCCAAAATGTTTAAAGCTTTCTAAAATAATGGTGTTTTAGGTACACAGGAGACTTACTGTCGATGATGGTTTCGGCGTTAGCGAAGCTTTAAACGATACTGAATTTGAGCAGGGAGTTGTGGCACGTGGACAACTTCAACTAATATTAGGTTCTTCACAATCTTCTTCAATTGTGGTTCAACAACGTGATTTGGCATTGAAGAAACTCTTGCAGCCAGTAGTATTACTTGCAGATGCTGGGGATTTGTCTTTGGAGGAAGTGCAAAATTTGCTTAGCTTCAAGGTAAGTGACATTTTAAACTAATGATTATTAGCTAAACGCTTTTTAGTTCAATGGCCTTCAAGCTACATTGCCCGAAAACGTTCATATTTTAACCTTCGAACCTTGGAAAGACAATACTTTTATACTAAGGCTGGAGCACATCTTTGAAGAAGGTGAAGGTAGCAACTTGTCAGAAAGTGTTACGGTTGATTTATCGGTAAGTTGCATGGATTATTTCGAAGGCTACGTCTTTCTTTTTAGGGAATTTTTGCCCTTTTCGAAATAACTGACATTAAAGAAACGACGTTAGGGGCTAATCAGTGGTTGGAAGATTACGAGGCTAAGGATAGATTTGCTTGGAATTTGAAAGGCGGAGGAGAGGCTTCTTATAAGAAAGGATCGAGTAAGAGTCCTCGAGCTGGGGATTTGGAAGTAACGTTGGGACCAATGCAGATTAGAACGTTTATAGTTGAAGTTGCGAAAATTTGAGGATTTTCTTAAATACGTGTTAATTATGTGGAAATAAAATACTATTATAAAATCTTTCAAATTATTAACTCAGGAAACTTTTCCGAACTAAATAGGTTCTCATTACGATGGTTATTAAGGGCCATGGAGCTGCATTTTTTGAAGGTGCGACTTTAAAACAGACGAAATTCCAGATATTTTCTCGAAGTGACACTTTTAAAGGCGAAATTCGAATTTTTTTTTGATGAAAGAGATTGTTTCTCGAAATGCGACTTTAAAGGGCGAAATTTAAGATTTTTTCTCGAAGTGCAAGTTTAAAGACAAGTGCGAGATTTTTTCTCGAAGTGCACCTATAAAAGACGAAATTCGAGATTTTCCCAAGTTGCATTTCGAGAGCAAATCTCGAATTTCGTCTTTTAAAGTTGCACTTCGAGAAAAACCTCGAATTTGGTCTTTTAAAGTTGAGAAAATATTTGAAATTTCGCCTTTTAAAGTCGCATTTAAAAAAATAGGCCATCGTACTTAGAAGCCATCGTATCTTCTGAAGAATTGAAGTGGGACCAAAATATTTGATCTATTATTGTATTTTTTTTTTGTTATCTAGCCTAGAAACAAGGCAATCAAACCCGCATCAATTGATTTAAAAAAAGGGCAGCAGAGAAGCGGCTGGAACCTCCCCAACGCGTGGGTCTTTGATTTTAGGGACTTCTGTTTAAGATTCTAAAGTTGATACGCCTAAATGGCACTTCCCGTTGACCAATTGCTCCCAAAAGCCTTTCAGCTCTTCAACGGGTCACCTCACCTCCATTTACCAAATTTCGGGCAAATCGATCCACTAGTTTGGGCTATAAAGTGGTTTCAGTATTATTACAAAATTTCGATTTTTCTACCCAAAGGGTTCTAAATGCGAATCAATTTTGTCTCATTTAAAACCAGAAATTGAAGACCTTTCTGATGGTGACCTCGATAGTGACAATAAATCTTTCAAAAACTTGTTTTGGATGGGTAAATTAGAGAATAATTTTAAATTTCGAAATTGGTGTGCCAAAACGGCACTTTCCGTGGGCCGATTGAATCCAAAATTTGTTCACCTCTTCAACGTGTAATACAATCCCCTTGTGCAAAATTTCAGCCAAATCGGTTCAGGGGCTTGGGCTGTACCGCGATTTTAAAGTCCGATAAAAATCAATTTTTTTTTCATTTTTTGTCAAAAAGGCACTAAGAATGAGTGCATTTTTAGAAGCAGAATTTGAAGGCCTTTCCTATCGTGACGTGAAAAATGGGGGTTTGCATTTAAAATTTAAAAGTTGATGTGCCAAAATGGCATTTCTGGTTGCACGATTGGCTCCAAAAGCTTTTCAGATCTAAGTTGGGTTATCACATGCACACGTACCAAATTTCAGCTAAATCTGTCGAGTAGTTTGGGCTGTGGCGTGTTCACGAACGTACGTACGTACGAACGTACGAACGTACGAACGTACGTACGAACGTACGTACATACATACAGACACATTTTAAAAACCACTTTTTTGGGCTCCTGAGACCTCAAAACGTATAGATCCGGTCCTATCTCGAATTCGAAAATTTTAGTGATTGCAGTAACCTCCCTTTTTTTTAAATGGTGGAGTGGAGTGGGGAGGTTAATAAACTGTAACTTCAAACTAAACCAAGAAAGGGCAATCAGCAAATGCTTGTTCAATCTTTGGGTTATCCTGTCCCTTGAAAATTTTATTCAGGAACTTATTTGTATCGTGAAAATCTTTGTCAAGTTATTCAGATATTTTAGTTTTTAGGCACCTCACCTATCTATCGCTTTTATCAATCTTCGATAAGAGCTTGTTCAAAATAGAAAATTAAAAGAATAAGTTATTGTCGTGCTGTTGTCGAGGAGAACATGTTCGCACTTTTCTTAACCATTTCAGTTGTGTACTCCACAGTTTCGTGCCTACCCTTCAAAAGCGTTAGAGATGCGGCAACCTGTCAGGTCAGCGAATACATAATTCGAAACGTTGGCAATATTACAATATATTATTTCCAGTCCTGCCACCCTGTGGACCCCAACAAGATAAATGTTCACCTCATCCCGCATTCGCATGACGACGTCGGTTGGCTGAAAACTGTCGATCAATATTACTACGGAAGTTGGTTTTCTAATAAAAATTCAGGCAATTGAATTCTGTTTCAGGTCGCAGCGATATAGCGAATTTTGGAGTTCAGTACATAATTTCGTCAACAGTGGAATCACTTAAGATAAATCCGAGTAGAAGGTAATTAGACAGCGGCCTAGCGACAATTTTGATATATGACTTGCTCCACTATAATAGGTATAGTTTTAGTTAATATAAACCAAAAGATTCAGAAATCATGCTCGAGTGTGGCTGCGTTTACAAAAAAGGGAGGGCCATTATATCATTTGCTCCCGTCTGTCTGTCCATTTTTCGTGTAAATAAGATGGCACATGTTACAAAAAAACACTTGACAGACGTCTAGAAGATGTCGTTAAAAGGTGTTTCGAAAAAAAGAAAATTTATTAAGAGGCATCAACAAACAATTAAATAAAGAATTTTTAAAGCAAATGTTACACTTCCTGAAACTGTTAATTTCCAAAGTATATTTTGATCCGGTTAACTGGGACCACTAGGTCCCAGTTGCCCGACGATATCGGTCCCAATTAGCCAAAATCGGAAAATTTTTGGGGCGACTGGGACCCCGGTCAAAAATATAAAACTAAATGCGAAACGTGAAAAATTACACTGCTAGGTTGAAATATATGTCTTGAAGTTTAGAATAATACATTTCGGCAAGAGTTCACGCAATAAAATAGATTTTTTTCGAAATTTCGAAAAGATAACTGCACACTTTTGCTAACTGCGAAATCGTATCGCCTAGAATCATTTCCATGACAACAGTGACGTAACTGTCATTGGGTACGAAGTTAGTTGCGTTTGAAAATTAAGACTTATGACGAAATCTTTTATCAAAAGTACTAATTTTTTGGCGAAAACTTACCCCTTGGTTCGTGTTACCTGACCTTACCTTAGCTCCAATTTTTTTTACATTTTTGAAACGTTGGCAATTGATAACGCAGCCTTAAATGAAAGACAGACGTGGTGTTTATCCTTTCTTAAGGCCTACTAAATGAAGTAATTATCGTCTTCTAGAGGAGCACATCATAACATCCATACATCATTCTCAGCCAGAAAAATGTAAATTATTATTTAATGCAGCGCTGAGCACGTCTGTCTCGGATGTTTTCATGGATTATATGCCCTAATAAACACGTTGAAACAAAAGACAGACGGGGCAAATAATATAATGGACGTCCATTTTTCAACAAGTTTGAAGGGCTGCCAATAGAAAACGCAGCCATGAAGGGTTGGAAGATGCGCTGAATATGGTTCCTTATGATAATGTTATCATAATTAATAACGTCTTCCAGACGAGCAAATCATATAAAAAAATTGTCGCTAGCCCGCTGACTATAAGAGTTAAAACATTTGCTTAGATATGTACAAGTCGAAACGGCATTTTTTTGGAAATGGTGGCAACACCAGGACGAGACCACTAAACAGGATTTTGTTGACTTGGTAAACAATGGACAAATTGAGATCATAAATGCTGCTTGGTCGATGAACGACGAAGCCACTACTAATTATCAATCAGTAATCGATCAATTCACCTACGGTCTCAGGTAATACACTCGCTCTTAGATTTGCTTCCAATGAAAATTAAAGGATCATAAATGATACCATTGGAGAATGCGGAATTCCAAGGGTGGGATGGCAAATCGACCCTTTTGGACACAGCCGCGAGCAGGCTTCCATCTATGCCCAACTGGGCTATGACGCAGTATTTTTTGCAAGACTAGACTTTGCTGACAAAGATCAGAGAATGATAGATCACGATTTAGAAGTAATTTGGAGAGGCAGTGCCAGTTTAGGTAGGTCAAAAAACTAATGAAAAAAATAACAGAGACCTTTCGCAGAGAATAGCAACATTTTCGCCAATATGTTTCCTCAATTTTACTATCCACCTGACGGTTTCTGTTTCGACATTACTTGTGGCGATAGAATTATTAATGATGAGAGGAGCTATGAGTACAACCTTCCACAAAAAGTAATTGATAACTTGAGTCACTTCTACACGTTTTCCAGTAATAGTTCAGAAAGCGTCAATCGAATTTCAGAATCCGACAAATGTAGTTCAGATTAACCAATTGAAATTCAGAAAGCGTCAAATGTAGTTCCGATTAGTCAAATGAATTCACAATGCGTCAATTGTATTTCAGAATAGTCAAATGAATTTCAGAATACACGTCAATTGTAGTTCAGAATGCCGAAGCAACTGAATTACTGCATTCTGAAATACAAATTATGTTTTCTGAACTACAATTGACGAATTCTGAATTTCAATTGTTGTTTTCGGAAAATCAATTGCCCAATCTGAAAGTCAATTGACGCCTACTGGAAAAGGTGTAATCTGAACTACATTTGACGCTTTCTGAATTTCAATTGACTAGTCTGAAATTCAATTGATGGATTCTGAAATTCAATTGACGCTTTCTGAACTACATCTGGAAAAGGTGTAATCATTCGTGATTACAGGTACAGGACTTTGCCGATATAATCACTGAGTTATCGCAATTTTACCAAACAAATAACCTTCTTATTCCAATGGGTGGCGATTTTCAGTATCAATCCGCCGAAGTCAACTTTATTCACACCGACAGATTAATACAGTACCTACCTAGAAATCGTTTATAATTCATTCTAAAGATATTTTTAGGGCTTTCCAGAATCATGAATCGCTTAATTTAATTTACTCCACCCCTTCTTGCTACATTAGAGCAGTGAATGACGCGGCCAACAGGAATGACAGGGAGTTTACTCAAAAAATCGACGACTTTTTCCCCTACGGCTCAGACGAACATTGCTATTGGACTGGATATTTTACTTCTCGCCCAAATGCGAAACGGTTTGAAAGAGTCGCCAATAATTTTCTCCAATCTGCTAAGCAGTTGACAGCTTTTTCGAGAATTAACGGAAACGATAGGGCAGATGAAGTCAAGAATTTGCAACAGGCTGTAGGAGTTTTGCAGCATCATGATGCCCTTACAGGTACTGCTAAACAAGCTGTAGCCAATGATTATTCTCGACTATTGGCAAAGGGAATAGCAACTGCATTACCAGCGTCAAAAGATGCGATCATGTAAGTAAAATATTTTTCCTGCGACCCTAACAGAAGGTGAACGTTGCCACCCCTTTTCTGGAGTAGCCATTTCCCTCCCTTGGAAGGACAGTGGTCATCTTCCTCCTAAGGGAGGAAATCTCCCTTTCCTCTCCCCAAATCAATAAAGTCAATAAAGACCTGAATTTCGCAAATAGAAATAAAAACAGCAAGCCTCGGGCATTAAACTGTACCAGCACCAGCGGGAGGGAACTGTGCACTTTTCTCCCTTGTAATACAAATACCTATTGTTCGATATCTCCAAACCAATTTTCAGCGATCTTCTGAAAAAAGATTCTTCTTCTGATTTTGATCTGAATTTGCAACCATGTTTATTGGCAAATGTCAGCATTTGTGAGGCTAGCCAAGCAGAACGTTTCGTAGTCTCAGTCTATAATCCTCTAGAAAGACCTGTAACGCATTACGTACGTTTACCAGTACCTGACGGAACGTACACAGTCAATGGACCTGAGGGAGAAGAAGTTGCAGATATTTTAGACAGTATCTCCGATTTTAGTTACGTTACTAATTATTTAGGAAATCCTAGCCCGAAGGAATTGGTGTTTTCTGCCAGAATTCCTCCATTTGGCATTCGACTGTATTATGTCGAGAGAACATCTTCCAGATCTGTAAAAAAACAACCACCAAGGGCTCAATTTGGAAACGATGTAAACAGAGAGTATGTGATTTCAAATCAAACATTGATTTCTAGGAAGTCGGTTTCGAAATTGACGACAACAGCGGATTACTGAAGACCGTTACTTTAAATGGAGAGACGCTCGAAATTACCCAACAATTCTTGTATTATTCCGGTTTTAACGGTAACAACAGTAACGATGAGTTAAGAGCTTCGGGCGCCTATATCTTCAGACCTGAAGAAGGAGAAGCAACACCTGTTTCTGACCAAGTTTCTGTAACTGTAACCATAGGAAATCTTGTCGATGAAGTTCGGCAACAATATAACGATTGGGTGACTCAAATTATTCGAGTTTACAAAGACGCCAATTACATTGAATTTGATTGGCTAGTAGGTCCAGTCGAAGTGTGAGTAAATCTGAGAAAAAACTACTCCTTTTCCAGTAGTAGTTCAGAAAGCGTCAATTGAATTTCAGAATCCGTCAGTTGTAGTTCAGATTAATCGGTTCAAATTCAGAAAGCGTCAATTGTATTGCAGAATGCGTTAATTGAACTTCACATTGGTCAATTGATTTTCAGAAAAGCATCAATTGAAATTCAGAATTCGTCAATTGTAGAATGCATTATTAATTCGGTTGCTGAAGGATCCTGAAATACAATTGACGCATTCTGAAATACATTTGACGGTTTCTGAATTTCAATTGATTAATCGGAACTACATTTGTCGGATTCTAAAATTCAATTGACGTATTCTGAAATTCATTTGACAATTCTGAAATACAATAGACACAATCTGAAATTCAATTGACGCTTTCTGAACTACATCTCAAAAACGTGTAGTTAATCGATTTATTTAGGGACGAGGAATTCGGTATTGGGCGAGAAATTATAACGAGATTTACCGTGAACGAATTCAACAACGAAGAAGCCTTCTTCACGGACTCCAACGGTCGGGAATTGATCAGAAGACAAGTCAACAAGCGATACGACTACCAATACAATTACACCACAGAACCTATCTCCAGCAATTATTATCCCGTCACCTCCAAAATCGTTATTAAAGACGAAAACAGAAATCTGCAAGTGGCTGTATTAAACGATA
Source organism: Pycnomerus fuliginosus (assembly GCA_963924575.1). Lineage (NCBI taxonomy): Eukaryota > Metazoa > Arthropoda > Insecta > Coleoptera > Zopheridae > Pycnomerus > Pycnomerus fuliginosus. The sequence continues at coordinate 2,465,386 of OZ004618.1, forward strand.
GAGCTCAGGGTGGTTCCAGCCTGACGAATGGTCAGATCGAATTAATGGTCCATAGAAGACTTCTTGCTGATGATGCGAAGGGTGTTGACGAGGCTTTAAATGATACGGAATTTGGGCAAGGAGTTGTTGCCAGAGGACAGAACTATTTGATTTTAGGATCTGCAAATTCTCCCGATTTTTCAAGTCCTTCAACTGCTGCTCAAGAACGTATCCTCGCTTTGAAAAAACTCTTGCAGCCTGTTGTACTAGTAGCAGATGCTGATAGTCTATCTTTCGATGATATACAAGAGTCAGTTAATTTAGAAGTAATTACTTCGTGATAATACTCGTAATACTAAATCTTGAAAATTTCAGTTTGCCGGCCTTCAAGGAGTATTACCTGACAACGTCCATATTTTAACGTTTGAGCCTTGGAAAGACGACACGTTTATACTAAGGCTGGAACATATTTTAGAAGCAAATGAGGACGATAACTTGTCGCAAAGTGTTACAGTTGATTTGACGGTACTCTTTTAAATTTTTTTCGTACTTTTTATTCCTTATCTTTAGGGCCTATTCACTCTTTTTGAAATAACTGAGATCAGGGAAACCACTCTTGGAGCAAATGAATGGTTGGACGATTTTGAAGGCAAAGACAAGTACAGTTGGACTCTTAAAGGAGGAGAGAAAACTGTCTATAAAAAATCACCAAACAAAGCGCAGGCTGAACTGGAAGTTACATTGGGACCGATGCAAATCAGAACATTCATTATAAAAGTATCTTGGATTGTTTGAATTGTATTGCAGGATAAATAAAAATCTAACTGAGCAATTTTAAGCAAAGCTACTTTCCTCGAACTGGGTGGGCCTTAATAGTTTGAAATTAGCACCAATTGTTCTCATTTAAATTTGAGGAGGTGAAATGGGTCGCCAATAATTTCTAGTGTATACTTGTTGGCGAATTTCACGTTTCACGTTTGTTATCGGAAAAATTAAAGACAATTGGTTTAGCTAGAGCCTCTGGTAACAGAAATGCGACTTTGATTAAAACTTATCGTTTTCCACCTATTTTATTGCATTTTTAAGCTTTAAAAGCTATGCAAAGCTGCTTTCCTTGAACTGGGCGAGACCTAGAAGTCTGGAATTAGCACCAATCAATTCTCCTTTAAATTAGAGGAAGTAAGATGTGTCACACTTGAGTTCGAAAATAATTTTGAAAAATCTCCTCTGTAAACTATACTTAGTGGCGAAGTTGGTGTTTTAAGTTTTTCATTAGAAAAATTAGTGGCAATCACTTTCTCTGGAGCTTCTAATAACACAAAATACAATTTTATTGGATTTTGAAGTTTTAAAGTCAAAAACACTACTTTTCTCGAAGTGGGTGAGTGCTAGAGTTTGAAATTTGCACCAGGACATTCTCCTTCAAATTTGAGAACGGAAGATGGGTCACAGTTGGGGTCGCTAACAACTCTTAAGAAATTACCTTCAGATGTATAGTTGCTAGAGAATTCCGCGCTGTTAGTTTTTTATTAGAAACATTGCTGGCAAATAGTCTCTCTTGCCTTTTTCTATTGCTTTTATCAGATTTTAAAATCTTAAGGCCATGCAAAGGTATTTTTCTCGAAGTGTGCTGGTCCTAGAAGTTTAAAATTAGCACCAATCAATTCTCCTTTAAATTTGAGGAAATGAGATGGGTCACACTTGGGTTCGCTAATAAATTTTAAAAAACTACTCTTTGATGTATAGTTACCAGTGAATGTCACGTTTCCTTAGAAAAATTACGGGCAAATAGTTTTTCTAGACCCTCTGATAATGCAAAATACGATTACAATTTAAAACCTGCATTTTTTCTATTGTTTTCATGGGATTTTCAAGTTGTAAGGCTGCACAAAGGTACTTTTCTGGAACTGGGTGAGTTTTAGAACTTTCAAATTAGCACCATTCGAATTTCCTTCAAATTTAAGGAAGTAACATGGGTCACACTTGGGTTCGAAAACAATTTTGAAAAATCTCATCTCTGATGTATACTTACTGGCGAACTTGGTGTTTTAAATATTTCATTAGCAAAATTAGTGGCAATCGCTTTCTTTGGAACTTCTAATAATACAAAATACGATTATATTGGATTTTGAAGTTTTAAAGTCAAAAAAATTACTTTTCTCGAAGTGGGTAAGTGCTAGAAGTTTTAAATTTGCACTAGTCCATTCCCCTTCAAATTTGGAGAAAGTAAGATGGGTCACAGTTGGGGTCGCTAACAACTCTTAAGAAATTACCTTCAGATGTATAGTTGCTAGAGAATTCCGCGCTGTTAGTTTTTTATTAGAAAAATTGCTGGCAAATAGTATCTCTTGCATTTTTCTATTGCTTTTATTGGATTTTGAAATCTTAAGGCCATGCAAAGGTATTTTTCTCGAAGTGTGTTAGTCCTAGAAGTTTGAAATTAGCACCAATCAATTCTCCTTTAAATTTGAGGAAATGAGATGGGTCACACTTGGGTTCGCTAATAAACTTTAAAAAATTACTTTTTGATGTATAGTTACCAGTGAATGTCACGTTTTTAAAGTCTTTCCTTAGAAAAATTACAGGCAAATAGTTTTTCTAGACCCTCTGATAATGCAAAATGCGATTACAATTTAAAACCTGCATTTTTTCTATTGTTTTCATGGGATTTTCAAGTTGTAAGGCTGCACAAAGGTACTTTTCTGGAACTGGGTGAGTTTTAGAACTTTCAAATTAGCACCATTCGAATTTCCTTCAAATTTAAGGAAGTAACATGGGTCACACTTGGGTTCGAAAACAATTTTGAAAAATCTCATCTCTGATGTATACTTACTGGCGAACTTGGTGTTTTAAATATTTCATTAGCAAAATTAGTGGCAATCGCTTTCTTTGGAACTTCTAATAATACAAAATACGATTTTATTGGATTTTGAAGTTTTAAAGTCAAAAAAATTACTTTTCTCGAAGTGGGTAAGTGCTAGAAGTTTTAAATTTGCACTAGTCCATTCCCCTTCAAATTTGGAGAAAGTAAGATGGGTCACAGTTGGGGTCGCTAACAACTCTTAAGAAATTACCTTCAGATGTATAGTTGCTAGAGAATTCCGCGCTGTTAGTTTTTTATTAGAAAAATTGCTGGCAAATAGTTTCTCTTGCATTTTTCTATTGCTTTTATTGGATTTTGAAATCTTAAGGCCATGCAAAGGTATTTTTCTCGAAGTGTGTTAGTCCTAGAAGTTTGAAATTAGCACCAATCAATTCTCCTTTAAATTTGAGGAAATGAGATGGGTCACACTTGGGTTCGCTAATAAACTTTAAAAAATTACTTTTTGAGGTATAGTTACCAGTGAATGTCACGTTTTTAAAGTCTTTCCTTAGAAAAATTACAGGCAAATAGTTTTTCTAGACCCTCTGATAATGCAAAATACGATTACAATTTAAAACCTGCATTTTTTCTATTGTTTTCATGGGATTTTCAAGTTGTAAGGCTGCACAAAGGTACTTTTCTGGAACTGGGTGAGTTTTAGAACTTTCAAATTAGCACCATTCGAATTTCCTTCAAATTTAAGGAAGTAACATGGGTCACACTTGGGTTCGAAAACAATTTTGAAAAATCTCATCTCTGATGTATACTTACTGGCGAACTTGGTGTTTTAAATATTTCATTAGCAAAATTAGTGGCAATCGCTTTCTTTGGAACTTCTAATAATACAAAATACGATTTTATTGGATTTTGAAGTTTTAAAGTCAAAAAAATTACTTTTCTCGAAGTGGGTAAGTGCTAGAAGTTTTAAATTTGCACTAGTCCATTCCCCTTCAAATTTGGAGAAAGTAAGATGGGTCACAGTTGGGGTCGCTAACAACTCTTAAGAAATTACCTTCAGATGTATAGTTGCTAGAGAATTCCGCGCTGTTAGTTTTTTATTAGAAAAATTGCTGGCAAATAGTTTCTCTTGCATTTTTCTATTGCTTTTATTGGATTTTGAAATCTTAAGGCCATGCAAAGGTATTTTTCTCGAAGTGTGTTAGTCCTAGAAGTTTGAAATTAGCACCAATCAATTCTCCTTTAAATTTGAGGAAATGAGATGGGTCACACTTGGGTTCGCTAATAAACTTTAAAAAATTACTTTTTGAGGTATAGTTACCAGTGAATGTCACGTTTTTAAAGTCTTTCCTTAGAAAAATTACAGGCAAATAGTTTTTCTAGACCCTCTGATAATGCAAAATACGATTACAATTTAAAACCTGCATTTTTTCTATTGTTTTCATGGGATTTTCAAGTTGTAAGGCTGCACAAAGGTACTTTTCTGGAACTGGGTGAGTTTTAGAACTTTCAAATTAGCACCATTCGAATTTCCTTCAAATTTAAGGAAGTAACATGGGACACACTTGGGTTCGAAAACAATTTTGAAAAATCTCATCTCTGATGTATACTTACTGGCGAACTTGGTGTTTTAAATATTTCATTAGCAAAATTAGTGGCAATCGCTTTCTTTGGAACTTCTAATAATACAAAATACGATTTTATTGGATTTTGAAGTTTTAAAGTCAAAAAAATTACTTTTCTCGAAGTGGGTAAGTGCTAGAAGTTTTAAATTTGCACTAGTCCATTCCCCTTCAAATTTGGAGAAAGTAAGATGGGTCACAGTTGGGGTCGCTAACAACTCTTAAGAAATTACCTTCAGATGTATAGTTGCTAGAGAATTCCGCGCTGTTAGTTTTTTATTAGAAAAATTGGTGGCAAATAGTCTCTCTTGCCTTTTTCTATTGCTTTTATTGGATTTTAAAATCTTAAGGATATGCAAAGGTTTTTTCTCGAAGTGTGTTAGTCCTAGAAGTTTGAAATTAGCACCAATCAATTCTCCTTTAAATTTGAGGAAATGAGATGGGTCACACTTGGGTTCGCTAATAAACTTTAAAAAATTACTTTTTGATGTATAGTTACCAGTGAATGTCACGTTTTTAAAGTCTTTCCTTAGAAAAATTACAGGCAAATAGTTTTTCTAGACCCTCTGATAATGCAAAATACGATTACAATTTAAAACCTGCATTTTTCTATTGTTTTCATGGGATTTTCAAGTTGTAAGGCTGCACAAAGGTACTTTTCTGGAACTGGGTGAGTTTTAGAACTTTCAAATTAGCACCATTCGAATTTCCTTCAAATTTAAGGAAGTAACATGGGTCACACTTGGGTTCGAAAACAATTTTGAAAAATCTCATCTCTGATGTATACTTACTGGCGAACTTGGTGTTTTAAATATTTCATTAGCAAAATTAGTGGCAATCGCTTTCTTTGGAACTTCTAATAATACAAAATACGATTTTATTGGATTTTGAAGTTTTAAAGTCAAAAAAATTACTTTTCTCGAAGTGGGTAAGTGCTAGAAGTTTTAAATTTGCACTAGTCCATTCCCCTTCAAATTTGGAGAAAGTAAGATGGGTCACAGTTGGGGTCGCTAACAACTCTTAAGAAATTACCTTCAGATGTATAGTTGCTAGAGAATTCCGCGCTGTTAGTTTTTTATTAGAAAAATTGCTGGCAAATAGTTTCTCTTGCATTTTTCTATTGCTTTTATTGGATTTTGAAATCTTAAGGCCATGCAAAGGTATTTTTCTCGAAGTGTGTTAGTCCTAGAAGTTTGAAATTAGCACCAATCAATTCTCCTTTAAATTTGAGGAAATGAGATGGGTCACACTTGGGTTCGCTAATAAACTTTAAAAAATTACTTTTTGATGTATAGTTACTAGTGAATGGCACGTTTTTAAAGTCTTTCCTTAGAAAAATTACAGGCAAATAGTTTTTCTAGACCCTCTGATAATGCAAAATACGATTACAATTTAAAACCTGCATTTTTTCTATTGTTTTCATGGGATTTTCAAGTTGTAAGGCTGCACAAAGGTACTTTTCTGGAACTGGGTGAGTTTTAGAACTTTCAAATTAGCACCATTCGAATTTCCTTCAAATTTAAGGAAGTAACATGGGTCACACTTGGGTTCGAAAACAATTTTGAAAAATCTCATCTCTGATGTATACTTACTGGCGAACTTGGTGTTTTAAATATTTCATTAGCAAAATTAGTGGCAATCGCTTTCTTTGGAACTTCTAATAATACAAAATACGATTTTATTGGATTTTGAAGTTTTAAAGTCAAAAAAATTACTTTTCTCGAAGTGGGTAAGTGCTAGAAGTTTTAAATTTGCACTAGTCCATTCCCCTTCAAATTTGGAGAAAGTAAGATGGGTCACAGTTGGGGTCGCTAACAACTCTAAAAAAATTACCTTCAGATGTATAGTTGCTAGAGAATTCCGCGCTGTTAGTTTTTTATTAGAAAAATTGCTGGCAAATAGTTTCTCTTGCATTTTTCTATTGCTTTTATTGGATTTTGAAATCTTAAGGCCATGCAAAGGTATTTTTCTCGAAGTGTGTTAGTCCTAGAAGTTTGAAATTAGCACCAATCAATTCTCCTTTAAATTTGAGGAAATGAGATGGGTCACACTTGGGTTCGCTAATAAACTTTAAAAAATTACTTTTTGATGTATAGTTACCAGTGAATGTCACGTTTTTAAAGTCTTTCCTTAGAAAAATTACAGGCAAATAGTTTTTCTAGACCCTCTGATAATGCAAAATACGATTACAATTTAAAACCTGCATTTTTTCTATTGTTTTCATGGGATTTTCAAGTTGTAAGGCTGCACAAAGGTACTTTTCTGGAACTGGGTGAGTTTTAGAACTTTCAAATTAGCACCATTCGAATTTCCTTCAAATTTAAGGAAGTAACATGGGTCACACTTGGGTTCGAAAACAATTTTGAAAAATTTCATCTCTGATGTATACTTACTGGCGAACTTGGTGTTTTAAATATTTCATTAGCAAAATTAGTGGCAATCGCTTTCTTTGGAACTTCTAATAATACAAAATACGATTTTATTGGATTTTGAAGTTTTAAAGTCAAAAAAATTACTTTTCTCGAAGTGGGTAAGTGCTAGAAGTTTTAAATTTGCACTAGTCCATTCCCCTTCAAATTTGGAGAAAGTAAGATGGGTCACAGTTGGGGTCGCTAACAACTCTTAAGAAATTACCTTCAGATGTATAGTTGCTAGAGAATTCCGCGCTGTTAGTTTTTTATTAGAAAAATTGGTGGCAAATAGTCTCTCTTGCCTTTTTCTATTGCTTTTATTGGATTTTAAAATCTTAAGGCCATGCAAAGGTTTTTTCTCGAAGTGTGTTAGTCCTAGAAGTTTGAAATTAGCACCAATCAATTCTCCTTTAAATTTGAGGAAATGAGATGGGTCACACTTGGGTTCGCTAATAAACTTTAAAAAAATACTTTTTGATGTATAGTTACCAGTGAATGTCACGTTTTTAAAGTCTTTCCTTAGAAAAATTACAGGCAAATAGTTTTTCTAGACCCTCTGATAATGCAAAATACGATTACAATTTAAAACCTGCATTTTTCTATTGTTTTCATGGGATTTTCAAGTTGTAAGGCTGCACAAAGGTACTTTTCTGGAACTGGGTGAGTTTTAGAACTTTCAAATTAGCACCATTCGAATTTCCTTCAAATTTAAGGAAGTAACATGGGTCACACTTGGGTTCGAAAACAATTTTGAAAAATCTCATCTCTGATGTATACTTACTGGCGAACTTGGTGTTTTAAATATTTCATTAGCAAAATTAGTGGCAATCGCTTTCTTTGGAACTTCTAATAATACAAAATACGATTTTATTGGATTTTGAAGTTTTAGAGTCAAAAAAATTACTTTTCTCGAAGTGGGTAAGTGCTAGAAGTTTTAAATTTGCACCAGTCCATTCCCCTTCAAATTTGGAGAAAGTAAGATGGGTCACAGTTGGGGTCGCTAACAATTCTTAAGAAATTACCTTCAGATGTATAGTTGCTAGAGAATTCCGCGCTGTTAGTTTTTTATTAGAAAAATTGCTGGCAAATAGTTTCTCTTGCATTTTTCTATTGCTTTTATTGGATTTTGAAATCTTAAGGCCATGCAAAGGTATTTTTCTCGAAGTGTGTTAGTCCTAGAAGTTTGAAATTAGCACCAATCAATTCTCCTTTAAATTTGAGGAAATGAGATGGGTCACACTTGGGTTCGCTAATAAACTTTAAAAAAATACTTTTTGATGTATAGTTACCAGTGAATGTCACGTTTTTAAAGTCTTTCCTTAGAAAAATTACAGGCAAATAGTTTTTCTAGACCCTCTGATAATGCAAAATACGATTACAATTTAAAACCTGCATTTTTCTATTGTTTTCATGGGATTTTCAAGTTGTAAGGCTGCACAAAGGTACTTTTCTGGAACTGGGTGAGTTTTAGAACTTTCAAATTAGCACCATTCGAATTTCCTTCAAATTTAAGGAAGTAACATGGGTCACACTTGGGTTCGAAAACAATTTTGAAAAATCTCATCTCTGATGTATACTTACTGGCGAACTTGGTGTTTTAAGTTTTTCATTAGCAAAATTAGTGGCAATCGCTTTCTTTGGAACTTCTAATAATACAAAATACGATTTTATTGGATTTTGAAGTTTTAAAGTCAAAGAAATTACTTTTCTCGAAGTGGGTGAGAGCTAGAAGTTTGAAATTTGCACCGGTCGATTCCCCTTAAAATTTGAGGAAGTAAGATGGGTCACACTTGGGTTCGCCAACATTTGACACTTAATAGTGATAATTTGGTGTTTTACGTTTTTCACTAGAAAAATTAGTGGCAATCGCTTTCCCTGGAGCTTCTGATAATACAAAACACGTTTTTGCTAGATTTTGAAGTTTTAAAGTCAAACAAAACTACCTTTCTCGAAGTGGGCGAATGCTAGAATTAAAAATGCTAGAAAAACAATTAAATTTCCCTTCAAATTTGGATCAGAAGTGTCAAGACTGCTTTGTATTAAAAGAATAAATAAAAATCTAATCTGAAAAAATATAACTTTGTCGCAATTAAAATTTTAATGGTAATTCCATTGGCTTTACAGACCTATTGTTATCCAATTATAGAAATTTTCATGTTGTGATTATGGGCAATAAAATTTATCGTTAGCTAACTATAAAAGCGCAGATTTATTGCACCGGCAACACAATTCAATTAATCATGTCCCATAACTTAGGACAAATTTTTACATTTTTGGTGCTACTATCAGCAGCAATTTGTGATAATGAAAAACCATCAAATTGCCAAGTAAGTTTTATTCTTCATATTCTTATAAAACCGCTTTTCAGTCTTGCCATAGTTTGAGTAGAAAGCAAATAAATGTTCATCTCATCCCATATTCCAATAAAGGTGAAATTACTTCTCCTATTGATAACGGTAAGAAAACTTCACTTAAAATGCTAAACGCGTGGCTTACTATTTCTTTAAGATGCTAAGGAAATAATTTCCTCCGTGGTGAAAGCTCTTGTACAAAATCCGGAAAGAAGGTGAATTCACAAAACTTTATTTGACTTTAAACTAATAATTTTAGATTCGCTTATTCCGACATAATGAATCTTTGGAAATTTTGGCGAAATACTTCACCAGAGACGGATTTGCTTAAAAATATTGCTAATTTAATAGAAACGGGACAACTGGAAATCATTAATGGAGCTTGGTCTCAAAGTGATGAAGCAGTCACGACCTATCAGTCAATTATAGACGATTTTACATTGGGTTTTCGGTAAGCACCACTGCCTTTTTCGTAATTAATTTCTTCTCTATAGAAGAATCAATGACATAACGTCAAAATGTCCTCCGTCAATTGGGTGGAAGTCAGAATCGTTTCATAGCCGAGAACAAGCCTCAATTTTTATGCAGTTTGGCTTCGACGCCCTTTGGATCAAGAGCGAAGTTCACAGGAAAGCAGAATTTTTATGGAAAAGCAGCGAAAATTTGGGTGAGAATTCTGAGGCAAAATGTAAAGCAATGGATTAATCCACAGAAAAAAGTCATATTTTCACGACGAGTTACTTCTGGGACTGGCCCAGTGGGTTTGACTTCGATGGGACCGACAAAATTCACAAACTCGAGAACGACACGAAATACAACTTACCTAAAAAGGTACCGTCAAGTGGGGCCAAATGGGACAGTTTTGGAACGTTTGGCTTTGCAATTTCTTTAAAAAAATTCTTAGAATGTTCTAGTTTTCTGCAAATTTTAGTGATTGCAGAAACCTCCCTTTTTTTAAGTGGTGAACTGGAGTGGGGAGGTTAAAATTTTTTTGTGAAGAATGTACTTACTTTTTTCGAACCAAATTCATCCATTCAGGTATGCCGGAGTGTTCTCTAATAGGTTTCTGCTTTACCAACCCAGAAAAGTTTGGCAGACATAGGTATAATCGCGAAATTAGAAATTATTGACAGCCTGTCCCGATTCGCCCCTGTGTTCCTATTCGCCCCACTTGACGGTACCTGCAAATTTGAAGATTTACTTCATTCTTAGTTAAAGAAATTTAAGAAAATTGTCACTGACCTGGTTTCTTTTTATTCGACAAACAATATTCCAATTCTGCTAGGAGGGAAGTACAAAACCGCTGAAGTTAATTTTGAAAATATCGATGATCTAATTGGGTAAGCTGGCATTAGATTTTTCTGCATAAAACGTTGTTTAAGGGGTTTGCAAAATGAAGCTGACATAAACGTTTTCTACTCTACTCCTTCCTGTTTTATAACGGCGGTACATGAGAGTGCAGACACTGAAAAAATTGAATTTGCCCAAGAAACGGACGATTTTATGCCCAAAAACAGATCATCTAACGGTTATTTTACGACTCGACCAGAACTCAAAACTGTTCAAAGAACCACAAATAGGATTTTACAAGTTTGATTCTGGTAGTCAGCGGGCTAGCGACAATTTTTTTTATATGATTTGCGATTTGTTCCTCTGGAAAACGTTACTAATTATGAGGAAATCAGCGCGTTTACCAACCCTTCATGGCTGCGTTTTCAACTGGCAGCCCTTTTAAAAAATTGGGGTCTATTATATCATTTGGTCCCCGCCTGCCTTGTTTCAACGTGTTTATTAGGTCATACAATTCATGAAAACACCCGAGGCAGACGTGCTCAGCGCTGCGTTAAAAATAATTTACTTTTTTCTGGCTGAAAATGATATATGATGTGCTCCTCTGGAAGACGATAATTAGTTTTTGTGGTTGGGGGTTAAAGGGGGCGAGTTTCAGTGCAATTTTTTGTGTTAAATTAGTATCCTCCGGAAAGAGGTGGTCCTGGTCCAATGCTTACATTTTCTCCATATCAACTTTTTGTGTTTGGGGGTTGAATGGGGTGCAATTTTTTGTGTTCAATTAGTTTCCTCTGGTAATAGGTGGTCCAAGGGTTACATTTCCTCTAAGTGAATTTTTTATGTGGCAAGGTTGAAGGGGTTGAGTTTTAGAGGTGCAATTTTTTTTCACTTCCGGTCGTAGGTGGTCTAAGGGCTAAATATATGCTCAAAACTTTTTCTGGGCCATTGATGAAAAGTTATCGAATGGCTTGAATTTCAAGCAACACTTCTTATGTGAAATTACGAGTTTCAACACCTGATTTGCACCCCTTCTGTCTCATTCTGTTGAGAAAAAAAGCATCCCTTATCAGTAGTGCGCGGATTTTATGCAAAATGCATATTGGAAACGGATAATGATTCAAGGAAAATCTTCGAGATGTGTACGAATCTCACTAAAATGAGTCATTCAACGTAATTTAAAATTTGCATATTTTGAAATCTGACACATTTTTGTGTGCACGGAGCATATTTTTCAAAAAAGCGAATATTTTGGCATATTTTATTAAATTCCTATATTTCCAATTTCTTAGCCAGATGAAAAAAGTATTCCAAAATCGATATTTGTGAGTGCACGACCGTGTTTCGTACCCAATTCCTTGAAATTTCAACCTTTCATCAGTCTTTAATTCCCCCTATTTATTGTAGGTGATTGATTGCGACAATTCGCCTATTTCTTGAGTGACGTCACGTGACGGCCATTTGGAGGTTCAAAACATTATTATTTCTCCCTCTCCCGCCCATTAAAGAAAGGAATATCGGTCTCTGTCGGTCGCCTGCAAGTGCGCGCGATTCGCATTGTCACCTTTTTTTAAGCATAATTTATCTTCTTTTCTCTCAAAAAATACCTACCTGCCAAGGTCGAAATGAAGGGGGGTGGATTAACTTTTTGGTCACAATTTTGATTGCTTTTATATAGCTGTTTACTCATACGGATCCTCGCATGGGTCACATCTTCAATTTGTGTATAGTATTGTGAAGATTTCTTTACATTTATAAGCCACAACATATTGTATTTCAACGAGATGGATTATTTCATTCCAGTTTATCGTCCGTTCTGCAACTTAATATGCCATGAAAATAAAACAAACTTGGTTTTGTTGATATTTTATTAAATTGCGGTCCGAAAACTATGAGAAATGGTGCTGTTTTAGTGCCGTAGCAGAATGCGGAGGTACTCTTGTCTTAGCTTATTCGCTCGCTCGCTCGATCGCTCGCTCGCTCGATCGCTCCTCAGTCTGTCCGTCGGATAACTTGAGAACGGATCGAGATATCGAGCTGAAACTTGGTAGGCAGCTTCGTCTCCCGAAAAGTAAGGCGGGGATTGCTTTTGGGCCATATCGGACCAAGGGGGTGGGAGCTAGGGGTGAAAAACCGAAAAACTACTAATTGCAATAACTCGAGAACTAGTGGAGATATCTTGCTGAAAATTAGTATGCACGTTCGACCTTCAAGTCTGTTGAAAGTGAGGGGGTGCCAATTTCGGGGGATGAAATTTAGGGGATGAAAACCACAAAAAATATGATAACTCCGCAAGGGTTGCACGCAGCTGTCGGAAACTCAACGTACACACATATATCGGTGAAATCTTGTGGGGGATGCGTTTTTTCGTAAAATCGAACAAATGGGGTGGAAATTAGGGGTAGCAACTCGAAATTCCGCTTAATAAGTACTAGTCGAAATTGGCGTCATTCGATAGCTTTCCATTAATTATAAAAAAAGGTGTCATTCATATTTTGCGAAAAACCACCCTTATAGGCGCTACGACCCCTAACATGCAGAAACACAAAAATACGAGAACTCAAAAACTACTCAACGTATCAAGGCAGAATTTGGTTTGTGAATTTCCAGTGACATTATAGGTGGATGGACAAATTTTCTAAAATATCTAACAAAGGGGATGAAATTTAAGGGTTGAAACTTGAAATTTCTTCAAGTAAATGGTAAATTACGGGGTTCGATAGATTTCGGTCAACTATTGAAAAAAGGTCTTATGAGTTTTCAATCTAAAACCAACCCCTGGGCCATTAACCACCCCTAACTCTTTGCAAGTCGATAATTATATTTTATTTATTTTTTCTGAAACCCTATTGGTTTATTTATGAACAACTGAAGTCAGTAAATACGCAAGGAGTCATGTCACACCGGAAAAATAAACTCACCCCTGTAAATCATAAAGGGGTGAAATCATGAGGTGTTGAAAACATGAATCTACAAATTACCTTAATTTTTAAACGAATTGGGTTAGGGTGGTGAAATTGAAAACACAACTTCCTTTAGGGCATGTGGGGGTGGTGAAATAGGGGGTTGGAGTTTAGGGGTTGAAACGTCCATAAAGCCCTGTAATTTGACACAGAGAAGCAATATCTTCTGCGAAACTGTGACATCTTACACACTGCATCGTCGAGAAGGGAAGATCGAATTGTAGGAGAAAATTATCGAAGGGGATGAAAGTTAGGGGTGGAAACTCGAATTTTCAATGAAGAATGTATAGTTGAAAATATTACCATTCGATAGCTTTCTATTGATGGTACAAAAAAGGTCTTATTCATCATTCGCGAAAAACGACCCTTAAAGGCGGTACAACCCCCTAACATGCCGAAACAAAAAAATGCGAGAACTCAAAAACTGCTCAACGTATCAGGGCTAAATTTGATGTGGTAATTTACAGCGCCACTGTAGGCGGATGGGCAAATTTTCATTAATATCTAACGAGGGGGATGAAATTTAAGGGTTGAAACTGGAAATTTTTTCATGTAAGTGGTGGAATAAAATTATGGGGTTCAATTGATTTCGGTCAACCATTGAAAAAAGTCTTATGAGTCTTCATCCTAAAACCAACCCCTACGCTACTAACAACCCCTAAGCCCTAGCAAGCGGAGTAAATATATTTCATTTATTTTTTTTTTGCTTTCTTCTAATTTGTTATTAATTTAAAGTGATTTTCATTAATTTTTGACCCATCCACAATTTTTCAACCCCTTTCATGATATGTGAACCCTCAAAGAGCAAAATTTACCCAGACCGCTTCTTTTTCGGGTGATTTCCGCTGGTTAATTTTGTAAAATTCGCGCAGTTTTGCCTTATGAATTGTTCTTGCCTTTTTCACTTTTTCGACCCCTTCGCAATGTTTCAACCCCCAAAAGTCAAATTTGCATAATTGGCTTATTTTCGTGTTATTTTCTGTAATTCTACTTAATTACGATTAATTCTCATCCCTTTTAACTTTTCATCCCCCTTTACAATTTTTCAACCCCCTAAGTGTTTATTTTGCAAAATTCACATAATTTAGTTTTCCTTCGGTAATAAATTGAACTCAATTGGATTATGTTTATCTTTTTCACTTTTCCAACCCCCTTCGCAACATTTCAACCCCCAAAATCTAAATTTGCATAATTGGTTTACTTTCGTGTTATTTTCTGTAATTCTGCTTAATTACGATTAATTTTCATCCGCTTTGACGTTTCATCCCCCTTTACAATTTTTCAACCCCCTAGGTGTTAGTTTTGCCAAATTCGGATATTTTCGTTTTTCTTCTGTAATAAATTGAACCCATTTGGATGATGATTAAATTTTTCACTTTTTTCATCCCCCTTCGCAATGTTTCAAGTCTTCAAATGCTAAATTTACATAATTGGGTTAATTTGGTGTTATTTTCCGTAATTTTACTTAGCCACGGTTAATCCTGATACCTTTTGATTTTTCATCCACCTTTACGATTTTTCAACCCCCTAAGTGCTAATTTTGCAAAATTCGCATAATTTCGTTTTTCGACGGTTATAAAATTGAACGCATTTGGGATTCAGTTTACCTTTTACAATTTTTCAGTTTCCTTCGCAATAGGTAGGTATAAGTGCTTATTTCAACCCCCACAAAAATTTTAATTGCATAATTTGGTTATTTTAGTGTTTTATTTCGTAATTCTACTTAATCCACACTTCATTTTCATTCCTCTTGACTTTTCATCACCTTTTTTCATTACCTTGGACTTCTCATTCCCTTTTTCAACCCCCTTAGTGCTAATTCTACATACCTACTTCGCAAATATGATGTTTTTTTGTTAACTCTCTACTGTTTAATTATGTACGGCCAATTTTCATAATTTCGTCTTTTTAACACCACTGTGCGTCTGCGGAGGCACTACTACTAGGTGCAGATTTATAAAATCTGCACCCGACTCCACCAGTAAATTCAGCTCGCCCCTACATACACATTAACAAGGTAAACATCTACAGGGACACACATCGCATTGATATACATCTTTCGTTGGCTTTTGATTTTTGGCTGTTATTTATTCTTGCGTTTAGCTTTGGTCGGCGAAATTTGAGAGTAAGTACGTATAAAAAAAACATTAAAACTTGTTCGGTGAATTTAAAATGTAAAAAATAGGTTAAAATTTAAAAATTTGGTTACATTACTTAAAAATTGTTGGAGAAAATTAAAAACCGACCACACCGTCTGAAGGACGGCGCCGGCAGTCAGACGGTGTGGTCGGTTTTTAATTTTTTCCAACAATTTTTAAGTAATGTAACCAAATTTTTAAATTTTAACCAATATTTTACATTTTAAATTCACCGAACTCTTTACAAGTTCACCTTTTTTCATGTAACTCCGGAGAAGACTGAAGAAGGGGCTTAATCCCCGAAACATGTATCATTCTTAATTTAACATAAACAAAATTTTTGTGGATCGACTTCGAAACTCCAAGAATTTTAACCTCCCCAACTCCAACAAAATTTTAAAAAAATGGGAGGTTACTGCAATCACTAAAATTTTCGAATTCGAGATAGCACCAGATCTTCACGTTTTGAGGTCTCAGGAACCCAAAAAAGCGGTTTTCAAAATGTGTCTGTGTGTGTGTACGTACGTATGTACGTACGTATGTACGTACGTACGTACGTTTGTAAACACGCCACAGCCAAAACTACTAAACCGATTTGTCTGAAATTTGGTGCGTAGGCATCTCATAACCCAACTTAGATCTGAAAAGCTTTTGGAGCCAATCGTGCAACTAGAAATGCCATTTTGGCACATCAACTTTTAAATTTTAAATGCAAACCCCCATTTTTCACATCACGATAGGACAGGCCTTCAAATTCTGCTTCTAAAAATGCATTCATTCTTAGTGCCCTTTTGACCAAAAATTTAAAAAAAAAAGATTTTTATCGGACTTTTAAATCGCGGTACAGCCCAAGCCCCTGAACCGATTTTTCTGAAATTTTGCACATGGGCATTGTATTGCACGTCGAAGAGCCGAACAAATTTTGGATTCAATCGGCCTACGGAAAGTGCCGTTTTGGCACACCAATTTCCAACTTTAAAATTATTCACTCATTTAACCATCCAAAACAAGTTTTTGAAAGATTTATTGTCACAATCAGAAAGGTCTTCAAATTCTGGTTTTAAATAAGACAAAATTCGTTCGCATTTAGTGCTCTTTGGGTCAAAAAATCGAAATTTTGTAGTACCACTAAAAATACACTATAGCTATAGCAATATAGCTATAGCTATAGTGAATCGATTTGGCTGAAATTTGCTACATGGAGATTGGGTGACCCGTTGAAGACCTGAAAGGCTTTTGGAAGCAATTGGTCCACGGGAAGTGCCATTTAAGCATATCAACTTTAAATTTTAAAGCAAGGCCTCCTTTTTTATGTCGCCATTACAAAGACGATCAAATTCTGGTTCTAAAAATATATTCACAGTTTCTACCATTTCAGTGGAAAATAGAGAAAAAATTCTTTCTCATTGAAAGGGAGCGGGCTGACAGTGGATGACAAATTCTGTTGAATTGACTACTATCTACACAGAATACAAAGATCCACGCGATGGGGAGGTTCCAGCCGCTTCTCTGCTGCATTTTTTATTGTAAAGCTACAATACCTATCGTTATTATTGTGTAGCAAATCATATATCAAAGCTGTCGCTAGCCCGCTGTCTATAATATTTTGTAATTTGTTGACAGTTAGTTTTAGGCAGCTAAACAACTAGTGTCCTTTTACAAGGTCAAAGGTTTTGACCGCTCTGAAGAACTTTCTGCTTTACAAGAAGCTGTGAGCGCCTTTGAAACTGCTGTTGTCGGAATTTCAGAACAAGTTATGATCAATGACTATTCACGTTTACTAAATGAAGCGGTGGCAAGAATAAATCCTATAATGGCAGAGATAATTTTGTACTTTTCGATTTTTCCGACAGCATTTTAAAAAACCGTTTCAGAGATTTCTTGACGGAAGGCAAAAACTACAATAATACATTTTTGGAATTCTGCTTGGAACATACTACCTGCAGGTCAACCCAAAACGAGCGTTTCCTGCTAGTGGTTTACAACCCCCTTGAAAGGTCCTACAATTCGTACATCCACTTGTTGGTACCATCTGGTACTTATACTATCACCGGTTTTGAAGGTTCAGAAATCGTGGACTTGCTGCCCTACGAAGTTAGCAAAAACATCAATCAAAATTCAACAGAGTTAATATTTCTCTCGAAAAATATTCCGCCCTTGGGAGCTAAATTGTATTACATAAAGCGGACTAGCACGGACCATGAAAAACCAAACCACGGAATTTACACGAGTTTCGGAACAAACGTGTCGTTTTTTGTTTAAAATTAGAATTAAAATTTCTATTCCAGGTTACTGGCTTCACAATCGACGATCAAACTTGTTTACTGAAGGCTGTACGCATGAATGATCACACTGTTAAGATGACTCAAAAATTTTTGAGCTACGATAGTAATTGCTCCAACATATTTTGTAAAGAAAAAGAAGAGGTCTCCGCAGATTTTTGCATCGCCACCAAGGGAAGGTTAGTTGATCAAGTTCGGCAAAGCTACGGTGAAATGTTGACTCAAGTAATACGAGTCTACAAGGGCAGCGATAGAAATTTTATCGAGTTTAACTGGTTCCTGGGAAAAGCTAACGTGTAAGTAATTTTATCTACGGGTGTTGCAGAATGGACTCATTATGCAATGGGTGAGGGATTTTTTTGCTTTAAAACCCGTGGATAAAGCATATTATTCCATTCGTGTGTAATGATTATTGCTCCCTCGGATGATTTATGGCACGAGCCGTAGGCGTCATCCTCGCGAGCAATAAAATTCAATGCACACTCATCGAATAATATACTATTAGTTTAGCTGTTTCTAATTATGATTTTAGATCGGATATTGTTACGAGATTCGAGGTAGAAAACTTTGATAACGGTAGATTTTTTTACACCGATTCTAATGGTCGAGAAATGATTCGACGAGAAAGTGAAAAGAATGCCCGTTATTATCCAGTTACTTCAAAAATTGTTATAAAAGATGAGCTGAGAGAGCTAGAAGTAGCTGTTTTGAATGACCGGGCGCAGGGTGGTGCCAGCTTGAGCAATGGACAAATTGAGTTAATGGTAAATTTTGTATAGATTATTATTTTATACATTAAGCCAGATTTTGTTTTAACCTCCCCACTACCAATTTAAAAATGGGAGGTTACTGAAAATAGAAACAAAAATTACTGCATTTCTGCAAATTGGTCAAATTGGCCAAGCAATCGACGGACGCCATTTTAACCTCCCCACAACCAATATAAAAATGGGAGGTTACTGCAATCAGTCCAAAATTCGAAATTGAGATAACACCAGATCTTTACGTTTCAAGGTCTCAGGATCACGAAAAAGTGGTTTTTAAAAAATGTCTGTGTGTATGTACGTACGTATGTGAGCACGATTTCTCGAAACTACCGAACGGATTTTAGTGAAATTTGGTATGCAGGTTAGTGTTGGCCTTCTGGTGAGACCAGTTAATTTTGTTGCGATACCGAAGAAGCCAAGTGCCTTTTAGGCATGTAAACTATGAAATTTGACTGATGAACACTAATTTTTCTTAACAGCGCATGAAAGGTCTTGAAATTCTGTATCTGAAAGTGTACTCACACTTAGCGCCTTTTTGGCATAAAATCGAAAAATTCGAAGTATTGAGGAAACATTAAATAACACGCTACAGCCCAAACTGCTGGATCGATTTGGCTACACTTTGGTAGGTAGAGATACCGTCACCCGCCGAAGAACTGATTTAATTCTGGTGGCAATCCGAGGGCGGCAAGTGCCATTTTGGCATATCAACTTTGAAATTTCAATAATGAACTCCTATTTTCTCTATCAGCACATGAAAAGTCTTCAAATTTAGTTTTCAAAATTGTACTCAACCTTAATGCCCTTTTGGCAAAAGATCGTAAAATTCAGAAAACTCACAGAAAACACATTTGGTTTGGTGGAGTAAAACTTAGGCATAGTAAATAGTAAAATTTAAGTGATATTAGTGATAGGATTGGATCATTCACCAAGTGGGGAGGTTTCAGCCGCTTCCGTAGCTGCCCATTTTTTAATAAACAACTGCTATTGTAAACAAAGTTCATAGCCTTCCTTGCAAACTAAACTGGCCAATCACAACTCACAATGCAGCACAGCCACCTATCAATTTTAATCGCGGCTTTTATTAAAATTTATCATCTTGTAAGACTAAAAACTGAAAAAGAAAACGACGCCATTTTTTACAAACACAAAGTCCATAGTCTTCTTTGCAAACCAGACTGGTGTGATGGTGGATTGAAATTTAAATAGGAAGTAGGATTAGTAGTATATCAAGTGGGGAGGTTCTAGCCGCTTCCGTAGCTGCCCATTTTTTTAGTAACCAATCAACTCTAGATTACAGTGGTAATACGACATAATAAATCAACTGGTAATACTACGAATATTAAAGTGTTACAAAATTACATTCCGAGAGTTGATCGTCTCGTAATTACACCCTGTTCTTTTTCTATGTGACTAAAGGTGCAAAAAATCCACGGCAATCCATTGTTGCAACAATGGGATACTATGGATAATTTCCACCTTTAGTCACAGAAAAAGAACAGGGTGTAGTACTACCTATAACAGGATACCCACAGTTTAAAATTGCTTAACATTTTTCTGTACAAGTGTGGCAACTGTATCTCTTTTTAAATCTGATTAAACATTTACGTCGCGCATATTTTTATTTTTGCAGTTATCGTAGTATTACCGCTGTAATTTACAGTTGATTGCCCAAGTAGCACAAGTGGTATAAAAGACGTATAATAAACATGTTACCTTTTTGTATATAACACGAATGCGCCGACCCATTCAAAACACGCAGTAATGTCCGCCGGAAAGACGTGTATTTAATGTAGTTCATAAACGTATTCGATGCTACCAAAATTATACGTCAGGAATCTACTGAATAAATCCGTAAATTTACTGTAGTCCATAAACGTATTTGTGCTAATAGAATTATACGTTACGAATCTACTAGAGATGGGTGGGTACTCAGTTGGTGAGTCGACTCAAATGAGCCACTCATCATCGGCAATGAGTGATTCAACTCACTCGCAAGAAAAGAGTCGAGTCATCGATGAGTCGAATTTTCGCTCGATTCAGCGCAAGACGTCAAGATCTAGTATTCAAATTCAACCGCAAACGCAGCGATCGACGTAATATTCATAAATGCTGGTGCCGCCTCAACTCAACTAAATAAAATATAGTATAGTTTACACTTTTGCTTTATTTAGTTTCGCCAGGAGAGCAGTTTCGCTAAATATGAGTCGAATCACTGAGTCAACTCACTGAGTCGACTAATCACTTGTGAGTGAGTTGACTGACTCGACTCGCTTAAAAGAGTCGATCTGCCCATCTCTAGAATCTACTGAATAAATCCGCATCGTTATTTAATACCTACAAGCACATCCGTTATCATTTTTCGAATCTTAATTTTTGCCATCTTCTTGTGCCTTATCTGCCATCCTCCTTAAGAGTTTTCGGGCTATTCGCTGCCAATAATATTGGCATCAGAAATCCAACTCTTCTTAAAGCTCACTCGGAAGCTAAGTTGGTTGGTTAGCCTACTTCTGTTACTTTATTGGGTCCCAAGTAACGATATGAATGATTTTGTTAGACAATCCAACTTCGCTTTATAGCGATGACACCAATCAGCAGTGGTAGTGCACAACACCGGCGCCATCTCTGGGTTGACACTAGGACTGACCGATTATAATAACAGACTCATACGGTTATAAGACGTATATCGTATGTGCCTTTAAGTGAGATACGAAATACGTCTTATTAATAGTCGTAAAGGATGTTTATTATGCGTCTTCAATTTATTTCAAGTTATACGCATATATTTCGCATCAAATGAAATACGTATTATTAAAGTATTTGAAAGACATATAGTATATTTAGTTATTTATACGTCTTATTGTTGTATATCAATTACGTATTCTATCCGTATAAACATTTTAATTTGCCAAAATTAGGTCGTCTATATGCGTTTTTTTCGCGTATAGCCAAATTCGTATTATTTCAGAATGATAAGGACGTATTTTTCTCGTCTATAAATGGTTGGCGTTTAGATTAGGTTTATTAAATACGTTTTAATTTAATTTATCAAGTACTGTAACCATTTATATACCAGTTTTTCGCATAAAAGACGTATATTAAACGATGGAGTGTTACTTGGGCTGGTTACTGTAAATAAAAACCAGCTCGGATTGGTAATCAAGAAATAATTGATAACTTAGAATCAGTAAACTTAAGTTCTCTTTTTTTAAGCTTAACAGACGTGTTTCGAAGGCAGATGTGGATAATATGACCGTCGCAGGATACCACCACTTGATATTCGGTCCTTCAAAGTCAGCAGTTGATGAAGGTTTGAAATTGTGTCCTTCTCTCCTTTACACAACTTTTAGGCACTAAATCAACGGCGAGCAAGGAACGCATCTTATCTCTGACCAACTCGATGTCTCCCCTACTTTTTTTGGGCTCGACAGATTTAACATTCTCGGAAGTTCAAGAAAAGTTCAAATTCAGCGTAAGTTTATAGATAAGAGATTCTGCATCTAAATTTTAGTTTGAGGGTCTTCAAACCGCCCTCCCTGATAATATTCACATTTTAACTTTTGAGCCGTGGAACGACGACACGTATTTATTACGCCTGGAACATATCCTACAAAAAGATGAAGATAATAACTTGGCGAAGAGTGTGACAGTTCAATTGACGGTAGGTTTGACCTTCCGATTTGATTATGCCAACATTTAGTTGTAGAGTCTTTTCAGTCTCTTCGAAATCGAGGAAGTAACGGAAACTATGTTGGGCGCTAACGTTCGCAGAGACGACTACAATAAAAAAGAGAAATATTCCTGGAATTTGAAGGATGGAAGTGCAACAGATCACCCGAATTTTGGTTATTCTGTCCAGGAAGATGAAGAACTGGAAATTACGCTGGAACCAATGCAGATTCGCACATTTTTAGTTAAAGTTAAAGAGATTGATTGAAGTTCTATTCTCTGAATTAAAAGTTTTTTTCCAATATCGACCCATTTCCTTTGATTTTCATACTTACCTGATTTTCGAATCCTAAAATTTGATTTTAATCCCGCACTACCAAAATCAGGGGTAATAGTATATTATATATACTAAAGGACTGAAGTGCATCATTTAGTCACGAGAGAGATTAAATATCACTTCAGTTCTGTGGTATATACGCTATTTTTTGCACTCCCATTAAATTTGAACCCAAAATAGTCGAAAAATTTTGAAATGTCACTTTAACGTAGTTTAATCAATATAATGCAAGAAACAATGGATTCTTTCTAAAATACCTAGCAACGGCACTTGAGTCCCATGGATAAGTGAATGACCCACTTCAGTCCATCAAAAAAGGGCCTAAAAGTATAACTTTATTTCCGGGAGTGCAAAAACATTTTTAATCCCTCATTTGTGGAAATCAGGGATTAAAACTTTATAGTCCCTGATTTTGAGGGAATACAAATTTTGATTCCCGTTTTTTTTGCATTAAATTAAGGTTACCATCACAATAAACAACTGCGTTTTGGCTATTATTGTAATGTTGTAGGCGATATTATTTCAGAATTGAATTTAGTGTAGGTCTATCGATATTGGAAAAAATAGTATAAGTAACACAGGACTAAACTGTTTTTTATTCCCTCGGGGATATTAGAGCTCATGAAAGCCCTCGACTTCGCCTCGGGCTTTAAACACCCCTAAGGAATAAATAGTATATTATACAGGGTCATTCACGAAGAGCGTCCGTTAAGACGTATCTCTAGAAGTTTTGGCATCATAGTCGCGAAAATTTGTAGCCGGGGTTTCAATGGATTCTGAATTGAAGGAAAATATTTTCAAGATGGCCGCACTTCCGGTTATACCGGAGAAGTCGACATCAACTTCGTTATTTTAAATGGGACCTACATATTTTCATAGCACATTACGATTCTACATCAAATTATGAGAATTATAGTGTAACATTACTCTAGGGAGGGTCTACAACCAGTGGCGTCCGTCAGTTTAGAAAAAACAATTGAAACTCAATTTTTCCAAATGCAATGCCTGGTTTTTTATGATCCCAGTAGTTGCAAATTTAATTTCCTGACAATCCATTCAAATATTCTTATATCTATCTTCATTAGTTTTGGAGTTACCTAATTAACATTAATTAGATAGATAAAAAACTTTATTACTGCCTTTAGGCTTGTAATGGGCCCTGCCGTTGGTACATTTCTAAATTGTATATACAATAAATATAAATAAACACATCGTTAACTCATATAACTGAATTCTTTCTCTTCCTTCTATTTTCTGTTTCTGTGTTCTCTTCCCCCCCTTCTGATACTTCTCGCCCTTTCTACTTCCTTCATCCATTTTATTCCCTCTCCTCTCTCATTTAATATACACTTTCTCTCTCGCTCCTCCTCTCTCATTCCCTCACACTCTCTTAGAAGATGCTCTATTGTCTCCCTCACTTTCCCACACACCCTGCAGCTTCTCTCTTCCTCCTCCAACCAGAACTTATTTTCTATCTTCTCATTTCCGCATCTGAATCTCGCTATCATTCTCATTTCTTTCATATTATCTCTCTCCAAGTAACTTGGCAACATTACTTATTATCGTTTGCACCGACGTTGCTTAACTTTAAGCGGAACTTAAAATGACAAGAATGACGTTTACACAATAAGAAAAATGTCATTCCTGTCAATTTGAGTGCCGCTTAAAGTTAAGCAACGTCGGTGGAAATAACGGTCATAAATTAATGTTAAATAGGTAACTCCAAAACTAATGAGGATAGGTATAGGAATATTTGAATGGATTGATGGGGAATTAAATTGGCTATCCACTGGGATTCCATTTGAAAAAATTGTTACACCAAAATTCTCATAATTTAATGTAGAATCGGAGTGTGGTATGAAAATATGGGTGTCCCATTCAAAATAACAAAGTTGATGTCGACTTCCGGCCGGTATAACCGGAAGTGCGGCCATCTTGAAAATATTTTCCTTCAATTTAGAAACCATTGAAACCACCGAATACAAATTTTCGCGACTATTATGCTAAAACTTCTTGAGATACGTCTAACGGACGCTCTTCGTGAATGACCCTGTATATCAAGGGACTAAAGTGTATCTTTTGATCCCGCAGTGTGATTTGGTGCCCGAGCCGCAGGCGAGGGCAACAAACACATCAAGGATCAAAAGGTACTTTAGTCCAGTGTTATACAGGGTGGGTAATTTTTCGATGCTCACCATTGATGGGATCTCCTAAACGGTAAAAGATACGGGGTCGGTTAAAGTACAGAAAAGTTGTGCTATTTGTTGATGATTAAGAATCTGAAGAGAATGCCCCGATATTTTGATTCGTTCCCAAGTTATCACAAAAAATCTGAAAATTGACAATTTAAAGAAAAATTAATATCTTCCTAACGATTGACGTTGTTTAAATGAAACTTGGAGTTTTTATATTTTTGACAGCTGTCAATTGAATAACATCGACAGACATTTTCTAGGCCGTCTAGGTTTTGAATAACGTCAGTCAACTTTTGATTCTATGGCCGTCATATTGAATTTCGACCCCATCAAATGCACAAAAAAATTGGCTTTTCAAAAATATACTCAACATGAACTTTTTTGACAGATGCCAGAATTTGAAAATTGGTAGGAATAATTTGCAAAATCAGCCTAAACTTAGATGAAAAACAATTGCAAAAAAGCACGCCGACTTCTTCAATCTCTTATAACATGTGAGAACAATTGAATTCAACAGTAATAAAATACGTCTTGCGGTCGTGTGACTCGGGCTTTCACATATTTTTTGAAAAACGTCCATGTTGGTTACATTTTTGAGAAGCTAATTTTTCTGTGAATCCGGCGGTGTTAAAATTCAATATGGGGCCAATAAGAAAAAGAAAAGTTGACTCTCTTTATTCAAAATCTAGAAGACCTAGAAAATTTCTGTCAATGCCATTCAATTGACAGCTGTCAAAAATAGTAAAGTTCCAAGTTTCATTTAAACAACATGAATCGTTACGAAGATATTAATTCTTTAAATTGGCAATTTTCAGATTTAATTGAGATAACTCAGGAACGAATCAAAATATCGAGGAATTCTCTTCAGATTTTTAATCATCAACAAATAGCGCGACTTTTCTGTTATTTGACCGACCCCGTATCTTTTACCGTTTAGGAGATCCCAATGGTGAGCATCGAAAAATTACCCACCCTGTATACGCTATTGTTTGCACGACCGAAAGCCGTTAATCTTAAATATACTTTAATTTCGGACAAAATCATGATAAAACTCAGATAGCAAGCTTGAAAGTTTAGCTTAGCTGGTAACCTAAACAATGTGTAAATAAGGCAACTTTTTAACCTCCCCACTCCACTTCACCATTTAAAAAAAAGGGAGGTTACTGCAATCACTAAAATTTTCGAATTCGAGATAAGACCGGATCTATACGTTTTGAGGTCTCAGGAACCCAGAAAAGTGGTTTTTAAAATGTGTCTGTATGTATGTACGTACGTTCGTACGTTCGTAAACACGCCACAGCCCAAACTACTCGACCGATTGGGCTGAAATTCGGTACGTGTGCATGTGACAACCCAACTTAGATCTGAAAAGCTTTTGGAGCCAATCGTGCCACCAGAAATGCCATTTTGGCACATCAACTTTAAAATTTTAAATGTAAACCCCCATTTTTCACGTCACAATAAGAAAGGCCTTCAGATTCTGCTTCCAAAGATGTATTCACTGTCAGTGCCCTTTTGACCAAAAACTAAAAATATCGAGATTTTTATCGAACTTTAAAATCGCGGTACAGCCCAAACCCCTGAACCAATTTGACTGAAATTTTGCACATGGGGATTGTATTACACGTCGAAGAGCTAAGCAAAATTTGGATTCAATCGACCCACGAAAAGTGCCGTTTTGGCACACCAATTTCCAAATTTTAAGTTATTCTCTCATTTACCCATCCAAGACAAATTTTTGACACCATCAGAAAGGTCTTCAAATTCTGATTTTAAATGAGATAAAATTTATTCGCATTTAATACCCTTTGGGTATAAAAATCGAAATTTTGTAATAACACTGAAACCACGTTATCGCCCAACCTACTGGATCGATTTGTCCGAAATTTGGTACATGGGCGTTAGGTGACCAGTTGAAGAGCTGAAAGGCTTTTGGGAGCAATTAGTCCACGGGAAGTGTCATTTAGGCATATCAACTTTAAAATCTTAAGCACAAGTCACGGAAATCAAAGACCCACGCGTTGGGGAGGTTCCAGCCGCTTCTCTGCTGCCTTTTTCTTCCTAAAATTTGGGGGAGTGAAAGTAACGTTTTATTTCCCCTTATGAGGGAGTAAAATGGAGCTTTTTATGTAAGCCGTGCAAACAAAACTTTTTTAGCCCCTTGTTACTTAATATCATATTATCCTTAAGTTGAATTCGTGACCTACAAAGGCGTCATCGATTGGGCAAGGGGTTAACTTCGATATATCATACTCCGGGCCACCAAAACCGGCGGCTTTATTCCGGGGAACTTCGGCAGTGACGTTTCAGGCGTCGGTGACGTAACAGGACGCCTGCGTCCTGCAGGATAAATTCACGGTCGGTCGAACGACGCTGAGCTAAGCCGGGAGTATCAGTTCTCGGTCAAGTTTTCAGGTAACGTGTGCGTCTTTTCCGCACTACCTGTCATGAACAGTGCGATAAACGGTGTTTTCCGTGCTATTACCAGAGATACCTGTCTATAACATTACCTCTTTAGGTCTATATCAATACCCAATTATTCTCCCGTGCGGGTAATAACAAGTGATCTCGCAGGATTATCCTTGGATGTGCATTTTAATTTTCCTGCTGTTTTATTATTAAATACCGTGAGCTTTCCCGACAATTACAAGGTATTTATCAAAGGGCGGATGCCGTTCTTTCGCAATTTTATTTAACTAATTTGTTTTCTTCTGGAGGAATGAATAAAGTGAACTCAGGGAGCTAATATTAGCTTAGAGAAGTTAATATAATATATCAAACAATGTTTACGTGATGCCGTTTGTCTTTTTCATGCGTTAAAATAAACAGCCACAAGAATTGTCGTGTTTTGAGTTTGGAATTTTCGATTATTAAACCCCAAGTTCGTAGACTGTATAAATTTATTGATCAAGTTTCAGAACATGACGGTAAAATTTTAATACCTACAGATGGCACGTGCTGAATAAAATTTTTCTTAAACATGCTATTTCACCACAATCGTTACCTACTGCCTTGCGTTAAGAATGATTAAAAATCTGTAGGCCAAACAGAAAAGGCAGCAGAGAAGCGGCTGGAACCTCCCCATCGTGTGACCTTTCTGATGGTGACAATAAATCTTACAAAAACTTGTTTTGGATGGTTAAATGAGAATAATTTTAAATTTGGAAATTGGTGTGCCAAAACGGCACTTTCCGTATGCCGATTGAATCCAAAATTTGTTCAGCTCTCCGACATGTAATACAATCCCCATGTGCAAAATTTCAGCCAAATCAGTTCAGAGGCTTCGGCTGTATCGCGATTTTAAAGTCCCATAAAAATCTCAAATTTTTCAATTTTCGGCCAAAAGGGCACTAAGAATGAATACACTTTTAGAAGCAGAATTTGAAGGTCTTCCTTATGGTGACGTGAAAAATGGGGGTTTGCATTTAAAATTTTAAAGTTGATGTGCCAAAATGGCATTTCCAGTTGCACTATTGGTTCCAAAAGTTTTTCAGGTCTAAGTTAGTTTATCAAATGCCCACGCACCAAATTTCAGCCAAATCGGTCTGGTAGTTTTGGCTGTGGCGTGTTGACAACGTACGTACGTACACACACAGACACATTTGGGTTCCTGAGACCTCAAAACGTGAAGATCTGGTGTTATTTCAAATTCGAAAATTTTAGCGAATGCAGTAACCTCCCTTTTTTTTAATTGTGAAATGGAACGAAAAGGTTAAAAAAAATCTTTGTAAAATTAAACATTCAATTTTACTGTATTTGGCATACATCAAACTAGGTTTTCTAAGGAAAGTTATCGTGGGAATTCTACATCGATCAGCCTTGAACTCCCTATTTTCTGAATCTCGCGTGCTTTTATTGCTGGATAGAAAAAGTTTAATATCGGCATTCTCCATTATTTCCGAATTAATTAATTTTTACAGAAGAGCTAAAAATTGATTCGCAAACAAATCTTGTGATTCCAGTATTCGACTCTTGAGAAGATAACGCTATAATCCAATTTGTCCCCTGAGAACTTTCTTATGTATCCAGAACTTAGGAGTTAGAAAAGAGAGAATTCAAAACTATCCAAACAAACTTTCCGTCTCCACGATTTTACCGAGATATTATTACTTTTTCTCTACACAGAAAACATTTTCTTGTTTTTTTTTATAAATTCTAGAGATTAAACCTATCGTGCAAGTATAAATACATATTTCAACTTCCCTGCAGTAATTAGCAACATGAATGTTTACGTAGGGAGTACCTAATGAAATCTGTTTTTTAATAAGCGCATTGTTTTGAATCGGTCCCCACATTCGCCAAGGTTCAATTTATTACCACAATTAAATTAGCCCAATCTACGAAGTAAAAATAGAAACAAAATGCAGCAGAGAAGCGGCTGGAACCTCTCCATCGCGTGGATCTTTGTATTCTGTGTAGATAGTAGTCAATTCAACAGAATTTTTTTAATCCTTGACTAATTTCGCAATTTTCTGACAAATACCGACATCACCTCGGGTGTCGTATCATCTCATCCCAATAACCAACTCATCCCAGGTGACAACTCATCCCAGACCAACTCATCCCAGACCAACTCATCCCAAACCAACTCATCCCAGACCAACTCATCCCAGACAAATTCATCCCAAACCAAGTCATCCCAAAAGACAACTCATCCCAGAACGCAACTCATCCCAGACCAAGTCATCCCAACGGACAACTCATCCCAGCAGACAACTCATCCCAGATCAAAATATCGGTTTGCAGTGCGAGAAGCTAGGGCAGTTCAGGTCTATGTCAGGTCAGGTTTTTTTTTAATAACATTTTCTCTCAAATTCTGCCCGTCCAAAGTTCCACGCAACCAAAGCGTCAAAATATCGGTTTGCAGTGCGAGAAGCTAGGGCAGTTCAGGTCTATGTCAGGTCAGGTTTTTTTTAATAACATACGCGACCAAAGCGTCAAAATATCGGTTTGCAGTGCGAGAAGCTAGGGCAGTTCAGGTCTATGTCAGGTCAGGTTTTTTTTAATAACATTTTCTCTCAAATTTTGCCCGTCCAAAGTTCCACGCTTGCAAAGCTTTAAAATATCGGTTTGGAGTGCGAAAAGCGAGGGCAGTTCAGGTCTATGTCAGGTCAGGTTTTTTTTTAATAACATTTTCTCTCAAATTCTGCCCGCCCAAAGGTTCACGCGAGCAAAGCGAGTAGGTACTCGTCGAAATATCGGTCTTGCAATGGTGCGAGAAGCTAGGGCAGCTCAGGTCTATGTCAGGTCAGGTTTTTTAAATTCTGCCCGTGGAAAGTTCGACGCGAGCTTTCGGCGGAGCCGAAAGCGAGTACTCTTCGAAATATCGGTATTGCAGTGCGAGAAGCTAGGGCAGTTCAGGTCTGGTCAGGTTTTTGACCTGGGTTGTAGTGTCATTTGGGATGAGTTGTCTCCTGGGATGAATTGGAAAATTGTATGAGATGATATTAGCCCGCGGCTACCTTAAAGCGAACAGCCCAAACAATAACAAGCAAGAGTTGGTCTCGGATGAGTTGGTTTGGGATGAGTTGTCTGTTGGGATGAGTTGTCGGTTGGGATGAGTTGTCTGTTGGGATGACTTGGTCTGGGATGAGTTTCGTTCTGGGATGAGTTGTCTTTTGGGATGACTTGGTTTGGGATGAGTTCGTCTGGGATGAGTTGGTCTGGGATGAGTTAGTTTGGGATGAGTTGATCTGGGATGAGTTGGTCTGGGATGAGTTGTCAGATGGGATGAGTTGGTCATTGGGATGAGATGATACTAACCCATCACCTCGGACATCACCCATCACCTTTGACAATATGTTCCCTTTAAGGTTAATCTTTTGCCACCTTTTTGACAATAACTGCCACTTTATGTCATCCACTGTCAGCCCGCTCCCTTTTATCGAGAAAGAATTTTTTCTCTATTTTCTACTGAAATGGCCGAAACTGTGAACACATTTTTAGAACCAGAATTTGATCGCCTTTCTAATGGCGACATAAAAAATGAGGTCTTGTATTTAAAATTTTAAGTTGATATGCTTAAATGGAAGTTAGGAAAATTCGTCGCCAGCAATTCGTCGCCAGCAATTTGTCGCCGACAATTCGTCGCCAACAATTCGTCGCCGCAGCAATTCGTCGCCTCAACAATTCATCGCCAGCAATTCATCGCCACAACAATTCGTCGCCAGCAATTGGTCGCCGACTTAATTCGTCGCCACAGCAATTCGTCGCCGCAACAATTCATCGCCAAGGAAAAAGAAGCATAAGATTTTCAAAATGTTATTCTTATTTCATTACATTCCATAATTTATTTAGTATCTTACATTGTGAGCGATTCCACGCAAATAATGGACCGTGAGCTAGTTTTACATATACAGAGTGTCCCAGATTCAACGGGCAATATCTCCATTGTGACCAGAAGTTAAATAATTCTAAATTTTGGCTTGAGCACCTATATTTCGACGTCCGGCGGATCTTTTCACTTATAATCTCATAAGAGCATTAATTCTTTCCGGAAATTTTTGGAGTGCATTCCAACAACGTATTAATCGGCCCGAGTGGAACACGAGGGCCCGATTACGTTGTTGGGATGCACGACTAAAATTTCCAGGAAATGAATTAATGCTCGAATGCAGATTCGGTAAGAAAATAGCAACGATACAGCCACAGAAATTTAATAAAAATGATTTTTGACATTTAATTTGACATAAAAATTTCCACTTATTAATTTCGTTTAGGTTGGTCTAGGTAGGTATTAAAAATTTCCAGGAAATCATCGAGTTGCCATGGTAAACACATAGAAATCAATTTTTCTATTGGCTAATCATTAGTATCGTGCGATTTTCAGAGAAGACACTCATACCTATGTATGTACTCCAGACAGTCAAAAGTTGGTTTGATGCTCAAACTGATATTTGGTTACGTAATGTGCGTAGAAAGGCAAAATTAAATTTTATAAGCAAATAAATTCCGTTTTGGCTTCCTGCTTACGAGCCCCCTTGTGCTGTTAGGTCGGATTAGTAAAAGTAAACATCCGTCTGCATTTTAGTAGCGTACAAACTAATTACGATAATTTCTTTCTTGGAAGTATATTTTTGTATAATATCCTGCTTACGTCGTGAAAAGATTAGAGAGAGGCGACCCTAAGTAAATTCCGAGAAAACCCCAGGTAGGTACCTGCCTTTCTGTGGTCGTTTTCTGAAGAAATAAAGATTGCAGAATATGCTAAAAGTTATTTAAACATGATAACATGCAAAAACATTTGTTTTGTATCAAATCCGAGTTCTACTTATGGAATCAGCAATCAACCATTATCCATAGTTCGCTGTTATAGGGTAAAAATGCCTTAATCACTACCTGGAACTGAATAATTTGTAGATCGGATAAATTACTGTTACCTATGTAGGTAGGTATACAACTAATTACAATAAATTAATTTTAGAATAAGATAAAATATCGATTTAAGCGAGGAAAGACCACAGACGAAGAAGAAATATCGGGACTGCTCTGAACGTCTAACAAAATGTTAAATTGTATCATAAAAAGATCACGGTCGATTATTTGCGTGGATTCGCCCACAATATAAGATACTAAATAAATTATGGAATGTAATGAAATAAGAATAACATTTTGAAAATCTTATGCTTCTTTTTCCTTGGCGATGAATTGTTGCGGCGACGAATTAAGTCGGCGACCAATTGCTGGCGACGAATTGTTGTGGCGATGAATTGCTGGCGATGAATTGTTGAGGCGACGAATTGCTGGAGCGACGAATTGCTGGCGACGAATTGTCGGCGACGAATTGCTGGCGACGAATTGCTGGCGACGAATTTACCGGACACCGCTTAAATGGGACTTCCCGTGGGCCAATTGCTTTCAAAAGCCTTTCAGGTCTTCAACGGGTCACCCGATCTCCATGTACCAAATTTCAGCCAAATCGATTAAGTAATTTGGGCTATAATGTATTTTTGCTGTTACTATAAAATTTCGCTTTTTTGAACCAAACAGCGCTAAATGCGAATTAATTTTGTCCTATTTAAAACCAGAATTTGAAGACCTTTCTGATGGTGACAATAAATCTTTCAAAAACTTGTTTTTAATGGTCAAATGAGAGAATAATTTGAAATTTGGAAATTAGTGTGCCAAAACGGCACTTTCCGTGAGTCGATTGAATTCAAAATTTGTTCAGCTCTTCGACGTGTAATACAATCCCCATGTGCAAAATTTCAACCAAATCGGTTCAGGGGCTTGGGCTGTACCGCGATTTTAAAGTCCGATAAAAATCAACTTTTTTTTATTTTTGGTCAAAAGGGCACTAAGAATGAATACATTTTTAGAAGCAGAATTTGAAGGTCTTCCTTATGGTGACGTGAAAAATGGGGGTTTGCATTTAAAATTTAAAAGTTGATATGCCAAAATGGCATTTCCGATTGCACGATTGGCTCCAAAAGCTTTTCAGATCTAAGTTAGGTTACGAGATGCCTATGTTCCAAATTTCAGCCAAATCGGTCTAGTAGTTTTGGCTGTGGCGTGATTACAAACGAACGTACGAACGTACGTACGTACATACACACAGACACATTTTAAAAATCCCTTTTTTGGGTTCCTGAGACCTCAAAACGTAAAGATCTGGTGGTATCTCAAATTCGAAAATTTTAGTGATTGCAGTAACCTCCCATTTTTTAAAAATTGTGATGGAGTTGGGGAGGTTAAAAATTACTGCAGTTCTGTAAATTGGCCAAAGTTATAGCTTAAACCATTCTATTGAACATCCTCAAGGATGGGGTGTGAGCTCGAGCCACCATCATGGTGAGGATGCACGGTTTTTGTTAACTTTGCAAATATCTCAAGAAATATTGATTTTATCGAAAAAATAGCCATGTAACAAATTGAAGAGCGTGAAATTCTTTAGAAAAAGGGTTATATACATTTTTTTGCTGACACTAAAACATTATCGCTAAATCGGCGGCTAAAACAGTCTAAAATGTCATCCCCCTGAATCTGGGCAGGTTTATGCCTAAACCGAGGGGCTATCCACTCGCTGAAATTTTGTACATCATTACATGATTAGTATACAATTTCCGCATTGCCGTCGCATTTCCGAACAATTGCCCACCATTCCTCAATTTCGCAAGGCATTCCCGCATTTCTTTGTCAGTTTTAGATATTTTAGGTTATTTATACAATTACCTGCCCTTCTACCTCGCCTTCTCCACTGTACCTATATTATTAGGGTACCCAGTTACGTTTATTTACGTACATAATTGAAGCACGAAAACCGAGACAAGAACTAGTTAAGTATGTAGGTATCGAGGTAGGTACTTATCCTATAATTTTCTTTAATTCCTTATTTTTCTGAATTG
Organism: Pycnomerus fuliginosus; assembly: GCA_963924575.1. Classification (NCBI taxonomy): domain Eukaryota; kingdom Metazoa; phylum Arthropoda; class Insecta; order Coleoptera; family Zopheridae; genus Pycnomerus; species Pycnomerus fuliginosus. Next base: position 2,499,552 of record OZ004618.1, read on the forward strand.
AATATTTCCACTTCTTTTCCGGAGCATTCCTATTTTCATATATTTCCAAAGCATTCCCAAAATTGTCGATCAATTTCGAAATTGTCGTACATTTCCGAAATATTTCTAAAATTTCCGAGCATTCCCAAAATTGCTGGTCATTTCCGAAACATTCCTGAAATTGCCGAGCATTTCCGAAGCATCGCCAAAATTGCTAGGCATTTCTTTGACATTGCTAACAAATTCCATTCTTCCACTTCTTCCTAAAACATTTCCGCACATTTCCTTGAGATATGTACACTCAACCGCATTAGTAATAAGCGGGTGAGATAAAGAGGGAAATACGATTAGAATGCGTGTCTGCTATTTCTGTCTCCATCAGCCCGCTTATTATTAATGCGGTTGGGTGTACACCTATTCCCGAGCGAAGGGATGTCAGTATTGCCGCATTGCCGTGAAATGCCTAAAATTTCCGTACATTCCTGACAATTGCCGAAGATTCCCGTCCATTGCCTAAACATTGCCGAGAATTTCCGCATTCCCTATTATATTTCCGTCCATTCCCGTCAATTTGTACACCTATTGCCGAAGTGGATAGCCCCTCGGCCAAAGCCGAAATTAAAAATATATTAATATTCAAAAAAAATGGAAAAAAATCTACAACAAAACTACAGTGTAAACCAAAAGTAGGGCTCCGGTAGTTTATTTGACAAACTATTGACATTATCGAAAAACGGTTTCTATAAAACTTGAATACGACTGTCAGGCGCATCTTTTTACATTAATGATTTTTTTTACTTTACGTCACGGAGTGATATGACTTCATCGACACTTTTCTTAATAACGAAATAGTTCGAGTTCTCTTTATGATGCGCAAAATATTGGAGACTTTTTTAATTGATGATAACTTTTTTCTTTTTTTGTATATCTCGGTGAAATTATGACTTTATCAAAAAAGCCAGTAAATAATAAATTTAAGAGTATAAAATTCTCTGTAAAAAAGGTTCTATTCATCAGAATTGCAGTAATTTTAGCTTTTACGCAATGGGAGCCCAAAAAAGTGGTTTTTGAAAAATGTCTGTCTGTCTGTCAGCTCAAACTATTAAACGTATCGAGATGAAATTTTACCTACAGGTTCAGTGAGCACCCTGTAGATGATGATGCGATTTTGGGGCAAATCGGTTGATTACATTATATCCAGACCAGATTTATACGTCTATATGGCGCCTCGCCACGTTTACATAGTGAGCGACAAATCCGGGCAAAAAGAGCGCTTCTTTTGCGAACGCTGCCTAAAGGTTTCGAGATGGAACAAAATCTTATACAGGGTGCGAGATTGAAACTCCAAAATGCTATAACTTTCTTATTTGCAGTCCGATTTAAGTAAACGAAAAACCAGATGAAATGGCTCATAAAACGCTACAAACTCAGAGTAGTTTTGATTTTTATCAACTTCAACTTGAATGTCAACTGGTTGTCAACTTTTCATTTTCAAATGGACACACCCAGTTCTTTTTGCTCAGCCTGAAAGCTAGTTTTTTTCTGCGTCTTTGATGTGAAATAAAGCGGGTTTGCTTTACAATTAGTTCTGAAAATAATTGTGACTTTTTGTTAGAATATTTTTTACTCAAGATTTTCGAATGAGCTGTGGATCTGTTAGAAACCTAACAAAACATTCAAAATATGTTATATTCTAAAATGTAAAATGCATTTCGAGAATTTTTTCGCGGCACACTTGAAAATTTAGCATAAAAAGATTGAAATGTTGACAATAATTTTAATTATTTTCAAAATTTATTATGAACCAAAGTCGACTTATTGCACATCAAAAGACGCAGAAGAAAATTAGCTTTCAGACTGAGCAAAAAGAACTGGGTATGTCCCTTTGAAAATGAAAAGTTGATAAAAATCAAAGCTACTCTCACTTTGTAGCGTTTTATGAGCCATTTCATCTGTTTTTTTGTTTACTTAAATCGGACTACAAATAACAAAGTTATAGCATTTTGGAGTTTCAATCTCGCACCCTGTATAGAAGAATTGTTGGCAAAAAATAGACCTACAAGAAAGTCCGCGACCGCATATAAGGATCTACAATAGCCTACAATCATTGTTTTTGTGTTTAATTTTCTGTAAAAATCGGTTTGACTGTTTGCTGTGGGCTATTCTTCATAGATACCTATGGGAACCTGGTAAGAAGTATAAAAGAAATATATAAGGAAACAAAGAATGTAGTTAGAGTGAATGGAATAGAGAGCGAATGTTTTTGGACGAGAAAAGGTGTAAGACAGGGGTGCCCACTCAGCCCAACGCTGTTTACCATTTTTATAAATGATATTGATGATGTGTTCCAAAAGGGGCAGGCAGGAGGGATTGTGGTGGGCAAAGAGAAAGTGTGGTGTTTGGCGTATGCGGATGACCTGGTGATTGTAGCGAATGACGAGAGAGGGATGAGAGAAATGATAAGAATTGCAGAGAAGTATATGAAGAGAAAAAAGTTGGAAGTAAATGTGGAAAAAACCAAGATAATGGTTTTCAGGAAAAGAAGAGGGAAGGCAAAAGAAAGTGAATGGAAGTGGAACGGGAGCATAATAGAGCAAGAAAGAGAATTCAAATATTTAGGGTATGTATTTAATGAAAGAAACACAACGAGAGCGCATGTAACAGAACTGGTTAAAAAAGCAAATAAGGTGGTACGAATGGTCTGGGGAATAGGAGAGCGAAAGTTTGGGCATGATTTTAAGAGGAGGGGAATGATGTTTGATAGTTTAGTGAAGAGTATGTTGATGAATGGGGCAGAAATATGGGGGTGGGAAGAACAAGAGGAAGTGGAGAGAGTACAGGAAAAGTATTTCAAGTGGGTGCTGGGCGTGGATAGAGAGACACCGGGGTATATAATAAGAGAAGAAACGAAAAGGAGCAAGTTGAGAGTGGAGACTGGTAAAAGGGCGGTGAAATTTGAGGACAGAATGGGAGAAAGATTGGACTGCATGATATTACAGGAGTGTTGGAAGGAGAAAAGGAGAGAAAAAGAAGAATGGAAAGAAAGACAAAAATACTATGAGAGAAATGGGTACGCATGGGAAGACATAGAACGACGCAGAGAACAAGGGAGATGGATGAATGGAGCGATGTGCGAGAGAGATAGAGATATAGATATACAAGAGAGAAGAGCACGGATAAAAGAATCAAGGTATAAGTATAAGGATATCATATGTGCGGGGCTACCAAGTTATTTGAACAGAGTGAGTGCGAAAGAAAAAAGAATGATAGCGAGATTTAGATGCGGGAATGAGGAGAGAGAAAACAGATTACGGTTGGAAGAGGAAGGGAGAGTATGCAGAGTATGTGGAGAGGCAAGAGAGACGATAGAACATATGTTGAGAGAGTGCGAGGGGATGAGAGAAGAGGAACGGGAAAGAAAATGGATATTGAACGAAAGGGGAACAGGACTAGAATGGATGAGGGAAGTAGAGAGGCAGAGGGAAATAAGGAGAGGGGAGGGAAGAGAAGACAAAAGTGGAAGATTAAAAAGAGAAGAAGGATCTTAATTTCATTTTAAATATTTTTGTATATATAATTATATTGTAAGGGCAGGGCTCATTACAAGCCGAAAGGCAAAGTAATAAAGTATTCTATCTATCATAGATACCTATATATATGCTGTCGCGGACTTTTTGATAGATCTTTTCGTAGCCAACAATTCTCCTATTTATGATTTTGTTATATCTTCAACCGTTTACTCAGCGTGCATGTTTTAAGCTATTAAAGCGGGGGTTTTTCCCGGATTTGCACGCAACGAATAACTGAAACGTTTTAAATAGGGTCAGAGGTTGACTTTTATTCTATTTTTATTTAAATCTAACATTGTCGTTAAAATCCAGCTAGTAAATTCAGGTAAATTCCATGCTACTTTAAACTTTAAAACACAAACGTGACAAAACACTGTTCTCATCTTGTGTAGTCAAGAGGTTTGACTGAGTGAGTCTGAGGCTCAAGGCCAAAAGAGAGGGCAAGACGTGAGGAAGTTTCGGACGTTTGCAGTTGTGGCAAAAAGTGACTAAAAACCAAAGCGACTTAATTTCTTTGTAATAATGGGGATAAGGTCAATAATAAGGTCGAAAACCTTACCATACAATTTTTTCGAAAAATGTTATTTCAATGGCGATAAGCTTCCTTGACCTTGTAGGTTATTTTGATAAATTGGCGCCCACAATCGATATAACCTACTTTTAGCGATAGCCTGATCATATGGTTGGTTCACGATCTGTACGTTTACAAATTCTGTGAAAAAGTAGAAGTTTCTACCGTCTTCGAGACTGCCAATTTTTCTTTTTATTTGCCAAATTTAGGTCCTTATTGACTGGACTAAATATGCCTGGAGGGTTCACCAAACCCGTTTTTGTTTCCCAGTTGACAATAATTATTCTCACCAGGAGGACTTCAAATAGTTTCAGTGCTCAGTGGTTAATGTTACGTAAAATAAAGGGTGAAAATTTATTGCCCAGCACACACACCTGTTAATTTTTAAAGCCTGAATTTCCCTAGCGGGTTATTATATAATGGCACACTGCGGAGAATTGTCTGTTATGTCATCTGAATATTTCACCAGAATTACATACTAAACACTTACACATGTGAACACGTTCTGTGTGTCTAATGTAGGTACCCAATTAGTCTTCAATGTCATTAATAATCGAGAACTTATCTAGTTGAAATTTTGCTAGAAAGACCGTTTGAAATCTCTGAAGATTGATAGGAGCGTATTTCTAGAAAGTAATTTATGATGGACTCAAGGCTAACACAGTACGTCTTGGCACAACTTTGATATAGGACGGGGAAGCAATAAGTATAAAAAGAATCTTCCGATTATTGTTCGTGTCTAGAGCAAAAAATTTTCCACATTCATCAAACTAAAGCATTCATTCCATATCCTCATGCAATTGCAATATGTAGTATATTATTCAATGAGTGTGTAATGGATTTTATTGCTCCCGAGGATGACGTTTATGGTAGGCGAGTGCCATAAATCATCCGAGGAGCATAATCATTACACACGAATAGAATACTGTGCTTTATCCACGGGTTTTAAAGCGAAAAAATCTGTCACCCATTGTATAATGAGTCCATTCTGCAACACCCGTGGATAAAATAATAAGTACATTGTACAAGCTGTTCTCAATTCGTTAAAACTTTATTTCCACGCCCCGAAATTTCCACAAGTCCTATCGATTTGAGAGCATTGTGGTTCCGGACAACTTCTATAATTAATTTCAAATGACAAGTGCAAAACAATTAACAAGGAGCTCTATATCACACGTACAATGGAGGAGGAATTTAATAGCCAATCCGATATTTTATCCCCTTAACCGGGGAAGCTTATTTTTTGAAACTAGGTCACGAAAATTCTAATAAATGGGCGGTGAGATAAACATGAATGAAGCTAATACGTTTTCGCTTGTACATTTCCATGAAATCATTGAAATTGGCTAAATGTAAAAAAATCTGCTTTTCGGTGAATTCCAGCTTGCTATTCAGGGTTGGATTTCCAAAGCTTATTAATGGAAAATCGATTAAACGGCGCACTAACCTACTACTCCACTTTTTGGTTGGGGGTCTGTACAAAAGCCACCGGAAGATGTACATCAATGCGATGTGTATTCCTGTAGACGTTTATCACGTTAAAGGGTATGTAGGGGCGGGCTGAATTTATTGGTGAAGTGAAGTGCAGATTTTAGCAATCTGCACCTAGTAGTAGTGCCTCCGCAGACGTACAGTGGTATCAAAAAGGCGAAATGTTGAAAATTGGCGGTACAGAATTAAACAGTAAGGAATGAACAAAAAACACAAAAACTTGCGAAATATGTAGAATTAGCACTCAGGGGGATTGAAAAATGACGGAGGCGATGAAAATTTACTGCAGTTACAAGAAAATAAGGCAGTTTTCCAAATTGTCGCTCAGACTGTTGAAAAATTGTAAAGAGGTATGAAAAGATAAGTTAAGTTGATAAGTTAAGTCGAATTACAGAAAATAACACAAAAATAAGCCAATTATGCAAATTTAGCTTTTAGGGGGTAGAAAAATTGCGAATAGAGTGGAAAAAGTGAAAAAGGTAAACATAAGCCATACAGGGTTTTTCTCGAAGACCCTTGGTTAGACGTATTTTGGAAAGAAAATAATTTAAAAAAAAAAAAAAAAAAAAAAAAAACTCAGAAAAGAGTCAGGCCAAGGGCCCCTACTGCTCATCACCTATGTGCATCGTCAAGGCAAGCCTGCAACGTGCGGTGTATCATCATTGTTTATTTTCTGACGTGTCGGGCTGGAGCAAAGCTCCTGAGGTAATTTAAGAAAGGGACTCCTGAGGGGAGTTCCTTAGAGGGGAGACCTGAAGGGTCTGGGGAGCGTTTTGCCTGAGGGGCAAGGAGAGGCATTAGGTGGGAGAGTTCGCTGAAAAAGAAAGTTAACGACGAAATCTTGCTGTGGTCTACCTGCAACATACTAAACATTAGTGGTTCAAGGTGGGTGGATGAGAGCCGTCCTGGGACGACGAATTCTGGAATTCGCTGGGTCGTAGTCGACCGCATCTCTCACTAGCGGATTGGGATGAACCTCTGCTCGAGCAAAGGTTCGTGTGTTTGTTTCAAAGAGGAAGTCTTTGATTGTCGGGAGGTTTGCTTCTTGATGGAGCTGGGTGTTTCGAACGTACCAGGGAGCGTTAAAGGCGTACCTCAGACAACGGTTCTGGATGACTTGGAGTTTTTGGAGTTGCGCGTTAGAGACGTGTCCCCAGGCGCCAGAGCCATAGGTCATGGCTGGTCTAACCACAGCCTTGTAGAGCCTCAGCTTATTCTCGAAAGATAAGCCGCTGCTTCTACACAGCATTGGATAGAGGTGGCCAACTACCATTTTGGCTTTGGCGACTGAGTAGTCCACGTGAGGAATGAAGCTGAGTCGTCGATCCAGCTTGACCCCGAGGTACTTGACCTCGTTGTGCCACTGAATCTCCTCCTCGTCCATCGTCACATGGCCGTGCGGCACTTCTCTTCTGCGCGAGATGAATAGGGCGGAGCTTTTCTCGGGATTGACGACGATGCGCCAGCGAAGAAAGAATTCGCTCAGGTTGTCAGCTGCTTCCTGAAGGTATTGGGTAAGCAGCTGAGGGCTACGGGAGTGTGCTAGGGTGCACGTGTCGTCGGCGTAGACGGCCAAGGTGGAGTTTGGGCTGCGTGGCATGTCTGCCACGTAGAGGGCGAAGAGAGTTGGTGAGAGTACAGAGCCTTGTGGGACACCTGCCTCGAGAGGGTGCTCCTCTGAGAAGGAGTTTTGAATTTTGGCTCTGAAGGAGCGACCGGACAAGAAGGAGTTGATGATCTGGACCATCGACGCGGGGATTCCGGCATGAGCGAGCTTATAAATAAGTCCCTCATGCCAGACCGTGTCAAAAGCTTTTGAAACATCAAAGAAGGTAGCGCCTACTACGTGACCCCAGTCAAGCCATCGTGAGGAGAGCTCTGTGACTCTGATCAGTTGATCGGTCGTGGAATGTTTGGGTTGAAAGCCGAACTGTTCCTGGGGAATGATACCGAGATCGGAGACAATCTCGGTGAGACGAGAGCGAATGAGGCGTTCAGCAAGTTTGCTGACACCAGAGAGCAGTGAGATTGGGCCGATGGTTCTGAGGGAACTTTCGGTCTTTGCCGGGTTTGGGGATGAAGATTACGTTGGCGCATTTTCACCGGGGTGGGAAATAGCGAAAGCGGAACATGGCGTTGAAAATCCCAGTCAGAGCGACGATGGCTTTTTTCGGAAGATTTTTGAGGGCAAGATTGGGAATCTGGTCGGGGCCTGGGGCTTTCCTCGTTTTGAGGCTGGATATTACCTTAAAGACTTCCTCCGGGGAGGTGTGGCGAATGTGATCGTCGTCTTCCGGGGCTTCCTGGCAGAAAACTTCGGCGAAGTCTTCCACTAGGTCGTAGTGGTCGAGATCTGCGTCCTCCGGTATCGGGACCCTGCATTGCAGTTCCAGACATTCGGCGAACACCTCGGCTTTCTCCTCCTCCCGGAAGACGAGTCCTCTGGGGCCGTGAATTGCCGGGAGTGGCTTGCGGTCGTTTCGAAGAGTCTTGGCCAGTTTCCACACAGAACTGTCCTCGATGTTCAGGGACTCCAGGTGGGTCTGAAAGTTCTCGTTACGGAGATCCTTCAGCGCGTACCTGACTTGGTGAACCAGGTTGTGAAACCTGGTTTTGTCGATCCGGGCTCCCGTTCTGTCGGCAGTCTTTTTGGCCTCTCTTCTCTCTCTTACCAGGGCTTGGATGTGAGGGGGAAGACGAGGGGGCTTGTTGGGAGGTCTGGGGAAGGTTCTGGTTGAAGCGTTGAGGGCTTCGGAGATTTTCAACTCGAATGATTCCACAGCGCGGTTAAGGTCTGCAGTATCATCAATAGTTGGAATCGGTCCGAAGTTTTCCTCAACGTTTCTGCGGAAGGAAATCCAGTTTGTGAATTTCCCTGTGGGATTGATGGGATCATTAGCCTCGTCGCCGATGTGCATCAGGACGGGGTTGTGGTCTGAGGAGAGATCGCTGATGGCAGTGAGGTCGATTTGGAGGGGGACATTCTTGACGATGGCGATGTCCAGCGTGTCAGGCAGACCTGACACGTAGTTGTGGTGAGTGGGCTCCTCTGGAGCCAGGACCTGATAGTCGTTGTCATCAACGAAAGTTCGCAGGTTGCGACCGTTTGCGTTGTTGACTCGACTGTGCCAGTCTGTGTGCTTGGCATTGAAATCGCCTGCCGCGATGATGGAGTTGCCACTGTTCAGGAGATCCGCCAGTTCGTCAAGGGGGATCTTTTGTGTGTTGTAGCAAGAGAAGAGGGTTAGAGGTCCTCGGACTGTTTCGACGACGATGCCTACGGCTTCCAGTCTGTGTAGTTCTGGCAAAGCTGAAACATAGTGTTTGATTTGATGACTTACATAGATGGCCGTTCCCCCTCCTGGGCCAGTCTGTCGGTCTCTGCGATGAAGAGTGAAACCACGGATTTTCGGATCTCGGTGGTTTTCCCTGAGGTGGGTCTCGTTGACGAGCACGATCTCCAGGTCGTGTTCATGAATGAACACTTCCAGTTCGTCGCGCCGGACAGCGAGACCATTTGCGTTAAAAAACGCAGCCTGAAGGGATTTGATCCTACTCGGCCGTGGATTCAAATAATTTTAAGATGGCGACACTTCCGTTTATACCAGAAGTGGATGTCAACTTGATTATTTTAAATGGAACATCCCTATTTTTTATTTAAATTCTAATTCTGCATGAGATTCTGGGAATTTTGATATAAAGCAACCTATAGTTAAATTTGACCGTTTCGGAGAAAACAAATATTTCCTATTTCCAGAGACCGAAACGCTACTGAACTTAAAAATTAATATCTTCTAAACAAAAGATGGTATTGACTTCAAATTTTCAGAGCAAAGAAACATACCCTCATGCTAAGTGATTTAGGGTGCATCGCCCAAAAAATCTGTTTGGGGGGCTTAAACGCAGGGGCGTTCCTCAGCTTACACAAAACAACTGAAACTCTATTTTTTCAAATGGAATGGATACCTTTTTATTACACAAATCGATAGCAAATTTAATTCTCTATCTGCCTATATATGATGTTCCTATACCCATCTCTGATAGCTTTAAATTTATTGACATGTTTTTCCTTTTTCGATGTTTTTTTCGAGAAATCGTTTTAACTAACTAATTTAACTAAAGGGGAATTTCATGCAGAATTAGAATCTAAGTTAAAAATAGGGGTGTTCCATTTAAAATAATGAAGTTGACATCTGCTTCCGGTATAAACGGAAGTGCCGCCATCTTGAAAATATTTTCGTTGAATTTAGAATATTCAAAAATCCCGGTATACAAATTTTCGCGAACCGGATATCAAAACTTTCCGAGATACGTTTAACCAAGGGTCTTCGAGAAAGACCCTGTGAGTTCCACTTATTGCCGAAGAAAAACAAAATTAGGCGAATTTAGTTAAATATGGGCTTAGTGGGTTGAAAAATTGTAAAGGGGGATGAAAAGTCAAATGCGGTCAAAATTAACCGAAGTTAAGTAGATTTACAGAAAATAACACAAACATAAATGTAGCTTTTAGAGGGTTGAAATTAACGCTTGGGGGGTTGCAGAATTGTGAAGGAGGATGAAAAATTAAGGGGGGTGAAAAGCAACTGTAGTCAAGTAGAACTATCGAAAATTACAGAAAAAGAAGCGGTCTTGCGTAAATTTTGCTTTTTGAGGGTTCACATGTCGAGAAAGGGGTTGAAAAACTGTGGATGGGTTAAAAAATAATGAAAATGGCTTTGAATTACCAAAGAATCACAAAAAAGGACAAAAAAAACAAAATATACTTATTCTGCTTGCTGGGGTTTAGGGGTTGTTAGTAGTCTAGGAGATGGTTCTAAAAGTACTGTACATACCGAAGAAGGTATCAAATCAGTAATAAAATTATTATTATTATTGGTTGAATACTCATAAGACTTCTTTTAAGGGTTGACCGAAATCTATCGAACCTTATAATTTTATGCCACCATTTTCCCGAAAAAATTCTAGTTTCAACAATTAAATTTCATCCCCTTGTTAGATCATAATGAAAAATTGACCATCCCTCTACCCCTGTCACTGTAAATTAACACACCATTGGCCTTGATACGTTGACCAGTTTCTAAGATATCGTATTATTATTGTGTTTTTGCAGGTTGGGTGGTTTTTCGCGAATGATTAAGACCACTTTTGTACCATCAATAGAAAGCTATCCAATGACGCTATTTTCGACCAATTAAGCCGAATTTTGAGTGACAACCCCTAATTTCCACCCCATCATTCCGATTTTATTGAAGATGCATCCCCCGTAAGATTTTATCAAAGTATGTGTTTAAGTTGAGTTTCAGATAGCTGGGGGCATCCCCTACGGAGACAAAGCCTTATACCAAGTTTCAGCCCAATATCTCAATTCGTTCTCAAGTTATCGCTCGGACAGAGTAAGTAAGGATCGAGCGAGCGAATAAGCTAAAACAAGAGTGCCTCGCATACTGCTACGGCACTAAAAAATTGGACAGCAACTACGGATAAAGTTCCGCACTGAATTATCTTGCCTTTATAGACACGTTTGGATTGTTTATTGTCTTACTTAACCGCTCTTACAAAAGTAATTTGTCTGGAACTCCTACAATTTATAACGGGATTTGTGTGATCGCCTGACAGTAAATCGGGATTGTGAAGTTCCAAGAAAACTAATTTTCCATGATAGAAGAGAACTTACTGGGAAACTTGGAAATAAATATCCCAAAATTGAATATTTTCGTATATAATACTACTAGTAACTCCAAAATTTCCGGAAATTTTTTGACATTTACGAATGACTTTTTGCCGAACGGAAATCAACACGAGTCGAAGACGAGTGGAGATTTCCGCGGCAAAAAGTCACGAGTAAATGGCAAATATAAATTTCCGGAAATTTTGGAGAGTTACGAGTAGTATTCAGCGAGAAAATTTCGACGAGCAAAATTTTACGAACATTTTTATGTAAAAAATGAAACAGGTAGGTAGGTTCTGAAACAAAATGACGTTTGATGTCTTAGTAACAGTAATTTGTTGATTTCATTCAAAAATTGTTGAACAAAAATGTCACGAAGATTTGGCGATGTTCCTCAACAAGATATCGACGCTGCAATTGACCTAAAGACACCAATTAATACAAGGAAATCGAGAAATTCAGTATGGCTTCAATTTATGCAGTTCTGTGACGAGCGGCAGCATCGCTTGAGTGAGTCGAGCACCAAGGTAGAACTCGCAAACATCATGCAAGATTGGGCGTATAACATGAGAAAACAAGACGGTAGTGAGTACAAGGAAAGCGTTGTTAAGGTCATGTGGCAAGCAACTGCAAGAGCTTTACTACACGAAGCATGGTGTAAATTTGAATCCATTCAGCGATATAGAATTTAAGAAGGCACGGGACGCTAGAGACACCAAAAGAAGACATCTTCAGTCCGACGTAGAAAAAAGAAAAAGAAGCTCAGCTGCATTGACTGAAGATGAATATAAGAAAATTGTGCTCAGTTTTGCTGAAGACAACCCAGAGGGATTGCAGAAAAAGTTTTTCTTTCTGGCGTCATATGAACTCTGTTTTCGGGGCGGAGAGGCATTCTCGTGCCATTTACATTATTTCCTGGAAGAAAAAGACAATCAGGGCATGCTGACGAACAGAATAGAATACAACCCCCTGTTCAGTAAGAAGAGTCAAGGAGGAAATAAAAAACTTACTGAAAGTAAATGGTTGACATCAAATGATGGGAATCCCGATCTTTGCCCCGTCAGGTAACAAATCAGTAAGCTAAACAACACGAGTTTTATTGCTTTTATTTTTTAGGTTGTTCAGGAAATTAGTATCAAAAAGGACAAAATTTATTAGCACTACCAGACTGTTTTTGACTCCAAATCCCGGATGGAATGGCACTGGTTCGAGGGGGTGGTTCAAAAATTGTCCTGTTGGTCAGCACGAGATTTCAAAGTGGGTGAATTTGGCCGCCATGAAAATTGGTGTCGATACTGCGAACGTCAAGATATCAAATCATTCAATTCGTGCAACAACCATCTCGCACCTCGCAAAAGCTGGAGTAGACACCCACCAACTAATCAAAATTAGTGGGCACAGCAGCGCAACTTCTGTAAAGCCTTATCTTCAGCTGGATGCCGAACATCACGCGCAGCTAATAAAGAGGCTAAGAAAAGACCACCCTGAATCCTCGCCTGCACCTGTGCCTGAATTTCACCCTGAACGGGAATCATCAATGCCAATAAATTCTTATTCTAGTCAATCCTCTAGTGAGGCTAAAGTAGTCTATAATAATTGTACTTTCAATAATTATCATTAATAAATAAATGACTTAAAAGTGTAACTTTTGACAATCTTAATAAAAACCTGTCAAAAAAATTTCCGCTGAAATTTTTCTGTCAAACGAATTTCCGATGTAATTCTTCTCCTATTGGTCACATTACGTCATCAAACTCGCTCGTGATTGGATAAAATTTTGAAAGTCAAATTTTCGCGAAAATCGCACGATACTAATCATTAGCCAATAGAAAAATTGATTTCTGTGTGTTTACCATGGCAACTCGAGGATTTCCTGGAAATTTTTGATTCCTACCTAGACCAACCTAAACGAAATTAATAAGTGGAAATTTTTATGTCAAATTAAATGTCAAAAATCATTTCTATTCAATTTCTGTGGATGTATCGTTGCTATTTTCTTACCGAATCTGCATTCGAGCATTAATTCATTTCCTGGAAATTTTAGTCGTGCATCCCAACAACGTAATCGGGCCCTCGTGTTCCACTCGGGCCGATTAATACGTTGTTGGAATGCACTCCAAAAATTTCCGGAAAGAATTAATGCTCTTATGAGATTATAAGTGAGTATTGGACAGCTATTCAGAAATTCTGAAGTGCGAGAAAAAATACAAACCGAGATGGGGTATTCCGAGGTTATTTGCATTTAATCCGTGTTCTGGTGATTGGACCATCCTTCTTTACATCCTCCATGTTAATCAAAGCAAGTTCGCCGCTTTGTTCGGTCAATTTAACTGGGAAATACAGGCATACAGACATACACAGTTTCCACTCGCCTCATTGAATAATTCTCAATGCAGTCTACATGAATAAACCGAGTTTTCCAGAGGAACATGGCTAAAGCAGAAGCAGTATTTCATAACTTCATATAAAAGCTGGAATTATTTTATTATAAACTTGTCTCAGCATCTTTTGTATCATAACGAGATTTATTGTCAATAATGTTGCGACTTTTAATGGGCAATTACTTGCCGATACGAACAGGATGTGTTTGATGGTCTGAGATGTAATCTTTACCCTTCGGTACACGATTTCAGACTCATTGAACGATAATTTTTCCAACAGAGCTATTTTTATCCCGGCGCATCCACCATTTTTGCAGCCTATTGTTTTAGTGCCGAAGCATATGCGCAGGCACTATAGTGTTAGTGAAATCGCTCGCTCGGTCGCTCGTCGTCTACTCTGCCCGTCGCATAACTTGAGAACGAAAGCAGATATCGAGCTGAAATTTTGTACACGTGTGATTGAAATTCAAGCCATTCGATAAATTTTCATCAATGGCCCAGAAAAAGTGTTGAGCATATATTTAGCCCTTAGACCCTTACACCACCTACGACCGAAAGAGAAAAAAATTGCACCTCTAAAACTCAACCCTTTCAATCTTGAAACAAAAAATTCACTTAAAGGAAATGTGACCCTTGGATTGCCTATTACCGGAGGAAATTAATTTAACACAAAAAATTGCAACCCTGAAAGTCAACCCCCAACCACAAAAACTTGACTTGGCGGAAATTTAACCCTTACACCGCCGACAACCGAAAGAGTTGAATTGAACAAAAAAACTACTCCCCTAAAACTCACCCACTTCAACCTCGAAACACAAAAAAATGACTTGGACGGAATTTAACCCTTGGACCACTCATCGCATGAGACTATTTTGAACGCAAAAAATTGTACCCCCAAAACTCACAGCCTCCAACCCTCGAACACAAATAATTGACTTGGAGGAAATTGGGCCCTTGGACTATCTACAACAGAAACAGACTAACTGAACGCAAAAACTTGCAACCCCGAAAACCACCCCCTTCAACCTCCAAATACGAAAAATTGCCAAAGATAAATAATTGACTCGGTGGAAATTTAACCCTTAGACTTGTTAGACTTGTTACTGGAAGATACTAATTGAACGCAAATAAATTTAACATTTGGACCACTGTTATTAAGCACCCCCGAAACCCACCCCCTTCAACCCCTGAGGATAATAATTGAACGGAAAAAATTGCACCCCCTTGAACCACCAACACAAAAACTTGAATTGGTGGAAATTTGATGCTTCACAGTGAATAAACATCTACAGGAACACACATCGCATTGATATACATCTTCCGTTGGCTTTTTATTCAAAGCTGAAACAACTTTTTAATTAATTTTTAACCTCCCCACTCCACTTCACAATTTAAAAAAAAATGCAGCAGTGAAGCGGCTGGAACCTCCCCATCGCGTGGATCTTTGCCTTGGGTTTCTAGTCGAATTAGCAAAGAAAATGTATGACTGGTTTCCATAATGGTTTTAGAACTTTTTTAGAACATACAAATTGAAACATTCATTAGAGAAAAGTAGGTATAAGTAAGTCCTTTTTAGGCAGTTCTAAAACCGTTGTTGAAACCAGTCTTATACAATTTCTGTGCTAATTCGGCTAGAAACACAAGTCAAAGATCCACGCGATGGGGAGGTTCCAGCCGCTTCACTGCTGCATTTTTTTTTAAACCAGAATTTGAAGACCTTTCTGATGGTGACAATAAATCTTTCAAAAACTTGTTTTGGGTGGTTAAATAAGTGAATAATTTAAAGTTGGACATTGGTGTGCCAAAACGGCACTTTCCGTGGGCCGATTGAATCCAAAATTTGTTCAGCTCTTTGACGTGCAATACAATCCCCATGTGCAAAATTTCAGCTAAATCGGTTCAGGGGCTTGGGCTGTACCGCGATTTTAAAGTCCGATAAAAATCAATTTTTTTTTAATTTTTGGTCAAAAGGGCACTGAGAGTGAATACATTTTTAGAAGCAGAATTTGAAGGCCTTTCCTATCGTGACGTGAAAAATGGGGGTTTGCATTTAAAATTAAAAAGTTGATGTGCCAAAATGGCATTTCTAGTTGCGCGATTGGCTCCAAAAGCTTTTCAGATCTAAGTTGGGTTATGAGATGCCTACGCACCAAATTTCAGCTAAATCGGTCTAGTAGTTTTGGCTGTGGCGTGTTTACAAACGTACGTACGTACGTACGTACGTACGTACACACACACAGACACATTTTGAAAACCGCTTTTTTGGGTTCCTGAGACCCCAAAACGTGAAGATCTGGTGCTATCTCAAATTCGAAAATTTTAGTGATTGTAGTAACCTCCCATTTTTTTAAAATTGTGATGGAGTTGGGGAGGTTAAAAAATGGGAGGTTACTGCAATCACTAAAATTTTCGAATTCGAAATAACACCAGATCTTCACGTTTTGAGGTCTTAGGGACCTAAAAAAGTGGTTTTTTAAATGTGTCTGTGTGTATGTTCGTACGTACGTTTGTAAACACGCCACAGCCAAAACTACTAGACCGATTTGGCTGAAATTTGGTACGTAGGCATCTCATAACCCAACTTAGATCTGAAAAGCTTTTGGAGCCAATCGTGCAACCGGAAATGCCATTTTGGCACATCAACTTTTAAATTTTAAATGGAAACCCCCACTTTTCACGTCACTATAAGAAAGGCCTTCAAATTCTGCTTCTAAAAATGTATTCACTCTTAGTGCCTTTTTGACAAAAATTGAAATATTCGGGATTGTTAAGGTACTTTAAAAACACGATACAGCCGAAACCTCTGGGTCGATTTGGCTGAAATTTTGTACATGGAGACTGTATTATAACGTCGAAGAGCTGAAACAAGTTTGTAGGCAATCGACCCACGGAAAGTGCCGTTTTGGCACATCAATTTTCAATTTTAAATATACTCCCATTTTACCATCCTAAACAACTTTTTTTAAAATTTATTGCCAGCGTCAGGAAGGCCTTCAAATACTTGTTCTAAGTAAGACAACATTCATTCGCATTTACTGCCCTTTGGGTAGAAAAAATTTAAATTTTGTAATAACACTAAAAACACATTATGGCCCAAACTACTGAATCGATTTGACTGAAATTTGGTACATGGAGATTGGGTGACCCGTTGAAGACCTGAAAGGCTTTTGGAAGCAATTGGTAAACGGGAAGTGCCATTTAGGCATATCAACTTAAAATTTTAAATACAAGACCTCTTTTTATACGTCGCCATTAGAAAGATGATCAAATTCTGGTTCTAAAAATGTATTCACAGTTTCTGCCACTTCAGTGGAAAATAGAGAAAAAATTTTTTCTCATTAAAAGGGAGCGGGCTGACAGTGGATGACAAAGTGGCAGGTATTGTCAAAAATGTGGCAAAATGTTAACCTTAAAAGGAACATATTGTCAAATGTGATGGGTGCTGTTCGAGGAAATGTCGGTATTTGTCAGAAAATTGCGAAATTATAGCCACAGACGAAAAGCATAAAAAAATGTTTGTTGAATTGACTACTATCTACACAGAATACAAAGACCCACGCGATGGGGAGGTTCCAGCCGCTTCTCTGCTGCATTTTTTTTAAACTTAATTTTGTCCACAAGAAAATATTTTATTTATCGCATAATATACGTAATCGATTTAAATGAACGACTTGTAGCCAGGGGCAATTTAATAATTTTAAGATTAGGTGCCCTGAAGGCAAAACCTTTGTTTGGGATTCTGAAATCTGGCTGTTTTAAAGAAAGGACTGTTTTTAGCTACACCCATTATTAAAACCAGACAATGCCCGTTGTAAAAGAAAAGATCGACTTTGTGATTTAAAAAACCAGCAGATCAATAAAATAGGGGCAGTGAAACTGCGGACATTGTTTAACACAGGGTTGGAACATGTCGCAGCGGTGTTTTCGGGGGAAATGAGTCGCAAATGAATGCAGTATATTCTTTTTCATTGTTTTTTTTCCAAAGGCAGCAAGAAGGTTTTAACCTCCCCACAACGATGTAAAAATGGGAGGTTACTGCATTCAGTAAAAAAACTAAATTGAGATCAGATATTTACGTTTCGAGGCCCCAAAATTACGAACAAATGTTTTTTAAATGTCTGTCTCTCATTGGTGTGTGCGTAAAAGACTTCACCAAAACTTCATACAACGGATTTTTATATGAAATTTTAAATAGGGGGATAGTTAGTAGTGTAAAAGTGTATTTACACTGCATTATTTTTGCTATTACTCCAGTCATAAGTAAATCAAAGGATCATAGTATCAAAATATTATGAAAATTAGGGAATAGGATGGGCGGGTCTATTTCGCAGAACTCCTACCGTAGGTTCCTTACATAAAAATAAGTTGAAAAGTTCCTATGAAGATTTGTCCGATAGCGCTTCCTAAGGGTGCTAAGTCTTCTCGTAGGACGAGAATGGGAACCAGTTTATTTTTAATATTTCGCAAACGGCTTAATCTACGATTTTGCAATTTGGTACATCGACTTAGGTACTTAAAGGTGTGTCATGTACAAAATTTCATTAAAATTGATGGAGGGGAACATTCAGTTACCGGCACCCGCAATTGGTATTTTCAATGCAAAACCTACATAAGCAGTTCTTGAAACATTATTCACTGATATTTAGAAGTAAAATTTCATAAGAAAACTTTGATTGCTCATGCAAAATTTCAAAATAATCCATCGATTTCGCGCAATCAACAAAAATGTGTACTATTGCATCAAGCGCGCCTTGTAATTTTTGGACCACAAAGTCCCCTATGCAAACCTAATAGCTCCCTTAGGAGGCGATATCGGACACATGTTCATAGGAACTTTTTAACTTATTTTTATGTAAGGAACCCACGGTAGGAGTTCTGCTACTGCTTATGTAGGTTTTGCGTTCAAAATACCAATTGCAGGTGTCGGTAACTGAATGTTCCCCTCCATCAATTTTAATGAAATTTTGTACATGATACACCCTTAAGTACCTAAGTCGATGTACCAAATTGCAAAATCGTAGATTAAGCCGTTTCCGAAATATTAAAAATAAACTGATACCCATCCTCCTACGAGAAGACCTAGCACCCTTTGGAGGCGATATCGGGCAAATCTTCATAGGAACTTTTCAACTTATTTTTAAAATGTAAGGAACCTACGGTAGGAGTTCTGCTACATGTTTCGCGAACACCCTGTATAAAAAATTTAGCACATTAGCAAACGAGCTGCGTTTGTTAACTTTAAGCAGCTATTATAACAATAATAATTATAAACAAAAGCCTAGAAGTCAAAAATTTATTTAAAAGTTTAAATCCAGCTGTCCGGTCTTTTCAATCTATTTGCGAGTATCTAGAACAACAATAGAAAGGCCAAAAATTTTCTTAATAAATTTCCAAAATAGTGACATTTTCGATTTCCGTGTTACTAACACATTTTTATTTTGCGGCGTTACAATATGACATTTTCATTTTGCCGCGTTACTAACACGGCATTTTCGTTTGAAATGTGTTAGTAACGCGACAAAACGAAAATGTCGTGTTAATAACGTGGAGAAAAGAAAAAGCCGCGTTGGTAACACGGCAAAACGAAAATGTCGTGTTAGTAACGCGACAAAACGAAAATGTCGTGTTAATAACGCGGAGAAAAGAAAAAGCCGCGTTGGTAACACGGCAAAACGAAAATGTCGTGTTAGTAACGCGACAAAACGAAAATGTCGTGTTAATAACGCGGAAGAAAGAAAAAGCCGCGTTGGTAATACGGCAAAACGAAAATGTCGTGTTAGTAACGCGACAAAACGAAAATGTCGTGTTAGTAACGCGGAAGAAAGAAAAAGCCGCGTTGGTAACACGGCAAAACGAAAATGTCGTGTTAGTAACGCGACAAAACGAAAATGTCGTGTTAATAACGCGGAAGAAAGAAAAAGCCGCGTTGGTAATACGGCAAAACGAAAATGTCGTGTTAGTAACGCGACAAAACGAAAATGTCGTGTTAGTAACGCGGAAGAAAGAAAAAGCCGCGTTGGTAACACGGCAAAACGAAAATGTCGTGTTAGTAACGCGGAAGAAAGAAAAAGCCGCGTTGGTAACACGGCAAAACGAAAATGTCGTGTTAGTAACGCGACAAAACGAAAATGTCGTGTTAATAACGCGGAAGAAAGAAAAAGCCGCGTTGGTAATACGGCAAAACGAAAATGTCGTGTTAGTAACGCGACAAAACGAAAATGTCGTGTTAATAACGCGGAAAAAAGAAAAGGCCGTGTTACCAACACGACTTTTTGGTTTTGCCGCGTTATGAACACGACATTTTCGTTTTGCCGCGTTACTACGATATTTTCTTTTGCTGCGTTATTATTTTGCCACGTTATTAACACGGCATTTTCGTTTTACCGCGTTATTAACACAACATTGACATTTTGTCGCGTTATTAACACGGCATTTCATGTTCATTTTCTCACGGCACCATTTTTAGGCCAAAAGGCACAAGTGTGAATACATTTTTAGAAGCAGAATTCGAAGAGCATTCATATGGTAACGCGAAAAATGGGGGTTTGCATTTAAATTTTTAAAGTCGATGTGCCAAAATGGCACTTCCTGTGGGTCGATTTAGCCCAAAGCCTTTTCAGCTCCTCCGAAATCCATAAGGTGTCCACATTCCCAATTTCAGCCAGATCGGTCCAGTAGTTTGAGCTATAGCGTGTTTTAAAGCATCACAAAAAAATGGGCAGCTACGGAAGCGGCTGGAACCTCCCCACTTGGTGAATGATCCAATCTTATCACCAATATCAAGTAAATTTTACTATTTACTATATCCAAGTTTTACTCCACCAAGACTAAGGTGTTTTCTGTGATTTTTCAAAATTTTACGATCTTTGCCAAAAGGGCACTAAGATTGAATACAATTTTGAAAACAAAAATTTGAAGACTTTTCATGTGCTGATAAAGAAAATATGAGTTCATTCTTAAAATTTCAAAGTTGATATGCCAAAATGGCACGTGCCGTTCGCCGATTGCCACCAAAATTAAATCAGCTCTTCGGCGGGTAACGGTATCTTTACCTACCAAATTTCAGCCAAATCAATCCAGCAATTTGGGCTGTAGCGGTGTTATTTATTGTTTCCACGAAACTTCGAATTTTTCGATTCTATGCCACAAAGGTGCTAAGTGTGAATACACCTTCAGATACAGAATTTCACGACCTTTCATGTACTGATAAGAAAAATTAGTGTTCATCAGTCAAATTTCATAGTTGGTGTGCCAAAAAGGCACTTGAAGTCTGCGGATTCGCAACAAAATTAACTGGGCTCACCGGAAGGCCAAAGCTAACCTCCATACCAAATTTCATTAAAATCCGTTCGGTAGTTTCCGAGAAATCGTGCTCACATACGTACATACATACATACATACATACGTATTCGTACATACACACAGACATTTTTTAAAAAACACTTTTTTGTGATCCTGAGACCTTGAAACGTAAGATCTAGTGTTATCTCAATTTCGATTTTTGGAGTGATTGCAGTAACCTCCCATTTTTATATGGTTGTGGGGAGGTTAAAAAATTATAAATTAATTAAGAACGGGCAGAATAAAATTTTGTAAAGTTGCTTTGGAAGAGAAATTTTGATCGGTTCACAGATGGTTCAACTCCAGCCAATCAAAAAGTAGTGTTCTTGTAAAAAAACTACCACAAAAAAATTATTAGTGGCGCCGTCTGGCAAATGGTTGCCGATTCTAAAAGCCTCATCTTTTGACTACGTCCCATACAAAATTGAGGAAAAGCGGTCTAATAATAATAAGTTATAACCAAAAATAAATCGTTATCTGCTGCTATATTATGTTACGCAAGAAAATGTTTTTGTCGCCGGCATCAGGCACGACCTCCAAGTAATAGCGAGGATGAAGCGAATATGGTGGAGGCGCCGGGAAACTGCGTTCGAATTCTGCCTACGAATCACCGTATACACTTAAATGAGAAGCGATTTGTAGACTGTCTATTCATAAAAAGGCGAAGTTACCTCAATAATCGATCGAAAAAGATATAAGGCTGGACTTCAAGGTTTCAGGATTACGAAAAAGGATTCTGTAAAAATATACGACTGGCCGTCTATTTTTAAAGAGATTTTCAGATTTATAACTAGTTAAGTCGGTCGCCTGAATCTAAGTATACTTAAGTTCATACACAATAAATAAATAGATGAGGGCGTTTCAACTTGGAAAAACACGAAAATAGACTGGGAAAAGAATGAAACATTAATTCGTTGATTCGTGGAGTTCCTTCGTTATCGTTACAGAGAATATCTATCAAAAATGTCTGTCAGCGAAGACTTTATAAATTGATAGTCGATATCTGCCTTTCGTCTGTTTCACACTTTCCTTCTTTCTTGCTTATGAAACACTCCACTAAGGAAGCCGAACTCATGCCGCAAATTGGGAAATTTTCGTCCCTCTTTTTAAGCAGTTCTCCAATAACAATCAGGTGGCGCAATCGGCGACAGCGAGGTTGTCATTCTGACATTAGCGTTTGGTCAAAAGCGAATTATTGCAAGTTTTATTAGCTTTCATGGGCTTTTTGACTGTTTATTAAAGGACAACTTAGAATAGCGACAAGCAGACGATATTCTATGCCTCTGGAAAGAAATTCAGTGACGAAAATGTGAGAAATGTCACGCCATAAGGCATCAAAGGTAAAAATCAATAATATTCTTAAAAGGCGACCAATTCACAGTAACTGTTGTTATTAGGAAGATCCTGGTCAATTAACAAATGTCCGCTGGCTCAATCAGGAGCGGATAGGTCTGCTTATGGTCTAATAATGAGGTCTGTGGAGCGGGCTATACCTACATTTTATGGAGGAAGATATTATTTACCACTATGAGTGAAAATTGCTTGATGCAAGAAGAGATCAAGTTCGTAGAGGCAGAGTATTGTTATGGCAAGCAGCTGTCCCATGTATTTTTGCAAATTTGTCACAAAATTGTAATTTTTCTTTGGCATGTTGTACGATGATTTTCTAGATAAAGACAAAAGTAATGTGAAAGTAATCAAATCCATTGATCTGGTGCGTATTTTATCTAATTCTTTCCGACTTACGCTCATATTAAAGAGTCTTTTTTTCGTGAAATGAGGAATTTTATATTTTTTTTCCTTAATCGCATACGAACGCCGCGACATCTGGTGGAAACTGCGGAACCCGAATTAAAATCAAAAATGCAGCAGAGAAGCGGCTGGAACCTCCCCATCGCGTGGATCTTTGTATTCTGTGTAGATAGTAGTCAATTCAACAGAATCATGTGGAACAGCTAAAGTTAACAATAGGAAGAAACAAACAGCTTGGTGGAACGCAGAAATAAGACAAGAAGTGAAAATTAAAAAAGAAAAATGGAAGATATACTTAAGATATAGAACGGACATAAATTATGAAGCATACAAAACACAAAGAACAAAAGTTAAGAACATGGTAAGAGAAGAAAAGAACAAGAGCTGGGTCAAATTTGGTGAAAGAATGGAAGCCAACAGCAAGGACAACCAAAAGCTGTTTTACAAAGTACTAAAAAATACAAGAAATGGAAAACCAAGACAAAACACAACAGTAAGAGATAAAGATGGAGATATATTAACGGATGACATGAAAATAATGGAAAGATGGCAAGAGCATTTTAAAGAACTACTTTCCACAGAAGGCAATAACACAGAAAATGAAGAAATGGAAGAAATACAAACAATCGCAAAAGATGCAGAAGAAATAAGCTTAGGAACCTGCGAGGATGTAGAAGAAGCAATCAAGGCCCTGAAAAATGGAAAGGCACCGGGACATGATAAAATAACAGCGGAAATGTTAAAAAATATGGGGGAACAGGGAACACAGCTCTTTCTGAAAATCTGCCAAAAAGCTTGGGAAGAAGAAACAATCCCGAACGATTGGCAAATAGGAATTCTCATACCAATACACAAAAAGGGGGATGCAAGAGATTGCAACAACTATAGGGGCATAACATTACTGAGCACTGCATTAAAAACGTATGAAAGACTCTTGGAAAAGAAATTAAGAGTATATACAGAACCAACATTGGATGAATGCCAAAGCGGATTCCGAAGAGGAAGAAGTGTACATGATCATACCGGGTGGACCAACACTATTGCCCACCTCAAAAATTGCCCTTTATTTTAAAGCTGGGACTTCGAAATTTTTACAGTGTATATGGCTACCAAGGACCCTTCAAATGACGGCAAAAGTTTATCTGTCATGCAAAAACTGTGACGTCACGAAATTTTGAAATATCGTTTTTCCAAGAAAAAAAAAATTTTTACCCATAAAATCGTTTTTTGGGCTAATACCTTTATGTTAAGCCCATTTTTTTAAATTTCCGTCATCAGATTAGCCAACTGTAGCAAGCTAAAAATGGTCCATTTTTATTCACAAGTCGGCCACGTAAACAATTGACTACTATGCGAGGGCTTTCTTGGATAACAGCGTACGCTTTTTTCATCTGTCACCAGTTGACAGCGACACCAAGCGACACGACGCGGCCATTGAACTGCGAAATTGTTTTTAATTTTAATAAACGTGGATTTTTGTAACGAATAATGTTGAAATATCGGTTTAAACTGGGCATCCACCATTTAATTCGCCCACCCAAGGTGCCAGGAGAGGTTACGAACACGGACATTTTATCAGATGGCGGTGGCGGCGTGAAAAGGGGCTCCAGTTTGTGTGAAGGGCTCCGGTTTGTGTGAGGGGGTTTTTTCAAATAGCCATTTCCATAATTCGCATTATTCCATACTTATGTAATTCCACAGGTAATTATTTTGTTGTTATGGCCTGTTTTTTAGTTGGCATTTTTAGGTTAAGTGAGTCGACTTAGTTTGCCCCGTTGAGACTAATATCGAGGACTAAGATATTCACAGCCCAGAATTTAACAGCAACTCGTGTCAAATAAGGACCAAGGAATCGTTTTGCATAACATAATTCATATTCAAAGATAAACTGTAATCGAAGGTGGTGCAAGTGTCAGTTTTCGATTGGCAAATACCTCGTAGGTACCTCCTAAACAAAATCAAGACGTTAATAATTGATGCTTTGAAGTTGGTGAACTCAAGTTATTATTTGAACAGCAGAAGCAAAAAGGTGCAATGTGGAATTTAATAATCATCATCATGGTGGGCAAATAAGGACTAATTAATCATTGATCACACGACAAGCCATCCAGTGCATAAACAAGATGTGTGTGTGTGCCTGAGTTTCAATTTTTGTCATTAGAATGAACTAAGAATACTGAGATTATTCTTTCGTTTATTAAACAATAATTGCCTATTAAGTAAATTTAATAAAGCAGGCTTTCATATTTTTACTTGAATTTCGCGCATTTATTTCATTACGCGCGTTAATTTCCCGCTCAAACTCCTCCAACCCCTTTTAGCTAATCATTAGTCACCCACTAGTGTGATTAGTGTGTGAATTACAATAGTGTTGCAGTGTTTAGGTTGCTAATTTTGAGAAAAATTGCTATTTTGTGAAATCTTCAACCTCTTGAAGAGAAGTGTTTTCCAAGTTAGTTTTACATACCTACTTGTTAGCTGTTTTCACAGCTCTTATCCTGGTTTCCCTCCAGGGAAGCTTTCACGCGTTTTTCTGTGTTGTGAGTGTTAATTATAATTACGTGTAGAAGTGAATCTTGGTGAATTTCCTATACCTAGTGTTAATTAATAGTTTTATTCTATTTTAGTGGAGTGCATTTAATTTTTATCATGCCGATGCAACATCTTTCCTTTTCAGACAAGGTCGACATGATCTTGATTTTTGGAGAATGCCAGGAAAATGCAATGCAAGCAGCAGAATTGTATGCCCAACGTTACCCAGACAGACTTCAACCAGATAGACGAACATTTAAAAGAATTGTAGAGAAACTTAGAGAGACAGGCAGTTTGAAGCCCAAGAAAAAGACAGTGATAAATCCCGCTGTGACTCATGAAATCAATCAAGCTATTGTTTTGAACATAGCTGAAAATAATCCCCAAGTCAGCAGTCGAGAAATGAAGCAATCAAGCGGCATAAGTAAGTCATCGATTCTAAGAATATTAAAAAAGCACAAATTCCATGCATATCACATCGAACTGCATCAGGAACTACATGGAGAGGATTTTATGAACAGGGTGAGATTTTGCACGTGGGCCCAAGAGAAACTGCAGGAAAATCAGGACTTCTTCAAGTTTGTGCTTTTCACCGATGAATGCACATTCAAATCTAATGGGCACGTAAACAGGCATAATATGCACTATTGGTCGGTGGTTAACCCACATTGGATGAGAGAAGAAAAAACACAAGACATATGGTCACTGAACGTGTGGGGAGGAATTATTGACAACCGATTAGTTGGTCCATTCTTTTTTGAAGGCCATCTGACTGGTGCGATGTATGCAGAGTTCTTAAGAAATTCATTAGATGACTTACTAGAAGATGTGCCATTAAATGTGATCCAAAATTTGTGGTTTCAGCAAGATGGTGCGCCTCCACATTTCAGTCGAGAAGCTCGTGGTGTGGCAGATGAAAAGTTTCCAGATAAATGGATTGGTCGTGGTGGTCCAATTGCTTGGCCAGCTAGATCTCCCGATCTCACACCTATGGATTTTTTCACATGGGGAGTTGTGCAAGAAATTGTGTACAGAACACAGCCAACCACGAGACAAGACATGCAGCAACGACTCGTAGATGCCTTCCAGACAATCAATGAACGAAATACAGCAGCTACAGTCCAAAATTCATTTCAGCGACGTGCTCAGATGTGCATCGAAAGAGAAGGCCACCACTTTGAGCAGTACCTGTAATCAGGTAAGTACTTTTTGTGAAGTGATCTGTGCTATAGTGGTTGCAGTGCAGTGAATTTGGTGATGATTGTGTAGTGATGGGTTGTGGTAGTGAGTAATGCATCACTTTAGGTAAGTACAAGCCGTAAGTTCCTTGTACACAATTTTGTCTATGATGATTAGTAGAGCTCTTTCACAATATTTGAAGGATCCACAATTCTGAGACATCCAAAACAGCTAAAAGACCATAGTTTATGTAACACAATCAGTCAATCAAATTCAATTTATTGTTGTTAGTTTGATCATACAGGATTTAAGTTTCAATTTATATCCTTGAAAAATTATAATTATTGGGATTGCAACTTCAACTTTACAGCAACACACTTTCGCCAGCTAAAAACACTTGGTTTTACATCACCTTACAATTTACCAAACAATTTAACCCAACTAGTTAAGAAATGGCATCGGGCTATAATTCTTCTACCTTCGGCTACAGTTTATCTCTGAATTTTAATTATGTTAGTTGAAACGATAGTTTAACAATTCCTTTGCCCTTATTTAGATCAGATGATGTTAAATTTAGAGGCTGTAAATATCAATTTTGTTATGCAAAACGATTCCTTGGTCCTTATTTGACACGAGTTGCTGTTAAATTCTGGGCTGTGAATATCTTAGTCCTCGATATTAGTCTCAACGGGGCAAACTAAGTCGACTCACTTAACCTAAAAATGTCAACTAAAAAACAGGCCATAACAACAAAATAATTACCTGTGGAATTACATAAGTATGGAATAATGCGAATTATGGAAATGGCTATTTGAAAAAACCCCCTCACACAAACCGGAGCCCTTCACACAAACTGGAGCCCCTTTTCACGCCGCCACCGCCATCTGATAAAATGTCCGTGTTCGTAACCTCTCCTGGCACCTTGGGTGGGCGAATTAAATGGTGGATGCCCAGTTTAAACCGATATTTCAACATTATTCGTTACAAAAATCCACGTTTATTAAAATTAAAAACAATTTCGCAGTTCAATGGCCGCGTCGTGTCGCTTGGTGTCGCTGTCAACTGGTGACAGATGAAAAAAGCGTACGCTGTTATCCAAGAAAGCCCTCGCATAGTAGTCAATTGTTTACGTGGCCGACTTGTGAATAAAAATGGACCATTTTTAGCTTGCTACAGTTGGCTAATCTGATGACGGAAATTTAAAAAAATGGGCTTAACATAAAGGTATTAGCCCAAAAAACGATTTTATGGGTAAAAATTTTTTTTTTCTTGGAAAAACGATATTTCAAAATTTCGTGACGTCACAGTTTTTGCATGACAGATAAACTTTTGCCGTCATTTGAAGGGTCCTTGGTAGCCATATACACTGTAAAAATTTCGAAGTCCCAGCTTTAAAATAAAGGGCAATTTTTGAGGTGGGCAATAGTGTTGGTCCACCCGGTATATGCACGATAAAACAAATAATACAGAAAACATTAGAGAGTAAGACCAAGGTGTACTTCGCATTCATAGACCTAGAAAAAGCGTTCGATCGGGTAAATAGAAGAGTAATATGGAATAGTCTAATAAAAAGAAGGGTAAACGCTAAACTCATAAGAGCCATAAGAAGTATATATAAAACCAACACGAACTACGTAAACAGCAACAATAGAACATCTGAACGATTCCAAACAAAGGACGGATTACGGCAGGGAGGAGTACTGAGCCCCATCCTATTTAATATTCTGATGGATGACATAATCAAAGAGAGCAAACCAGAAATGAAGAAAGTTCAAGTGGGCTACAGAAAACTACAACAGGTTACAATCAGTGAATGTGCGTTTGCAGACGATGTTGTAATTATGTCAAACAGCGAAAGGGGACTGCAGCACAACTTAAACATCTGGAACGAGGTACTTAGCAAACACGGAATGAAGATTAACACAAAAAAGACGAAGGTGATGATGGCAGCAAAAGAACAGGAAACATTGAACATCAATATAAAAGAAACCAACATTGAACAAGTAACAACTTTTAAGTACCTGGGGACCACTATAGAATGCAACGGAAACCAAGATGTAGACATTAATGAGAGGGTTGAGAAAACGCTGAAGACATATTACGCGATGAAGCAAAATTTCATAGATAAGAAAGAAGTTTCAAAGAAAACAAAGATGACGATTTTTAGAACAGTTTACAGACCTATACTGACATATGGCAGCGAGACGTGGGTTCTCACGAGGCAAATGAAAAGCAAACTGCAAGCATTGGAAATGAAGTATTTAAGAGCGGTTAAAGGAATTACAAGGAGGGACAGAATAAGAAATACGGATGTAAGAAAAGAACTAGACACAGGATCATTACTAGAATTTATAGAAGGAAAACAACTGCAGTGGTGGGGACACCTACAAAGAATGGAAGATTCAAGATTGGTTCGAAGAATATGGGAATCAAAGACAATAACCAAACGCGATAGGGGAAGACCGAAGGTCACCTGGGACAAAGAAATAGCTAATAATCTAACGAAAAGGAACAAAACCTATGCAGAAGCGAGACAACTAGCCACAGACAGGAAAAAATGGAAGGAATTTGTACTACAATCACAATAATGTAATGTAAAATACCCCACACCGAAAGGTAAAGGGGTAAACTGACAATATATATATATATATGTAGATAGTAGTCAATTCAACAGAATTTTTTTAATCCTTGACTAATTTCGCAATTTTCTGACAAATATCGACGTGACCTCGGACATCACCCATCACGTTTGACAATATGTTTCTTTTAAGGTTAATCTTTTGCCAACTTTTTGACACTGCCACTTTATGTCATCCACTGTCAGCCCGCTCCCTTTTAATGAGAAAGAATTTTTTCTCTATTTTCCACTGAAATGGCAGAAACTGTGAACACATTTTTAGAACCAGAATTTGATCGCCTTTCTAATGGCGACATAAAAAAGGAGGTCTTGTATTTAAAATTTTAAGTTGATATGCTTAAATGGGACTTCCCGTAGGCCAATTGCTTTCAAAAGCCTTTTAGATCTTCAGCGGGTCACCCAATCTCCATGTACCAATTTTCAGCCAAATCGATTCAGTAATTTGGGCTATAATGTATTTTTACTGTTATTATGAAATTTCGATTTTTTGAACCAAACAGCGCTAAATGCGAATTAATTTTGTCCTATTTAAAACTAGAATTTGAAGACCTTTCTGATGGTGACAATAAATCTTTCAAAAACTTGTTTTTAATGGTCAAATGAGAGAATAATTTTAAATTTGGAAATTGGTGTGCCAAAACGGCACTTTCCGTGAGTCGATTGAATTCAAAAT
The DNA here is from genome assembly GCA_963924575.1 of Pycnomerus fuliginosus. Taxonomy (NCBI): domain Eukaryota; kingdom Metazoa; phylum Arthropoda; class Insecta; order Coleoptera; family Zopheridae; genus Pycnomerus; species Pycnomerus fuliginosus. The sequence continues at coordinate 2,529,326 of OZ004618.1, forward strand.
TTGTTCAGCTCTTCGGCGTGTAATACAATCCCCATGTGCAAAATTTCAGCCAAATCGGTTCAGGGGCTTGGGCTGTACCGCGATTTTAAAGTCCGATAAAAATTAATTTTTTTTAAATTTTTGGTCAAAAGGGCACTAAGAATGAATACACTTTTAGAAGCAGAATTTGAAGGTCTTCCTAATGGTGACGTGAAAAATGGGGGTTTGCATTTAAAATTTAAAAGTTGATGTGCCAAAATGGCATTTCCGGGTGCACGATTGGCTCCAAAAGCTTTTCAGATCTAAGTTAGGTTACGAGATGCCTATGTTCCAAATTTCAGCCAAATCGGTCTAGTAGTTTTGGCTGTGGCGTGATTACAAACGAACGTACGTACGTACGAACGAACGTACAAACGTACGTACGTACATACACACAGACACATTTTAAAAACCCCTTTTTTGGGTTCCTGAGACCTCAAAACGTGAAGATCTGGTGGTATCTCAAATTCGAAAATTTTAGTGATTGCAGTAACCTCCCATTTTTTTTAAATTGTGATGGGGTTGGGGAGGTTAAAAAGTGGGTACATTTTTTTTGACGGAGTGCGTCTTCCTTAGTGGAGTGTTTCATATTCTTGCTATAAGTAGGTATTATCTGTACGAATTGCACGTAAAAATAACGATTTCCACCGCCAAAGTTTGGTTTTTAGTACCTAGTCCCTGCTGACAATATATCCGACTTATTTTCGCAACGGTGGGGAGGTGCCTGATGTCGATTCTGTTAAGCGGAGCTTGAAAGTTTATCTTTTATGGAATATGAAGTCTGCGTGGGGAGGAACGATAAGAGTTGATATATTTACAAAGCTTTTAAATGAACATGAACAGTGTTGTCCGATATCGACGAATTTTTAAAATTAAATGTTACAATAATTTTTGTTAGATAGGAATCAATTCCAAGTAAACTATTAAAAGCTTTCGCTTTAAAAATTCAGACATGAAACGAGATTTTCTATTTTTTTTAACTTGTACGCTTCGCGGAGCAAGTTAATAAAATCGATCGAAAAAGTGGTTTTTGAAAAATGTCTATCTGTCTATAAATTTAATTAATAATTCCCGTTAATTACCACAAACATATACAGTGTGTCTCATTTTAACTGGAACCACCCAAATATTTCAGTCAATATTTAGCAAATCAATTCGCTCTTTTTTTGTACATGTAGAGCTCTAAAAACTGCATTTGTGTCATACTTCACTTTTTCCTTATCCCGAAATCTTAGCCCACTGCGATTAATTAAAGAGACCAAAAATAATGAAATCGTATTAGGCATTTTTTTATCGAAAAATTTTATTAAGAAAAGGATGCTCAGGATGACCCCAAATGGGTAAATCCGACGTTTCAGGCCAAAATAAAAATGCTGAATTTCTTGAAGAAAAAGCCAAAAATATACAAAACTTCAATATTTTTGCAACAAAAGGGTTGATGTGTAATAAAAATCAATTGAAATGGGTTTGTTTGACATTTCCTGTTGGCCAGGGCTGGGCAAAATTTAACAATCGCACAAAAAATTGAGTTACTAAGATTTTTGGTGATAGAGCTTATAATTTCAACTTTTTCTCCGATTGTAAAATTTTGCCCAGCCATAGCTGACAGCAAATGTCAAACAAACTCATTTCAATTGTTTTTTATTGCATATCAACCCTTTTGTTGCAAAAATATTGAAGTTTTCAATATTCAGCATTTTTATTTTGGTCTGAAGCTTCGGATTTACCCATTTGGGGTCATCCTGAGCATCCTTTCTTAATAAAATTTTTCGATAAAAAAATGCCTAATACGATTTCATTATTTTTGGCCTCTTTAATTAGTCACAGTGGGCTGAGATTTCGGGATAAGAAAAAGGTGAAGTATCCCAGAGATGCAGATTTTGGAGCCTTACACGTCGAAGAAAAGAGTGAATTCATTTGTTCAATGTTAACCGAAATATTTGGGTGGTTCCAGTTAAAATGAGACACACTATATAAACATCTCAAAATCCAACTCCGAAACGTCCCAGATGTTTATATACAGGGTGCCCCAACGGTGCGACAAAGTCCATTTATGTTCACGTCATTCAGAGCTGGGTACGGATACATGTGAAACGTATTCGAATACCGGAGGTTATTCCATTTGAAATTTTAGAAATTTTGTCTTTTTAATTTCTGTTAATTTGAAAATTTACCGGGGACACGCTGTGCATGTAATTCGACATTAAAGTGTGTCATCAGGTAGCCCTGACCTTTTTTTAGGACGTGCCATAAATTCGGAAGAGAGAAACCTCAAGGCTTCGAAAATATTAATTTTTAACTGAAGTCTTGTTTTTGCCAAATTTAACACATTTTATTACTCATTGATTGATTGATAACGCATTGATATACAGGGTGTCCGGAAATAACGATGAAATATTTCGGGGGGTGATTCTGCAGCTCAAAATATGAAAAAAAGTTGCTATAAACATGGGTCCGGAAATCGCTGCTAAGGGGGCAGGGCCCCCTGAAGGGGGCGCTCAAAATTCGATTTTGATTTTGTCAATTATTAAGTTTTTGCATACTATCTGACATCGATAAGCAACATTAGATTACTTTAGATACTAATTTTTAAAATCCGTTCAGTTTTGTAATTTAATAAAAATCGTTTGATAAGCCTAGGAAATGCAAATGGATCTTTAAATCTATTTTTTTCGAAAACGGTTGATCCTACGCTGTTATAACAAAAGAGGCTTTTTTATGTAATTTTAGTCAGGAAACCATATTCCGGTGAGAAATTGCCTAAAAAATATCACTTAAAAAATTTGGGTGGGGAAAGCTGAAGCCCCCCCTATTTTCCACACCCCTGGTTGAATCTGCTTTTGGTAGATATCATAATCCGATGGCGCTTACTGATGTTAGATAATGTGCAAAAAGTCATCACTGTATCTTAAGCGGTTCCTGATTTATTCGTTAAAAACCGAATTTGAGGCGCCCCCTTCAGAAGGCCGTAGCCCCCTTAGGAACGATTTCCGGATACATGTTTATAGAAACTTTTTTGCATATTTTGAGCTGCAGAATCACCCCCCGAAATGTTTCATCGTTATTTCCGGACACCCTGTATGGGGTGTTGCATTTAACAAAATGTAATTTTGTGTTGCCCCCCTACACGAGCCGCCCATGTGAGTTCATAGCAATTTTAGATTATGCACATTTTCAGTCACTAAGACCTTATTCACAACCACTTTACGTACGTAACATAACAAACTTCAACAATGGTCAACAATTATTCATGACAGCTTCTGACTTTTCTAATAATTGTTGACGATTATTAAACTTTGTTATGTCACGTACGTAAAGTGGTTGTGAATAAGATTTAACTGTTGGCGTACCTACAAAGATTTTCGATATTATTAATGACGTGGACATAAATGGACTTTGTGGCACCGTTGGAACACCCTGTATATTCGATAGCTGTTGCATTGCCCGATCAAAAACCTTAGTGCCATTTTTTCGAAAATTGACATTTTAGAGACAAAAAGGCCCCTTTTTGAGTTTTTCTTAGCAAGAGAGCTGTTGTATTACCGGACCGAAAAACTTAGTGCCATTTTCTCAGAAAATGTCATTTTAAGGGTGAAAAACATTTTTAACTCTGTGTTGTTTTGTATATTAGCCGCGTCCTCGGCAAGAGTGACAGGGACTCCATAGGTACGTCTCAGGCCTCAGACTGCGCATCTAAACGGATACCGGCAGTTTGCGGTAGCGGGCCGGGGATGTTTTACGTGTTGCTTTTACGGTTTTACGCACTGCACACTGCATGTGATATAATCATAATCCTATTACAAGTCTCCCACCCGTTTAAACTGCTATAATTCTTAGAAAAGTGAAATTTTAGCGGCGAAAAGCTTCTCTTCAAAATGTTAATCATTAATTTTAACTTTTACGTCTTATTTTGTTTATAATTTTTAAAATTGCCTGGTTTCTACCGTCTCCGAGACTGCCAATTTTTATTGTGTAAATTTTTTCGTTCCAGGGTTCCATGAGGTGACTGTTTGTGATCCCTAAACGGCATGGAGGACAGATGGCGCCATCTACGTCCAGGACCGCCCTTTCAACCAGCACCCTCGGCCTAGCGGTCCCAGAACCGACATGTTCCGTACCAGGGATACCTCGACTATGATAATCTTCAGCGATTCCAGAGATGACACGGAAATCGTGTTCACCTTGGAGTCACTTACCCAAGCGGGAATTATTTTCATCATGGCTGTGGCCATTATCATTACCAATGTCCTCATTATCGCAACATTCCTTAATTTTAGAGGTGGGTAATTGAATTTGCGTCGGCCTAACGAAATTTCCTGTTTCAACTTTAATGAAATTTCGCCACATTCCCAATCTTGCCACCGAAGCTTTCTGATCGCCGCTGAATTGCTGCTTTGAACGTTGTTTTCAGTCATCTTTTGCAATTGAAATGATTTCATTAATAGTCACACAATAGTTCACAAATAAGACACCCTGTTCCTCTTTCGCACAAACTAGCCAATTAAAAACAAAAAAAATACAATATTTTTCAGTGTAATACAATGTGTTCCCTAAATATACCGAAAAAAATGACTAGTTTGCAATTTGCAGGGTATGTGCAAATTCCAAAAACTCGTCCAGCAATCTTCCATCATCGCCCCGGAATATAATATTTTTCCTGCACGATATACTATTGCTAAATATGTATTTCAAAAACGTTTCAAGATGTTTTGATGAAATTGCGAGTGAAATTTAGTATAAGTTCATACCACATAAGGAACAATTTGCAAAGTATATACAGGGTTAGTTAAATGTATGGATACAGAGCCACAGCTGACTATTTCCCAAACTATTCACTTCAACAAAAAATTGTTCAAATTCAAGGAGTTGAATGGTAAATTTAGGTGCACGTTTTGGGTTGACCAAATTTTTTTTTCACGTTGGCATTACCAAGTAATGACGTCATCGATGTATTTTTTTAATGATATGTCAGGTGTAGAACCATTGGAAAGATAATTTATTTCTCTTTACAGTGGTTTGAAAAAATTATGCTCCAACATAATGAAATTTTCGAGACAATGTCAATTGAATGCGTTGCCAAAAATATGGATTTTGCCGTCTATTTCACAAACTATTCAATTTGGCAAAAATTGTTCCAATAAAAGTTGATAGGCAAACTTAAGTGCAGCTTTTTCACTACTCATTTTTTTAATGACAAGATCATGCCGAGTGAATTATATCAAAAGATGCGTCTAAATTTGCCTTTCAACTTTTATTGGAACGATTTTTTGATAAAAGGAATAGTTTGTGAAATAGATGGCCAAGTCCATATTTTTGGGATCACATTTAATTGACATTTTCTCGAAATTTTCATAATGAAAGAGCATATTTTTTTCCGCTTGACATATACGTATTGTCATTTAAAAAAATGTCTATGACGTCATTACTTGGTAATGTCAATGTGAAAAAAAATTGAGCAACCCAAAACGTGCGCCGAAATTCACCATTCGACTTTTATTCGAACAATTTTTTAATAAAGTGAATAGTTTGGAAAACAATCGGCTGTATCCATATATTTGACTAACCCTGTATATCTTTTGAGAAAAACAACGAAAAACCAATCGGAGGCAAGTAAATTCGAAAAAAGCAGTTATGCGTATTCCACATTTTGCGTGTGAGAATAACCACCACGTCGAAAGCCTTACTTAACTCGAGCACTTGCCAAAAAAACAAAAAAAGAAAATTAAATTTGACGTATTGGTATATGAAATAAGTATATGAATAAGTCCATAGGGATTTTTCGTCTTAGAATAAGCGAAAAACTACTCCCTAGAGTGTACTTACAAAACACTCTGTATAATACAACTTGCGCCTAGTAAATATTTAAAAAAAAAAGGCAGCAGAGAAGCGGCTGGAACCTCCCCATCGCGTGGATCTTTGTATTCTGTGTAGATAGTAGTCAATTCAACAGATTTTTTTCTATCCTTATCGTCTGTGACTAATCTCGCAATTTTCTGACAAATACCAACATCGCCTCGGACATCATCCATCAAATTTGACAATATGTTCCTTTTAAGGTTAATCTTTTGCCACCTTTTTGACAATAACTGCCACTTTATGTCATCCACTGTCAGCCCGCTCCCTTTTAATGAGAAAGATTTTTTTCTCAATTTTCCACTGAAATGGCAGAAACTGTGAATACATTTTTAGAACCAGAATATGATCGTCTTTCTAATGGCGACATAAAAAATTAGGCCTTGTATTTAAAATTTTAAGTTGATATGCTTAAATGGCACTTCCCTTCGACGAATTGCTTTCAAAAGTCCTTCAGGTCTTCAACGGGTCAACCAATCTCCATGTACCAAATTTCAGCCAAATCGATTCAGTAATTTGGGCTATAATGTATTTTTAGTGTTATTATAAAATTTCGATTTTTTGAACCAAACAGCACTAAATGTTAATTAATTTTATCTTATTGAAAACCAGAATTTGAAGACCTTTCTCATGGTGACAATAAATCTTTCAAAAACTTGTTTTTAATGGTTAAATGAGAGAATAATTTTAAATTTGGAAATTGGTGTGCCAAAACGGCACTTTCCGTGGGCCGATTGAATCCAAAATTTGCTCAGCTCTTTGACGTGTAATGCAATCCCCATGTGCAAAATTTCAGACAAATCGGTTGAGGGGCTTGGGCTGTACCGCGATTTTAAAGTCCGATAAAAATCATTTTTTTTTAAATTTTTGGTCAAAAGGGCACTAAGAATGAATACATTTTTAGACGCAGAATTTGAAGGTCTTTCTTATGGTGACGTGAAAAATGGGGGTTTGCATTTAACATTTAAAAGTTGATGTGCCAAAATGGCATTTCCAGTTGCACGATTGGCTCCAAAAGCTTTTCAGATCTAAGTTAGGCTATGAGATGCCTATGTACCAAATTCCAGCCAAATCGCTCCAGTAGTTTGGGCTGTAGAGCGTTTACAAACGCACGCACGTACGTACGTACATACATACAGACAAATTTTAAAAACTACTTTTCTGGGTTCCTGAGACCTCAAAACGTATAGATTCGGTCTTATCTCGATTTCGAAAATTTTAGTGATTGCAGTAACCTCCCATTTTTTTAAAATTTTGTTGGAGTTGGGGAGGTTAATACATTGTCGGTAATAACTCAGTAAAAAATTATTTTCTTTCTACACTAAGTAACAGAAAATGAGATTTTCGCGCCTCACGAAGACTATGAAAGTACAACTTCTCACAGCTAGCCGTGTAAAATCATTTTACACTGCTGGTCGCTGTACTAACTAAGCAGTAAGTACAAGTTGAAGTTGGCAGTTGCCACAGGTTCATCCATGTGAAAACAGTTAGTAATTCATTTTTTAGCTCGAAAAATATTTTTTTCTGCTGAATAACGTTGTAAAGTAGGCAGAGCTGGGAAAGTTACTTTGAAATAGTAACTAGATACTTTTCAAGTTACTTTTCATAAAAGTAACTTAAGTTACTGAAGTAACTAGATACTTTACTGAAAAAAGAACTTAGTTACAAGTTACTTATGAAAAGTAACTAGATATAGTATCTTAGTTACTTTTGAAGTAACTTAGTTACTTTTGGTATCTAGATACTTTTAAAAAGTAACTAAATACTTCTGTAAGTAACTATGGTCTATCCGGGATCCACACGACCGAGATTCACCCTATTTCCATGGCGATTCATTGTTGACAACAATGAATCGCCATGGAAATAGGGTGAATCTCGGTCGTGTGGATCCCGGACAGATTATAGATACAGTATTTTAGTTACTTTTGGTGTAATTTAGTTACTTTCATTAATGCTATAGAAACGGTTGGGATTGAGTTTAAATTTAATTAAAAACCTCGACAATTTCGGAGGAGGATAATTTTTTAAAATCTGTAGCTAGCCAATAGCTACTCATTTTGCGCTTTGTATGTTGTACCATTAAAATTCTTTTGTACCAATAGGTGCATCTAGATTTATGATAAATTAGAGCAAGCCAGTTTCATTGCGTTGCGTTACTAACCAAAGAATAAAGATCATGGTCCACTAAAATTATAAATCTTGATGATCATGGTATGTACATACAGCCCATACAGGGTTTTTTTAAACTTCCCACCTCTTGAATATCTTTGGATGTAATAAAGAAAGTTAAATATTGAATTGAAATAGAAGCTGGCGAATCCCGCACGGAGGGGACACTTGCGCGTATATTAAGGGAATTTTTTCCACTTCCGGTTTAACCGGAAATGATCTTAACTTTGTTTTTTCAAATGGAATGACACCCTTTTCTCAACGGATTCGGAATGTACAATTTTTTTCTGAGTTAGAAACATGTATCATACTTGACCGGAAGTGCAGTCACGGCCACCCTAGATTTTGAAAAATATCGAAAAAATCGGTGATATATTGAGATTTTCGAAAAACGCAAAAACACCACAAAAGTTAGTTGTTTTGATGCAAATTTACCTGAGCAATTTCATTTTTTGATTTCTCATTTCTATCAAATTTTCTCTTACCTCATAATCTGTCAAAATTTCAAAAGTAAATAAAAAGAAAATGTCAATGGGCAGATGAATTATGATACAAAAATTCTGTTTTACCCAGCCTATGGAATACAACTTTTCTGAAAATTGTTGATATTATTGTAAAAGTATCTTATTGCATAAAAAGTAACTAGTTACGTTGGAAAGTAACTAAATACATGAAAAGTAACTAGATACATGAAAAGTAACTAGTTACTTTTTTATGTCTTTAGATACTTACCAAAAGTAACTAGTTACAAGTTACTTTAGTAAAGTAACTAGATATAGTTACTTTTCGCAGGGAGAAAAAAAGTAACTAGTTACTAAGTAACTTAGTTACTTTTTGTAACTAGTTACATAAAAGTAACTTTTTTCTAAAGTTACTCCCAGCTCTGAAAGTAGGTATGCATTGCAGCGTAAAAGTATAGTTTTTTTGGATCTCAAGACATGACCAGTCTCGGCTCCGCCTCGACTGTTCACTTTTACCATTTTCTTGAAATTTACAGAATTATCTATCTCATCAACCTGAAAATTTTACCTGAAATTTTAAAAACGTTGTTCTGGAAAATATCTTCAATTTGCACGATCAATAACAATTTTTTTTAAAATTTATTATTAGAATTAACCAATGCGAAGAGGCGTTAACGTTCCTACTTTATTTGGCATTTTTCTGGTATAAAAAGAAGCCTCACCTCGATTTGATTAACTAAGAAATAAATTTAAAAAAAACCAATTTTTAGGACTCAAAGTTGAAGCTACTTCTCAAAACAATGTCCCCATTTTAGTGCCGAAGCATATGCGCATCTTCCGCTGGCTTTTATATTGGTTGTGGGGACGTTAACAATATTTTAAGCGAGGGGTTCGTCACGATGTATTTTAGGGGACAAAAATCTCCTTCATTGCCTAAAATTTCCCGCGGCATTTCCTTAAAATTTTCTATCATTTCCCCATTTCTCGAGCCATTTTCTCAAAAAAAAATTCCCCCATTTCCTTCAAAAAATTTCCCCAGCACTTCCGTTCTATTTCCCCAGTATTTCCCTGCCATTTCCCAGCACAATTTCCTTCAAATTTCCCGTCATTTCCACAAAAATTTCCCCATTTCCTCAAAAATATTTCCAGAGATATTTAAAAAAAAATTCCCCATTCCCTCAATTTTCCGCAGCATTTTCGTTGTACTTCCCTATTGCCCCAGTATTTCCTTGCCATTTCCTAGCATGCCTCTAATTGCCCCAAAATTCTCCCATTACTCAAGGATTTCCCAGCCATTGCCCTATAATTTCCTAAGCACGGGACAAGAATTTCCCCTCGTGACAAACCCTTTGATTTTAAGTGTTTTATAATAAATTGATTTTCCCGACATTGTGCTAACAGACAAAATGTAAATTATAAATAGGTACACTATTAGAAACATAACTTGAACACCTTTCTTGTACTGATAAACAAATGGAAATTTTATATACAGGGTGGTGGTAAAAGTATAGGATATCCGCAACAACCCTGCAGTCTGCAACTAGCAATTTTAGAAAACATGTGTAGGACAGGTCGAATTGATTTAAATTCTTGCGGAACTTTAAGTCTCTGACGTCACTCACATCAAACACATTACGTCATTGGTGTTCTTTTTTTAAATAATCTTCAAAACTTTTTTCGACTGATTTTGAGATATGATTGAATTGTATTTTCAGCCATCTCAAAATTTTACCAAAATTATAACATGAAACAAAGCCTAATAAAAAAGGAATAGGTATTCATTTCGCAATAACTTTGCAACAAACTATTTTTGAGAAAATCTGTTCAAGGGTCAAACTATTTTACATTTTTCCGGAACTTTTGACGTCATTTTTAAGTCTCTGACGTCACCCATTTCAAACATATTGCGTCATCGTTTTTTTTTGGCATGTTGGTTAATAATTTGTATCTAATTTTAATTTTTATACGGCCGAAATGAGAATTCAATAATGTAATCAAAATCAGTCGAGAAAAGTATAGACTCTCATTTATGAACTTGGTATCCCAGATACGTTTTATACATTTATCTCCATCAGGCTTTAAAATGTTTTCTGTTTTTTCCCAAATTTTACGGAATTTTGCCAAAAAGGCACAAAGTTTGAATACATTTTTGGAAACACAACTTGAAGACCTTTCATGTGCTGATAAAGAAAACGGGAGTTTGTCGTTCAAATATCAAAGTTGATATGCCAAAAAGGCACTTTCCATTCGCCGATTGACACCGAAATGAAGTCAGCTTTTTGAAGGGTTATGGAATCTATACCTACCAAATTTCAGCCAAATCGGCCCAGTAGTTTGGGTTGTGGCGTGTTAATTAATGTTCCTTCTAAACTTAGAATTGTTGGATTTTGTGTCAAAGGGCATTAAGTATGAATACATTTTTGGAAACAGAGTTTGAAGACATTTTATGTGCTGGTAAGAAAAATCGATGTACATCAGTCAAATTTCATAGTTGATATGCCAAAAAGGCACTTGGCGTTTGCCGATTGGCTCGCGAAGGCCAGCACTAACCTCCATACAAAATTTCATTAAAATCTGTTCGGTAGTTTTTGAGGAATCTTGCTCACATACGTACATACACAGACATTATTTAAAAATCGCTTTTTTGTGATCCTTGGACCTTGAAACGTAAAGATCTGGTGTTATCTCAATTTTGAATTTTGCAGTGATTGCAGTAACCTCCCATTTTTATATCGTTGTGGGGAGTCTAATAAAATGTACGCCCAGAGAAAAAATAAACTTTTGTGTTTGAAGGGCTGCAACGAGGGGTTGGTATACAGGGTGACTCAGAATTATAGAGACAACGGCTAACCACAGATTCCTTAGGTAAAAATATGTCAACAAGTTCCTATAAACATATGTCAGAAAATGCCTCCTAAGGGAGTTAGGGCCCCTTAAAATGGGCACTTTGACCGTGGTTTTTTCTAAATATCTTCAAAACCGTCAAAGATAGCAACGCGAAATTGGATACCTTTAATAAGTGTTTGATGCTGAAGTAATTACCGTGGCCAAAATTTTAAAATTTTAAAAAGCGTCCCATACAGCCGGGGGGCTTAGGATTAAATTTGCTCAATCATTCTTGTAAGTAGTTTTTTCTCAAATTTCATTCCAGAATCTGAAAATTTGAGGTTTTTATGTAAAAATGATACTCTTGATTGACATCGATGGGATGCACCGTTTTTGAAGAAGATGGCTTTTTATTGGTTCACGGCTCCAAAATTTGTGACAGAAGACATCAAAATACTGCAAACAAGTTCATGGGACCGTTCCTTACTTCATTTTAGAAAGAAAAGTTCATATGGATATGAGTCGAAAAATGCTTCCTAAGGGAGCTATGGTCTTTCAAATGGAGTCTTGGAAAGCATGTTGTTTGAAGGACTCTAGCCTCCTTAGGAAGCATTTTTCGAGCCATGTCCATATGAACTTTTCTTTCTAGAATGAAGTAAGGAACCGTTCCATGAACTTATTTACGATATTTTGATGTCTTCTGTCACAAATTTTGGAGCCCTGAACCAATGAAAGGCCATTTTTCTCGAAATGGGCGCATTCTATCGATGTCAAACAAGAGTACCATTTTTACTTAAAAACCTAAAATTTGCAGATTCTGAAGTAAAGTTTGAGAAAAAACTACTCACAAAAATGTTTGAACAAATTTAGTCCTAAGCCCACCCTGTACGGGACACTTCAGCATCAAACACTTATTAAAAGTATCCAATGTCACGTTGCTGTCTTTAACCGTTTTGAAGATATTTAGAAAAAACCGTTGTCAAAGTGACCCTTTTAAGGGGCCCTAACTCTCTTAGGAGGAGTTTTCTGGCATATGTTTATAGGAACTTGTCGACATATTTTTACCTAAGGAATCTCTGGTTAGCCGTTGTCCCTATAATTCTGAGTCACCCTGTATCTTGAAAATTCCGGCCAAAAGAATTCCTCTGAATTCCTCAGAATTCCCAAGGAATCCCTCGGAATTCCCAGAGGCTTGACTACCTGGGAATACCTCAGAATTCCCCATTCTCACAAACCACGTCATGAAACCAGACTTCCTTGGTATTTCGACTACTAACAGAAACCAAAGATTTCCGTCAAACGTCGAGGCTCGTCAAGTTTCTTTGACAATGAAGACAAAGTACCTCGCAAAGTGCAGTGGTGACTTTTATTTCTCGTACAAGAAGAAAAAGAACACTCACTTTTTGCGACCGATGGTTTGCCTACGGAGTCATTCATGTCATGTTTACAAACTTCAAAAAGAATATTTAAAGACTACCCAAGAATTCACACAGATGTCCCAAAGACTACCCAAGAATTCCCAAGAATACTTAGGAATTCCCGCAGACTACCCGAGAATTTCCAAGAATTTGTACGGATTACCCGAGAATTCCCACAGACTAACCAAGAATTCCTTGACATATGATCAAAGAATTCTCAATGTATCAAGTCCTGCAACTTTTGATCGCCTGGCGCATCCAAAATTGTTGCCTTCCTTCACCGATAGCCAGGCCCATAATCTTAATTCCGTTCCATTTTCACTAATTTTTGTTCGCCTTTTCAGGTCCCTCGGAGGTGATAAACTGCTATTTGCTCTCCCTGGCCGTGGCCGACCTCCTCTGCGGCCTCGTGGTCGTCCCCCTGTCCATATATCCGGCGGTGGTCCGAGACTGGGTCTACGGAGACATAGTCTGTCGCCTCGTGGGCTACCTGGAGGTCACCCTCTGGGCCGTGACCGTCTACACGTTCATGTGGATCAGCGTGGACCGCTATTTGGCCGTGCGGAAACCCCTCCGTTACGAAACGCTGCAAACCAAAACCAGGTGCCAATGCTGGATGGCCTTCACGTGGATCTCGGCCGCGATGCTCTGCTGCCCCCCTCTGCTGGGGTTCAAGAAGGGCCACTTCGACGAGGAGGCCTACATCTGCATGCTGGACTGGGGCAGCATGGCCGCCTACTCCGTCACCCTCGCCATCCTCGTGCTGGGCCCCAGCCTCATCACCATCGTCTACACCTATTCCTACATCTTCAACATGCTCAGGAAGCTGAGGAGCGGCCACCCCTTCCACGATAAGGAGTACGCAACAGCCTTGTCCGAAAACCTCTCCAACCCCAGTCACCTGATGTCGTTTTCGCTGGTGATCTCGTTTTGGGTGTCCTGGACTCCCTTCATCTCCGTTCGGCTTTACGAATATTTCACGGGCGCGAACCTACAAGTGCAATTCTTACATTTCGGCATTGTATGGTTGGGATTCCTGAATTCGTTCTGGAAGTCGATCATCCTCATCACGATGAGTCCCCAGTTTCGACTGGCCCTGAGAATTTTCTGCATGACGATCTGCTGCCGCTACAAGGGGCGAATGCAGGCGGAACTGATAGGGATGGAGGCGGACGACTGACTACTCTTTCCTGTCTCCGGGTGGTTTCCGGGAGCGAGGTTTCCCGTCACGGGACTCGCGATGAAAGACTACGAGTACTTCGTCGACAAAATTCGAAGGTACTGGTGCCAATATTCCAACCAGTAAAACGTGAAACGCTAGATTTTAGGGGTGTTTTTAAAATCAACAGTCAATTAACATTCGTTTTAAACGTTCGTAGGTTTTAAAGCTTGTTGATCAAAAATTGAAGCTTAACACCAAATCAAATTGTTCTACAATCAAAATGTTTCATTTCGTTTCGAGGGCAGGGTGTTTCGTTTGAAATGTCCCCCCCACCAAGATTTTGAATGAGCAAAAAGATAAACTTCAAATTTTCGCGATTTACACTTGTTGGGACACTCCGTATATGTTTACACGGTTGAATTGATCTTCCTTCAAGGAATTCATTACTTGTATAAGTACTTTGACATATATTTCTCTTTGACAGTTCTTGAGATATAAGCGCAAACGTGATTTAATTCAGAGTGAAGCGATTTTGCAAATTATCGCCGTATTAGCGGTGCGGTGTAATGATCAAGTCGGCACTCAACAAGGCAACCAAGAGGCTACGAATCGTATTTTGCAGATTATTTTATAAATTAAAGTATTGAGTAAGTAGTGTCAAGTTGACGTTGTAGTATTATCACTGTAATCAGGATTTGATTGGTTACTGGTATACTAAATGCTGCTTTGGATTGGCTCAATTCTTAATGTATAAAATAATCGGTCAAAGAGTTGAAAAATTGTAAAGCGAAGGGGCAACCACTGCGTTAGTCTACGGTACACCCTTGGATTAAGTCCGCTTTTAGTTCAATTTAGTCCGATTCAGTCCAATTTAGTCCAGTTTAGTCCGATTTAGCTAAGAGCTTAGTAAATTTGGTCCAGTTTAGTCCGATTAATTTTGCGTCAGTCCGACACAGTTTAGTGCTAGATTATGTAAAATTGCTGAAAATTAAAAAAAAATCATTTGAAGTAGTACCTAGGCAACTCTTACTCTTGATAATTTGTTTACTAGCGTCTACATTTTGTAAGGAAAAACAATATTATTACATTAAAAAAACCTTTTAGGAACTGTAAGGTGGAAGTAGGATGACTTTGGCCTTCGATATGTGATTGATCACTTTCTAGAATTTGTTAGTAGCGCTCTGTAAAATTTTGATTTTCATTTGGAATCTTAGAATATTGTAGTATACGGCGAACATTCCTATAGCCTCTAGCATAAACGTTTTCGTAATCAATTACTGGAAAATTGCGGGTCAAAAAGATTCTGTCTCCACTATATAAGAAAGGACTAGGACTAAGCTGGACTATTATAGGACTAGCAGGACCAAATGGGCTAAACTGGACTAGACTGAACCAAAGCGGACTAGACTGGACTAAAGCGGAATAAACTGGACTAAAGCAGGCTAGACTGGACTACATCGGGCTAGCCTGGGACAAATTGAACTAAATGAGACTAAATCGAACTAAACCGCACTCATCTCTGAAATTTGGATGCGGTAGAGTACACATTTTAGGCGCCGCATTAGGCAATTTAGTCCAATTTATTTCAATTAAGTTCACTTTAGTCTAATTTAGTTCAATATGTCCCAGGCTAGTCCGCTTTAGTCCAGTCTAACCTGCTTTAGTCCAGTCTAGTCAGCTTTAGTTCAATTTAGTCCAGTCTAGTCCAATTTAGTCCATTTTTTTGTGAGTGGTTGCCCACTCGTTGTAAAGGCGGATGAAAAGTCAAGAGGAGTGAAAACTAACCGTGGTTAAGTAGAATTACAGAAAATAAGTCGAAAATAAGCCAATTACGCTGGCCTTTGTAAGGTTGAAATATTACGAGGAGGGTTGAAAAAGTGAAAAAGGTAAACATTATCCAAAAGAGTAAAGTTTGTTACCGAAGAAAGGCAAAATTGCGCGAATTTTGACAAATTAACTCTCTGAGGGTTGCAAAATTGTGAAGGGGGATCAAAAGTTAAGGGGGGTGAAAAGTGACTGTTGTGAATTAGAACTATCGAAAATTACACGAAAAAGAAGCGGCCTGCGTAAATTTAGCTTATTGAGGGTTTACATATCGTGAAAGGGGATGAAAAATTGTGAATGAGTTAAAAATTACTGAAAATGTATTTACTACGCTTGTTCGGAGTTAGGGGTTGTTAGTAGCCTAGAGGTTGGTTTTAGGTTGAAAGCTCATGAGACCTTTTTTCAATGGTTGTCCGAAATCTATCGAATCCTCTAATTTTATACCAACATTTGTCTGAAGAAATTTCCAGTTTCAACCCTTAAATTTCGCCCCTTTTGTTAGATCACAATGAAAATTTGCTCATCCGCCTACAGGGTCACTATAAACTAGCACACCAAACTCCCGATTGATACGTTGAGCAGTTTTTAAGTTTTCGTAATTTTCAAAATCACAGCACTCTGCATTCAATCACGTTTGCGCGTATATCTCAAGAACTGTCAAAGAGAACTATGTCAAAGTATATATTAATGAATTCCTTGAAGACCGTGTAAAAATATACGGGGT
Source organism: Pycnomerus fuliginosus (assembly GCA_963924575.1). Classification (NCBI taxonomy): domain Eukaryota; kingdom Metazoa; phylum Arthropoda; class Insecta; order Coleoptera; family Zopheridae; genus Pycnomerus; species Pycnomerus fuliginosus. The sequence continues at coordinate 2,545,781 of OZ004618.1, forward strand.
GTCCCATTTAAAAAAAAGTGTATATCCCGAAAATTTGATGTTCAATTATTGTTTTGTTCACAGAATCAAAACCTACGGAAAAATTGCTTAATTCTATCAGATAGAAACATAAAAATGGGGACATTTTAACTGAAACACCCTGTACCTAATCAAATTAAATATGCAACGAAGCGAACCCAATTTATACAAGTCGGAGATCGATGTGATGGTTTTTATGTAGTTTTTAAGGCCGAGCTTAATATTGCTAACACGTTAATAAGTTGCCTTGGATTGTACTAATTCAACCCAAAGTTTTAGATCAATCAATCAATATAGGGTGTCCCAATTGATTGTACTCCTGCGAATATCTTCATTCTATGTATAGGGCTATTCAGAAAATGTTGATAATGGAAGGCTGTGGAAACAAGTGAATCGCAATCTGTCGAAAGGACGGTTGTCTAGAGTTAGTTGGCACAGTCTAAAAAACAAGTTAAATGACAGATGACATGTCTTGTACCAACTAATTTTGGACAAACGTCTTTGTGATAGAGTGTGATTCATTGATTTGTTTCCATAGCCACCCGTATCACATATTTTCTGACTGGCACTGTAACAAAAATAGCGAAAAAATGTCGCAGAGGATCAAACAAGGCACATTTTTATAATGATACACCCTGTAAATACAGGGTGGTCCAACGAAAAGTTTCCACCCCTAATATCTCGTGAACGGAACGAAATATAAAAATTTGCTCGGACAGGTCGATTTTTGTTTCGAGGGGGCCACTTTAATCCGCGGTTGGTGAAATTCCAGAACGCAACCCCTAACCTCCACTAACCCCAACTCCAAAATCTCAAATGGTAACCCCCCACTTGTGATGCATCATTTTAAAGCAAATTTAATTGCCAACCCAACGATGTAAAAATTTCTGGGTTTTGATCAACTCCAGCGCCCTCTACGGTCAAATTTTAAATTACATTAGGGCCCTCCGTGATACATTATTTGAAAGGGTTTGAAATTCTCTGTAAAACGATGCAAGAATTTTTGAAATCCATTCACTCGTTCAAAAGTTACATTGAAGAACATGAGCTGGTTTTGGGCCTAGAAATCCTTCAAGTTTACGCCTGTAACTTTTGAACGAGTGGATGGATTTCAAAAATTGTTGCATCGGTTTAGAAAGAATGTCAAACCCTTTCAATTGATGTATTACGAATGGCCCTAATGTAATTTAAAATTTGACCATAGAGGGCGCTGGAGTTAAATAAAGCTCAAAAATTCTTACAGCGTTGGATTGACAATGAAATTAGCTTTGAAATAATGCATCACAAGTGGGGGGTTGCCATTTGAATTTTTGAAGAGGGGTTTAGTAGGGGTCAGGGGGTGTGAGGAAAAATTTCACCAAGGGCGAATTTAGGTGTCCCCCTCAAAATAAAAATCCACCTGTTCGAGCAAATTTTTATGTTTCGCTCCGTTCACGAGATATTCGGGGTGGAAACTTTTCGTTGGACCACCCTGTATATGAAGTTAAGGGTTTCGAAAATATTGGAAAATATTACATTTGCAGTTTGGTTTAAAAACTTACCCTGCAACCAATTTTCAACTTCTAGTTTTGCAAGAATACTATTGGGTGTAAAATTAAATTTGCTTTCATCTGATGTAACATATCTCTATATCGAAGTTTCATACTTTTCGTTTTATTTAGCAAAAGTTAGTTTCATAATTTTTCTTCGTTATCTCATCACGTTTCTAGAGGGTGGTTCTGACTACATGTCATTTAGGAATACCACACTGTGAGACCCCAACCTACCTCAAACAAACTTTAATTCAGGTTTCTAATTAAAATCTAATTCCACCATAGCTTGATTTGTTCCCGAGTTATCCCTAAAAAACTGCAAATTGACATAGACATTAACAGTTGATGCTATTCAAATAAAACTTGAAACTTTTATATTTTTGGCAGCTGTCAATTCAACGGCATTGACAGAAATTTTCTACGCCTTCTAAACTTTTTCTTATGGCCGTCATATTGGATTTTAACACCATCGCAATTGTTTCAATTGTTTTTCATCGAAGTCTAGGCTTATTCACACAAATTTACAAATGTCAATCGGTCAAATGACTCAAATGTCCATGTTGACTCAATTTTTGAAAAGCTGGTTGCCTAAAATCTATAGATGGCCTAGAAAATGTCTGTCAATGCCATTGAATTGACAGCTATCAAAAATATAAAAGTTCCAAGTTTCATTTGAATAGCATCAACGGTTTAGTTCTTTCGACATAACTTAGAAACGAATCAAGATGTAGAATTCTTTAAAATTTCTAAATCTCGCAACTTTTTTTCTAATTTATCCGATCTTCTCTTATGGTTTTTGAGATTTCAATGGTAGGCAACGAAGTATACAGGGTGTTTTTTATAACTTCCCATCTTGAATATCTTTGATATTGAAATGAAATAAACGCTTGTCAACCCCATATGCAAGGGGACTATTGGACTTGTATTCCGGTAAATTTTTTCACTTCCGGTTTAACCGGAAATGATCTTAACCTTGTTTTTTCAAATGGTACAATACTTTTTCCTCAAGGGATTCAGAATCTACGATTTTTTCTGAGTAAGAAACAAGTATAATACTTGACCGGAAGTGGAGTCACGGCCACCCTAGATTTTCAAAAATATCGAAGAAATCGGTGAAAAAGTTAGATTTTTGAAAATCGCAAAAACACGTCGAATTGATGTTTTTGAGATGTATGGCATAGTTTGATGTTTGTTGTGAAAATTATAGCCTCCGAATAGGCCTCGTTTCTTAAAAATGAATAAAATAAAAACAAATGAAAATCTTATTGCACAGATGAATTTGCATCAAAAAAACTAACTGGACGTGTTTTTGCGTTTTTCCAAAATTTCAATTTTTCACTATTTCTTTGATATTTTTTGAAAAAAAAAGGCAAATTCACAAGCTAAGGCCAAATACACGCCCAATTGTCCCCCTCTATGCAGGGTTGATCAGCGTTTGTTTCATTTTAATATCTTTTTTACATCCAACGATATTCAAAGGTGTGAATTGTAAAATGTATTTGATTTAGTAAGAATGCATATTAACAATTGGGACAGCCTGTAGGTCTAATGTTTCTCAGGCACAAGCCAGTTTCACTTCCTAAAAGCCCTAAAACAATTCCACATTCTTGTGTATTATCAAATAGTAATTTTTCCAAGCTTCTAGATCTCATAAAATTAATTTTGAAAAAAATGTAAGTTTTAGGTATTTTAATAAAAAAGTAGATTTGCTCAAGTTAGTACGTAATAGGTCTAATAGCTGTTCGCATTTAGGTGAAAGCGTGAAAACAATCAAATAGATTGCAACACACATTCCGTTAATTTAGCTATTATATAGCGAGTGATAGTGTTAATTTTCAGTATGTGGAACGTTTCGTCCAATTTCGGACTCAAAAATTCGGGAATAGCGATTAAAGTCTGCAAAAATCATCAATTACGTATTTCCGTGCGTGGCTTCACGAATAATTCCTGTGTCTATATGAGATATTATAATTCTGCAATGCTTATCAACGTTTAGGTTAGTGTTGTTATAGCCGTGCATTGCATTATTCTATTATTAGTGATGTATCCAGTCGGGTAATACCTGCTGAATCCATGGTGCAGGCGGCGCATGTTTCCATATGGCCTACTCATCCAAGTTGGCGCGTACTTGCCGAAGCAAGTCGCTTGCTTTTGTACAGAGCTACATCTCGTCGATTAAGTACTATAAAATATGTTAAATGAAATAATAACTAACGATACGTTACTCACTTTTCGATTATTAGCTGTTGTCCATCGAAATCAATAAACGTTATTTATATAATCTAATAAGTACATATTCTTATAAGGTAACGACTGAAAGGCATCTATCCTGTTGATCCTGGATGATTATGAATTGTAAATTACGGAGACACATTTTATGCAGCCGAGAATATCATTCTAATCTAGAGAGATTTTGGCAAAGATTCACAGTGTCATGTAAAATTTCCTTAAAAGTAACACAAAACACGAAAATCGTTGCTGTTTTTCAAATTTCCCGCGAATACTAACAGCGTTTCGTTAGATTTCGAGTTGCTATGGCTACCGGGCACAATAATCATGACAGTTCGTATTCGCGGGAAATTTGAAAAGCGAAGCTGCGAGGAATATTTTTTTCATGTACAGAAGCTAAAATTTCCATTTTTCGATTTGAAAAATGGCAACGTCGCATTCCCCTTGCCAAGGCCATTCCCATTCCTCATAAGCCTACACGTTTTAAAGAATTTCAGTAATGATTTGTTGTGTTTTGAGATGTTTGCAGTTTGACAAGTCAAAGGTGACTTTTTGTGACTTTTTTTAAATGGAATGTCTGGAATATTTTAGCATATTTACAATCCCTTTAATAGCCCTTATTCTCCCCTAAAATGTTAAAGTTCTTGCGTCTTTGGTTGGCAAGAAAAAAATATTTTTTGAAAAAAATTGCAGTTTACATCACTCTACTACATTTACGTGAATGCAGTTTTTGTAAGAAAATAAGACGAGGACCTTGTTGTAGAGGCTCGAAGGAAGGTCTGATTCAATTTTAGTTGTCACCCTATGTACAGGGTGTTCAAAATTAATTTTCAAAATTTGAGAACTTGGAAGTTGTTTTTCCAAACATTTTCAAATGGAACATCCTGTATATTTTAGCTAGAGTGTACAATTTATAAGCGAATATTTCTTGTAGTACATTCATGTTGATTACTGTATAGTACTATGAACAATTTAATTTGTTCACGAAGACATTTGCACTACTCTTCCTTAACTTCATTTGAAATTTTGGTATTTTTTTTTGTAAGTACTTAACAACTGTCTGCAAGCAAGGAAATGTGTAATATTTGCGAATAACTAGAAAACGGATTAAAACAACTGATATGTTTGTAGGACAAAAAATGTTCGTCTATGAATTTTACGATACACTAGCTAAAAACATACAGGATGTTCCATTTGAAAAAGATGAGAAAATCAACTTCAAATTTTGAAAATTAATTTTGAACACCCTGCACTTTGGGTGACAACTAAAATTGAATCAGAGCTTCTTTCGAGCCTCTACAACAAGGTCCTCGTCTTATTTTCATACAAAAACTGTATTCGCGTAAATGGCGAATTTTTAAATGTAAACTGCGATTTCTTTCAAAAATATTTTTTTTCTTCCCAACCAAAGATTCAAGAGCCACAACATTTTAGGGGCGAATAAGGGCTATTAAAGGGATTGTAAATATGTTAAAATATACCGGGGATTCCATTTAAAAAGAGTCTCAATTTTTTTGAACCACCCTGTATGACCAAAAATATTTTACTGAAATGCGTCTTCATTTATAGTTTGAGCATCCATTAGGCGCTATGGAAACGCGACGCACTGTTGCACAACCCTGTATACAGGATGTCCCAGAACGCTGGCACTTCTTTTTAATGGGAAATCGTGCATGTCACATTAAATAACGTTTTTCGTTGATCGTTTATTAATGAGTTTTATTGTCGTACATACACTTTGTCCCACTTAAGATGAAGACAAAAATCTTTAAAGCTCGATTTTGTCCGGTTGCGCAAAAGATATCGAAAAACATTGTTAAAGAAAAGTTGTTCAGAAGTCAATTTATCTTCACGTAGTCGCTTAAAAGCAACACCCTCAATTTAATTTTTTTAAAAGATTTCCAGATTTTTCTAAAATTAAAAATTCGAATTTTAAATTGAAACTTGGCATATGGGGTCAGGACGAGATTGCGAACAATTTATTCTTATGAATTTTTTTGATGTCTTGACCGCGAAGCAAATTCCTTTGTTGAGTACCTACCTACCTATCTCAAAACTATGACTCAAAACATATGCATCTCATAAGAGTCTACAACAGTGCAAAAGTTTATATCCCTACTCCTAAAATTAATGAAAATATGACACTGTCTTCGTCTTAAGTGGGACACACTGTAAAACAAAATGAACATGGTTTTCATATTGTTTTCCAATAATGAACATTTTTAGTATAGGCAACCAACAAATCCTATAATCAACGAAAGCCTGTATAATACAGACAACCAGTAATTACTGAAACATGTAAAGAATATTCCACTGTTTGTAAAGGGAATGCGACGTTGCCATTTCTCAAATAATGTGACCCTATTTAGATTGCACATTTAGAATGAGTAATAATACTAATAATTTAAATGTATAATTCTCTACCTTGAACTGCATAAAATAATCTTCCAACGAAGTAATGGCCACTTTTGACATAAATTCTTTTTTCATATAAATGTACGTGCTTTATATAAAAGAATACATTAGATTTTATGTGATGGTTACAGTAGTTTGTCATAAGAAAAGAAATATGTACACGTATTATTAATACCTATTCTATGTTACAGAAGGAGTGAGTTTTTCAAATAACTGTAATAAAAATGATGTAAAATATTTGTTATGCTCATGACAGTCTAATTTTGTACGTAGTCCACTAGTTTTGTACCATAGTTTTATAAAGTAAATGTGTAAGTATTGACTTATTAAAGGTGTTCACATGTTGTGTAATAGCTTTATATTTAAAATATTTTAAAATAAAAATTGTTTTCGAAGTGATCCTCACAGTTTATTAATGGAATCTGACAGCATCAAACTCTGGAGTTCATTAATTGCTAACAAAACCATTTTTATATTTACTTTAACGTTAACAGCTAACTTGCGATGATGATCGATATCTTTTTGAAGGCTCTTCATTCTAATATCCGAGTACTTGTCAGCCTCTTCACAATCCATTTCTAATAAATACCCTAAACCGATGGAAACGTACGTCCTTTCATAGTCCGTAACTTCACCATTCACGTGGACTCCACATCCTAGCCCCACTCGTACAGCCATGTCTCGATTTTTTTCCTTGAATTCGTTCATTGTCTTCACGATTTGCTTCACTTCCTCCCAATCTTTGAATTTTTGCACCTTATCGCTAAGAATGTCCTGAAGTTCTTTCAAGTCGCTTTTCAAAGTTGTGTCCAGAAAATTTTCGTACTCTTTTATTTTCGAACTCAACTTTTGAGGGTTCATTGTAATTCACTAATTCACACCTTTTATCAAAATCACAGCAGATGTAATGTTTCTAAAACATGTAAAAGCAGAAAAATCTACGGAATGAAAGTTTGAGGTCTTTGAGGTTATATCGTTTTGTTAGTAAACGTCAACGTCACAGAAATGTCAAATGTTATGACTCATAACGAGTATGTATTTTGCTTGACTGTGAAATCTGGGCACAGAGGCCTTTGGAGGCCTTTTCGGGCTGCCTTGTAGCGGCAGAAGTATATCTATCTTGTGTTGCGTGTCATAAGAGGGAAAAGGATGCTGATACTGCCAACTTAGGTGGGTTTATACAGACAATTTAGCGTTAGTTTTAGTATTAGGGTTAGGTGCAAAAAAGTTCAATGCGTACATTGTAATGGAGCCGTTTATTTGGATTTAGTATTACCACAGTCCACATAAATATAGTCATCCAACGTGAATTAGTTCCGGATCTATACCGCTAGGAGCGTAGGATAACTCTGTCGCTTCGACAATTCTTTGCGGGTCGAGTATTTCATCTATTCACCACTGAGCGGCAGCACTCAGGATTGTGTCCGACTATCCGTCGGTAATCGGCATTGAGCCGAGACCTTCCGAAGCTGGTTGAATTGTGATGTCTGAATTCAGAAATGTATGGGTAATAAATTTGCGCTAACAAAAGCACCGTTGTCCTTGAAAAGCACAAAAAAGGAAGGAGTATTACATCTGAGTACAAGTTGATATTTTGCCGCGATAATAATTATTGACTTTTATTTCTTGTAATTTAATGTGATTGCACTCAAACCTTTGAAGCGAGACTCAAGATTTTACTTTGAAAACTTAAGTTAACCTCCCCCTTCCAAACTAAAAGAGGGAGGTTACTGCAATCGGTCCAAAATAAATAATCGAGATAAAGGCAGATCTTTACGTTTTCGGGTACGGAGAATGCGAAAAAATAGGTTTTAAAAAATGCCTCTGTTGTCGTCGTATACACACGATTTCGCCGAAAATACTCAATCGATTTGTCTATGAAATTTGGACAGAATTACTTCGTTCGTTTACTTCTCCCACCTAGGGAAAAATAACGAACTTTTCTAGGTACCTCAAATGAGGTGAGCAGCGCCCACTTTTTTAACCGGTTGGGAAAAAATGTTTTTTCTTTTAGTACATGTCAATACGGTATTCCTATACAGGGTGTCTCCTTTAAGTGTCAGTTAGCGATATTAGAGAATCGTTTTTAGCAGCTAAATGAAAATTCACACACGGTGGTTTCAATTTATTGCCCATCGAATGAAAATATTTTCAGCTCTGACGTACTTCCCATTACACCGGAAGTAGCCGCCATCTTTTTTATTTTAAATGGGAAGTCTATGTTTTGACTCTAGATTCGTATTGACCTCTTAATTGTCAGTTTACTGCATCCCCACTTGGCCTACCTAACTGTCATAGTTTTTGACATATGTCAAAATTTGTGTAAAAAAATTGATTTCTGTCCGGCAATAGAAAAATTTGTACGTTCGTACGTACGTTTGTAAACACGCCACAGCCAAAACTACTGGGCCGATTTGGCTGCAATTTGGTACGTAGGCATCTCATAACCCAACTTAGATCTGAAAAGCTTTTGGAGCCAATCGTGCAACCGGAAATGCCATTTTGGCACATCAACTTTTAAATTTTAAATGCAAACCCCCATTTTTCACGTCACCATAAGAAAGACCTTCAAATTCTGCTTCTAAAAATGTATTCATTCTTAGTGCCCTTTTGACCAAAAATTTAAAAAAAAATTGATTTTTATCAAACTTTAAAATCGCGGTACAGCCCAAGCCCCTGAATCGATTTGGCTGAAATTTTGCACATAGGGATTGTATTACACCTCGAAAAGCTGAACAAATTTTGAATTCCATCGACTCACGGAAAGTGTCCTTTTGGCACACCAATTTCCAAATTTAAAATTATTCAATCATTAAACCATTAAAAACAAGTTTTTGAAAGATTTATTGTCACCATCAGAAGGGTCTTCAAATCTTGGTTTTAAATAGGACAAAATTAATTCGCATTTAGCGCTGTTTGGTTCAAAAAATCGAAATTTTATAATAACAGTAAAAACACATTATAGCCCAAATTACTGAATCGATTTGGCTGAAATTTGGTACATGGAGATTAGGTGACCCGTTGAAGACCTGAAAGGCTTTTGGGAGCAATTGGCCCACGCGAACTGCCATTTAAGCATATCACCTTAAAATTTTAAATACAAGGCCTCTTTTTTATGTCGCCATTAGAAAGACGATCAAATTCTGGTTCTAAAAATGTATTCACAGTTTCTGCCATTTCAGTGGAAAATATTGAAAAAATTCTTTCTCATTAAAAGGGAGCAGGCTGACAGTGGATGACATAAAGTGGCAGTTATTGTCAAAAAGTTGGCAAAAGATTAACCTTAAAAGGAACATATTGTCAAATGTGATGGGTGATGATGTACGAGGTGATGTCGGTATTTGTCAGAAAATTGCGAAATTAGTCACAGACGTCAGACGATAAGGATAAAAAAAAATCTGTTGAATTGACTACTATCTACACAGAATACAAAGATCCACGCGATGGGGAGGTTCCAGCCGCTTCTCTGCTGCATTTTTTCAAATACGAGTAGTACCATAATTTTATGTATCCAAAAGATGCAAAATTAAATTTTCTTTAGGCTAGTATTAGCATTCCCTAGCTGCCTATACCTATTTTCAATATTTTTGAAAATATTTGAAATAAATGTATTTGTGTGAATAAAAATGTGCAGCAGAGAAGCGGCTGGAACCTCCCCAACGCGTGGGTCTTTGATTTCCGTGACTTGTGTTTAAGATTTTGAAGTTAATATGCCTAAATGGCACCCATTTGCTCCCAAAACCCTTTCAGCTCTTCAACGGGTCACCTGACCTCCATGTACCAAATTTCAGACAAATCCATCCAGTAGTTTGGGCTATAACATGGTTTCAGTGTTATTACAAAATTTCGATTTTTCTACCCAAAGGGTAATAAATGCGAATAAATTTTATCTCATTTAAAACCAGAATTTGAAGACCCTTCTGATGGTGACAATAAATCTTTCAAAAATTTGTTTTGGATGGGTAAATGAGAGAATAACTTTAAATTTGGAAATTGGTGTGCCAGAACGGCACTTTCCGTGGGTCGATTGAATCCAACATTTGTTCAGCTCTTCGACGTGTAATACAATCCCCATGTGCAAAATTTTAGCCAAATCGGTTCAGGGGCTTGGGCTGTACCGCGATTTTAAAGTCCGATAAAAATCTCGATATTTTAAGTTTTTGGTCAAAAGGGCACTGACAGTGAATACATCTTTGGAAGCAGAATCTGAAGGCCTTCCTTATTGTGACGTGAAAAATGGGGGTTTACATTTAAAATTTAGTTGGGTTATCACATGCACACGTACCAAATTTCAGCCAAATCGGTCGAGTAGTTTGGGCTGTGGCGCGTTTACGAACGAACGAACGTACGTACGTACGTACATACATACAGATACATTTTAAAAACCACTTTTTTGGGTTCCTGAGACCTCAAAACGTACAGATCCGGTCTTATCTCGAATTCGAAAATTTTAGTGATTGCAGTAACCTCCCTTTTTTTTAAATGGTGAAGTGGAGTGGGGAGGTTAAAAAATTGATCACAGCAAGCTTTGGATCAAAAATTAGTAATTAGTTCCTTCTACACCTTCAAAAATTTGTCTTAAAGCTTGCTGGGATCCTAGCTGTGTGCAATTTTTTTAATTTGCACAAATACATTTATTTCAAACATTTTCAAAAATATTGTAGGTACCCTATAAACTTCAATACCCTCTCTGGGTTTTCTTCTTCATTGTACCCTATTTTCATCCTTTTTTTTTGTTAATATGACTTTGCCGGCGTAAAGAGATATAATATTTCATTTAACCTGACATTTGGCCCAAAATAGTGGCACACCTTTTGACATATCTAAAATGGGCATCTTGCATCAATTTTGTTTTTGATGTTAAATTGAAGTTCGGGATATATTTAGTCCTTCCAGATACCTTAAGTTCCAATATCTTGTCCGTGGAGCTCAAAAAAAAAATGAGAAAGTCGCATTTTCAAACTTCGCGCCAAAAAACCCCCACAGCCATTCGAACTAAATTTTCTTACATGTGACAACGTCGCTGTCTAACTTGACCCGACGACGTCTTTCATTCATAAATCTTAAATATTTTATAGTAGTCACCAGTACTCTTTGTCAGTGGGTACAAAGGTACAAAATGCCAACCCAAGCAAATAATAACATTTTACTTACCGCCTTTTTCAACGTTAGAGTTTACTTTTGGCCCCTCTTTTGCCAACTGTCAAGGTTGACTTTTCAAATTAATTATTAAACGTCACCCTCAAATAAATTGTTGCCAGATTGCATCGGCTGTACGATTTATGACGTCACAAGTCGCACAACGGCGTTTCAGAATTATTTATTTATTTACAAATAAGCCAACGTTTTTTAAATAAAATTGATGTTCGCGGACGATTCCTTGTATCTTTATTGATGCATTTGCATTAAAATATCCCGAAATTAGGAAACGTGCAAGTAGCCTATTATGACAGTTAGGTATAGGTAAAGGGGGGGTGCAATTACTTCACAATTAAAAGGCCAATCCGAATCTAGAGTCAAAATATAGGCTTCTCATTTAAAATAACAAAGAGGCACCCTGTACAGGAAAGTTCCTTTTTCACTGCTCACACGGCACCTTCTAAACGGTAAAAGATACGCAATCGGTTAAATTAGAGAAAAGTTGCGCTATTTCTTGGTGATTAAGAATCTGAAGAGAATTTTCAGATATCTTGATTCGTTCTTGAGTTTTCGTGAAAAAACTGAAAATTGCGATTTTGAAGAAAAAAAAAATTTTTTTACAACTAAAGTTATTTAAATGAAAGTTGGAACTTTTGCATTTTTGACAGAACTGTTCGGAACTTTTGTATTTTTGACAGCTGTCGATTGTGAATATTGAATGACATATCGACAGAAATTTTTTAGGTCTAAATTTTGAGCGACGACTGTCAAGTTTTCTTTTTCTTATGGCCACCATATTGCATTTTAACACAACTGGATGCACAAAAAAAATCGCTTTTCAAAAATGTATAATGTAACATGGATTTCTTTGAAAAAATACATTAAAGCTTGAGTCACGCGACGCCATGACGTATTTTATTACCTTTGAATTTAATTGTTTTCACGTCAAAAGATTTAAAAAGTCGGTGTATTTTTTTGCAACTTTCTTTTCATCTGATTTTACTAATTATTTATACCAATTATAAAATTTTGACGATCTGTAAAAAAAGTCCATGTTGCTTACATTTCTGAAAATCTAATTTTTTTGTGTAACCAATATGGCGGACATAAGAAAAATAAAAATAAAACAAAATAAATAAATTTTTCCTTTATTGATTTCTGACAAAAATCCTCGGACAGCTCAATTTAATTTTTTTAAATAGTTTTTGATGGTGTTATAATAACTTTTTCATGCACCTCCGATTTAACCGCGGAAATTACCCTAATTTAGTTTTTTAAAAGGAATCATACCTTTTTCTCAACGGATTCGGAATTTATAATCTTTTGAGATAGAAGCATGTATGACACTTCTTCGGAACTGAAGTCACGGCCACCCTAACCTTTCAAAAAACAACCAAGAATTTGGTCAAAAATCAATATTTTTGAATATCGCGGGTACCTATACCCGTCAACCTTATTTTTTTGATACAAATTCAACTATGCAATGGGGTAGGGTACAAGAATGAATTTTGAAATGAGGAACTAAAATAAATAATAAGTATATTTTCTGGACAAACAAGTGCTATTACGACGAGAAACCGAGCAAAAAAGTCGATACATTTTAATAAATAGGTAAGTATTTTTACCATAGGCGTTTCAGTGCATTAGACCCCGGATAAATGAGGCGATCGTGGATTTTCCTTAATTATATGTTCTCCAAAACAGTGAAGAAAATCGCAAAGTCATGAATTAAACCCTAGGTATTTTGGTGTTCTCTTTTTGTATGCATAATAAAAAAAATCAACAGAAGTCTGCCGTAAATCTTGCGGGACAGGGGCTAATGGCAGCCATTTTAATTTCTAAAAAATTGCCAACTCGGATACCGTAAAAGATACGAAATTTTATTGAATTAGAGAAAAGTTGTGTTTTTCAGTGTAGATTAAGAATCTGGAAAGAAATTGAAGATATCTGATTTAGTTCCTGAAATATACTGAAAAAACTGAAAAATATCATATTTTAATCTAGAAGGCTTAGAAAAGTTTTCGTCGCCTTATATTATTCTTCGTGATGCAAGGTAATGTAATTGAAGCAAATTTCATAATGATCTGCCGATTAGTAACCAAGTTATAACATGTTATCAATTTTCAGACTTTTAATCTACACTGAAAAATACAACTTTTTTCTAATTTAATAAAATTTCGTATCTGATACCGTTTTCGAGATGTCAATGTCCCACAAGATTTATGGTAAACTTTAGTAATGTCCAGCATGAAAATAACTATAAAAGTGCTAAACCAAACTCGCTGAAATGACATACCAAAAGTGTTCACTGCCTCCCGGACTACTTGGATCGTTTTCCAGATTTTCTGTTTTTTATATTCCAGATTTTAAATTGGAGCGAAATATGAAAATGCTACATGCAAACGGAATTTAAAACATCGACCCAAAGGAGGCCGGCGCCGGCGGTAAACCGGGAAAATTCCCGGCATCCCGCCTGACCCATCCTCCAGCTAGCCGTGCAAAATGATTTTACACAGCTAGCCGTGAGAAATAATCGTACTTTCACAGCCCTATCGTGAGGCCCGAAAATTTTATTTTCAGTTAGCGTAGGAAAAAATATCTATAACCGCACCATCAAATGCGATTTAAAAAAATTAAATTGACCTGTCCGAGAATTTTTGCCAGACATCAAAGGCAAAAATTTAAGGAACAATATTTATATATGATGGGTTGTCGGCGGATTATTTCGAAAACAAGTGGGGAGGTTCCAACCGCTTCCTTAGCTGCCTATTGTTTAATTAAAAGTGGGATGTTTTAAAAACATGTCCAGTCTTTTGAAAATGCCGACTAACAGAGGAAAAGACAAATCCGTTAATCCGTACCTACCCCAAAAGAATCAAAAGTAAACAATTGAGTACTAGTCATATACGTGGCCAGCCTTGGATTTCGTGGATTTCAGTTTCAGACCAAACCGAACACGAACTGGCCTCGTAAGCCCCTCCCCCTTCAGTCCGTTAATCCACCACCGTTACCGATTCCTGTAAACTAATACAAAGATAGAATGCCCAGTCGTTTCGCTACTCTCCGCTTGGCGTACGGATAAAAAAATTAATTCACGTTGGATGACTATATTTATGTGGACTGTGGTATTACGTTTAGTTTTATATGCTAACCTTGAAAGTATTTAAAATTTAATAATTACCACTAAATCAAAGGCTAAAGTTAAATTTTTTACACTTCTCAAACTTGAAAAATCTAAAATCTCCAATTCCCCAGCAAAATTGGCAAAGTGCTAAGATTCCACATTTCCCCCACTCACGTGATCAACAACAATGCGCCTGCCACGTATAAAACAGCTCTATGCGAGACCATTGCAACTGCGCCACCGCAAAATCAAAATCACACAAATTACAGAATCAAATCAACACCAAACAAACACCTAACCTTTCTTTTCTAATGTCATGTAAAAAGCCAACGAAAGATGTATATCAATGCGATGTGTGTCCCTGTAGATGTTTACCTTGTTAATGTGTATGTAGGGGCGAGCTGAATTTACTGGTGGAGTCGGGTGCAGATTTTATAAATCTGCACCTAGTAGTAGTGCCTCCGCAGACGCACAGTGGTGTTAAAAAGACGAAATTATGAAAATTGGCCGTACATAATTAAACAGTAGAGAGTTAACAAAAAAACATCATATTTGCGAAGTAGGTATGTAGAATTAGCACTAAGGGGGTTGAAAAAGGGAATGAGAAGTCCAAGGTAATGAAAAAAGGTGATGAAAAGTCAAGAGGAATGAAAATGAAGTGTGGATTAAGTAGAATTACGAAATAAAACACTAAAATAACCAAATCATGCAATTAAAACTTTTGTGGGGGTTGAAATAAGCACTTATACCTACCTATTGCGAAGGAAACTGAAAAATTGTAAAAGGTAAACTGAAACCCAAATGCGTTCAATTTTATAACCGTCGAAAATCGAAATTATGCGAATTTTGCAAAATTAGCACTTAGGGGGTTGAAAAATCGTAAAGGTGGATGAAAAATCAAAAGGTATCAGGATTAACCGTGGCTAAGTAAAATTACGGAAAATAACACCAAATTAACCCAATTATGTAAATTTAGCATTTGAAGACTTGGAACATTGCGAAGGGGGATGAAAAAAGTGAAAAATTTAATCATCATCCAAATGGGTTCAATTTATTACAGAAGAAAAACGAAAATATCCGAATTTGGCAAAACTAACACCTAGGGGGTTGAAAAATTGTAAAGGGGGATGAAACGTCAAAGTGGATGAGAATTAATCGTAATTAAGCAGAATTACAGAAAATAACACGAAAGTAAACCAATTATGCAAATTTAGATTTTGGGGGTTGAAATGTTGCGAAGGGGGTTGGAAAAGTGAAAAAGATAAACGTAATCCAATTGAGTTCAATTTATTACCGAAGGAAAACTAAATTATGTGAATTTTGCAAAATAAACACTTAGGGGGTTGAAAAATTGTAAAGGGGGATGAAAAGTTAAAAGGGATGAGAATTAATCGTAATTAAGTAGAATTACAGAAAATAACACGAAAATAAGCCAATTATGCAAATTTGACTTTTGGGGGTTGAAACATTGCGAAGGGGTCGAAAAAGTGAAAAAGGCAAGAACAATTCATAAGGCAAAACTGCGCGAATTTTACAAAATTAACCAGCGGAAATCACCCGAAAAAGAAGCGGTCTGGGTAAATTTTGCTCTTTGAGGGTTCACATATCATGAAAGGGGTTGAAAAATTGTGGATGGGTCAAAAATTAATGAAAATCACTTTAAATTAATAACAAATTAGAAGAAAGCAAAAAAAAAATAAATGAAATATATTTACTCCGCTTGCTAGGGCTTAGGGGTTGTTAGTAGCGTAGGGGTTGGTTTTAGGATGAAGACTCATAAGACTTTTTTCAATGGTTGACCGAAATCAATTGAACCCCATAATTTTATTCCACCACTTACATGAAAAAATTTCCAGTTTCAACCCTTAAATTTCATCCCCCTTGTTAGATATTAATGAAAATTTGCCCATCCGCCTACAGTGGCGCTGTAAATTACCACATCAAATTTAGCCCTGATACGTTGAGCAGTTTTTGAGTTCTCGCATTTTTTTGTTTCGGCATGTTAGGGGGTTGTACCGCCTTTAAGGGTCGTTTTTCGCGAATGATGAATAAGACCTTTTTTGTACCATCAATAGAAAGCTATCGAATGGTAATATTTTCAACTATACATTCTTCATTGAAAATTCGAGTCTCCACCCCTAACTTTCATCCCCTTCGATAATTTTCTCCTAAAATTCGATCTTCCCTTCTCGAAGATGCAGTGTGTAAGATGTCACAGTTTCGCAGAAGATATTGCTTCTCTGTGTCAAATTACAGGGCTTTATGGACGTTTCAACCCCTAAACTCCAACCTCCTATTTCACCACCCCCACATGCCCTAAAGGAAGTTGTGTTTTCAATTTCACCACCCTAACCCAATTCGTTTAAAAATTAAGGTAATTTGTAGATTCATGTTTTCAACACCTCATGATTTCACCCCTTTATGATTTACAGGGGTGAGTTTATTTTTCCGGTGTGACATGACTCCTTGCGTATTTACTGACTTCAGTTGTTCATAAATAAACCAATAGGGTTTCAGAAAAAATAAATAAAATATAATTATCGACTTGCAAAGAGTTAGGGGTGGTTAATGGCCCAGGGGTTGGTTTTAGATTGAAAACTCATAAGACCTTTTTTCAATAGTTGACCGAAATCTATCGAACCCCGTAATTTTAGGCTACCATTTACTTGAAGAAATTTCAAGTTTCAACCCTTAAATTTCATCCCCTTTGTTAGATATTTTAGAAAATTTGTCCATCCACCTATAATGTCACTGGAAATTCACAAACCAAATTCTGCCTTGATACGTTGAGTAGTTTTTGAGTTCTCGTATTTTTGTGTTTCTGCATGTTAGGGGTCGTAGCGCCTATAAGGGTGGTTTTTCGCAAAATATGAATGACACCTTTTTTGAATAATTAATGGAAAGCTATCGAATGACGCCAATTTCGACTAGTACTTATTAAGCGGAATTTCGAGTTGCTACCCCTAATTTCCACCCCATTTGTTCGATTTTACGAAAAAACGCATCCCCCACAAGATTTCACCGATATATGTGTGTACGTTGAGTTTCCGACAGCTGCGTGCAACCCTTGCGGAGTTATCATATTTTTTGTGGTTTTCATCCCCTAAATTTCATCCCCCGAAATTGGCACCCCCTCACTTTCAACAGACTTGAAGGTCGAACGTGCATACTAATTTTCAGCAAGATATCTCCACTAGTTCTCGAGTTATTGCAATTAGTAGTTTTTCGGTTTTTCACCCCTAGCTCCCACCCCCTTGGTCCGATATGGCCCAAAAGCAATCCCCGCCTTACTTTTCGGGAGACGAAGCTGCCTACCAAGTTTCAGCTCGATATCTCGATCCGTTCTCAAGTTATCCGACGGACAGACTGAGGAGCGATCGAGCGATCGATCGAGCGATCGAGCGAGCGAGCGAGCGAATAAGCTAAGACAAGAGTACCTCCGCATTCTGCTACGGCACTAACAGAACAGAAACACGACAGGTGGTAGAGTTGGTACCAGTGGTTACCAGAATGGCAGCTGTTCGTGTTCATGGCGCATGCGCAAGTCACAGAAAAGTTTACGTTAAAAAGCCAACGAAAGATGTGTATCAATGCGATGTGTGTCCCTGTAGATGTTTACCTTGTTAATGTGTATGTAGGGGCGAGCTGAATTTACTGGTGGAGTCGGGTGCAGATTTTATAAATCTGCACCTAGTAGTAGTGCCTCCGCAGACGCACAGTGGTGTTAAAAAGACGAAATTATGAAAAAAAGGGGGATGAAAAGTCAAAGAGGGTGAAAATTAACCCAAGTTAAGTAGAATTACAGAAAATAATACAAAAATAAGACAATTATGCAAATTTAGCCCTTGGAGGGTTGAAATATTGAATTTAGTAAAATGGGTGCTTAGGGGGTTGAAAAATTGTAAAGTGGGATGAAAAGTCAAAGAGGGTGAAAATTAACCCAAGTTAAGTAGAATTACAGAATTTTATGACCGACGAAAAACGAAATTATGCGAATTTTGCAAAATTAGCACTTAGGGGGTTGAAAAATCGTAAAGGTGGATGAAAAAATCAAAAGGTATGAGGATTAACCGTGGCTAAGTAAAATTACGGAAAATAACACCAAATTAACCCAATTATGTAAATTTTGCATTTGAAGACTTGAAACATTGCGAAGGGGGATGAAAAAAGTGAAAAGTTTAATCATCATCCAAATGGGTTCAATTTATTACCGAGGAAAAACGAAAATATCCGAATTTGGCAAAATTAACACCTAGGGGGTTGAAAAATTGTAAAGGGGGATGAAACGTCAAAGTGGATGAGAATTAATCGTAATTAAGCAGAATTACAGAAAATAACACGAAAGTAAACCAATTATGCAAATTTAGCTTTTGGGGGTTGAAATGTTGCGAAGGGGGTTGGAAAAGTGAAAAAGATAAACATAATCCAAATGAGTTTAATTTATTACCGAAGGAAAACTAAATTGCGTGAATTTTGCAAAATAAACACTTAGGGGGTTGAAAAATTGTACAGGGGGATGAAAAGTTAAAAGGGATGAAAATTAATCGTAATTAAGTAGAATTACAGAAAATAACACGAAAATAAGCCAATTATGCAAATTTGACTTTTGGGGGTTGAAACATTGCGAAGGGGTCGAAAAAGTGAAAAACTCAGTAACAATTCATACGAGTAAAATTCGGTAAAATTTATTACCGAAAAAAGGCAAAACTGCGCGAATTTTACAAAATTAACGCTCGGGGGGGAGAAAAATCGTTAAGGGGGATGAAAACTCAAAAGAGATGAAAATGTACTGTAGTTAAGTAGAACTAGCGAAAATCACACGAAAAAGAAGCGGTGTGGGTAAATTTTGCTCTTTGAGGGTTCACATATCATGAAAGGGGTTGAAAAATTGTGGATGGGTTAAAAATTAATGAAAATGACGTTGAATTATTAACAAATCAGAAGAAAGCAAAAAAAAAAATAAAATGTGTTTACTCCGCTTGCTAGGGCTTAAGGGTTGTTAGTAGCGTAGGGGTTGGTTTTAGGTTGAAGACTCATAAGACTTTTTTCAATGGTTGACCGAAGTCTATCGAACCCCATAATTTTATTCCACCACTTACATGAAAAAATTTCCAGTTTCAACCCTTAAATTTCAACCCCCTTGTTAGATATTAATGAAAATTTGCCCATCCGCCTACAGTGGCGCTGTAAATTACCACATCAAATTTAACCCAGATACGTTGAGCAGTTTTTGAGTTCTCGCATTTTTGTGTTTCAGCATGTTAGGGGGTTGTATCGCCTTTAAGGGTCGTTTTTCGCGAATGATGAATAATACCTTTTTTGTACCATCAATAGAAAGCTATCGAATGGTATTATTTTCAACTATACATTCTTCATTGAAAATTCGAGTTTCCACCCCTAACTTTCATCCCCTTCGATAATTTTCTCCTAAAATTCGCTCTTCCCTTATCGAAGATGCAGTGTGTAAGATGTCACAGTTTCGCAGAAGATATTGCTTCTCTGTGTCAAATTACAGGGCTTTATGGACGTTTCAACCCCTAAACTCCAACCCCCTATTTCACCACCCCCACATGCCCTAAAGGAAGTTGTGTTTTCAATTTCACCACCCTAATCCAATTCGTTGAAAAATTAAGGTGATTTGTAGATTCATGTTTTCAACACCTCATGATTTCACCCCTTTATGATTTACAGGGGTGAGTTTATTTTTCCGGTGTGACATAACTCCTTGCGTATTTACTGACTTCAGTTGTTCATAAATAAACTAATAGGGTTTCAGAAAAAATAAATAAAATGTTATTATCGACTTGCAAAGAGTTAGGGGTGGTTAATGGCCCAGGGGTTGGTTTTAGATTGAAAACTCATAAGACCTTTTTTCAATAGTTGACCGAAATCTATCGAACCCCGTAATTTTAGGCTACCATTTACTTGAAGAAATTTCAAGTTTCAACCCTTAAATTTCATCCCCTTTGTTAGATATTTTTGAAAATTTGTCCATCCACCTATAATGTCACTGGAAATTCACAAACCAAATTCTGCCTTGATACGTTGAGTAGTTTTTGAGTTCTCGTATTTTTGTGTTTCTGCATGTTAGGGGTTGTAACGCCTATAAGGGTGGTTTTTCGCAAAATATGAATGACACCTTTTTTGAATAATTAATGGAAAGCTATCGAATGACGCCAATTTCGACTAGTACTTATTAAGCGGAATTTTGAGTTACAACCCCTAATTTCCACCCCCTTGGTCCGATATGACCCAAAAGCAATCTCCGCCTTACTTTTTAGTGTATAAAGCCGTATAGTAAATTTGAGCTCGACACCTCACTCTGTTCTCAAGTTATCCGACGTTATGTATTTCTTCATGTTAGGGGTTGTAGAGCCTTTAAGGGTGGTTTTTTGTAAAACATGAATAACACCTTTTTGAATCATTAATGGAAGGGTATCGAATGGCGTTAATTTCGACCAATACTTATAAGGCGGAATTTTGAGTTACAACCCCTAATTTCCACCCCCTTGGTCCGATATAGCCCAAAAGCAATCCCCGCCTTACTTTTTTGGGCAAGATTCCGTATAGCAAATTTCAGCTCGATACCTCAATCCGTTCTCAAGTTATCCGACGGACAGAGTGAGGAGCGATCGATACGACGAGCGAGCGAGCGAGCGAGCGAGCGAATAAGCAAAGACAAGAGTACCTCCGCATTCTGCTACGGCACTAAAACTGTGTATAAACGACCAACTTTAAGTAGCATTAATACTAACCATAAATTAAACCCAAAGTCTAATTCTAAATCTAAATTTTTTGTATAAACCCACCTTTAGTATTGTGAGTCGGTTAATTAACGTTAAATCTCATAGCAAAAATGGTGTTAAATAACATGGGTGTTAATTAACAAATTTAAATAACAAGAAATCGTTAATTAACTGTTAATTATTATCCGTTGACATATTTTGGTGATAAACCGTTACAAACACATTTTTTGTTTAGAAGTAAAGATTTTACTTCAGTTTAGATTATTTTCCTAAAATAGCTCATAAATAACAAAAATTTTGGTGTTAATTAACCGGTTAAATAACATAATCAATTAACGCCGATTTATAAATAACATGTTAATTCACAACAATTGAAATCGGCATAAAAAT
The DNA here is from genome assembly GCA_963924575.1 of Pycnomerus fuliginosus. NCBI lineage: Eukaryota > Metazoa > Arthropoda > Insecta > Coleoptera > Zopheridae > Pycnomerus > Pycnomerus fuliginosus. Next base: position 2,567,374 of record OZ004618.1, read on the forward strand.
TGGACAGCTACGTAAGCGGCTGGAACCTGCCTGCTTCGTGCATAATCCAATCCTACCTCCTATCTCATAAATTTCAGTCCATCAAATCAGTCGTTATTCTTTAAAAGCGCTTTGTGAAGATTTTTTGAATTTTCAAACCCTTTCAATTTCTTTGTCTATACGGTAGGAAGCTTGAATGCATTTTTTGAAAACAGAATTTGAAGATTTTTCAAAAAAAAATTAATTCAGCTCTTTGATAGGTTATGACAACTCTAGGTAGGACCAAAAATTTGAGACAAATCAATCCAGTATTTTGGATTGTAGCGTGTTAATTCCTTTAAAATTAGGAATTTTGTGATTTTGTGTGAATAAGTACGTTTTTAGATACAGAATTTGAATCCCTTTCACGTGCCGATAAAGTAAAACTTGGTGTTTATCAATCAAATGTCAAATTAGATGGGCTCACCACTAACCTCCATACCGAATTTCATTAAAATCCGTAGTTCCAGTAGTTTTCGAGAAATTGTACGTAAAGTCCCGTCGCATATTAACGAAATCGGGGGTTGTGTGTCTCAGGTTTTTTTTCTGTTGGTTTGTAAACGGGATTTCAGTTCTGTCAAAATTGCTGTCATTAACAACAAAGACCCCTTTCAACCTCCATTGTTACTGTTTGTTGACATTGAAAAAAAACCTGAGACACACAACCCCCGCTTTCGTTAATATGCGACGGGACTTTACTTTATTTTTTCGCTTAGAGGCGACTCAAGCCCTAAGTGCGCGAGTTTTGAGACACCTTGTATGTCCGAAAATGCTTCGTAAGGGTGTTGCGTCCCTTCAAAGGGGTACCCAAAATTGCAGTTTTCTTTAAATTACTCGAAAAGTACGAACGCTGGGATTTTAAAATTTGGACCAATGGTTAGTGTCATAATGGGCTTTTTCATGATTTTTTTTCAGATCAGAGGCGTACGTTCTTGGAGGGGCCCTTCACATTTTTAGTTTAGAGAGAAAATTTGTGACGTCACATTAGTTAAAATAATGAAAGTTTAACTGAAAACTTTAATCTCGACTTTAATTGAAGACAACTTGATGAAAATTCTAGTAGAAAACACATTTTTTATCTAAATTTATACAGGGTGGTCGTTTATCTTGAGACTGGCAAATATCTAGAAAATGAAGCATTTTAGAAAAAAATGTATTGAATTCTAGATAAATAAACTACAAAAATTGTTGTAGATTTTGTTTTTGTCATGCCGCTGTTGCTAGTGGGGGGGCTGATCACTCAAAAAAATTGTGTACAACTAGTTCCAATCGGGAATTAATTCCAATAATTCCAGTTTAATTCCATCAATTCCATTCTAATTCCATTAATTCCGATTTAGTTCCATTAATTCCAAATCAATTCCAGATTAATTCCATCAATTCCCGATTAATTCCATCAATTTCCGATTAATTCCATCAATTCCAGATTAATTTCATTACTAAGGGCCAATTTCATAATCAAAATTAAAGTTTCCTTTCAATATTTGCTTAGCAACATTCCAGAAAGGTTGCTCCTGATTGGTCATCAAAATCCCCTTTAAAGTCAACTTTAACTTTAAAGGACCTTTAACTTTTATTATGAAATCGGCCCTAATTCCATTAGTTAATTTAATTCTTTACCAATACAGGGTGGTTCCTTTTTCACTGCTCACCATTGGCATCTCCTAAACGTAAGAGCTAGGAGGTCGGTTAAATTAGAAAAAAGTTGCACTATTTCTTGTCGATTAAGAATCTTAGGAGAATTTCCCGATATCTTGATTTGTTCTTGAGTTATCCCGAAAAAACTGGGGAAAAATCTGAAAAATGCGACTTTCAAGAGAAGTTCATATCTTTCTTACGATCGATGTTATTTAATTGAAACTTTGAACTTTTATATTTTTAACTGATTTTTCGGGATAATTCAGGAACGAATCAACATACCGGAGAATTCTCTTCAGATTCTTAATCACCAAGAAATAGTGCAACTTTTCTCTAATTTAACCGACTCCGTATCTTTTACCGTTTAGGAGATCCCAATAATGGCGAACAGTGAAAAAATAAACCACCTTGTATACTTCCATTAATTTAGTGCCAAATTAATTGTTCACCCTGTATACTTCCATTATTTAGTACAGTACTAGACATAGAAATACCTAATAAGTCTTCAATGTTCATTCATGGAGGTACTGTCAGAGGGGTCATTCGGTACTTTATAGGTACAAAACTTTCAAAACGGAAACATTTTAATTATTATTAAGTTAAGTCGATCTATAAATGGTCTTCCTGTTTTTTTTCGTAATAAGAGCCAAACACCAAGGTCCTTTTCTTAATTTTCACGACTTGGTGCCTTCAGAAGGCTTTGACCTTCAATTCCATATTAATTCCAAATAATTCCAACTAATTCCAGCTAATTCCTTCTAATTCCTTTAATTCCTTTTAAATTCCATCAATTCCAGAATAATTCCGTAATAATTCCATAATTCCGGAATTAATTCCAAATCGGATGTACAACTAATTCCACTAGTGATCAGCTCCCCACTTGCTAGGGAAGGCAATGGATTTCGAAGAAGGTTAAAATTTTCACTTATAATCTCATAAGAGCATTAATTCTTTCCGGAAATTTTTGGAGTGCATTCCAACAACGTATTAATCGGCCCGAGTGGAACACGAGGGCCCGATTACGTTGTTGGGATGCACGACTAAAATTTCCAGGACATGAATTAATGCTCGAATGCAGATTCGGTAAGAAAATAGCAACGATACAGCCACAGAAATGGAATAGAAATAATTTTTGACATTTAATTTGACATAAAAATTTCCACTTATTAATTTCGTTTAGGTTGGTCTAGATAGGTATCAAAGATTTCCAGGAAATCCTCGAGTTGCCATGGTAAACACACAGAAATCAATTTTTCTATTGGCTAATGATTAGTATCGTGCGATTTTCATTTAAATATCTGACAAACTATCCATCTGATCCAAAAATTGTTTAGATGAGAGTTATTGTTTGTTCTTTTATGGGGAATAAAAATCTGTAATAAAAAAAGGCAGCAGAGAAGCGGCTGGAACCTCCCCAACGCATGGGTCTTTGATTTCCGTGACTTATTGTGTTTAAGATTTTAAAGTTGATATGCCTAAAAAAAAGCCTTTCAGCTCTTCAATGGGTTACCTAACCTCCATGTACCAAATTTCGGACAAATTGATCCAGTAGTTTGGGCTATAACGTGGTTTCAGTGTTATTACAAAATTTGGATTTTTCTACCCAAAGGGTACTAAATGCGAATAAAGTTTATCTCATTTAAAACCAGAATTTGAAGACCTTTCTGATGATAACAATAATAAATCTTTCAAAAAGTTGTTTTTGATGGGTGAATGAGAGAATAATTTTAAGTTTCGAAATTGGTGTGCCAAAACGGCACTTTCCGTGGGTCGATTGAATCCAAAATTTGTTCAGCTCTTCGACGTGTAATACAATCCCCATGTGCAAAATTTCAGCCAAATCGGTTGAGGGGCTTGGGCTGTACCGCGATTTTAAAGTCCGATAAAAATCAATTTTTTTTAAATTGTTGGTCAAAAGGGCACTAAGAATGAATACATTTTTAGATGCAGAATTTGAACGTCTTTCTTATGGTGACGTGAAAAATGGGGGTTTACATTTAAAATTTAAAAGTTGATGTGCCAAAATGGCACTTCTGGTTGCACGATTAGCTCCAAAAGCTTTTCAGATCTAAGTTGGGTTTTCACATGCACACGTACCAAATTTCAGCCAAATCGGTCGAGTAGTTTGGGCTGTGGCGTGTTTACGAACGTACGTTCATACATACAGACACATTTTAAAAACCACTTTTTTGGGTTCCTGAGACCTCAAAACGTATAGATCCGGTCTTATCTCGAATTCGAAAATTTTAGTGATTGCAGTAACCTCCCTTTTTTTTAAATGGTGAAGTGGAGTGGGGAGCTTAAAATGTAGATTTCCATTAAAAAAAAAGAAGTTGACCTTCATTTTCCCCCTCGAAGTTTTAAAACTGTTATACAAAACATTTTTTTCTAAAATGCTTCCTTTCCGAGATATTCATTCGCCAGTCTCAAGATAAAACGACCATCCTGTATAGAGACCTATGTACCTAACTGAAATTTTGGGACATACGAACATAAGAACTTTTTGACTTAAAATCAAGAGGGCAATAAACACCATAAAATATCTGTACGAAATTTAGGAACAACCTGTATAGTCCCTATGAAACTGTTATGTACCCAAAACAAATGCTAATAAAGTGAGTAGAGAACGTTTTAAATTTCCCGCCATCGGAATCGGCTGACATCACGTGATTCATGCCAACCAATCACGAGGCATCACCATCACCGCAAAAATTATAAAACATAAGCTTATTCTGCTCCGATTTTTCACGAAAACCGATGCTGAATTTTCCGGAAAATTGAAAAACGGCCTCCAATTTTCTCTTAAAAACGTCACAATTATAAAAACAAAAGGCACTCACCACACTCAAGCGCCGCCGTGGAAAAACTTCACGAAAATCGTTCGAACCGCCGGGAAATCGTTTTATGATGAAGAATTGAATCTTTTCCACTAAAATCACTTCATTTTCTGGCGATTTAAACGGGCGCCGACCGTCACCATTTTGATTTTGATGAAGTTGGAGGGTGGCCGCTAGGGGCGCTACTGCGAAAATTTTAAAAAAATTGATACATTTTTTAAATAATTCGATTTACGATCGGTTAGTTATTGAAATCGTGGCCCAGAAAGTGGATTTTCTTGATTTTAAGATAATTTTTTTCTCTTGGTTTGTAAACGGACTTTATTTGAGGCATGTAAAAAGCTCAGTATGTTGGTCACTTGGTATGGTTTGTGATCACTGTGAAACATGTGCGGGTCGTTGACCTTCACTTGACAAGTGACAGATGACGTTCCAGAAGATTTCACAACATTGTTGTGATGTCTGCTGGTGCTACAGAATGTGATGTTATGTTGTAGAATAAATAAGGTGAGTTTTCCGTTTAATTTTCAATAAATTCACCCCACGTACTGCCACAACGGCGGTAATGCAGTATTTCCTCAAAGGTCAAGGTACCCAAATTTGCCACATTGGCACCCTAAGTGTCATCACCTGATTTTGACAACCAATGATGATAGATGGTGATTTCGTTTTCCAGAATGCCAATTCAGGCTCCACAGTGGACGGAGTTCCTGTCTTGTCCCGTATGCTGCAATGCATTCGATGTTGCCCTCCGTAGCCCAATCAGTTTGGGCTGCGGCCACACGGTATGCAAAGCCTGCCTTTCAAACCTCCACCGGAAGCAATGCCCCTTCGACCAAACCACAATTACCATTGAAATTGAAAATCTACCAGTAAACACTGCCCTGCTACAACTAGTGGGGCCGCTCATTAAGAAAGACGATGAAACGCTCGACCAGAAGATTGTTGCTAGGGAGAATTTGTCACACTATCAGGAGTCAAGAAAATGCGTGGAGGAGTTAGCCATGTACCTCAAGCCCCATCCAAACGGGAATGTTTGTGGAAGTGGAAGTATTCTTTCCAGGCCTATGCAGAGGAAACTGGTGACTTTGATTAACTGTCAACTTGTGGAGGATGAGGGTAGGACTAGGGCTATGAGGGCTGCGAGGTCACTCGGGGAGCGTACTGTTACTGAGCTTATTTTGCAACATCAAAATCCTCAACAGTTGTCCGCTAATTTGTGGGCTGCTGTTAGGGCGAGAGGATGTCAGTTTCTGGGACCAGGTAAGATTCGTATCTTTACTATTTTATTTTTACTTTCTAAGAACTTAACATCTGTGAAAAGTAAATTATAAATAAGAGCGCTTAATTCTAAGGGCTACTTTTACCATGTCTGAGTTATGTCAACTTGGGGTGTGTTGCTATGGCATAACCAATGAGACCGTCAATGTCGTGACAACCAACCCTAAGTAAATGAGCTTGGGTGCACACTGCACAAACCATGAGATGACGCTTACAGGTTTCTGTAAAATTACATCTCACTGTCGAAGTTTCATGAGAAAACTAGTGTTCTTTGCAAAACCGCCGTTAACTCTGTTGCTTTATCATCATTTGACAAAAATTTAATTTTTGAAAATATGTAAAATAACCTTTTTATTCTCGATTTATGAGTCTATGCACTTGCTTTTGCTTGATCTTTTTTTTATTTGATCACTAGCTACTACCCTGCATGTGAATATTCTTTTTGCACGATTATATGAGTGACTCACTTAATCTCACCAATTTGACTGGTCAAAATTTAAATGAACCAATCAATCATATTGATGACATTAAGTGGGTCACTCAGACAGTTGTCCAAAATAATGCTATAAATAAGTATACAGTGTGTCTCATTGTAACTGGAACCACCCAAATATTTCGGTTAATATCGAGCAAATTAATTCGCTTTTTTTTCTGCATGTAGAGCTTCAAAATTTGCAACTATGTAATGGCTTCAGCTTTTTTTATCCCGAAATCTTAGCCCACTGCGATTAATTAAAGAGGACAAAAACAGCGAAATCGTATTAGGCATTTTTTTATCGAAAAATTTTATTAAGAAAAGTTGCTTAGGATGACCTCAAATGGGTTAGTGCGGAGTTTCAGACCAAAATAAAGATGTTGAATTTCTGGAGGAAAAACTGAAAAATATCGAAAACTTCATTATTTTTACAACAAAAGGGTTGCTGTGTAATTAAAAACAACTGAAATGAGTGTTTGACAGTTGCTGTCAGTTATGCCTGGGCAAAATTTAACAATCGCAAAAAAAGTTGGAATTATTAAGATTATTATTTATTTTATTAGCTTATAATTTCAAGTTTTTCTGCGATTGTTAAATTTTACCCAGCTATAGCTAACAACAAATGTCAAACAAACGTATTTCAATTGTTTTTTTATTACACAGCAACCCTTTTGTTGCAAAAATATTGGAAGTTTTCGAAATTTTTGATTCTTTCCTCCAGAAATTCAACATTTCTATTTAGGCCTGAAAGTTCGGATTTACCCATTTCGAGTCATCCTGAGCAACTTTCTTAATAAACTTTTTCTGTAAAAAAATGCAGAATATGATTTTGCTATTTTTGGCCTCTTTAATTAATATCATTAGGCTGAGATTTCGGAATAACAAAAAGGTGAAGAATTACACAGATGCAGATTCTGGAGCTCTACATGTGCAAAAAAAGAGCGAATTGATTCGCTCAATATTAACCGAAATATTTGTGTGGTTCCAGTTAAAATGAGACACACTGTATTAACGTGCATTGTAGTATGGAGTGATCAAATCAGTGGTCGGAAGTAATGCATTACAAGTAATACATTACTTCCGACTTCCGACCATTACAAGTAATGCATTACTTTTTTTAAATAGTAATGGGTAATTGTAATGCATTACATTTTTTTAGTAATTGTAATGGAAAAGCATTACATTTTTTTAGTAATTGTAATGGAAAAGCATTACTTTTTCCATTACTTTTTTAACCCTTAATTGATAAACTCAAAAATAAAACTTATGAAAAATGTAATTCTGTGAAATGAAATAACCACCACAGGAAGTAGCTAGGTACTACTGATATCATAGTTAACCCTAACCCAGTGGGATTCTGTTTACCTACCGTCTCCAAAGCAAACATTGATGCATTCTGAAGAGGTTTTCCTGCTATTTTAGTGCCGTAGCAGAATGCGGAGGTACTCTTGTCTTAGCTTATTCGCTCGCTCGCTCGCTCGCTCGATCGCTCCTCAGTCTATCCGTCGGATAACTTGAGAACGGATTGAGATATCGAGCTGAAACTTGGTAGGCAGCTTCGTCTCCCGAAAAGTAAGGCGGGGATTGCTTTTGGGCCATATCGGACCAAGGGGGTGGGAGCTAGGGGTGAAAAACCGAAAAACTACTAATTGCAATAACTCGAGAACTAGTGGAGATATCTTGCTGAAAATTAGTATGCACGTTCGACCTTCAAGTCTGTTGAAAGTGAGGGGGTGCCAATTTCGGGGGATGAAATTTAGGGGATGAAAACCACAAAAAATATGATAACTCCGCAAGGGTTGCACGCAGCTGTCGGAAACTCAACATACACACATATATCGGTGAAATCTTGTGGGGGATGCGTTTTTTCGTAAAATCGAACAAATGGGGTGGAAATTAGGGGTAGCAACTCGAAATTCCGCTTAATAAGTACTAGTCGAAATTGGCGTCATTCGATAGCTTTCCATTAATTATTCAAAAAAGGTGTCATTCATATTTTGCGAAAAACCACCCTTATAGGCGCTACAACCCCTAACATGCAGAAACACAAAAATACGAGAACTCAAAAACTACTCAACGTATCAAGGCAGACTTTGGTTTGTGAATTTCCAGTGACATTATAGGTGGATGGACAAATTTTCAAAAATATCTAACAAAGGGGATGAAATTTAAGGGTTGAAACTTGAAATTTCTTCAAGTAAATGGTAGCCTAAAATTACGGGGTTCGATAGATTTCGGTCAACTATTGAAAAAAGGTCTTATGAGTTTTCAATCTAAAACCAACCCCTGGGCCATTAACCACCCCTAACTCTTTGCAAGTCGATAATTATATTTTATTTATTTTTTCTGAAACCCTATTGGTTTATTTATGAACAACTGAAGTCAGTAAATACGCAAGGAGTTATGTCACACCGGAAAAATAAACTCACCCCTGTAAATCATAAAGGGGTGAAATCATGAGGTGTTGAAAACATGAATCTACAAATTACCTTAATTTTTAAACGAATTGGGTTAGGGTGGTGAAATTGAAAACACAACTTCCTTTAGGGCATGTGGGGGTGGTGAAATAGGGGGTTGGAGTTTAGGGTTTGAAACGTCCATAAAGCCCTGTAATTTGACACAGAGAAGCAATATCTTCTGCGAAACTGTGACATCTTACACACTGCATCTTCGAGAAGGGAAGATCGAATTTTAGGAGAAAATTATCGAAGGGGATGAAAGTTAGGGGTGGAAACTCGAATTTTCAATGAAGAATGTATAGTTGAAAATATTACCATTCGATAGCTTTCTATTGATGGTACAAAAAAGGTCTTATTCATCATTCGCGAAAAACGACCCTTAAAGGCGGTACAACCCCCTAACATGCCGAAACAAAAAAATGCGAGAACTCAAAAACTGCTCAACGTATCAGGGCTAAATTTGATGTGGTAATTTACAGCGCCACTGTAGGCGGATGGGCAAATTTTCATTAATATCTAACAAGGGGGATGAAATTTAAGGGTTGAAACTGGAAATTTTTTCATCTAAGTGGTGGAATAAAATTATGGAGTTCAATAGATTTCGGTCAACCATTGAAAAAAGTCTTATGAGTCTTCATCCTAAAACCAACCCCTACGCTACTAACAACCTCTAAGCCCTAGCAAGCGGAGTAAATATATTTCATTTATTTTTTTTTGCTTTCTTCTAATTTGTTATTAATTTAAAGTGATTTTCATTAATTTTTGACCCATCCACAATTTTTCAACCCCTTTCATGATATGTGAACCCTCAAAGAGCAAAATTTACCCAGACCGCTTCTTTTTCGGGTGATTTCCGCTGGTTAATTTTGTAAAATTCGCGCAGTTTTGCCTTATGAATTGTTCTTGCCTTTTTCACTTTTTCGACCCCTTCGCAATGTTTCAACCCCCAAAAGTCAAATTTGCATAATTGGCTTATTTTCGTGTTATTTTCTGTAATTCTACTTAATTACGATTAATTTTCATCCCTTTTAACTTTTCATCACCCTTTACAATTTTTCAACCCCCTAAGTGTTTATTTTGCAAAATTCACATAATTTAGTTTTCCTTCGGTAATAAATTGAACTCAATTGGATTATGTTTATCTTTTTCACTTTTCCAACCCCCTTCGCAACATTTCAACCCCCAAAATCTAAATTTGTATAATTGGTTTACTTTCGTGTTATTTTCTGTAATTCTGCTTAATTACGATTAATTCTCATCCACTTTGACGTTTCATCCCCCTTTACAATTTTTCAACCCCCTAGGTGTTAGTTTTGCTAAATTCGGATATTTTCGTTTTTCTTCTGTAATAAATTGAACCCATTTGGATGATGATTAAATTTTTCACTTTTTTCATCCCCCTTCGCAATGTTTCAAGTCTTCAAATGCTAAATTTACATAATTGGGTTAATTTGGTGTTATTTTCCGTAATTTTACTTAGCCACGGTTAATCCTGATACCTTTTGATTTTTCATCCACCTTTACGATTTTTCAACCCCCTAAGTGCTAATTTTGCAAAATTCGCATAATTTCGTTTTTCGACGGTTATAAAATTGAACGCATTTGGGATTCAGTTTACCTTTTACAATTTTTCAGTTTCCTTCGCAATAGGTAGGTATAAGTGCTTCTTTCAACCCCCACAAAAGTTTTAATTGCATAATTTGGTTATTTTAGTGTTTTATTTCGTAATTCTACTTAATCCACACTTCATTTTCATTCCTCTTGACTTTTCATCACCTTTTTTCATTACCTTGGACTTCTCATTCCCTTTTTCAACCCCCTTAGTGCTAATTCTACATACCTACTTCGCAAATATGATGTTTTTTTGTTAACTCTCTACTGTTTAATTATGTACGGCCAATTTTCATAATTTCGTCTTTTTAACACCACTGTGCGTCTGCGGAGGCACTACTACTAGGTGCAGATTTATAAAATCTGCACCCGACTCCACCAGTAAATTCAGCTCGCCCCTACATACACATTAACAAGGTAAACATCTACAGGGACACACATCGCATTGATATACATCTTTCGTTGGCTTTTTAAGTAGCGATATTCTCTGCAATTACTCCTGATTAAATATTTCTACAGAATTGAAATAATTTCCTAGCTGAAGAAAATAAAACTAACTTTAGCCATCTCAAGCAGTGGTAAATTTTGAAACGCAATTGTTATTCAAATTAAATTAAAATTAAATAATAAATTTACTGTTTTAAAATAATACACCTACAATTTTTTTATAACGTGGCATTTTTTAAAATTCCAATTAGAGTTGGCCCTGTCTGGAATGACGTATGTTTCAATTTACTGCAGATCTCAAAATCTGTCAGCTACAATTAATTTAAGAAATTTCACGTTAAAAGTAATGTATAAAGTAATGCATTACATTTAAAGCAGTCTCAAGGGGTGAAGTTTCTGGGATTATACTTAGACGCTGATATGGGATGGAAAACGCACATAGATAAAGTTTGCACCTCACTGTCGAGTGCATGTTATGCCTTGTATCGCCTAAAGTCAGTGGCTAATCATGAAACTCTAATGGCATACTACTATGCCCACATATATTCAAAAATAGATTATGGCATACTATTCTGGGGTTCATCGCGTTATGGAATTGCGGTGTTCCGCCTGCAGAAACGAGCTTTAAGAACTATTGTCGGACTATCCCGTAGATCCTCTTGTCGGCTGGCATTTAGGAGTCGTAGAATGTTGACTGTTCCAAGCATGTATATTTTTCGGCTCTTGTTGTTTGTTAAGGGCAGGGAAAATCAGTTTGCTCGCAATAGCTTCTATCACGACTATAATACCAGACACAATAGAGACTTCGTCATCCCAGGCCATAGCTCAACTACCTTTGAAGGTTCGTTTGTTTATATGGGGCTCAAATTGTTTAACTGCCTGCCAATCCATGTCAGAGAAATGAAAGATTTTCGTCGATTTAAATCAGAGATTCTGGGGTTCTTGCTCTGCCATGCGTTTTACGACGTTGATGAATTTTCAAATTTTAACTTGACCCTTTTCGCCCCACCGCCACCAAATAAGGTTATGTTTTAAATATATGTTATTATTTATATGTAGTTGTGTTCAATATACTATCCATGTTGTACTTGCTACTAGTTCAGCTTTGTTATCTTTTGTATTTTCTGTGTTTCTATAGTGTATGTAAGAGAATTTGTGACGTATCCGATACTGGTGTATAATACTAGTCCCATGGAAGAATAAATATTATTATTATTATTATTATTATTAAGTAATTGTAATTGTAATGCATTACTTTTTGAAAAAACTAATTAGTAATATTGTAATGCATTACAATTTCGACGAAGTAATGTGTAATGGTAATGAATTACTTTTTAAAAGTAATGTTCCGATCACTGGATCAAATAATAAAAAAAAAACGAAGTGAGGTTATGAAACCTTTTAAAATAAGTAATAATTCTAAAATTTAATTAAATATCTTTGTTTTATTCCAAAAGAAACAGTTAAAGCCCTTAAATGAGCAACAAAATTTGAAATCAAGAGAGCCATGAAATTTTAATTGCACGTCGAAACTTTCCTGATAGATAGTTACATCTCACTAATACTAATGTTAGATACACTATTTCCTAGGTAACAAGATATTATCAATGAAAATTTAATATTGTTGTATCTTATTGTTACCTAGGAAACAGTGTATCTAACATTAAGTTACCTTATGAAGCAATTCAGAGCTGAAATCTGATTGGTCCTCTCAAATCTGTTATAACTCGAGAACTATTGGACCCTTGAAATTTTCAAAAACACGAATCGACTCAAAATTTTATCCTGAATATTCCATTAAAATACGGTGCGAGTGTTCTGAGACAGCCTGTATACTATTTATCGAACAACAATCTGCCATAAGGTGATGTACATATTTTGAAATCATCAGACACTAAAGTGTGTTAAACATATTTTTAAAGCATTATTCTTAAGTTTACTTTTTAGTTATTTTACGCGACCCGCTCACTTCAACCAGTATTAGTGAGATGTATCACGGCTCTTTTGATCATACTTATATTTAGGTAAAAACACATAATTATACGAACATAAGCAAATAAGGCAATACCTTAAAATCTCGATAAAGCTACCAAAAATTACTGGTGCTGCTATCAAAGCTTTTTATTCTTTTCAGTATTTTGAAAGGCTTTTATGAAGACACAAAGGTTTTATAAAAGTTTTAAATAAGTGCTAGATGACTTAAGAATGCGGTTCTTTAAGGGAGAGCAGCTTTAAAGGAACTTTTCTCTGAGAGTTTTATAGCTACCTTTTGTGTCTCATTTTAACTGGAACCACACAAATATTTCTGTTAATTTTAACCGAATCAATGCGTTCTTTTTTTCTGCATGTAGAGCTCCAAAATCTGCACCTGTATAATACTCAACTTTTTGTATAAACCGAAACCCCAGCCTACTGCCATTTAATAAAGAGGCCAAAAATGACGAAATCGTATTAGGCATTTTTTTATCGAAAAATTTTATAAAGAAAAGTTGCCCAGGGTCGCTCCAAATGGCTAAATCCGAAGTTTCAGGAAAAAATAAAAATATTGAATTTCTTGAGGAAGAATCATAAAATAACGAAAACGTCAATATTTTTGCAACATAATGTGTGATATAAAATAAAAAAACAATGGAAGCGCTGTTTGTGGCACATTGCAACATTAGTTGGGGTGTCCCTTGAAATCGTTAAGAAAAAGGAAAATCTTACACTATCTTAATAATTTCAACTTTTTCTGCGATTGTTAAGTTTTATTTATCCATAGCCGATAGCAAATGTCAAATCAATTCATTTCAATTGTTTTTTTATTCCACAACACCCATGATGTTGCAAAAATATTGAACTTTTCGTTATTTTGTGATTCTTCCTCAAGAAATTCAACATTTTTATTTTTTCCTGAAATTTCGGATTTAGCCATTTGGAGCCATCCTGAGCAACTTTTCCTTATAAGATTTTTCGATAAAAAATGCCTAATACGATTTCGTCATTTTTGGCCTCTATTAAATCGCAGTAGGCTGATGGGATTTCGGTCTATAAAAAAAGTGAAGTATCACGCAGGTGCAGATTTTGGAGCTCTACATGCAGATTGATTCGGTTAAAATTAACCGAAATATTTGGGTTGTTCCAGTTAAAATGAGACACACTGTATATTTAAATAAATATCCAAAACCAAAAGTAACCAAATAAAGGGAGACTGGAAAACAAATGTTTGACACTAATGACAGTTAAAGCCTATTTTTTTCTACAACCTCCTACACCATTTGAACAACAAAACTTGAGATCAACAGACCCGTGAAATTTTACTCGCATATTTACATATCACTAATACTAATTGAAGCCGTATACAATATAAGGTTGGTGGCGTAAAATTTTGTTAGCTCGATTACAATTTCACGGCTTTCTTGATCTCAAGTTTTGTTGTTCGGATGGTATGTACTTAGTTCTTTAGATAAACTGGACCCCTTTATTTTTTAAAATTAATAACGGCAGATAATTTACCGTTTTCAGCCATGCAAGAGGAGGTCTTAAAACTAGTCTTATTGGCCCTAGAAGACGGTTCAGCTTTGTCTCGCAAAGTGCTCGTAATGTTCGTAGTCCAACGTCTAGAACCCCATTTTCCACAAGCTTCAAAAACCAGCATAGGTCACGTCGTCCAACTTTTATACCGAGCCTCCTGCTTCAAGGTAAAAACCTACCCTTAAGTTTTTTTGTTTTTGTAAATAATGGTTCAAGGTGTCAAAACGAGAGGGGGACTCGTCCTTAATGCAACTGAAAGAAGAATTTCGAACTTACGAAGCCCTTCGGAGGGAACACGACGCCCAAATCGTCCAAATCGCCACGGAAGCGGGTTTAAGAATAGCACCGGATCAATGGTCGGCGTTGCTTTATGGAGATACGGCTCATAAATCTCACATGCAAAGCATAATAGATAAGTTACAAACGCCTCAATCTTTTGCTCAATCTGTGCAAGAACTGGTAATTGCTCTCCAGAGGACCGGTGATCCGGGGAAGTTGTCTGTTTTGAGGAAGCCGTTGGAATTGCTTGCCGGTATTGATCCCAGCCCCGGTAAGTTTCTACTAAACAATAATAATATTTTTTTTTTGTTTCTCCATTAAATTCGAGAATTAAGCTCACTTATAGTTGCAAAACATGTCTAAAAATACTGAAGGAATACTTTTAAAGAAGAATTAAAGTACTTTTCGGTTTAATTTAAGCACGTGTTCATCCAAATCGGATAAGAAATAGCCGAGTTATTCCCAAAAATATTTCGTCCGGTTTTTTAGGACATACGTTAGGTGGCGCTGTGTCATAAACCACTAACCGCGGAGTAGAGAGACAAAAGTAATGATCAGGTCTGCGAAATTTTGACACCTGACTTCATTTACATCTACATGTAGTTTTTACCGGCAAAAAAATATTCGGATTTCAAAATGGAGTTAAAAAAAATTAAAAGTGTCGAATCTTGAATAATTATAACCTTGAGAAGTGATAGAGAGTTTTAACGCCCTCTACCGGAAGAATGGTCAAATGAGCACAAGAGAAGCGAGGGCACTTTGCAGCGACCGACTCACTTTCAAGCCCGGGACCTTCAAATTGCCAGCTACGGCAAAGGAATTGTATTTAAACCGATTTAAATACCTGAATCTTTCGAGCCACCATTCAAAAACTTCGGACCGGTTTCGGGTTACTTGACCCTCATCAGCGAAGTGCATTTGAATGGTGGCTCGAGAGATTCAGCTCCAAAGACTTTATTACAAGTCGGCGATGTTTTGAGAAGTGATAGAGAGTTTTAACGCCCTCTACCGGAAGAATGGTCAAATGAGCACAAGAGAAGCGAGGGCACTTTGCAGCGACCGACTCACTTTCAAGCCCGGGACCTTCAAATTGCCAGCTACGGCAAAGGAATTGTATTTAAACCGATTTAAATACCTGAATCTTTCGAGCCACCATTCAAAAACTTCGGACCGGTTTCGGGTTACTTGACCCTCATCAGCGAAGTGCATTTGAATGGTGGCTCGAGAGATTCAGCTCCAAAGACTTTATTACAAGTCGGCGATGTTTTGAGAAGTGATAGAGAGTTTTAACGCCCTCTACCGGAAGAATGGTCAAATGAGCACAAGAGAAGCGAGGGCACTTTGCAGCGACCGACTCACTTTCAAGCCCGGGACCTTCAAATTGCCAGCTACGGCAAAGGAATTGTATTTAAACCGATTTAAATACCTGAATCTTTCGAGCCACCATTCAAAAACTTCGGACCGGTTTCGGGTTACTTGACCCTCATCAGCGAAGTGCATTTGAATGGTGGCTCGAGAGATTCAGCTCCAAAGACTTTATTACAAGTCGGCGATGTTTTGAGAAGTGATAGAGAGTTTTAACGCCCTCTACCGGAAGAATGGTCAAATGAGCACAAGAGAAGCGAGGGCACTTTGCAGCGACCGACTCACTTTCAAGCCCGGGACCTTCAAATTGCCAGCTACGGCAAAGGAATTGTATTTAAACCGATTTAAATACCTGAATCTTTCGAGCCACCATTCAAAAACTTCGGACCGGTTTCGGGTTACTTGACCCTCATCAGCGAAGTGCATTTGAATGGTGGCTCGAGAGATTCAGCTCCAAAGACTTTATTACAAGTCGGCGATGTTTTGAGAAGTGATAGAGAGTTTTAACGCCCTCTACCGGAAGAATGGTCAAATGAGCACAAGAGAAGCGAGGGCACTTTGCAGCGACCGACTCACTTTCAAGCCCGGGACCTTCAAATTGCCAGCTACGGCAAAGGAATTGTATTTAAACCGATTTAAATACCTGAATCTTTCGAGCCACCATTCAAAAACTTCGGACCGGTTTCGGGTTACTTGACCCTCATCAGCGAAGTGCATTTGAATGGTGGCTCGAGAGATTCAGCTCCAAAGACTTTATTACAAGTCGGCGATGTTTTGAGAAGTGATAGAGAGTTTTAACGCCCTCTACCGGAAGAATGGTCAAATGAGCACAAGAGAAGCGAGGGCACTTTGCAGCGACCGACTCACTTTCAAGCCCGGGACCTTCAAATTGCCAGCTACGGCAAAGGAATTGTATTTAAACCGATTTAAATACCTGAATCTTTCGAGCCACCATTCAAAAACTTCGGACCGGTTTCGGGTTACTTGACCCTCATCAGCGAAGTGCATTTGAATGGTGGCTCGAGAGATTCAGCTCCAAAGACTTTATTACAAGTCGGCGATGTTTTGAGAAGTGATAGAGAGTTTTAACGCCCTCTACCGGAAGAATGGTCAAATGAGCACAAGAGAAGCGAGGGCACTTTGCAGCGACCGACTCACTTTCAAGCCCGGGACCTTCAAATTGCCAGCTACGGCAAAGGAATTGTATTTAAACCGATTTAAATACCTGAATCTTTCGAGCCACCATTCAAAAACTTCGGACCGGTTTCGGGTTACTTGACCCTCATCAGCGAAGTGCATTTGAATGGTGGCTCGAGAGATTCAGCTCCAAAGACTTTATTACAAGTCGGCGATGTTTTGAGAAGTGATAGAGAGTTTTAACGCCCTCTACCGGAAGAATAGTCAAATGAGCACAAGAGAAGCGAGGGCACTTTGCAGCGACCGACTCACTTTCAAGCCCGGGACCTTCAAATTGCCAGCTACGGCAAAGGAATTGAATTTAAACCGATTTAAATACCTGAATCTTTCGAGCCACCATTCAAAAACTTCGGACCGGTTTCGGGTTACTTGACCCTCATCAGCGAAGTGCATTTGAATGGTGGCTCGAGAGATTCAGCTCCAAAGACTTTATTACAAGTCGGCGATGTTTTGAGAAGTGATAGAGAGTTTTAACGCCCTCTACCGGAAGAATGGTCAAATGAGCACAAGAGAAGCGAGGGCACTTTGCAGCGACCGACTCACTTTCAAGCCCGGGACCTTCAAATTGCCAGCTACGGCAAAGGAATTGTATTTAAACCGATTTAAATACCTGAATCTTTCGAGCCACCATTCAAAAACTTCGGACCGGTTTCGGGTTACTTGACCCTCATCAGCGAAGTGCATTTGAATGGTGGCTCGAGAGATTCAGCTCCAAAGACTTTATTACAAGTCGGCGATGTTTTGAGAAGTGATAGAGAGTTTTAACGCCCTCTACCGGAAGAATAGTCAAATGAGCACAAGAGAAGCGAGGGCACTTTGCAGCGACCGACTCACTTTCAAGCCCGGGACCTTCAAATTGCCAGCTACGGCAAAGGAATTGTATTTAAACCGATTTAAATACCTGAATCTTTCGAGCCACCATTCAAAAACTTCGGACCGGTTTCGGGTTACTTGACCCTCATCAGCGAAGTGCATTTGAATGGTGGCTCGAGAGATTCAGCTCCAAAGACTTTATTACAAGTCGGCGATGTTTTGAGAAGTGATAGAGAGTTTTAACGCCCGAAAGATTCAGGTATTTAAATCGGTTTAAATACAATTCCTTTGCCGTAGCTGGCAATTTGAAGGTCCCGGGCTTGAAAGTGAGTCGGTCGCTGCAAAGTGCCCTCGCTTCTCTTGTGCTCATTTGACCATTCTTCCGGTAGAGGGCGTTAAAACTCTCTATCACTTCTCAAAACATCGCCGACTTGTAATAAAGTCTTTGGAGCTGAATCTCTCGAGCCACCATTCAAATGCACTTCGCTGATGAGGGTCAAGTAACCCGAAACCGGTCCGAAGTTTTTGAATGGTGACTCGAAAGATTCAGGTATTTAAATCGGTTTAAATACAATTCCTTTGCCGTAGCTGGCAATTTGAAGGTCCCGGGCTTGCAAGTGAGTCGGTCGCTGCAAAGTGCCCTCGCTTCTCTTGTGCTCATTTGACCATTCTTCCGGTAGAGGGCGTTAAAACTCTCTATCACTTCTCAAAACATCGCCGACTTGTAATAAAGTCTTTGGAGCTGAATCTCTCGAGCCACCATTCAAATGCACTTCGCTGATGAGGGTCAAGTAACCCGAAACCGGTCCGAAGTTTTTGAATGGTGGCTCGAAAGATTCAGGTATTTAAATCGGTTTAAATTATAACCTTGTTAATGATTTTTGAAGAAAATTTGGATTGACATTTTCAAAGACCGTTCATAGCTTGACAGTTAATGAAATTGTTACTGACAATCGTGACTATACAACGATTAAGTTGTCCACATTCTCAAAAACGGATATAACGCTAAAGTGCTAATTATCCGGTTAATAACGGAAAAAATGCGCTAGCCCATCATCGTCAGTTACATCTCACTAACCATAATTTTAACTTTAAGGGAAGTTTAAAATAATAAGAATGAAGTTAATTAATGGTAAAAATTTAATTATTCCCATGTTAAGTGTCATTTAAGCTTTGGTGATATGGTCATTAAACTGTTATTAGTGAGAATATTATGTAAAATCTCTACGTGTTATTAAAATTTCACGGCTCTCTTAATCTAAAATTTTGTTATTTACGACGATTTTAACTACTGTTGCCTTAGGGTCGGTTTATCGATGCTCAGTTTCAGCAAACTGAAAGTCAAATACCTAGCAACTAGCGTTCTGATTGGCTACAATCTGTCAGGTTGAAGTTAGCTGAGCATTGATCAACCGGCCCTCAATTAGTTAAACGACCATTTTTGTAATTTAACGGTAGGAGTCCATCGTTTGAAGATGGCAACGTCGCAATTTTCTGTACTGAGACAAACAGTAGTATTCGCCATAAGGCTATATACATATTTTTATAGTTTCACAAAGTTTTAGTAATGGGGAATGACGGTACTTTTGAATTATTGATCTGATTTAACTGGTTATTTCCGTCTTTTGTGACCATTCTCTCTTCAGGTTTATGCATTATTTCTTTGTTTTGAATAGTGTGTTGCTGACTATTTACATCGTTTTTCAACATTTGGCAGTGAGGTTTAAAATTGTAGAACATAACCTTACTTTTATAAACTGTATTTCGTATAAATAAGAATGATCCTTCAATGTTCAGATTTATTCAAATTATCAACACTAAATATACAGTGTTTCCCACTTAAGATAAAAACAGTCTCATATTTCGGTTGGTTTTCGCTCGTTTTTTTTGGACACACGCTACATTTTTTGAGCTATTTTGAAAGTTTGCGTAAAACAAAGTTTTAGTGCCGTAGCAGTATACGAAGCACTTTTGTTTTTGCTTATTCGCTCGTTCGGCGTATCGGTCCTCACTCTGTCCGTCAGATAACTTGAGAAAGGATTGAGATATCGTGCTGAAACTTGGTAGTATACAGCTTTGTCTACCGAAAAGTAAGGCTTTTCGGGCATATTAGACCTAGGGGGTGCGATTTAGCGGTGAAAAACGAAAAAGCTATTAATTGCAATATCTCGAGCAGTAGTGGAGGTATCTTATTAAGCGCTTTCCTTTTAGGTGTTTGTTGCTCTAGAGCTACAAGCACTGAAGCAACTTCGAGCTGCCCTAAAAGGAACACGTATTTCAGGGGATTATTCACCGCGTGAGTGACACTTGCGTTGTTTGACAGATAACCTAACCGCATCAGAAGTCAATAGTAAAATAATCGCCCATTTCGCAAGCTGATGCCATAGTGGCGGAGTAGAGATGAAGGCGATGCAAAAATTTTTAAAAGGCACAGGTAAAATGTTGGAGAAAACCACGGAAAACTACTCAGCTCATATTGACAATGACAAACTACGCACTGCGCATGCGGGGGCTTGTTGCAGCAGCTCCAGCGTTGGTGCTTGAGGGGAAGGGGGAAGGCAGATCGAGTAACTCTGGGGCAAAATGCACAAGTAAAAGGAACACGGGGCGAATTATTCTTGAACAGTTCGGAGTTGCACCCTGTGCTAAAAGGAAAGCGACTATTGAAACTTGTCTGTTGAAGGTGAAGGGGTGTCAATTTCAGGGGACTGTTTCGGTCAACTATTGAAAGAAGTTCTTATGAGTTTTCAACCTAAAACCAATCCCTAGGCTATTGACAACCCCTAATATTTTGCAAGCGGATAAATACATTTTATTTATTTTTCTGAAATCCTATTGATTTATTTATGAAAATATGTGGACAATTTGAGAGTTCCCATTTAATTTCCAACACTTTTGAAAGTTAAGGCAAAGTTTTTTGAAGGTTAATTCGTTTATTTTCCGAACTATTTTGAAAGTTAATGCAAACTTCCACTGTATAAATCGCATATAATTTTATTGTCCAGTTGATAATCAAACTCTCGAATCATCAACTGCCGGAAAACACCAACTTGAACATGATTGTTTCTGCACAGAAAATAGTGACAGTGCGATATTTCAGAATCCCCGACGCCATCCTGGAAGGAATGCAGTGAAGCCCTCGAGGGGGTGAGACAAGTAGTGGCAGGTCTAGTGGAATTTATTCATCAGCACGGCAGCAGAAAACTGCAAGACACTAATCATTCTCAACATGCCAAATACAAAATAAGCATGTGCAGGGACTTAACTTTGCGAGGAAACTGTCCACGCGGTACGAACTGCACATTCGCCCATTCCAACGAGGAACTTGAAAAGTAAGCAAATTTTTTTTTTCCAATATCGACCCATTTCCTTCGATTTTAATGCCTGATTTTCGTATGCTAAAATTTGATTTTAATACCCCACTATCAAAATCAGGGAGTAGAAATTTGTGGAAATCAGGGATTACAAATTTTTAATTCCTGATTTTGAAGGACTAACAATTTTTAATCCCTGCTTTTAAGGGAATACAAATTTTGATTCCCCGAGTTTTTTTTGGCATTAAACTAATAGTATAGTGTATTTATACGAAATACCGGTGGGACCCGAACATTTAAAAAACCAAGATGAAACCTTCTCGCTAGACTGATCAGGATTTATGAAAATTTTCAAATTTACTCTATTTGTCCAACGAACTGACGTGGAATGTTGATTTTCTTTTGCAGTTAACTTGTTAGAAACATTTTAAGACATATTTAATTTAGCTCTCACCAAAAAATCGAAAAGGTTCTTCGTTATAACAACTGTCCAGGGAGTTGACCGGTTTTGATGAAACTTTCAACGTCGACGCAGGTCCATTTGGGGTTGATGCCTACTGCTTTGAAGACCGAACGGAGAACTGAAAGTATCCGGAAATGCAGAAAACTTTGAGTGGCAAATATCTCAGTTGTTCTTCGACTTTAGCCAAAATATGCCCTATGCAATGTTGTGGAATATCTAATTCTCTACATAAAGGTAAGGTAATATGCATTTTTTTTTGTACGATCGTTGGTTTTGATGCTACAGTCGGAAGAAATTGGGGTAAATTGGGGTAAATTCCATGCTACTTTAAACTTTAAAACACAAACGTGACAAAACACTGTTCTCGTCTTCTGAAGTTAAGAGGTCTAACTGAGTGAGTCTGAGGCTCAAGGCCAACAGAGAGGACAAGACGTGAGGAAGTTTCGGACGTATACAGTCGTGGCACAAAGTGACTAAAATCTAAAGCGATTTAATTTCTTTGTAATATGGCGATAAGGTCAATATAGGGTCGAAAATCTTAGATGTAGATACCATTTTTACGAAAAATGTTATTTTAATGGCGATGAGCTTCGTTGACCTTGTAGGTTATTCATTTGCGATAAATTGGCGACATCAATCGATAAAACCTACCGTCTGCCGTCTCTAAGACTGCCAATTTTTTTTTATTACATTGTCGATTCTACTGCATTTGAAGTGTTCCCCTCAAAATAAATGTCAACCTATCCCATCGAATATTTATTTTGAAAGAAACACTTAGTATGCAACGACATAGACGTTGTAATGAAAGAAAAAAAAATCGGACTTGAGAGTTGAGTACTGAAGTCTTTCGACTGTAACGCCAAAACTATAAATCGTAGAAAAAAGGCGGTCTCGGAGA
This sequence comes from Pycnomerus fuliginosus, assembly GCA_963924575.1. Lineage (NCBI taxonomy): Eukaryota > Metazoa > Arthropoda > Insecta > Coleoptera > Zopheridae > Pycnomerus > Pycnomerus fuliginosus. The sequence goes on from OZ004618.1 coordinate 2,589,982, forward strand.
CGGCAGGAACTTCTACGCCGCACTGCATTGGATTAATAACAGCAGCATTTATTAAATTTTTAAATATTTAAAATAAGAAAGTTGCTATGCCAAAAGGGCACTTCGGGTTGACTGATCGGCTTCAAAATCTAATCAGCTCCTCTCCCGCACAGACAATAAAATAAATTGCCACTAAAATGACATTTTTCGAAAAAATGGCACTAAGGTTTTCGGCTTGAAAAAAAATCAGTTATCAAATCCGCTAATAAAAATATACATTTATGCATAGTTTTTTTTTCACGGCACCATTTTTTGGTCAAAAGGGCCCAAGTGTGAATACATTTTTAGAAGCAGAATTTGAAGAGCATTCATATGGTAATGCGAAAAATGGGGGTTTGCATTTAAATTTTTAAAGTTGACGTGCCAAAAGGCACTTTCCGTGAGCCGGTGTAGCCCAGATTCTAATCAGCACCTACAAATCTCCCACTGAATATGTGTACCAAATTTCATCAAAATCAGTTCAGTAGTTTCGGCTGTAGCGTGTCCACAGACACACGGACAGACACACACACAGACACACAGACACACATTTTTCAAAAATAGGTTTTTTGGGTTCCTGGGACCCCGAAACGTAAAGATTTGATGTCAGTTCAATTTCGAATTTTTGATCGATTTTATACAGGGTGTTTCACGACGAGCGGCAGTTAGCCGTATCTCGAAAAGTACTTCGATTGGTGTGGAGAAAATTTGCACACTAAGGTTTTAGCGGAAGCCGAATTCAATGAAAATATTTTGAGTTTGATGGCACTTCCGGTTTTACCGGAAACAGAATTGTTGAATTTTAGGTAAAGTTTCATCAGAAAATGGTATACCTAAAGTCAGCCGTTCTTGAGAAAATTAAGTCTTTCAAAAATTTTTACCAAAAACAATGTTAACTTCAAAAAATTACATCTTCGTTGTGGTGCCAATTATGGAAACGAAATTACACCGTCCTTTAAACCAATGCATGTGCTAACTAATGGTGTATTGCGAACTTCCTTTTCTCAAAGAGGAGGCGCCTCACGATTTTTTAAATTTCGGGAACTTTGATCATAAAAATCTCCGTTTTTCTAAATGGGATGCCATAGAAATTGAGTATTCATAAGAAAGAGAATTTAATTCTCTTTCTTTTGATTATCTCATTCCTATACCTAACTATCTTAGATTTTGTTTTATTTTAGATTATTTGTCATTTTGCTGCATTTTTCAATAATTTTCCCTTTAACAATCTCACAATCATGATTTCTATAGCAACGCCACTGTTACCAGTCGTAAGAAAACCTTTTTTAATTGTAGTTTATGTACGTAATTTAAAACATTCTTGTTGCACTCACTTAATCTCAGCAATTTCATTCGTTAAATTTAAATGAACCAATCAAATTCATGTAAAAAGGAGATGCTTTTAGTGCCGTAGCAGAATGCGGAGGTACTCTTGTCTTAGCTTATTAGCTCGCTCGCTCGCTCGATCGCTCCTCAGTCTGTCCGTCGGATAACTTGAGAACGGATCGAGATATCGAGCTGAAACTTGGTAGGCAGCTTCGTCTCCCGAAAAGTAAGGCGGGGATTGCTTTTGGGCCATATCGGAGCAAGGGGGTGGGAGCTAGGGGTGAAAAACCGAAAAACTACTAATTGCAATAACTCGAGAACTAGTGGAGATATCTTGCTGAAAATTAGTATGCACGTTCGACCTTCAAGTCTGTTGAAAGTGAGGGGGTGCCAATTTCGGGGGATGAAATTTAGGGGATGAAAACCACAAAAAATATGATAACTCCGCAAGGGTTGCACGCAGCTGTCGGAAACTCAACGTACACACATACAGGGTGAGTCAACAAGGCGACGGCGGTCCATAACTTCTGAACCCTTCCAGATAGGAAATCAATTCAAACGCCATTATGTACAACACCACCAATTCTACATCCTAAAAATACTTTCAACTATACAGGGTGTCCCAAAACACTTGCAGCGCATATTAACTTGATTTTTTTAAATGGAACACCACCATTTTGATGCCATATTCTGGATCACCTATAACATAGCTTTACATCGACATAAGACTTTCGATGTTTTAAGGCTCTGTTCTAAAGTAATTAATTCTTTTTGAAAAATTTTGATCATTGCGGGTGCTTCTTAAAAAAAATCCCGTGAACTCAATTTTGTATCTAGAGAGCTGAGATTCGGTACGATAATGAAGGAAGGTCTATTCTATCTATCTAACATGATAACTATCATTATCACTATACAGGGTGTTAAAAATTCTGTGTCAAGTTTGGAAAATTTCAAATATGCAAAACTCCATTTTTTCAAATGGCACCACCTGTTATTATTGTGCCATGGGGTTCGGCTGTTGAATTACTTAATTTTTTATTAAGTATGTCCTATACCTAAAGTCAGTACTTCAAAAGATATTCTTTGTCTTGTTTATTTTATTGAAGATTATTACGATCTCAATTAAAGAATGCCATGGATTGTATGACAGTTACTATTAACCTTGTTTATTTACATAGTTACATACACAACCAGAAAGAATTCATTGACATGGTTTATTGCTTAAACCATGTCAATGAATTCTTTCTGGTTGTGTATGTCAATAAATGTGACAAACTGTCTGGTAACTATGTAAATAAACAATGTTAATCATAAATATCATAAAGTCCATGGCATTCTTTAATTGAGATCGTAATAATCTTCAATAAAATAAATAAGACAAAGAATATCTTTTGAAGTATTGACTTTAGGTATAGAACATACTTAATAAAAAATAAAGTAATTCAACAGCCGAGCCCCATGGCACTATAATAACAGGGGGTGCCATTTGAAAAAATGGAGTTTTGCATATTTGAAAATTTCCAAACTTGACACAGAATTTTTAATACCCTGTATAGTGATAATGATAGTTATCATGTTAGATAGATAGAATAGACCTTCCTTCATTATCGCACCGAATCTCAGCTCTCTAGATACAAAATTGAGTTCTCAGGAATTTTTTTAAGAAGCACCCGCAATGATCAAAATTTTTCAAAAAGAATTAATTACTTTAGAACAGAGCCTTAAAACATCGAATGTCTTACGTCGATGTAAAGCTATGTTATAGGTGATCCAGAACATGGCATCAAAACGGTGGTGTTCCATTTAAAAAAATTTAATTGCCATGCGTTGCAAGTGTTTTGGGACACCCTGTATAGTTGAAAGTATTTTTAGGATGTAGAATTGGCGGTGTTGAACATAATGGCGTTTGAATTGATTTCCTATCTGGAAGGGTTCAGAAGTTATGGACCGCCGTCGCCTTGTTGACTCACCCTGTATATCGGTGAAATCTTGTGGGGGATGCGTTTTTTCGTAAAATCGAACAAATGGGGTGGAAATTAGGGGTAGCAACTCGAAATTCCGCTTAATAAGTACTAGTCGAAATTGGCGTCATTCGATAGCTTTCCATTAATTATTCAAAAAAGGTGTCATTCATATTTTGCGAAAAACCACCCTTATAGGCGCTACGACCCCTAACATGCAGAAACACAAAAATACGAGAACTCAAAAACTACTCAACGTATCAAGGCAGAATTTGGTTTGTGAATTTCCAGTGACATTATAGGTGGATGGACAAATTTTCTAAAATATCTAACAAAGGGGATGAAATTTAAGGGTTGAAACTTGAAATTTCTTCAAGTAAATGGTAGCCTAAAATTACGGGGTTCGATAGATTTCGGTCAACTATTGAAAAAAGGTCTTATGAGTTTTCAATCTAAAACCAACCCCTGGGCCATTAACCACCCCTAACTCTTTGCAAGTCGATAATTATATTTTATTTATTTTTTCTGAAACCCTATTGGTTTATTTATGAACAACTGAAGTCAGTAAATACGCAAGGAGTCATGTCACACCGGAAAAATAAACTCACCCCTGTAAATCATAAAGGGGTGAAATCATGAGGTGTTGAAAACATGAATCTACAAATTACCTTAATTTTTAAACGAATTGGGTTAGGGTGGTGAAATTGAAAACACAACTTCCTTTAGGGCATGTGGGGGTGGTGAAATAGGGGGTTGGAGTTTAGGGGTTGAAACGTCCATAAAGCTCTGTAATTTGACACAGGAAGCAATATCTTCTGCGAAACTGTGACATCTTACACACTGCATCTTCGAGAAGGGAAGATCGAATTTTAGGAGAAAATTATCGAAGGGGATGAAAGTTAGGGGTGGAAACTCGAATTTTCAATGAAGAATGTATAGTTGAAAATATTACCATTCGATAGCTTTCTATTGATGGTACAAAAAAGGTCTTATTCATCATTCGCGAAAAACGACCCTTAAAGGCGGTACAACCCCCTAACATGCCGAAACAAAAAAATGCGAGAACTCAAAAACTGCTCAACGTATCAGGGCTAAATTTGATGTGGTAATTTACAGCGCCACTGTAGGCGGATGGGCAAATTTTCATTAATATCTAACAAGGGGGATGAAATTTAAGGGTTGAAACTGGAAATTTTTTCATGTAAGTGGTGGAATAAAATTATGGGGTTCAATTGATTTCGGTCAACCATTGAAAAAAGTCTTATGAGTCTTCATCCTAAAACCAACCCCTACGCTACTAACAACCCCTAAGCCCTAGCAAGCGGAGTAAATATATTTCATTTATTTTTTTTTTGCTTTCTTCTAATTTGTTATTAATTTAAAGTGATTTTCATTAATTTTTGACCCATCCACAATTTTTCAACCCCTTTCATGATATGTGAACCTTCAAAGAGCAAAATTTACCCAGACCGCTTCTTTTTCGGGTGATTTCCGCTGGTTAATTTTGTAAAATTCGCGCAGTTTTGCCTTATGAATTGTTCTTGCCTTTTTCACTTTTTCGACCCCTTCGCAATGTTTCAACCCCCAAAAGTCAAATTTGCATAATTGGCTTATTTTCGTGTTATTTTCTGTAATTCTACTTAATTACGATTAATTCTCATCCACTTTGACGTTTCATCCCCCTTTACAATTTTTCAACCCCCTAGGTGTTAGTTTTGCCAAATTCGGATATTTTCGTTTTTCTTCTGTAATAAATTGAACCCATTTGGATGATGATTAAATTTTTCACTTTTTTCATCCCCCTTCGCAATGTTTCAAGTCTTCAAATGCTTTTACATAATTGGGTTAATTTGGTGTTATTTTTCGTAATTTTACTTAGCCACGGTTACTCCTGATACCTTTTGATTTTTCATCCACCTTTACGATTTTTCAACCCCCTAAGTGCTAATTTTGCAAAATTCGCATAATTTCGTTTTTCGACGGTTATAAAATTGAACGCATTTGGGATTCAGTTTACCTTTTACAATTTTTCAGTTTCCTTCGCAATAGGTAGGTATAAGTGCTTATTTCAACCCCCACAAAAGTTTTAATTGCATGATTTGGTTATTTTAGTGTTTTATTTCGTAATTCTACTTAATCCACACTTCATTTTCATTCCTCTTGACTTTTCATCACCTTTTTTCATTACCTTGGACTTCTCATTCCCTTTTTCAACCCCCTTAGTGCTAATTCTACATATCTACTTCGCAAATATGATGTTTTTTTGTTAACTCTCTACTGTTTAATTATGTACGGCCAATTTTCATAATTTCGTCTTTTTAACACCACTGTGCGTCTGCGGAGGCACTACTACTAGGTGCAGATTTATAAAATCTGCACCCGACTCCACCAGTAAATTCAGCTCGCCCCTACATACACATTAACAAGGTAAACATCTACAGGGACACACATCGCATTGATATACATCTTTCGTTGGCTTTTTATTTGTCAATTAATAACCAAACAAAAAAGAGGGAAGGGGTCCTGGCACTACTGGCTAATTGGTTAACAATCTTCCGGATGAGGGAAGGACACTGCATTAAAGCCAGCACGATAAAAATTGGGTTTATTTAGCAACCGGTTTCGGCCGCTCCCCGGCCATCATCAGGCTACTACAAAAGGATAATTACAATATACAGTACAACTAATCATAGTTACCAAAACCAAAGAACGAATCAAATCGGAACAAACCGCGACATAAAAACTGTGAGCTCAATAGGGTACCTATGTCCTATTAAAAACGATAAAGTTAAAAAGTTGAAAATTTAAAAAGTTAAAAATCCTTTTGTAGTAGCCTGATGATGGCCGGGGAGCGGCCGAAACCGGTTGCTAAATAAACCCAATTTTTATCGTGCTGGCTTTAATGCAGTGTCCTTCCCTCATCCGGAAGATTGTTAACCAATTAGCTAGTAGTGCCAGGACCCCTTCCCTCTTTTTTGTTTCGTTATTAATTGACAAATAAAAAGCATCTCATTTTTACATGAATTTGATTGGTTCATTTAAATTTAACCAATGAAATTGCTGAGATTAAGTGAGTGCAACAAGAATGTTTTAAATTACGTACATAAACTACAATTAAAAAAGGTTTTCTTACGACTGGTAACAGTGGCGTTGCTATAGAAATCATGATTGTGAGATTGTTAAAGGGAAAATTATTGAAAAATGCAGCAAAATGACAAATAATCTAAAATAAAACAAAACCTAAGATAGTTAGGTATAGGAATGAGATAATCAAAAGAAAGAGAATTAAATTCTCTTTCTTATGAATACTCAATTTCTATGGCATTCCATTTAGAAAAACGGAGATTCTTATGATCAAAGTTCCCGAAATTTAAAAAATCGTGAGGCGCCTCCTCTTTGAGAAAAGGAAGTTCGCAATACACCATTAGTTAGCACATGCATTGGTTTAAAGGACGGTGTAATTTCGTTTCCATAATTGGCACCACAACGAAGATGTAATTTTTTGAAGTCAACATTGTTTTTGGTAAAAATTTTTGAAAGACTTAATTTTCTCAAGAACGGCTGACTTTAGGTATACCACTTTCTGATGAAACTTTACCTAAAATTCAACAAAGAATCCAAAAATGCAATAATATTCTGGGTGTTCCATTTAAAATAACAAAGTTTGTATCTGTTTCCGGTAAAACCGGAAGTGCCATCAAACTCAAAATATTTTCATTGAATTCGGCTTCCGCTGAAACCTTAGTGTGCAAATTTTCTCCACACCAATCGAAGTACTTTTCGAGATACGGCTAACTGCCGCTCGTTGTGAAACACCCTGTATACTGCTCCGCCTTGAGCGTAGAAGTTAAAAAATGCAGATTACCTTTTAAATTTTACGCTGGTATCGGGTTGGTGGACACAAAGAAGAGAAATATTTAAAACCTTAAGCTATTTTGGCCAACGTTTCGACCACTTCACGTGGTCTTCTTCACAGGCTGACTTGTATTTTTTTTTCTTGTTATTTAAATAATTTTAATTATATTTTTTAAAAATTAAGTTAGCCTGTGAAGAAGACCACGTGAAGTGGTCGAAACGTTGGCCAAAATAGCTTAAGGTTTTAAAGATTTCTCTTCTTTGTGTCCACCAACCCGATACCAGCGTAAAATTTAAAAAATAGTACTGGACGATAACAATAAGGAAAAAAATGCAGATTACCTTTTTGTAGAGAATTAACTGTCCCACAACATTGCATAAGGCATATTTTGACTGTAGTCGAGATATTAGCAATTCAAAGTTTTTGACATTTCTGCATTTTCGGGTACTTTCAATCAACTCCATATGTGCCTGCGTCGGCGTTGAAAGTTTCATCCAAATCGGTCGACTTCCTGCAAAGTTATAGCAAAGAACCTTTTCGATTGCTCGGTCGCTCGAGCGCATTCCGCGTCAAGATTTTTTGTGAAAGCTAAATTAAATACGTCTTAAAATGTTCGTAAGAATAAGCTAACTGCATGAGAAAACCAACATTCCACCCCAGTTCGTTGGATTAATAGCGGGCAATTTTCTATGCTATGTTAAATAGAATGTCCTGATCAGTCTAGAGAAGGTTTCATCTTGGTTTATAATGTTGTAGGTGACATTATTTCAGAATTGATTTTGGTGTAAATCTGTCGATATTGGAAAAAATAGTACCTATAAGTAACACAGGGCTAAACTGTTTTTCATTCCGTCAGGGATATTTCAACACCTCTCAGGAATAAAAAACTTTTTTAGTCCCTTGCTACTTAATATACTATATTTATTTCATTTTTCTTTAACCGAACTTGTAGGTATCGTGCTAAAAACAGGAAAACTATCATTAGGAATAAGGAGCATCGCGTTGACAGCCAATCTCCAACAGAGAAAGTGTACCCTCAAACCGAAGATTATTACTCGTTGCCAAACACGGCCACAATGAGCCCAGTTCCTATTCCCGCCGTAGTTCAAATACAGAGAATGGGCTACGACATACCTTTCAACCATAATTACCCGCAAAACGCTCCCTATCCAGCCGGCCAACCGATTTACCAACAATCAGGCGCCCCATATCCTCACGACGTTTACCAAACCACCTCGCCCAATATCGTATTGGCCAATAACGAGCAGTTTTATGCCCCGCAAGCCGACTTTACGGGCTACCAAAACAACCCAAACGTCGAAAGCACTAATTGGTCGTCGAAAAACGTGCGCACGTCCACTAAAAGTCTGGCGGAATTACATCAGAGGAGGCTGGAGGTGATTTCCCAGCTGGAAAAAGTCGTGGGGAAAAACGCCGCCACCGCCATTTCCAACAACGCCTCGAGCATGGCTAGACAGGAGTCGCAGCACGAACTCGACAGCCCCACTTCACCCTACACGTTTTGGACGTCCCACGCCAACTCTGGACCAACTTTTGTCAGGTCGGACTCCATCTTGGCGGCCGACGATGACTATGTACCCTACGATTCGCCGGCCATTAGCAAGTATGGACCCATCTCGAGGATGCACAAGGATAATGGACAGCTTCCTTCTTTTAGAGATGGGGGTCTTCAGTCGTCTTTGGTGAGTGTTGGAGGTTGGGGTGGGTCGAAAAAAACGAATTTTGGAACAGTCGCCAAAACTTGCCTTTTACCATTCTAAGAAGATGTTCTTTAGAGCCAAAGAAACAACTTTTGCTTATGACATTTTTGTGTAGCTCGACAGGTTGTACTCGAAAAATTGTCAAAAGATCTAAAAACGCCAAAAATATAAATGCTACACAAAAATGTCATAAGCAAAAGTTGTTTCTTCAGGTCTAAAGAAGTTTTTTGGTATGCAAAAGAACTGGGAAAGTCGAAAGGTGCCTAAAATCCCATGTAAGGTATATGTCATGTCCTTCCAAGTTTACAAAGAAATATTTTTTTAAATGCAATATTTATTGTTTCTCTATCACTAGTAGGCTCAGAGTAGATTTTAAAGATCACAAATAGCCGTTTTTTGTACTGGTGACATCTAAAGTTCAAACGTTATATTTTCGTGCGTTTTTTATTCCGAGTTTCTGTGCTTTCCTTTCGAGGTAATAAGAGTTTTCTAAAGGCAATTTACACTAGAAATAGTCTCGAGTGCCCTATATTTGGTGCGCCTTCGAAGACTAAAAAACGCACGAAAATATAACGTTTGACGTTTAGACGTCAACCAGTACTGTCATGCATGCACCAGCAACTTGATTGGAGTTAATTGTGTTCGAAACTAAATACAATGGCAATTGACTTTTAGTAGGTAGCTAAATTAACTAGAGATGAAAAAAACGGCCCTGAGTGACCTTTAAAATCTACTCCGAGCCTACTAGTGATAGAAAAACAATAAATATTGCATTTATTTTCTTTGTAAACTTGAGACTTCATAATAACCTAACATTTGAGGGGCGGTAGAGGACTGGAGACGTTGAACTATAGCAAAAACTTAAATAAACTGTCTTCTTAGGATAGTAAAAGGTAAGTTTTGGGGACTATTCCAAAACGAGATTCGAAAATTCATTTTTTTCGATTCACCCTATTGGGGGTGCAGAAAAGAAGTGTGATTAATGTCGATGTTTAGATTCGCAGGCCTATCGCTTCGGCCAGTCCCGTCACTTCTGTGTTTTACAACAACAACGCGCCCTTTCATCAGGGAGGCTTATCAGCAATTGTGGGACATCCAAGCAGCGGTCTAGGTAAACGTTTGATTTTGTTTTATTTGGTTCGGGCTCGAAAATCATGAGATGGGGGTGAGATTCCCGCAGTATCATCCCTCAAAACTGCCATAGACCAGTTCTACTACAATTACTAAACGGATCTTGTCAAGTTTTGAGAGATGGTATTGCAGCAATCTTACTGTCAGCGCCATCTCTTGATTTACGCGCAAACTTATTTACGTTGTACCATTTTACGAAGTCATAACATAAAATGTTACTTAAGTAGGCTTCGGGCTCGTCTTATGAGTAAGATTCCTGCAATACCGTCTCTTGAAACTTCACAGAACTATTGTAAACCACAAAGAACATGCATTGTAACAATTCGGAATAGTTTAGTAATTGTAGTCGAATGATGTAAATTTCTTATTTTCAGGTTGATTTAGCGAAAATATTGACCTTTTAGGCCGAAACTTCGACCCTAAATTAAGATTTATTTCTGCTTCCAAAGGTTTTCTTTTCTATTTATTTTCAATTTCTTATTGCTCCTACACCTACCTATTTTTGTTGCACTCAGTATGAGCCACAAGATTTGAGATCAAGAGAGCCGTGGAGTTTTAATGGCACGTCGAGACTTACATAGTTACATCTCACTAATACTAGTGGAAACGTGGCGAATATAAGGCTGGTCGGGTAAAATTTTGTTAGATTATGTTTGTTAGTGATATGTGAGTATCAGTAAAGCCATTCAAATTTCACGGCTCTCTTGATCTCAAATTTCGTTGTTTAAACGGTAGAACTATGTGAAGTTTTAAGAGACGGTATTACATAAATCTACTATCATCTCTTAATTTACGCACCAAGTCGCTTATCTGACAAAAATTTATGTCAAAGCATGAATTTGCATAATAATGGAATTTGTAGTCTCAATTCTAAGTGGATTTATGTCATGAGGTCAGTGTAATGTAAAATTATGCGATTTTTTAATAATCTTGCGTTTTGAACTCTGATTATTTTGTAATGGTTGTCAACTCATTTTAACCTCCCCAACCCCATCACAATTTTAAAAAAATGGGAGGTTACTGCAATCACTAAAATTTTCGAATTTGAGATAGCACCAGATCTCCACGTTTTGAGGTCTCAGGAACCCAGAAAAGTGGTTTTTAAAATGTGTCTGTGTGTATGTTCGTACGTACGTTCGTACGTACGTTCGTACGTTCGTACGTTCGTACGTTCGTACGTACGTACGTTCGTACGTTTGTAAACACGCCACAGCCAAAACTACTGGGCCGATTTGGCTGTAATTTGGTGCGTAGGCATCTCATAACCCAACTTAGATCTGAAAAGCTTTTGGAGCCAATCGTGCAACCGGAAATGCCATTTTGGCACATCAACTTTTAAATTTTAAATGCAAACCCCCATTTTTCACGTCACCATAAGAAAGACCTTCAAATTCTGCTTCTAAAAATGTATTCATTCTTAGTGCCCTTTTGACCAAAAATTAAAAAAAAATTGATTTTTATCGGACTTTAAAATCGCGGTACAGCCCAAGCCCCTGAACCGATTTGGCCGAAATTTTGCATATGGAGATTGTATTACACGTCGAAGAGCTGAACAAATTTTGAATTCAATCGACTCACGGAAAGTGCTGTTTTGGCATACCAATTTCCAAATTTAAAATTATTCTCTCATTTGACCATTAAAAACAGGTTTTTGAAAGATTTATTGTCACCATCAGAAAGGTCTTCAAATTCTGGTTTTAAATAGGACAAAATTAATTCGCATTTAGCGCTGTTTGGTTCAAAAAATCGAAATTTTATAATAACAGTAAAAATACATTATAGCCCAAATTACTGAATCGATTTGGCTGAAATTTGGTACATGGAGATTAGGTGACCCGTTGAAGACCTGAAAGGCTTTTGGGAGCAATTGGCCCACGCGAACTGCCATTTAAGCATATCAACTTAAAATTTTAAATACAAGGCCTCTTTTTTATGTCGCCATTAGAAAGACGATCAAATTCTGGTTCTAAAAATGTACTCACAGTTTCTGCCATTTCAGTGGAAAATAGAGAAAAAATTCTTTCTCATTAAAAGGGAGCAGGCTGACAGTGGATGACATAAAGTGGCAGTTATTGTCAAAAAGGTGGCAAAAGATTAACCTTAAAAGGAACATATTGTCAAATGTGATGGGTGATGTACGAGGTGATGTCGGTATTTGTCAGAAAATTGCGAAATTAGTCACTGACGTCAGACGATAAGGATAAAAAAAAATCTGTTGAATTGACTACTATCTACACAGAATACAAAGATCCACGCGATGGGGAGGTTCCAGCCGCTTCTCTGCTGCATTTTTGGTACTACTGTGAGGCAGGTTGACATTTGGTAACTATGGAAACACCAAAACAATCATCCAACAGAACACGTTTTGCACATTAGCGTTCATATTCTGTCCACCTTAACATTGTTTTTTTTAAATTGGCAGAATTGATTGTTACAGCGCTGCCAACGTAAGATGCATGTATAAAAAGCACCGTATCAGGGAGCCGTGAAATTTTAGTAGCTGATACTCACATAATTACATCTCATCTCACTAACAATATTTTCGCCACCCACCTTATATTCTACACGACTTCAACTAGTATTAGTGAGATGTAAGTCAAGTGTTAACGATTTGTCAAAACTAGTAGGCATTGGCGTATGGAAATACATTGGCATTGCCTACTAATTTTGACAAATCGTTAACATTCACTTGCACTCAAATGTAAGTACAGTGATATTCAGAAAATGTGTGATAAATGTGGTAAATCGCAGTATGTCGAAAGGACGTTTGTTTAAAGTTAGTTCGTACGGAGGACCATATCTAACTAATTTTAGACAGACAAGCGTCCTTTCGACATATTGCGATTAATTTGTTTTCATAGCCTCCCTAACGGAATACATACATAGATGTTTTCTGAATAGCACTGTATATGAGCATCAGTAAAGTCTCGACATGTGATTAAAATTTCACGGCTTTCTTGATTTCAAGGTTTGTAGTTCCACGTGATACATTACATAAGGCGCACGATAGGTACTACCATTGTTTATGTATTTTATAGTTAGCTAATTCATATGGCGGAATTGGAAACACGAAAGTGGTTGCCGAAGTTGTCAACAGATGGCAAATAGGTCGAGAATCATTCGAAATTCAAACGAGTTGAAGCCGTTGAAGGTCATTATAGTGGGAAGTCGTAGCTTGTTTACACTGCGCGAAGCGTGGTAGGGGAAATAGCGCGCGCGGTCTCCTAGTTGTAGTTACATCTTTCAAAATGCAAAATGATGGGGCAGCGCTATTCATTGCAATGAAATCGCCTCGAGTGACGATTTTCCTCGTTATTCTCCTCCATAAGTAAAATTACGAATAACGTTTGAATGACCTAACGTAGATAAAATTAGAGCCGGAATGAAATACATAATTAGGTGTACCGTGTAAGTACTCTGAGGAGACAATCCTAGCAAGGCAATTTCAAAACACAGATTTGTTCAATTCTTAGTCGGCGGCGGCGTTTCCCGCCTGAATAAGGTTTTTTGTTCCTAAATTAAATAGGTATGTGCACAATTACTCCTGTAACAGGGTGATTACTTAACAAATTATTATTAAAACTAAATACAGGGTGTTATTTTTAAAACTTCCCACCTTGGACATCTTTGGATGTAAAAGATATTGAAATGAAATAAACGCTGTAGGGGGGGGGGACAATTGGACGTGTACTCCAGTAATTTTTTTCACTTCCGGTTTAATCGGAAATGTATATACAGGGTGTTTTTTTAACTCTCCATCTTGGACACCAGTGTCTCATTTTTACTGATGGAACCACACCCAAATATTTCGGTTAATATTGAATCAATTCGCTCTTTTTTTCTACATGTAGAGTTCCAAAATCTGCATCTGTGTGATACTTCACCTTTTTTTATTCCAAAATCTCAGTCCACTGCGATTAATTAAATAGCCAAAAATAGCGAAATCGTATTAGACCCCTAATGGGTGAATCCGAAGTTTTAGGTCAAAATAAAAATGTTGAATTTCTGGAAGAAAAAAGTAACCTGTTATTGTGATTTTCAAAAAAATCCAACGCTTAATAATGTTTGATATTTGGTCAAATTTTAAATTACATTAGGGCCCTTTGTGATACATCATTTGAAAGGGTTGAAATTCTCTGTAAACTGATGCAAGAATTTTTGAAATCTTCCCACTCGTTCAAAAGTTACGTTGAAAGCCATGAGCTGCGGTTCTGGGCCTCAAGTTTAGGCTGTAACTTTTGAACGAATGGATGGATTAAAAAAAATCTTGCATCAGTTTACACATACTTTCAAACCCTTTCAAATGATATATCACAAAGGGCCCTAATGTAATTTAAAATTTGACCAAATATCAAACATTATTAAAACGTTGGATTGGCAATGAAATTAGCTTTCAAATGATGTATCACAAGTGGGGGGTTGTCATTTAAAATTTTGAAGTGGAGGTAGGTGGGGGCTAGGGGGTGAGTTTTAAAATTTCGCCAAGCAAGGATTTAAGTGTCCCCTCTAAATAAAAATCGACCTGTCCGAGCGAATTATCATATTTGATTTGGTTTACGAAATATTTGGGGTGGCTTCTCTTCACTGGAACATCCTGTATACAGGGTGAGTAATTTTTCGATGCTCACCATTGGGATCTCCTAAACCGTAAAAGATACGGGGTCGGTTAAATTACAGAAAAGTTGCGCTATTTCTTGGCGATTAAGAATCTGAAGAGAATTCCCCGTTATTTTGATTCGTTCCCGAGTTATCACAAAAAATCTGAAAATTGCCAATTTAAAGAAAAATAAATAACTTCCTAACGATTGATGTTATTTAAATGAAACTTGGAACTTTTATATTTTTGACAGCTGTCAATGGAATGGCACTGGCAGAACTTCTAGGTTTTGAGTAAAGACAGTCAACTTTTCTTTTTCTTATGGACGCCATATTGAATTTTAACACCGCCGGATACACAGAAAAATTAGCTTCTCAAAAATTTAACCAACATGGATGTTTTTCAAGAAATATGTGAAAGCCCGAGTCACACGGCCGCAAGACGTATTTTATTACTGTTTCAATTGTTTTCACATGTTATTAAGAGATTGTAGAAGTCGGCGGACTTTTTTGCAATTGTTTTTCATCTAAGTTTAGGCTGATTTTGCAAATTACTCCTACCAATTTTCAAATTCTGACATCTGTCAAAAAAGTTCATGTTGAGTACATTTTTGAAAAGCCAATTTTTTTGTGCATTTGATGGTGTCAAAATTCAATATGGCGGCCATAAAAGAATCAAAAGTTGACTGTCGTTATTCTAAATCTAGGACGCCTAGAAAATTTCTGTCGATTCTATTCAATTGACAACTGTCAAAAATATAAAATCCACAAGTTTCATTCAAACAACATCAATCGTTAAGAAGACATAAATTTTTCTTTAAATTGGCAATTTTCAAATTTTTTGTGATAACTCGGGAACGAATCAAAATATCGGGGAATTCTCTTCAGATTCTTAATCATCAACAAATAGCGCAACTTTTCTGTGATTTAACCGACCCCGTATCTTTTACCGTTTAGGAGATCCCAATGGTGAGCATCCAAAAATTACCCACCCTGTATACGTCAACCTTATTTTTATTTTTTCATAAGCATGTACAAATTCAACTGCGCAATTATTCATTCAAATAGTCATTTCCGGTTAAGCCGGAAGTGGAAAAAATTCCCTCAATACAGGGTGGGTAATTTTTCGATGCTCACTATTGGAATCTCCTAAACGGTAAAAGATACGGGTTAAATTACAGAAAAGTTGCGCTATTTGTTGATGATAAGAATCTGAAGAGAACTCCTCGATATTTTGACTCGTTCCCGAGTTATCACAAAAAATCTGAAAATTGTCAATTTAAAGAAAAATTAATATCTTCCTAACGATTGTTGTTTAAATGAAACTTGGAGCTTTTATATTTTTGACAGCCGTCAATTGAATAGCATCGACAGAAAATTTCTAGGCCCTCTAGATTTTGAATGACGACAGTCAACTTTTGATTCTTTTATGGCCGCCATATTGAATTTTGACACCATCAAATGCACAAAAAAATTGGCTTTTCAAAAATGTACTCAACATGAACTTTTTTGACAGATGTCAGAATTTGAAAATCGGTAGGAGTAATTTAAATGACAGACAATTGCAAAAAAGTACGCCGACTTCTTCTATCTCTTATAACATGTGAAAACAATTGAATTCAACAGTAATAAAATACGTCTTGCGGTCGTGTGACTCGGGCTTTCCCAATTTTTTTGAAAAATGTCCATGTTAGTTACATTTTTGAGAAGCTAATTTTTCTGTGTATCCAGCGGTGTTAAAGTTCAATATGGCGCCAAAAAAAAAAAAGTTGACTGTCTTTATTCAAAATCTAGAAGGCCTAGAAAATTTATGTGAATGTCATTCAATTGATATCTGTCAAAAATATAAAAGTTTTAAATTTCATTCAAATAGCATCAATCGTTAGGAAGGAAGATATAAATTTTTCTTTAAAATAGCAATTTTCAGATTTTTTGTGATAACTCAGGAACCTCGTCAGGAACGAATTAAAATATCGAGAAATTCTCTTCAGATTCTTAATCGCCAAGAAATAGCGCAACTTTTCTCTAATTTAACCGATCCCGTATTTACCGTTTACGAGATCCCAATGGTGAGCATTGAAAAATTACCCATCCTGTATACTCGCAAGTGTCCCCCTTCGTGCCGTGACGACCAGA
The DNA here is from genome assembly GCA_963924575.1 of Pycnomerus fuliginosus. Lineage (NCBI taxonomy): Eukaryota > Metazoa > Arthropoda > Insecta > Coleoptera > Zopheridae > Pycnomerus > Pycnomerus fuliginosus. Next base: position 2,606,727 of record OZ004618.1, read on the forward strand.
GTCTATTTCAATTCAATATCTTTTTTACGTCTAAAAATATTCAAGGTGGGAAGTTTTAAAAAAACCAGCCTGTAGATGCAGCCCAAAAGCTAAGAATATAGTGATTTGCCCATATTATAATCCTGATTGAAGTAAGGTTTCCCAGGATACGTAAATATGTAAATTAAAATTTAAAAGTAGGAGAGGCGGGGACTCACCTTTGCCAGACAAAAATAATAATCCTGTGAACCTCTTGAACGCAGCGAGTTTTTTGCAGCGTCCCAAACAATTGAGATAATTTCCCGAATTAATTTTTTCAACTTCCATCCATTCGGGCTGCCCGTGTCAGGTGTAAATCTACTGTGGCCTCGACTGTTCTTATCTTCCGATCAAGTAGGTGCAATGTTATTGCTTTGATGGGGGTACGTACAATGCATAATTTTTAAAGACCAAACATCTTTAAAAAAATTTAGAAGCTCTTGAAAAAAATTCTGCTAGGATTTCGCATTGAAAAAATGTATAAATCGCTATCTAAGCAATTTATGCAGATATGTGGTCGATGACGATGCCACCCTATTAAGTTTTAAATTCAAAAGAAGGAGACGTCCTGTTCGCAATTCCACGCGGCTCTAGCGGGCGTGGCGTAGTACCGTATGCATACGAAGACGACCGAATGTGCATATGCATCTTGCATAGGTTTGTCTCATTCTTGCGTGTTTCTATCTTCCTTATTCATTGTTCGCGTATGTCTCAACTCATTTCAGTGAACTTTTATGGTTTATGATACGTTCAATAGATGGCGACTGTTAGAATCATGTCTTTTTTCCGGTTGCCATTTTTAAGCATAGGATTAGCTAACTATAAAATACATAAACAATGGTACTACATACCTACTGACCTAAGTTTGATTGGGAAATCACGATTTTCAGCAAATATAGAAGTATTAAGTTAGTAAACGTTCGGGAAAAATCAATAATGTCAGCCTAAAGAGAGATTTCTTAAATCATTTCTTATTTTAGACTGTAACTAAATACTCCAAAATTGTTAATTTTTAGATGTTATGTACCAGAAAGCGGTCTTCGGGAAAGTGTCAACGCATTTTAAAATCTTTTGTAATGTTGCCAAAGTAAATTTGATATTTGCGGTTTCAAAAATTGGCTTTTCTTTTATAAATTGAAAATTATTGATGACATAAATAGTTTTAATCAGTTGACAGAACGGTACTGCCAGTCTACCAACCTAAAATATTAATTGCTTGTCCTGGTTCCTAGTTATCTTAAGAGCTTTATTCCAAGACGAGATATGTCATGACATAAAACTTAAGGGTGGAATTCTAAGTTAGTTTACGTTATGACTCATAACGTATCTTAGTGCGGATCGTAACTCAGCAGTGGGCGCCACTAGTACAATTTTGCAGAGTTCTTTAATGCCGCCGGTTGCTCGGTCGAGGTCGAATAGCAAGTGAAGTGACAATCGTGTCGTGACATTTGACATTTGAAACACCGGTCGCAAAGATGGTTGCTGCACGAAATTTTATCCTTGATTTCGCAAATGATTTATTCGAAGAAATTAGTTCTGATTCGACTGATGAGAACAACGAAGACGTTTTATTACTCCCCGGAGTGCCCTGAACAATTAACGAGATCAGCGAGCAGGAATTGTTTCAACGAACCCAATGTTTATTTATGTCCTGAACATCATCGCCGAAAGATTAAGAAAAACCCAAGACAAAGGGAAGGGAGGTATCCACACATTACGCCGATGTACAAGTTATATGAGTGGTCTGGCCTCGCAATTTTATGCTAGTCGTGGGTTGCAATGGCTTGTTGGTAGCAGTTGGCAGTGGTCGAATCTCACAACCCGCAGCCTGCAGAGGAATCGATGAAGTAACTCAAGCCCTTGTGGATATACCACCACCAGATTTCCCATGGCAGATAAATATCCTCAAGTGGCTTAGGAAACTCAGGACATGCTAATCTGGGAAAATATGTTGTTTTCTTGATAAATGCAACTATTAGTAATTTGATTACTACCTCGGGTAATCAAGCATCAGTTCCTCTTTGAAGAATGGACGAAGCTTTCAACCAACTATTAGTAATTTGTTATAATTTTTATATTATTATACAATTTCTTGAGTTGATTTTAGTTTTATTAATTTTGGTAAGTAGGTACATACATACCACTGTCTTGGGGTTGCAGAATGCAGATTGGTTCAGGGAAGTCAGGCAGATTTAGAACTGTTAGTAAGGGGAATGTTAATAATAATTCAATTGTCTACATAAAATTTAGTTTATTTGTAGCTGTAATATCATTCCTAATATGTATTGTGAGTTTCAAAATGGGAGGAAGGATCTGAGCCTACCACAAATTAGGAGTTAATAGAGTTGTTCAGGTGTCGATCAAGGTACTGTGCTCTGGAAGGTCAGTGGGGGTTCTCAATGCTGTGTGTGCAATCGATCGCTCCAAGAACTTCTTGTAATCCAGCTCCGCCTTTTGTCATTCCGAATGCCTGTTTAACTTGAGGATATTCATCTGCGCTGCGAATAAACTCTGGTGGTGGTATATCCACAAGAGCATGAGTTACTTCATCGATTCCTCTGCAGGCTGCGGGTTTTAAGATTTGACCACTGGTACCAAAAAGTACTGCAACCCACCACTGGCATAAAATTCCGAGACCAACGTATAACTTGAACATCGACGTAATGTGTGGATACCTCCCTTCCCATTGCCTCGGGTTTTTTGCTAATCTTTCGGGCGATGGACCGATGCTCTTGGTCTTGCGGACATAAATAAACACACATTGCTGCTCGCGGATCTCATCAATTGTCCAGGCAGTCTGGGGGGTAAAACAACGTCTTCCTCGTTCTCATCACTCGAATCAGAACCAATTTCTTCGAAGAAATCAACTACTTAATCAGGCATAAAATTTCATGCAGCAGCCATCTTTGCGACACGTGTTTGAATTGTCACTTGTCACTCGACCTCGACCCGACCGAGCGACCGGCGGCATTAAAGAACTCTGCAAAATTGTACTAGTGGCGCCCACTGCTGAGTTACGATCCGCACTAAGATACGTTATGAGTCATAACGTAAACTAACTTAGAATTCCACCCTAAGTGCGCAAACCACAAGATGGTTGTCAAGTTTTGAGCACAAAAATTTGCATCTCACCGATCGAAGATGTAGTAGTGCCCGGTTTCTAGAAGCAGTTATGGAACCGATAAAGTCATGATGCGATTAGAATGGTGGGAGTACTACCTGCAACAGGCAAGTTTGTCATCATTCTAATCACATTATAACTTTATCGAGTCTATAACTGCTTCTAGAAACCGGGCATTAGCCATGGAAGGAAGATTCCTGTAATATCTTCTATCTAAACTTGACAAAATTATTTCGTAAACCATCATTGTCGCAATATTTCTAAATTCTTTATGTATTTATTGATTGTACTAGAATTGATAGTTTTCTCAAATTTTGAGAGCCGGTATTACAGGAATCTATTGCCGCCTCACGCACCAAGCCTACTTACGTAACAAACATTTATGTCAAGGCATGAATTTGCATATGGAATTTGCACCCTCATTTCCAAGAGACATGAAAGGTTTTAATGTTTGTAGAAGTGCAATTTTTCAATAATTTTCTTTTTTGAACTATCACAGGGCTTCCAGTGAAGTCATTTAAATCATTTATAGTCATTTATTTTTTTAGTAGACATTTAAAGTAATTTTTTTCACGTCTAGGTCATTTATTGTCATTTTTTTTGGGCCAAAATAGATTTTCTCTACAATTGTTACTGAAAAAACCTTACTTAGGGGGTGTTCAAATTGCTCAGTTGGATCAGTGAAAAAAAGACACTCATGAATTGGAGAAGAAAATTTAAAAAAAGAGTACCTGAATTGATAATTTTCTGGTCAGGAAACAAAAAATTTTTTAATTCTTAGTTTTAGAAATTGTTTATTTGCAATAGCTGCAGTAAAATTGTGTTAATTTGTGTTGCTTTCAAATATTGGCCGGAATGAATAAACGATAACAAAGCTTTTGCTGATAGTTCTATCCTTTTCTCGTGCACGAAAAACTTATATTTGCATCCTTTGTTAATAAGTATGAGCATCCTGTAACACTTTATTCATACCAACCAATTGTTACAAGATGCTCACACTCCCATTAACAAAGGATGCAAATATAAGCTCTTCGTGCGTTAGAAAAGGATAGGCCATTGGCTGGTATGTATGAATAAACGGTAACAAAGCTTTTGCTTATAGTTCTATTCTTTTCTCGTGTACGAGAAACTTGTATTTGCATCCTTTGTTAATGTGAGTATGAGAATAGAACTATAAGCAAAAGCTTTGTTACCGTTTATTCATACCGGCCATTGTCTTTTTCTTATTTACCGAGGTCATTTTTTTTGGAACTAGTCATTTTTATCATTTATTTTTGCAAAGTTGGCGCTGGAAGCTCTGCTATCAATTTTTATTTGTCGTTAGAAATCTCAACCGAAAACCTGATATTCTAGGTTGGTACTACTGTAAGGTATCACAATTAGTTTTTTAAGCAATACGAACATGGAATCAACGCAGTAGGGCCAACCCCATTTTGCACATTGGCGTTCATGTTCTCTGCGCTTTAATATTTTACTGTTTAAGTTGGTAGAATTGAATATTACAGTCTGCCAACGTAAACTGGATATTCAGTAATAAGTAATGTCAGTCTAGACAATATTTTTTTAGCTATTTCGTATTTGAAAACTCACAATAATTGTCCATTTTTAAGTGTTACTGACTTCAGAAAGATAGATTCCTGCAATACCGTCTCTCAAAACTCCACAAAACCGATTGTGACAATTGCTTTAATTGCAGGTTCTCCTCAGTTAATTTTACATCAGCGGCTCCAAGACCCCTCAAAGGAGCTCTTGGCAGAATCGCAGAGGGTTAAATTGCAACTCTGCAATTTGGAGAAACAACTGAACGACTTGAAGTTGGCAACGCAGGGCGTAACGACTTTAAGTGAGCGCGACCGTCTAACGCAGGAGCTCCAACTGATAGAACAGGGAATCCAAGAAAAACAGAAGGAGGCCTGTCTAGTATGTCCGATAAATGCTTTTTTTTCAATTATTTAATTTTTATTTTTAGAACAAAATCGTCCACTCGCTGAACCAAGCGATGGGAAATTACCACAACGCCAATGTTGCCAACTTGGAGACAGCCGAAGAGGCAATGTACGAGGCCGACATAGCGAACGATATGAGGCAACTGGAGATTCGACTTCAGGAAGAACTGGAGGAACAGGAGAAAATATGGAGCAGTGAGGACGACTCTAACCAGTAAAAAATTCAACCCCAAGGGTTCAGTTTTTCTTTTATTTCATGACATGTTTTCATGTGGGCATAAGTCTGACGTTTTGAATCATTGCAATGAAGTTAATTTTTTACTTTCCGACTTTTGATGATTCAGGATATTCTATCTATTCAGACCGTTTTATTCACATTAAATAGAATTAGGTGCATTACACTTTTACTGAATTTGATAGGTAGTTACTGTTCCAGTTTTATTGGAAAACAAATTGATGTCTTATCACTCGCTCCAGAGAACGGTTGGATGAAATGTTATCTATCTTCTTTAATCATACTGTGTGTGATCGGTATATCAATGTTATGAGTTGATATATTTTAATTTAGTGTGCATTTGTTTGAAAATGCATCTGACTAAAAATTCTGTGCTTCAATATAATTATATTATTGTAATAGTTTAATAATTTATTAAGCTTTCTAACAAGGAAAACCAGTCATTCAAATTATTTAGCTACTGCATTTATATAAATCTTTCTATATGTAAAATGTGTGTGTATTTGGTGTACGCATTTGACAATTTAGTAATTTTTTTGTTCGCAATCTTCGACATTACCGACTGTGAAATTATTACGTTGTATAATTTTTATTGCGCGGTTATTTATTTATATTTTGATGGTAAAAATTGAGCATCGAAATAATTTTATATGCAAGCCAAAGTAATTTCAATTATTATATTTTACTTGTACATTTAATCTGATGATGCACTGGATGGCTCCCTTTGTGTTTTCACAGTTGACACCCCAGTGTAATGGATTAAAATCGATCCATTAATGACTGGGATGTCATTGATGTTTATATTTTTACAGCTTTTGTATATTCTTTGTTTCGCGTCCCCCTTCTGCCAGAAATTATTACCTAATAGCTGAAATGTGGTTATGCAATATATAAGTTTAGGCTGTGTAGTATAATTATTGTTATGGTTGTACCTAATCATGTTTTATGTTTGCTCTATAGTCAGTTTTATTTATTGAGTCATCTGGCATTCATTTTTATATTAGGTCATGTTGCACATGTGATTAATATTTAACTATTATACTGATTACATTAATCACGTATGTATATTTGGGTGGAAGTATATATAAATTATACCAATATTTAAATAAATTATGAATACAAAAGTGTCTTTTTGATTTATTGTCGAGATTTTACGGGCCACCGCTATCAGGCCACTGCGGCCCTGTTTATTAAAAACAATGCCGGTACAGATTCCTGTAGACGTTTCTTGAAAAGTCCGCATGAGGTCGCCAGCAAGATTCCGTTTTGAATGTGCAGATTCCTGTAGGTGTTTACTGAAAAGTCCGCTCGAGGCCGCTAGCAGTCCCTGTCAAATTCGTGGAAACATCTGTCAAATGCCGTTTTTCCTAGTCGCATTGCGGTTACCTGGTTTTACCCAAAAATTCGGCCCATTTTTCACTAATTTAGGATAAAGCAAGTGTTGAAGTGTTGTGCTAGTGAGAAAAAACGATGCCAAATAAAAACAATGTCGGAGACCCCTTTGCGCGACACCCCCCACATTACCTCCACGAACTTCCCTTTGAAGATGAAGAACGACTGGGAAAACTTTTCAGCAAATTGGATAAAAACGGCAATGGCAAGATTGATATTAAAGATTTAAGTGCGGCGCTAAAGGAACACGGAGGAGGTGTACTACATCACCAATATGCCGAGGTATGTGTGGACACTCTGAATCGTTTTCAGTGACTAAACTGCTAATTGGATTTGCTCACGCGGTTAGATTACCTAGAAAATTATCTCTTTATCTCTTATTTAAATATAGCGGTGGGATAAATCGTGTGTGACCTCTTTCAGGCATTTTATGAGGAAACAGGGGTTTTATTACATATAGGGTGGTCGCAAATGATTGTCGTTAAATGGCAACGTTACACACAGATTTGGTGGATTTTGCATACTTTTTGCACAATCGTTATATCACTAGTAAGACTGCAATAAAGCTAGTTTTAATTTTAGACACATGCAGTCAGGCAAATAAATTCTTTCTATTATTGTTAACACTACGTGCAGCTAATGATAATGTCAGTTTTTTTATCAAATTCTGTATCTTCTACAAGTTTTTCTGTCATTATTTACACACATAGTGCAAATTGAATTGCAAAATATTAACTGTATTGCTTACGTAGTTTCTAGTAAGGTCAATGTCAGAAGTAGCCTATCAAGGACAATATTAATTTTATTACACCCCAGTCGGGATCATTTTTGCATACTATACACTCGTTGCTATAGCTAGTCGCCTAGCAACCGCTGCAACGTTCTGATTGGCATTTGAGAAAATGATGGTAACGTGAACGTGCATTCAGATATGTGATAACGGGAGGCTATGCAAACAAGTGAATCGCAATCTGTCGAAAGGACGCTTGTCTACAGTTAGTTCGCACAGTTCCGGTAAAATGAGTACGAATTAGCTTTGGACAAACGTATTTTCGACAGATTGCTATTCATTTGTTTTAATAGCCACCCGTTATCGCATATTATCTGAATATTACTGAATTACTGTAGGGTTCAAGGTCGGCTTAGCTAATTTCAGTTAGTCACCAAGAAGTAGCCAATTAGAAGCCCCGTTGCTATCAGCGCCTAAACTAGTATTAAGTTTCTTTTTTGCCTACAAGGTGTCCCAGAATGCTCGCCGTGGTCCAATCAAATGAATTACTGCGAGGGGTTGACGACTGGGTAAAAATCTGTACACCAAAATTTCCATAATTTCTAAAAAATTTCCGGAAAAAGTGCAAAATCATGTAAAAATATCCAAAAGGTCCAAAAAAATTTCCAAAATTCCTGAAAAAAATTGTACAAATTTCTCATGCTTGTACACCAAAATTTCCAAGTTGTCAACCCCTCGAATTACTGCCTAAGGTAATTTAAACTCAAGGTTATTGTAAATGAAAATTTTTGTATACAGGGTGTTGCCAATTTCATTGTCTGCTATTGGGCTCTCGAAAACCATTAGAGTTAGAAAATTGGTTAAATTAGAAAAAAGTTGCGCTTTTTGAGGGTGATTAAGAATCTGTAAAGAATTGTCCAATATCTTGATTCGTTACTGAATCATCCGGAAAAAACTGAAAATCTCGATTTTAAGGAAAAATTAATATCTTCTCAACAGTTGATGCTAAGCAAATGAAACTGAGACTTTTATATCTTTGACAGCTGCCGATTCAATGACATATTAACAGAAACTTTCTAGGCTGCCTAGATTTTGAGTAACCACAGTCAAGTTTTTTTTTTCTCATGGCCGCCATATTGGATTTTAACACCATTGGATACACAAAAAATTAGCTTTTCAAAAATATAACCAACTTGGACTTTTTTGACAGATCGTCAAAATTTGAAATTTGGTGTGAATAATTTGTATAATGAACCTTAACTTAGGGAAAAACAACTTTAAAAAAGTACACCGGCTCTTTCAATTTCTTATGACATGTGAAAGGAATTGAATTAGGGAATAGGGAGCTATTAAATTTTCTTTAGAACGTCAATTTCAGTTTTTTCAGAATAACTCAGGAACGAATCAAAATATCGAAGAATTCTTTGCAGATTCTTATCAACTTTTATCTAATTTAACCGATCTTGTAACTCTTATAGTTTCCGAGATCCCAATAGTGGGCAATGAAATTGGCAACACCCTGTATTGTATTGTAACATAGGAAATATAGTTCATCTGACTTTAAATTACCTTACGAAGTACATAATTCCAAACTGGGATCTGATTGGTCCACAGCGAGCCTTCTGGGACACTCTGTATGTATGTGTGAAATCGGGCCGCTAGTTGACACGGAATTTTGTTTCAGAAGTTCCTCAAGAGCTCAAAATCGAAAAATGGCGACTTATCTTTGGCGGACTTTATTTATTATGTTAGAGAACATGAAAAAAATCTCCGTCTACACTTTTCACATATCGACAAAAATAAAGATGGTAAGTAATTGTAGCATAGCATCTTTAGTATTATTCTTGTTTTTTAATTAAGCGTAAGTACCTACATGTTCAATCTCTGATATAAATTGTTCTTATTCCTATATAGGGTTGTTACAAATTATTGTACCATCGTACGTCAATTATTTTGTTTTTAAGCCAACCTACGCTGGTACAATAATTTGCAAAAACCCTGTACATAATAATTCTTATAACCTAAACGTAATAAGGCTTCGTTGTTTGAAAATGGCAACGTCGCAATTTTCTCTACGGGGATAAACAGTGAAATCTGGAGTAGTCATTTATGAAAGCCACCGATGACCGATCTATTTCTTTGTTTAAATAGTTTGTTGCTGGCTGTACATTGTTTTTGAATATACAGGGTGTTATTTTTAAAACTTCTCACCTTGAATATCTTTGGATGTAATAAAGATATTGAATTAAAATAAACGCTGACCAATCCCGCACGGAGGGGGACACTTGCGCGTATATTGAGGCAGTTTTTTACACTTCCAGTTTAACCGGAAATGACCGTAAGTTTGTTTTTTCAAATGGAATGACACCTTTTTCTCAACGGATTCGGAATCTAAGATTTTTTCTGAGTTAGAAACATGTATCATATTTGACCGGAAGTGCAGTCAAGGGCACCCTAGATTTTCGAAAACATCGAAGAAATCGGTGAAATATTGAAATTTTCGAAAAACGCAAAAACACGTCAAGTTGGTTTTTTTGATGCACCCTGAGCAATTTAATTTTTTTATTTCTCTTATTTCTATCAAGTTTTCTCTTACCTCACAATCTGTCAAAATCTCAAAAGTAAATAAAAAGAAAATGTCAATTAGCTGGTGAATTGGCATCAAAAAATTAAAGTAGACGTGTTTTTGCGTTTTTCGAAAATCTCAATTTTTCATCGGTTTCTACGATGTTTTTGAAAATTTAGGGTGGCCGTGAATGCACTTCTGGTCAAGTATGATACATCTTTCTAGCTCAGAAAAAGTCGTAGATTCCAAATCCGTTGATAAAAAGGTGTCATTCCATTTGAAAAACCAAAGTTAAGGTCATTTCCGGTTAAATCGGAAGTGGAAAAATTCCCTCTAGATACGCGCAAGTGTCCCCCTCCGTGCGGGATTGGTCAGCGTTTATTTCAATTCAATATCTTTTTTACATCCAAAGATATTCAAGGTGGGAAGTTTTAAAAATAACACCCTGTATATAACCGGAAAACAACCCACAGAAAATACTCTTTATTTTTGTTTCGAAGATAAAATTCGCATTGTGACCTTCAGAAATGTATAATCCTAATCCACTACTTTGTCCCACTAGAGAAAATTGCGACGTTGCCATTTTCAAACGACCCACACTAGGTGTTTGTTAATTAACCTCCCCACAACCGATATAAAAATGGGAGGTTACTGCAATCAGTCCAAAATTCGAAATTGAGATAACACCAGATCTTTACGTTTCAAGGTCTCAGGATCACGAAAAAGTGGTTTTTAAAAAATGTCTGTGTGTACGTACGTACGTATGTGAGCACGATTTCTCGGAAACTGTCGAACGGATTTGAATGAAATTTGGAATGTGGTTTAGTGTTGGCCCTCTGGAGAGCCCAGTTAATTTTCTTGCCGATCCGCAAACGCCAAGTGCCTTTTTGGCACACAAACTATGAAATTTGACTTATGAACACAATTTTTTTTTATCAGCACATGAAAGGTCTTCAAATTCTGTATCTAGAAATGTATTCATACTTAGCGCCTTTTTGGCACAAAATCAAAAAAATCGAAATTTCGAAGAAACATTAAATAACACGCTACAGTCCAAACTACTAGATCGATTTGGCTGAAATTTGGTAGGTAGAGATACCATTACCAGCCGAAGAGCCGATCTAATTTTGACGGCAATTGGCGAACGGCAAGTGCCATTTTGGCATACCAACTTTGAAACTTGAATAATGAACTCCCATTTTCTCTATCAGCACATGAAAAGTCTTCAAATTTTGTTTTCAAAATTGTATTCAAACTTAGTGCCCTTTTGGCAAAAGATCGTCAAATTTAGAAAAATCACAGAAAGCACCTTTAGGTTTGGTGAAGTGAAACTTAGATATAGTAAATAGTAACATTTACTTGATATTGGTGATAAGATTGGAAAATTCACCAAGTGGGGAGGTTCCAGCCGCTTCCGTAGCTGCCCATTTTTTTTTTGTATGATTTTGTGATCTTTTGAAATTATTAGTTTCTGTCGTACTTTATTGACAACCTTCATTTATTTTCTCAGGAAAAATCGATTTGGAGGAATTAATAAAAGCCTTCAGTGATTTGGGCATACCCTTGGACAAACTGGAGGCACAGAAATTGCTGAAAAGGTAAAGTTTTAAAATAATTATTCGTGTATATGTAGTGGGAAATTCAAAATGGATTGCACGCTCGTGACATTATTTTCGGAAATCGATTTGAATATCTCCGAGGTCTTTTAAGATTGAGGCTTGAATCGAAAAATGAATTGTGGGGCATGGTCTAGAGTGCACCTCGGACATGTTAGGGGTTACAAAATCGATGTTTCATCTAATGTAAAAAAAAACAGCAAGAATAATAGTATATATTCAAAAGTCAAAAATAACATAAACAATATGACTACATAAAAAGGGAATACAGACAAAGGGATATAAAGAAGAGATTAACAAGTTAACAAATTAAAATTGTTGAAGCTGCAAACTAAAACATAATAATTAAGAAGCGACCTCAGTTAATGTTTTTATGTCTGCTTCAATAACAATAATTGCTAATTTGTTGAACAGAATGGATCAAGATGGAAGCCTCAATATCAGTTACGACGAGTGGAGAGATTTCTTACTGCTGGCCCCCGGTCAAGACATCCACCAACTCATTAAATACTGGAGGCATTCCACGGTAAGTTATCCATCTTTTTTACCCGTCCATTGTTACCTATCGCGAAAGCAGGAAAATAATTATGCGAAAATAATGAAAATGTTAATTATTTGGTTCAGCAGTTTGTTATTATTTTCATTAGAAACACACAAAAGTGTACGTATATATGCTTTGTGACGTCTTTTATTATTTTACAAGTGTAAGTTTACAGCATTATAAATTTCATTAATGAATATTGTAAACAAATGGACCTGCACGCGAGAAAGGCGTGTGTGACAAAATAATAGGTGTAAGGCAAACCTTACAAATCGGTTTAAAATTCTTTTTCCGTGCACTATTCTGAAATATGTTTTTCCAAGTATTTTTTCATTTAGAAAAGTTAAACTTTTCTACATAGCAACACTTTTCCACATAGCAACGCTTTTCTAAATAAGTCTTTTCATCGGCAGCAAACATTTTCAATGACATTATTTGTTAATTTTTATTTTGTTGTTTTTCGTTACCATGTAAATGAAGTTTCAGAAAGTATTTGACCCTGCACAAATAATTTTTGATTTTAAATGTTAACGCCATTTCAGGATAGTACACGGAAAAATAATGTATACAACTCGTCGAAAAATTCTTTTCCATGCTCGTTTCAATTAATACATAATATACAGGGTGTTTCACGACGAGCGGCAGTTAGCCGTATCTCGAAAAGTACTTCGATTGGTGTGGAGAAAATTTGCACACTAAGGTTTTAGCGGAAGCCGAATTCAATGAAAATATTTTGAGTTTGATGGCACTTCCGGTTTTACCGGAAACAGATACAAACTTTGTTATTTTAAATGGAACACCCAGAATATTATTGCATTTTTGGATTCTTTGTTGAATTTTAGGTAAAGTTTCATCAGAAAGTGGTATACCTAAAGTCAGCCGTTCTTGAGAAAATTAAGTCTTTCAAAAATTTTTACCAAAAACAATGTTGACTTCAAAAAATTACATCTTCGCTGTGGTGCCAATTATGGAAACGAAATTACACCGTCCTTTAAACCAATGCATGTGCTAACTAATGGTGTATTGCGAACTTCCTTTTCTCAAAGAGGAGGCGCCTCACGATTTTTTAAATTTCGGGAACTTTGATCATAAGAATCTCCGTTTTTCTAAATGGAATGCCATAGAAATTGAGTATTCATAAGAAAGAGAATTTAATTCTCTTTCTTTTGATTATCTCATTCCTATACCTAACTATCTTAGATTTTGTTTTATTTTAGATTATTTGTCATTTTGCTGCATTTTTCAATAATTTTCCCTTTAACAATCTCACAATCATGATTTCTATAGCAACGCCACTGTTACCAGTCGTAAGAAAACCTTTTTTAATTGTAGCTTATGTACGTAATTTAAAACATTCTTGTTGCACTCACTTAATCTCAGCAATTTCATTCGTTAAATTTAAATGAACCAGTCAAATTCATGTAAAAAGGAGATGCTTTTAGTGCCGTAGCAGAATGCGGAGGTACTCTTGTCTTAGCTTATTCGCTCGCTCGCTCGATCGCTCCTCAGTCTGTCCGTCGGATAACTTGAGAACGGATTGAGATATCGAGCTGAAACTTGGTAGGCAGCTTCGTCTCCCGAAAAGTAAGGCGGGGATTGCTTTTGGGCCATATCGGACAAAGGGGGTGGGAGCTAGGGGTGAAAAACCGAAAAACTACTAATTGCAATAACTCGAGAACTAGTGGAGATATCTTGCTGAAAATTAGTATGCACGTTCGACCTTCAAGTCTGTTGAAAGTGAGGGGGTGCCAATTTCGGGGGATGAAATTTAGGGGATGAAAACCACAAAAAATATGATAACTCCGCAAGGGTTGCACGCAGCTGTCGGAAACTCAACGTACACACATATATCGGTGAAATCTTGTGGGGGATGCGTTTTTTCGTAAAATCGAACAAATGGGGTGGAAATTAGGGGTAGCAACTCGAAATTCCGCTTAATAAGTACTAGTCGAAATTGGCGTCATTCGATAGCTTTCCATTAATTATTCAAAAAAGGTGTCATTCATATTTTGCGAAAAACCACCCTTATAGACGCTACAACCCCTAACATGCAGAAACACAAAAATACGAGAACTCAAAAACTACTCAACGTATCAAGGCAGAATTTGGTTTGTGAATTTCCAGTGACATTATAGGTGGATGGACAAATTTTCAAAAATATCTAACAAAGGGGATGAAATTTAAGGGTTGAAACTTGAAATTTCTTCAAGTAAATGGTAGGCTAAAATTACGGGGTTCGATAGATTTCGGTCAACTATTGAAAAAAGGTCTTATGAGTTTTCAATCTAAAACCAACCCCTGGGCCATTAACCACCCCTAACTCTTTGCAAGTCGATAATTATATTTTATTTATTTTTTCTGAAACCCTATTGGTTTATTTATGAACAACTGAAGTCAGTAAATACGCAAGGAGTTATGTCACACCGGAAAAATAAACTCACCCCTGTAAATCATAAAGGGGTGAAATCATGAGGTGTTGAAAACATGAATCTACAAATTACCTTAATTTTTAAACGAATTGGGTTAGGGTGGTGAAATTGAAAACACAACTTCCTTTAGGGCATGTGGGGGTAGTGAAATAGGGGGTTGGAGTTTAGGGGTTGAAACGTCCATAAAGCCCTGTAATTTGACACAGAGAAGCAATATCTTCTGCGAAACTGCGACATCTTACACACTGCATCTTCGAGAAGGGAAGATCGAATTTTAGGAGAAAATTATCGAAGGGGATGAAAGTTAGGGGTGGAAACTCTAATTTTCAATGAAGAATGTATAGTTGAAAATATTACCATTCGATAGCTTTCTATTGATGGTACAAAAAAGGTCTTATTCATCATTCGCGAAAAACGACCCTTAAAGGCGGTACAACCCCCTAACATGCCGAAACAAAAAAATGCGAGAACTCAAAAACTGCTCAACGTATCAGGGCTAAATTTGATGTGGTAATTTACAGCGCCACTGTAGGCGGATGGGCAAATTTTCATTAATATCTAACAAGGGGGATGAAATTTAAGGGTTGAAACTGGAAATTTTTTCAAGTAAACGGTGGAATAAAATTATGGGGTTCAATAGACTTCGGTCAACCATTGAAAAAAGTCTTATGAGTCTTCATCCTAAAACCAACCCCTACGCTACTAACAACCCTTAAGCCCTAGCAAGCGGAGTAAATATATTTCATTTATTTTTTTTTTGCTTTCTTCTAATTTGTTATTAATTTAAAGTGATTTTCATTAATTTTTGACCCATCACAATTTTTCAACCCCTTTCATGATATGTGAACCCTCAAAGAGCAAAATTTACCCAGACCGCTTCTTTTTCGGGTGATTTCCGCTGGTTAATTTTGTAAAATTCGCGCAGTTTTGCCTTATGAATTGTTCTTGCCTTTTTCACTTTTTCGACCCCTTCGCAATGTTTCAACCCCCAAAAGTCAAATTTGCATAATTGGCTTATTTTCGTGTTATTTTCTGTAATTCTACTTAATTACGATTAATTCTCATCCCTTTTAACTTTTCATCCCCCTTTACAATTTTTCAACCCCCTAAGTGTTTATTTTGCAAAATTCACATAATTTAGTTTTCCTTCGGTAATAAATTGAACTCAATTGGATTATGTTTATCTTTTTCACTTTTCCAACCCCCTTCGCAACATTTCAACCCCCAAAATCTAAATTTGCATAATTGGTTTACTTTCGTGTTATTTTCTGTAATTCTGCTTAATTACGATTAATTCTCATCCACTTTGACGTTTCATCCCCCTTTACAATTTTTCAACCCCCTAGGTGTTAGTTTTGCCAAATTCGGATATTTTCGTTTTTCTTCTGTAATAAATTGAACCCATTTGGATGATGATTAAATTTTTCACTTTTTTCATCCCGCCCCTTCGCAATGTTTCAAGTCTTCAAATGCTAAATTTACATAATTGGGTTAATTTGGTGTTATTTTCCGTAATTTTAGTTAGCCACGGTTAATCCTGATACCTTTTGATTTTTCATCCACCTTTACGATTTTTCAACCCCCTAAGTGCTAATTTTGCAAAATTCGCATAATTTCGTTTTTCGACGGTTATAAAATTGAACGCATTTGGGATTCAGTTTACCTTTTACAATTTTTCAGTTTCCTTCGCAATGGGTAGGTATAGGTGCTTATTTCAACCCCCACAAAAGTTTTAATTGCATAATTTGGTTATTTAAGTGTTTTATTTCGTAATTCTACTTAATCCACACTTCATTTTCATTCCTCTTGACTTTTCATCACCTTTTTTCATTACCTTGGACTTCTCATTCCCTTTTTCAACCCCCTTAGTGCTAATTCTACATACCTACTTCGCAAATATGATGTTTTTTTGTTAACTCTCTACTGTTTAATTATGTACGGCCAATTTTCATAATTTCGTCTTTTTAACACCACTGTGCGTCTGCGGAGGCACTACTACTAGGTGCAGATTTTATAGGTGCAGATTTATAAAATCTGCACCCGACTCCACCAGTAAATTCAGCTCGCCCCTACATACACATTAACAAGGTAAACATCTACAGGGACACACATCGCATTGATATACATCTTTCGTTGGCTTTTTATTTGTCAATTAATAACCAAACAAAAAAGAGGGAAGGGGTCCTGGCACTACTGGCTAATTGGTTAACAATCTTCCGGATGAGGGAAGGACACTGCATTAAAGCCAGCACGATAAAAATTGGGTTTATTTAGCAACCGGTTTCGGCCGCTCCCCGGCCATCATCAGGCTACTACAAAAGGATAATTACAATATACAGTACAGCTAATCATAGTTACCAAAACCAAAGAACGAATCAAATCGGAACAAACCGCGACATAAAAACTGTGAGCTCAATAGGGTACCTATGTCCTATTAAAAACGATAAAGTTAAAAAGTTAAAAATCCTTTTGTAGTAGCCTGATGATGGCCGGGGAGCGGCCGAAACCGGTTGCTAAATAAACCCAATTTTTATCGTGCTGGCTTTAATGCAGTGTCCTTCCCTCATCCGGAAGATTGTTAACCAATTAGCCAGTAGTGCCAGGACCCCTTCCCTCTTTTTTGTTTCGTTATTAATTGACAAATAAAAAGCATCTCCTTTTTACATGAATTTGATTGGTTCATTTAAATTTAACCAATGAAATTGCTGAGATTAAGTGAGTGCAACAAGAATGTTTTAAATTACGTACATAAACTACAATTAAAAAAGGTTTTCTTACGACTGGTAACAGTGGCGTTGCTATAGAAATCATGATTGTGAGATTGTTAAAGGGAAAATTATTGAAAAATGCAGCAAAATGACAAATAATTTAAATAAAACAAAATCTAAGATAGTTAGGTATAGGAATGAGATAATCAAAAGAAAGAGAATTAAATTCTCTTTCTTATGAATACTCAATTTCTATGGCATCCCATTTAGAAAAACGGAGATTCTTATGATCAAAGTTCCCGAAATTTAAAAAATCGTGAGGCGCCTCCTCTTTGAGAAAAGGAAGTTCGCAATACACCATTAGTTAGCACATGCATTGGTTTAAAGGACGGTGTAATTTCGTTTCCATAATTGGCACCACAACGAAGATGTAATTTTTTGAAGTCAACATTGTTTTTGGTAAAAATTTTTGAAAGACTTAATTTTCTCAAGAACGGCTGACTTTAGGTATACCACTTTCTGATGAAACTTTACCTAAAATTCAACAAAGAATCCAAAAATGCAATAATATTCTGGGTGTCCCATTTAAAATAACAAAGTTTGTGTCTGTTTCCGGTAAAACCGGAAGTGCCATCAAACTCAAAATATTTTCATTGAATTCGGCTTCCGCTGAAACCTTAGTGTGCAAATTTTCTCCACACCAATCGAAGTACTTTTCGAGATACGGCTAACTGCCGCTCGTCGTGAAACACCCTGTACATAATAATAATAAATTCATCAATCAACAATTACAAGGATGCCTTTATTAATTCATTTCACTTTTACTCAGTCGAACAGTAATATACTTTCACGAAGATTCCACTTTATTTCCTTGTTAAGTCGTTGACTTCTCGATCTGTTTTGATGAAATTCTGCAGAAGTCGAGGCGTCTGTAAAGAAAAACATAAAAAATAACAGTTTTAAGAAATGCCCATCATCGTGTTTACGAAAAATTAATCGGGAGAACGGGTGTAATAATTTCGACAATAAATAATCCCCCTCTAATTGACTCTAATAAGAAATCACTTATGAAAAAAGTAATAGGTACCAACTTCGGTACCACGTTGATTCGATTAGATCCTAATGGTTTGATCGACAATATTTGCTTTATTCATTTGGACATCTTTTAATATTAGTCTTTTTATAGATCCATGAGGTAAATAGTGGATTTAATTTAAATATTTGTATTAAAGTGTTTACCTGATGTCTTCGTGTAATCACGATAATGATATTGATAAACTCTCAGCAAGTTTGGAACAACAGGAACACTGCCTAAATGAGTGCCAGTGTTTTTCTTGTTGAGCTTTTAATGAAGTTTACTAAGCGTCTGATGATAGGGAAAGTAATTTAGTTCAATTGCAGACGTTAACCTTGTCAGATTTGCACTATTGTTCAAATCATAAGTACTCATAATCTCACGATTTAATTAAAAAATGATAAAATTTCCAACCCAAAATTTATCTTGAACAGGAATTTACTAATACCAGAATTTGGGCCAACTATATTTTTGTAATTTAAGCGTTAATTAGTAGAGCGCAGATTTCTAGCTATTATGCACGAAATATACATTTATTGTGCTTATTTTGCTATTTTCGAGTTTTGTGCTTATTACATGTTTCTGTGCTTTCTTAATTTTTTTTGCGTTTTTTTGTTCTTTTGTTGTGATTCCACATACGAAACTGTTTGCAAGATATTCTCTGCTGACTGATGAAAACAAGATTTAAATTCATCTAAGTATTTCAAAATTGCAGTAAATACTTAAATGAAATTGTATTATTCAATACAGGGTGGGTAATTTTTCGATGCTCACCATTGTGATCTCTTAAACGGTAAAAGATACGGGGTCGGTTAAATTAAAGAAAAGTTGCCCTATTTCTTGGCGATTAAAAATTTGAAGAGAATTCACCGATATTGTGATTCGTTCCTGAGTTATCACAAAAAATCTGAAAATTGCCAATTTAAAGAAAAATTAATATCTTCCTAACGATTGATGTTATTTAAATGAAACTTGGAACTTTTATGTTTTTGACAGCTGTCAATTGGATGGCATTGGCAGAAATTTTCTAGGCCTTCTAAATTTTGAATAAAGACAGTCAACTTTTCTTTTTCTCATGGACGCCATATTGGATTTTAACACCGCCGGATACACAGAAAAATTAGCTTCTCAAAAATGTAACCAACATGGACGGTTTTCAAAAAATATGTGAAAACCCGAATCACACGACCGTAAGAAGTATTTTATTACTGTTGAATTCAATTGTTTTCACATGTTATAAGAGATTGAAGAAGTCGGCGTACTTTTTTGCAATTGTTTTTCATCTAAATTTAGGCTGATTTTGCAAATTATTCCTACCAATTTTCAAATTCTGACAACTGTCAAAAAAGTTTATGTTGAGTACATTTTTGAAAAGCCAATTTTTTTGTGCATTTGATGGTGTCAAAATTCAATATGGCGGCCATAAAAGAATAAAAAGTTGACTGTCGTTATTCAAAATCTAGGGAGCCTAGAAAATTTCTGTCGATGCTATTCAATTGACAGCTGTCAAAAATATAAAAGTTACAAGTTTCATTTAAAGAACATCAATCGTTAGAGAGATATTAATTTTTCTTTAAATTGACAATTTTCAGATTCTTTGTGATAACTCGGGAACGGATCAAAATATCGGAGAATTCTCTTCAGATTCTTAATCGTCAACAAATAGCGCAACTTTTCTGTAATTTAACCGACCCCGTATCTTTTACAATTTAAGAGATCCCAATAGAGTGGATAATGGTAGGATTTAAAAAAAAAATAGGATATTTCTATGGTTGAGTATAAAGAGCGCCATGGGTAAGCGAATATTGAAAACTTTTACAGCATTGAGTTCGTAATGAAAGCTTTAAAACTAGGTATCACAAGTGGGGATTACCATGTAAAGTTTTGTGCTATTTTTGACCTTTTTTTGCTTTTTTGGGTTACTTTAGAGCTTTTTTTGTGCGGTTTTTATGCTATTTTAACCACGTAATAATTTTTAACCTCCCCAACCCCATCACAATTTTAAAAAAATGGGAGGTTACTGCAATCACTAAAATTTTCGAATTTGAGATAGCACCAGATCTTCACGTTTTGAGGTCTCAGGAACCCAGAAAAGTGGTTTTTAAAATGTGTCTGTGTGTATGTTCGTACGTACGTACGTTTGTAAACACGCCACAGCCAAAACTACTGGGCCGATTTGGCTGCAATTTGGTACGTAGGCATCTCATAACCCAACTTAGATCTGAAAAGCTTTTGGAGCCAATCGTGCAACCGGAAATGCCATTTTGGCACATCAACTTTTAAATTTTAAATGCAAACCCCCATTTTTCACGTCACCATAAGAAAGACCTTCAAATTCTGCTTCTAAAAATGTATTCATTCTTAGTGCCCTTTTGACCAAAAATTAAAAAAAAATTGATTTTTATCAGACTTTAAAATCGCGGTACAGCCCAAGCCCCTGAATCGATTTGGCTGAAATTTTGCACATAAGGATTGTCAATGATCATGCACACTCAGATAGCTCATAACCCTACTAAGATTTGTCTGCTGAAAACGCCGTCAGCATGCAGGCGGCAGCAGCATCGAACGCCGTCAGGCCCTTTCATTTTTAAGTGGACAGATGGCGCAGTTTTAATATCATTTTTCGGGATTTTCCAACCTACTTAAACTACTCTTCGATAGATGGACGATCAAAAGTCAGTGTTAACTGTCTAAATAGAAAGTGTCAAGTGGCTGTGTTCATCAATTTAAAAGACATTTTTTATTTTAAATCCTGTTTTCCCACATCTACGATCGAGGAAAATTCGGAAATTTTCCGCAAACTTTGACGCCCGGAAACTTTCGAGATATTGGACAGAATCGCCGGAAAGCACCGCGTTGTAACTTGCAGCTGACCAGCAGCTGAAACGTCAGGCATAAATGTCAAGTTAGTCGGAAAGTCCGTCGGCGCTTTTTCTGTACCTACTTCTGGATTCGTTGCGTAGATTTTACAAAAAAATATCGATAAGAGCGTTTCCCTGGTGAATAGGAAGATAATTGCACAAACTGGATTATACAAAAAAGCATAGATGACCAAAAGAAAAGTGCGTCTGGGCAGTGGGACCGTCAAACCTCAACCGTCAACAAGATCGATTTAAAATCGCCCAAAACCCGAAGCCCGAAAGCATATTCCTCCTCTGCTGGATGTTTTAGGTTGGTTCCTCGTGTTTTCTACCAAACCGCATGGAAAAAACTGCAATCGGATTGCAGTGGTCTCATCCGCTAAAAACGAAGTCGTCAAACACTTGGATTTCAGCAGCAAGCACAGAACAAATTATATTAATCGAGCATCAGAGTGAAACAAAGGGCTATGCGGATATGGAAGAAAATATTTAGATCAACAGGACTGCAGGTGCATCAAGCCGGGAAATTTCCCGAAATCTTATCTATGTAGTTCAAATTTCAAAGACAACTGAATGTTGTATTATAATATGTATTATGGAATAAAAACTTTCAACAAAATTCTTTGTTTGTAGTGACTAAGTGTTAAGATGTAAGTTGATTTTGAGCATACTTGGCAAATCAATTGCCGCCGTGCATTGAAGTAATCGGACCACGGAAAAAAGGTCTTTATTAACAAAAGTTTTGTTCAAAAACTTGATTTCTGAAATTCTGAATCGTTCAAAACAACTACTGATAAAAGTAAAGACTGTAAATCTTCAATTTTATTTCCCATCTACCCGTTCTGTTATATGCTCTTACAAAATCACAAAAATTTTCTCAGAACGTTCTTTCCCCATCGATCTCTATACATACTTAACACTAGTAAAAGGTTTCATCATTTCTTTATTACTTCTAAAATATGTATTTTGCTTATCCACTACATCAGTTGCATTAATTGTCTCCTGTGATCATTCTATGTAGCTTGTATTTTCGCGTGGGTCTCCTGGTCTATATGAGATTTCCCAGAAAGAATACCTTTTAGAATTGTTATGGATTTACTAAGAGCCTCTATCTGCCTCACACTCCAGCGTATAAGCCACTCCCAGGAGGAAAAGCACCCGGTACGGGAATAAAACCTTTTTCAATTGGTATTAATTCGAGAGTAAAAGCCTCCAGATCTGCCCCGTGGACCTTACACCACCTGTATCCAGTGTATAAGCCATTCCCAGGAGGAAAAGCACCTGGGGCAAGAAGGAAACCTTTAAGAATTTGTTATAATATTCTACACTAACAGCCTCCATCTGTAGCACAGTGAATCATGCGTCACTTTCATCAAAGGCAATGGGTAGGTAATTCTGGAGTCATTGCCAATATGAAAAGCACCTGGTACAAGAATAAAACCTTTTAGAATTGTCATAGTCTAAGGGGCTCCATCTGTTGCACACAGGGCGCCACTTGGATCCAACGTATAAGGCATTCCCAGGAGGAAAACCTTTAGAAACCTTTGGAAATTGTTATGAATTGCACCTAAAAGCCTCCATCTGTTGCACAGTGTACCTTGCGCCACTTGAATCTAATGTGTAGGTCATTACCAGGAGGAAAAGCACCTGGTACAAAAGAAACTTTTACAACTGTCATGGATTCAAGACTAAGGGCCTCCATCTGTTGCATAGTGTTACTTACGCCTCTTGTATCTAATATATAAACCATTCCCAGGAGGAAAAGCACCTGGTACAAGAATAAAACCTTTTATGAATTGCACACCAAAGGCCTCCATCTGTTGCACAGTGTTGCGCCACTTGAATCTAATGTGTAGGTCATTACCAGGAACAAAAGCACCTGGTGCAAGAAAACCTTTTAAAACTGTCATGGATTCATGACTACCATCTGTTGCATAGCGTACCTTACACCTCTTGCATCCAAGGCATAAGCCATTCCCAGGAGGAAAAGCACCTGGTGCAGAAAGAAAACCTTTAAGAATGGTCATGGATTCTAGAGTAAAGGCCTCCATCTGTTGCACAGGGGACCTTGCCACATGGATTCAACGTATAAGCCATCCTCGACAGTGAAAGCACGCACCTTATACTTATAATGCAGACTTGCTTGAATTATCTAGACTAAGACATGGATCAGGTCGGGTACGCCACCTAGATCTATGATATAAGCAATTCTCAGAGAAAAAGGGAACTGGTGCAAGTGGAAAACCTTCCAGAATCATGGAGGACTTTTGATTAAGGCATGGATCAGGCTATGCCACCTAGATCCAAGGTACATCAGCAATGGTCAAGAGGAAAAGCACCTGGTGTTGTATCAAAAAACTGTAGCTTCAAGCAGATGGTCTACACTTGTTGT
Organism: Pycnomerus fuliginosus; assembly: GCA_963924575.1. NCBI lineage: Eukaryota > Metazoa > Arthropoda > Insecta > Coleoptera > Zopheridae > Pycnomerus > Pycnomerus fuliginosus. Next base: position 2,630,357 of record OZ004618.1, read on the forward strand.
ACGGAGTGAGCTGCGGCACATAAATCGTAGGTGTAACCCGTTCGCAGAGGTAAAAGAGTTTCTGGTAATAAGACGATCTCAGGATACTCAGAATGTTACTGTCGATCAGGTTAAGACTCATAGATTTTAAGTATTAAGCAATAACCCGGATAAAAAACACCTGGTGCTGGTGGAAAACCGCGAACTTCAAGCAGATGGTGTCCGTCTGTTGCACGGAGTGGGCGTCGCCATCGGCACTTAGATCCTAGGTATAAACCGCTCTCAGGACGAAAACCACCCCCATGTAAGAAGAAGACTTCAGTCTGAGACACGAAGGCGAGGTCTTCTTTTTACGTGGTGCAATTTTCGTCCGGCGACCTCAGGTCACTCAAAATATTATTACTACACTTATCACTGCATTCGTCTCAGTCTTTTCATTCCGAGGTACTACAGAAAAGAATGTATCGCGGGAGGCCGCATGGGATGAAATAAGAAAAATTGTGTTTCATTTTAAATTATAATTCAATCCTGCAAGACTTGCCAAATGTATCCTGCATGATTTGGCAACAGAGGTATAAACTATCGCCCATCTGGCGGTTGATAGGAAAAATAAGTTAGAGCCGCAGCCTGTAAATATTGGTTTTGTACTTTGCTAATTATTCGGAAATTTAGGACAGAGGCGCCATCTCTTGCAAGTTTTCGAATTAAAATCTGTGCCGACAAGTTCTCCTATTGTTTCGAGCTATCTGAGTGTCCATAATCATTGGGATTGTATTACACCTCGAAAAGCTGAACAAATTTTTAATTCCATCGACTCACGGAAAGTGTCCTTTTGGCACACCAATTTCCAAATTTAAAATTATTCAATCATTTAACCATTAAAAACAAGTTTTTGAAAGATTTATTGTCACCATCAGAAAGGTCTTCAAATTCTGGTTTTAAATAGGACAAAATTAATTCGCATTTAGCGCTGTTTGGTTCAAAAAATCGAAATTTTATAATAACAGTAAAGACACATTATAGCCCAAATTACTGAATCGATTTGGCTGAAATTTGGTACATGGAGATTAGGTGACCCGTTGAAGACCTGAAAGGCTTTTGGGAGCAATTGGCCCACGCGAACTGCCATTTAAGCATATCAACTTAAAATTTTAAATACAAGGCCTCTTTTTTATGTCGCCATTAGAAAGACGATCAAATTCTGGTTCTAAAAATGTACTCACAGTTTCTGCCATTTCAGTGGAAAATAGAGAAAAAATTGTTTCTCATTAAAAGGGAGCAGGCTGACAGTGGATGACATAAAGTGGCAGTTATTGTCAAAAAGGTGGCAAAAGATAAACCTTAAAAGGAACATATTGTCAAATGTGATGGGTGATGTACGAGGTGATGTCGGTATTTGTCAGAAAATTGCGAAATTAGTCACAGACGTCAGACGATAAGGATAAAAAAAAATCTGTTGAATTGACTACTATCTACACAGAATACAAAGATCCACGCGATGGGGAGGTTCCAGCCGCTTCTCTGCAGCATTTTTTTTCCTGCTTCCCTAATTAATTTAATGGGGATTTTAAGGCTCCTCTTTTTATTGATCGATCCCCGAAAAAATAGTAGGCAATTAATCGAGGGGTTGACAACTGGGTAAAAATCTGTACACCAAAATTTCCAGAAAATGTCCAAAATCATGCAAAAATATCTTAAATTTCCAAAAAAATTTCAAAAATTTCCAAAATTCTTGAAAAAAATTGTACAAATTTCTCATGCTTGTACACCAAAATTTCCAAGTTGTCAACCCCTCGCAATTAATTCACGCGGTTAGTTCATAAATGAAAATTATTCGTAATTTTCAAACCCGCGAATACGAACTCGTACGAGCGACGTTTTGTTAAATCTCGAGCATGATTCTGTTTCACGTAGCAACGTATTCGGCTCAACTCGAGATATAACAAAATACCGTTCGTACTCGTTCGTATTTGCGGGAAATTTGAAAACAGATGAACAATTTTCATTTATGAACTAACCGCGGGGAATTATTTAGGCATTATTTTTTCATTGGTACAATCTATCGATTATCCATTACATTAATTATTGTAAGGATGCGGAAAAAATTTCCCAATCTACATTTTATAAACCAGACATAAATAAAAAAGAAAATATGTTTAGAAAACATTGTGAGATGACTTTAGGAAAATTCTCTCCAACACCCAAGGCGAATGACATATAGTCACGTTTATCTAATTAAATTCGTTAAATTGGCAAAGTGGTTTGTTTGTGCGACATGAGACGAGCCCCCAAATTACCTATGGCCTATTATGAATCATGACAGGGTCAATCATCTTGTTCCTGTCCCCTCGATTTTTTCTTTTTCGAAATGTTTGTTTATGCTATATGTTGATAGCACGCGCACAAATTTTATCATGATCAATAAGCTACGTTATTGTTCATGTTGGAAAAGCGTGATGGCAAGGGTAAACTTAATATCAAAACTTCCAGGAATATATTTTCATGGGGACATACATAATTACATAAGTTATAAAACACATCACTAAAAATGTTACATCCCTACATGATGTATTTTTTTGAAAATCGCACGATACTAATCATTAGCCAATAGAAAAATTGATTTCTGTGTGTTTACCATGGCAACTCGAGGATTTCCTGGAAATTTTTGATACCTACCTAGACCAACCTAAACGAAATTAATAAGTGGAAATTTTTATGTCAAATTAAATGTCAAAAATCATTTCTATTCAATTTCTGTGGCTGTATCGTTGCTATTTTCTTACCGAATCTGCATTCGAGCATTAATTCATTTCCTGGAATTTTAGTCGTGCATCCCAACAACGTAATCGGGCCCTCGTGTTCCACTCGGGCCGATTAGTACGTTGTTGGAATGCACTCCAAAAATTTCCGCTCTTATGAGATTATAAGTGAAAAAATTACAGTTCAGTCAATGGAAAATGTTTTAAATTTTGTTTTTCAAAATCTTAGCAGGTGCCAAATTCAGTTTGCTCCAATTATGGTCGGTTTTTCCATGCCGTGTTATCTTTAACGTAAGGTTAATAAGATTGTCCTGGTTTATTGTGACAACATTTGCTTGAGTTAACGTGATTATGGAAAAACCTAGCCCAGGGTCCAACTACTACCGAAAATTTGTTATAAAAAATGCCTTGTGATGAAATTCTTGGCACAATTCACCGCTTTAAATTTTATTCTTATCCAGAAATAACCAGCCCGGAATCAACTTAAATTCTTACAACCTTAAGTTCGCATTCGTTGCAAAATTTCCGTACGAATAAAACAATGAGAATCCAAAATGCCAAAACGGATTGACTGAATTTCTGCAAATTAAAATTATCACTGGAGATAATTCGGTGTCCGAGAGTTCGCCGGACCCACGATATGATATCCGGGTGATGCCTTATATTGTTTTCGCCTTAAAAGATAAATTGCCATTACAAAACCGTATATCTATTGTGAAATTATTATTATTGTCCTAAGCAACCAGATTTTATTGGCAAATCTGGCTAATTGGTGAGATTTTCTGTACCTATTTTGAGCATGCTGCTTATTCTGATTCCACGTTACTGCTTTTAGTGCCGTAGCAGAATGCGGAGGTACTCTTGTCTTAGCTTATTCGCTCGCTCGCTCGCTCGCTCGCTCGATCGCTCTATCGCTCGCTCGCTCGCTCGATCGCTCGATCGCTCGATCGCTCCTCAGTCTGTCCGTCGGATAACTTGAGAACGGATTGAGATATCGAGCTGAAACTTGGTAGGCAGCTTCGTCTCCCGAAAAGTAAGGCGGGGATTGCTTTTGGGCCATATCGGACCAAGGGGGTGGGAGCTAGGGGTGAAAAACCGAAAAACTACTAATTGCAATAACTCGAGAACTAGTGGAGATATCTTGCTGAAAATTTGTATGCACGTTCGACCTTCAAGTCTGTTGAAAGTGAGGGGGTGCCAATTTCGGGGGATGAAATTTAGGGGATGAAAACCACAAAAAATATGATAACTCCGCAAGGGTTGCACGCAGCTGTCGGAAACTCAACGTACACACATATATCGGTGAAATCTTGTGGGGGATGCGTTTTTTCGTAAAATCGAACAAATGGGGTGGAAATTAGGGGTAGCAACTCGAAATTCCGCTTAATAAGTACTAGTCGAAATTGCCGTCATTCGATAGCTTTCCATTAATTATTCAAAAAAGGTGTCATTCATATTTTGCGAAAAACCACCCTTATAGGCGCTACAACCCCTAACATGCAGAAACACAAAAATACGAGAACTCAAAAACTACTCAACGTATCAAGGCAGAATTTGGTTTGTGAATTTCCAGTGACATTATAGGTGGATGGACAAATTTTCAAAAATATCTAACAAAGGGGATGAAATTTAAGGGTTGAAACTTGAAATTTCTTCAAGTAAATGGTAGCCTAAAATTACGGGGTTCGATAGATTTCGGTCAACTATTGAAAAAAGGTCTTATGAGTTTTCAATCTAAAACCAACCCCTGGGCCATTAACCACCCCTAACTCTTTGCAAGTCGATAATTATATTTTATTTATTTTTTCTGAAACCCTATTGGTTTATTTATGAACAACTGAAGTCAGTAAATACTCAAGGAGTTATGTCACACCGGAAAAATAAACTCACCCCTGTAAATCATAAAGGGGTGAAATCATGAGGTGTTGAAAACATGAATCTACAAATTACCTTAATTTTTAAACGAATTGGGTTAGGGTGGTGAAATTGAAAACACAATTTCCTTTAGGGCATGTGGGGGTGGTGAAATAGGGGGTTGGAGTTTAGGGGTTGAAACGTCCATAAAGCCCTGTAATTTGACACAGAGAAGCAATATCTTCTGCGAAACTGTGACATCTTACACACTGCATCTTCGAGAAGGGAAGATCGAATTTTAGGAGAAAATTATCGAAGGGGATGAAAGTTAGGGGTGGAAACTCGAATTTTCAATGAAGAATGTATAGTTGAAAATATTACCATTCGAAAGCTTTCTATTGATGGTACAAAAAAGGTCATATTCATCATTCGCGAAAAACGACCCTTAAAGGCGGTACAACCCCCTAACATGCCGAAACAAAAAAATGCGAGAACTCAAAAACTGCTCAACGTATCAGGGCTAAATTTGATGTGGTAATTTACAGCGCCACTGTAGGCGGATGGGCAAATTTTCATTAATATCTAACAAGGGGGATGAAATTTAAGGGTTGAAACTGGAAATTTTTTCATGTAAGTGGTGGAATAAAATTATGGGGTTCAATAGATTTCGGTCAACCATTGAAAAAAGTCTTATGAGTCTTTATCCTAAAACCAACCCCTACGCTACTAACAACCCCTAAGCCCTAGCAAGCGGAGTAAATATATTTCATTTATTTTTTTTTTGCTTTCTTCTAATTTGTTATTAATTTAAAGTGATTTTCATTAATTTTTGACCCATCCACAATTTTTCAACCCCTTTCATGATATGTGAACCCTCAAAGAGCAAAATTTACCCAGACCGCTTCTTTTTCGGGTGATTTCCGCTGGTTAATTTTGTAAAATTCGCGCAGTTTTGCCTTATGAATTGTTCTTGCCTTTTCCACTTTTTCGACCCCTTCGCAATGTTTCAACCCCCAAAAGTCAAATTTGCATAATTGGCTTATTTTCGTGTTATTTTCTGTAATTCTACTTAATTACGATTAATTCTCATCCCTTTTAACTTTTCATCCCCCTTTACAATTTTTCAACCCCCTAAATTCACATAATTTAGTTTTCCTTCGGTAATAAATTGAACTCAATTGGATTATGTTTATCTTTTTCACTTTTCCAACCCCCTTCGCAACATTTCAACCCCCAAAATCTAAATTTGCATAATTGGTTTACTTTCGTGTTATTTTCTGTAATTCTGCTTAATTACGATTAATTCTCATCCACTTTGACGTTTCATCCCCCTTTACAATTTTTCAACCCCCTAGGTGTTAGTTTTGCCAAATTCGGATATTTTCGTTTTTCTTCTGTAATAAATTGAACCCATTTGGATGATGATTAAATTTTTCACTTTTTTCATCCCCCTTCGCAATGTTTCAAGTCTTCAAATGCTAAATTTACATAATTGGGTTAATTTGGTGTTATTTTCCGTAATTTTACTTAGCCACGGTTAATCCTGATACCTTTTGATTTTTCATCCACCTTTACAATTTTTCAACCCCCTAAGTGCTAATTTTGCAAAATTCGCATAATTTCGTTTTTCGACGGTTATAAAATTGAACGCATTTGGGATTCAGTTTACCTTTTACAATTTTTCAGTTTCCTTCGCAATAGGTAGGTATAAGTGCTTATTTCAACCCCCACAAAAGTTTTAATTGCATGATTTGGTTATTTTAGTGTTTTATTTCGTAATTCTACTTAATCCACACTTCATTTTCATTCCTCTTGACTTTTCATCACCTTTTTTCATTACCTTGGACTTCTCATTCCCTATTTCAACCCCCTTAGTGCTAATTCTACATACCTACTTCGCAAATATGATGTTCTTTTGTTAACTCTCTACTGTTTAATTATGTACGGCCAATTTTCATAATTTCGTCTTTTTAACACCACTGTGCGTCTGCGGAGGCACTACTACTAGGTGCAGATTTATAAAATCTGCACCCGACTCCACCAGTAAATTCAGCTCGCCCCTACATACACATTAACAAGGTAAACATCTACAGGGACACACATCGCATTGATATACATCTTTTTCATTCCATTTGTATCCCAGATTTTAAGTTTAATGTCATAAAAAATGGGCAGCTTCTGAAGCGGCTAGAACCTCGGGACTTAATAGTCCCATCTTAGCTATAAATTTCTGTCCAGACAAATTTTTGAAGGTGTAGAACGAACTGTTACGAATTGTTCATACAACGCTTGCTGGAAATATGTTTTTTAAATCGCACAAATAAATTTATTCCGGCAAAACCGGTTGTGCTGGGGAATATTTTATTTTTGGTGTGCTTGGACGATTATGATGGTATAGTACCATGCAAATTTCAAAATTCTAGTACAAATGGATTCCCAAAAGTTTCTAATGAACGGTTTTCGTGAATCACCCTGTATATATACAATGAATTTCAACCCTAAGCAGTAAACCATGTCAATGAATTCTTCCTGGTTCTGTATGTCAATAAATGTGACAAACTGTCTGGTAACCATGTAAATAAACAATATTAATCATAACTGTCATACAGTCCATGGCATTCTTTAATTGAGATCGTAATAATCTTCAATAAAATAAATAGGACAAAGAATATCTTTTGAAGTATTGACTTTAGGTATAGGACATACTTAATAAAAAATAAAGTAATTCAACAGCCGAACCCCATGGCACAATAATAACAGGGGGTGCCATTTGAAAAAATAGAGTTTTGCATATTTGAAATTTTCCAAGATTGACACAGAATTTTTAACACCCTGTATAGTGATAATGATAGTTGTCCTGTTAGATAGATACAATAGACCTTCCTTCATATTCGTACGGAATCTCAGCTCTCTAGAAACAAAATTGAGTTCTCAGAATTTTTTTTAAAAAGCACCCGCAATGATCGAAATTTTTCAAAAAGAATTAATCACTTTAGAACAGCGCCTTAAAACATCAAATGTCTTATGTCGATGTAAAGCTATGTTATAGGTGATCCAGAATATGGCATCAAAATGGTGGTGTTTCATTTAAAAAAATCAAGTTGTTATGCAAGTGTTTTGGGACATCCTGTATAGTTGAAAGTATTTTTAGGATGTAGAATTGGCGGTGTTGTACATAATGGCGTTTGAATTAATTTCCTATCTGGAAGGGTTCAGAAGTTATGGACCCCCGTCGCCTTGTTGACTCACCCTGTATATACACAACAACACTCTGCTGGGATGCGTTCAGAAATGTTACCCTGACCTGAGTAGCCCCGGGCTATACTACAATAGAAAGTGCTAATATCTTTAACGGTGAAATGAAGGCAAAAAATAATCTTTGTGTCACTTTTTGACCTTTATATGCCGGTGTGAATAAACAGTAACAAAGGTTTTGCTTGTAGTTTGATCTTTTTCTTTTGCAAGAAAAACTTGTATTTTTATCCTTTGTTAATTCAAGATTAAGCATCTTGTAACACTTTATTCACACCACCCATAATGTGGGTTATACCCTGAAGTAACAAAGCTCTTGCTAATAGTTGTATCCTTTTCTTGTGCACGAAAAACGTATATTTACATCCTTTATTAATGCAAGTATGAGCAGCTTGTAACACTTTATTCATACCAGCTAGACGTACTTAATTGTTACAATGTTACTCCACAACATAAAATCCCAAAGAAAGGTTCTCAGAAGGAAATCTGTATGTACCTATGCAATGCAGCGTTTTCATAGGATTAGAAATTAGAAGGCTATACTTTATTGAAAAAAGTTTTTTAGTGCCGTAGCAGAATGCGGAGGTACTCTTGTCTTACCTTATTCGCTCGCTCGCTCGCTCGCTCGATCGCTCCTCAGTCTGTCCGTCGGATAACTTGAGAACGGATCGAGATATCGAGCTGAAACTTGGTAGGCAGCTTCGTCTCCCGAAAAGTAAGGCGGGGATTGCTTTTGGGCCATATCGGACCAAGGGGGTGGGAGCTAGGGGTGAAAAACCGAAAAACTACTAATTGCAATAACTCGAGAACTAGTGGAGATATCTTGCTGAAAATTAGTATGCACGTTCGACCTTCAAGTCTGTTGAAAGTGAGGGGGTGCCAATTTCGGGGGATGAAATTTAGGGGATGAAAACCACAAAAAATATGATAACTCCGCAAGGGTTGCACGTAGCTGTCGGAAACTCAACGTACACACATATATCGGTGAAATCTTGTGGGGGATGCGTTTTTTCGTAAAATCGAACAAATGGGGTGGAAATTAGGGGTAGCAACTCGAAATTCCGCTTAATAAGTACTAGTCGAAATTGGCGTCATTCAATAGCTTTCCATTAATTATTCAAAAAAGGTGTCATTCATATTTTGCGAAAAACCACCCTTATAGGCGCTACGACCCCTAACATGCAGAAACACAAAAATACGAGAACTCAAAAACTACTCAACGTATCAAGGCAGAATTTGGTTTGTGAATTTCCAGTGACATTATAGGTGGATGGACAAATTTTCTAAAATATCTAACAAAGGGGATGAAATTTAAGGGTTGAAACTTGAAATTTCTTCAAGTAAATGGTAGCCTAAAATTACGGGGTTCGATAGATTTCGGTCAACTATTGAAAAAAGGTCTTATGAGTTTTCAATCTAAAACCAACCCCTGGGCCATTAACCACCCCTAACTCTTTGCAAGTCGATAATTATATTTTATTTATTTTTTCTGAAACCCTATTGGTTTATTTATGAACAACTGAAATCAGTAAATACGCAAGGAGTCATGTCACACCGGAAAAATAAACTCACCCCTGTAAATCATAAAGGGGTGAAATCATGAGGTGTTGAAAACATGAATCTACAAATTACCTTAATTTTTAAACGAATTGGGTTAGGGTGGTGAAATTGAAAACACAACTTCCTTTAGGGCATGTGGGGGTGGTGAAATAGGGGGTTGGAGTTTAGGGGTTGAAACGTCCATAAAGCCCTGTAATTTGACACAGAGAAGCAATATCTTCTGCGAAACTGTGACATCTTACACACTGCATCTTCGAGAAGGGAAGATCGAATTTTAGGAGAAAATTATCGAAGGGGATGAAAGTTAGGGGTGGAAACTCGAATTTTCAATGAAGAATGTATAGTTGAAAATATTACCATTCGAAAGCTTTCTATTGATGGTACAAAAAAGGTCATATTCATCATTCGCGAAAAACGACCCTTAAAGGCGGTACAACCCCCTAACATGCCGAAACAAAAAAATGCGAGAACTCAAAAACTGCTCAACGTATCAGGGCTAAATTTGATGTGGTAATTTACAGCGCCACTGTAGGCGGATGGGCAAATTTTCATTAATATCTAACAAGGGGGATGAAATTTAAGGGTTGAAACTGGAAATTTTTTCATGTAAGTGGTGGAATAAAATTATGGGGTTCAATAGATTTCGGTCAACCATTGAAAAAAGTCTTATGAGTCTTCATCCTAAAACCAACCCCTACGCTACTAACAACCCCTAAGCCCTAGCAAGCGGAGTAAATATATTTCATTTATTTTTTTTTTGCTTTCTTCTAATTTGTTATTAATTTAAAGTGATTTTCATTAATTTTTGACCCATCCACAATTTTTCAACCCCTTTCATGATATGTGAACCCTCAAAGAGCAAAATTTACCCAGACCGCTTCTTTTTCGGGTGATTTCCGCTGGTTAATTTTGTAAAATTCGCGCAGTTTTGCCTTATGAATTGTTCTTGCCTTTTTCACTTTTTCGACCCCTTCGCAATGTTTCAACCCCCAAAAGTCAAATTTGCATAATTGACTTATTTTCGTGTTATTTTCTGTAATTCTACTTAATTACGATTAATTCTCATCCCTTTTAACTTTTCATCCCCCTTTACAATTTTTCAACCCCCTAAGTGTTTATTTTGCAAAATTCACATAATTTAGTTTTCTTTCGGTAATAAATTGAACTCAATTGGATTATGTTTATCTTTTTCACTTTTCCAACCCCCTTCGCAACATTTCAACCCCCAAAATCTAAATTTGCATAATTGGTTTACTTTCGTGTTATTTTCTGTAATTCTGCTTAATTACGATTAATTCTCATCCACTTTGACGTTTCATCCCCCTTTACAATTTTTCAACCCCCTAGGTGTTAGTTTTGCCAAATTCGGATATTTTCGTTTTTCTTCTGTAATAAATTGAACCCATTTGGATGATGATTAAATTTTTCACTTTTTTCATGCCCCTTCGCAATGTTTCAAGTCTTCAAATGCTAAATTTACATAATTGGGTTAATTTGGTGTTATTTTCCGTAATTTTACTTAGCCACGGTTAATCCTGATACCGTTTGATTTTTCATCCACCTTTACGATTTTTCAACCCCCTAAGTGCTAATTTTGCAAAATTCGCATAATTTCGTTTTTCGACGGTTATAAAATTGAACGCATTTGGGATTCAGTTTACCTTTTACAATTTTTCAGTTTCCTTCGCAATAGGTAGGTATAAGTGCTTATTTCAACCCCCACAAAAGTTTTTATTGCATAATTTGGTTATTTTAGTGTTTTATTTCGTAATTCTACTTAATCCACACTTCATTTTCATTCCTCTTGACTTTTCATCACCTTTTTTCATTACCTTGGACTTCTCATTCCCTTTTTCAACCCCCTTAGTGCTAATTCTACATACCTACTTCGCAAATATGATGTTTTTTTGTTAACTCTCTACTGTTTAATTATGTACGGCCAATTTTCATAATTTCGTCTTTTTAACACCACTGTGCGTCTGCGGAGGCACTACTACTAGGTGCAGATTTATAAAATCTGCACCCGACTCCACCAGTAAATTCAGCTCGCCCCTACATACACATTAACAAGGTAAACATCTACAGGGACACACATCTCATTGATATACATCTTTCGTTGGCTTTTGTAAACAGACTTATATTTGTTTCATCTGCGAACTACGAATTATGATTTCTTATCAAGCAGCACGTGTCAGTATTAGTAATACTGACGTCCCCCAAACCACATTCGTCAATTATGTTTAAATATACTTTAAAACCTAACCCTTAAGCAAAGTAACGACAAAAATGATGCTTATCATTTTGCGAGGAGTACTTAAGCTCAGTAGGTCTTTACAACAATGTTCTTCTGATCCGAATTCAATGATTTTTTAAGCAGTATATGTATATTAGTGCCGAAGCATATGCGCAGGCACTATACCGTTAGTGAAATCGCTCGCTCGTTGTCTACTCTGTCCTTCGCATAACTTGAGAACGAAAGCACATATCGAGCTGAAATTTGGTGTATGCCCCGAAAATCTCGACGGGGATTGTTTTTGGGCCATATCGGACCGTAGGAGTCGGAGTTAGGGGTGAAAAACTGAAAGAAATTACAATTTTCGACGTTTGGTCGCGAACACTCCCTCAACGCTTGAAGATAGATCAAAAGTTTGAAAGGAGTAATTGTCGGCAATGAAAAGATCTACAAAAAAGTCCACGACGGCATATAGCTATCTACGATGGGTAGCCCACCGTGATCGTTTTTGTGTTTTAATTTTTGACGGAAATTGCTTCGGTGGCTTATTGTGGGCTATCCTTAACAGATATTTATATGCTGTCGCCGACTTTTTTGTAGGTCTATTCGTTGCCGACACTTTTCCCTTATACGATTTTAATCCATCTTCAAGCCAGTGACGAAACAACGGCCCCGCTGACTCCGCGGGTGCGGGAGGGCCCCAGGCCCCTGGGGGGCCCTGTTGTCCCCTGCACTTTTAATACTAATTGTTTTTGTTTTTAGCAATTAATAAAAACCAATACTAAAATGAGAATGAAATGTCTTATTTTTGTTTTTTAACATCTCAGTTAGGTCCGGCAGCTGCATCAGGATTATTTATTAGCTTTCTGTCACCTAACTCAATACTCATTTCTTATTTCCGCGTGAAACATTTAAAACAGTGGCGACGAACGGCGACGCGGTGTCTGGTCTGGTGGCTTGAATGGATTCCATGAATCCATTTATGCGAATTAAGGGATGTGGCATAAGCATTGTGCCACTTTAATTTTTTTAAATTCAATTTATTAATAAATATTCAGAAAAACCTTTTGCGTTTATTCATTGGGGGGCGATTCTTTTCTTGCCTCAGTCTTTTTTCGTTTACTTCCTGATCCTGAGTAGGCAAGGTTGTATGAAAAGGGTAATAAAAGACTTTTAATGCAAGTTGCAAGTCCTCTGAAATTCACGAAATCAATTCTAATGAAAAAACCCCGAAAACACTGAAAACTGCTATGGGGGAGGGGAGTTAAAAAAATTACCTCTTCATACTACATTGGGGGTTTTATTCTGAAGTGCTTAGAAAATGCGTGACCTTGAAATTTTCAAAAAATTTCGCCTGCGGCGCATTTCATTTTTCACTACCTACTATTTATAGTGAGGGGCCCCAATTAAATCATGCGGGGGGGGCCACCAAATGTAGTTACGTTACTGCTTCAAGCGTTTAGGTAGCGTTCACAGTAGAAGCGTGAGAATGCGAGTTTCTTTTCGGGACCGAAAAACTAGTAATTGTAATAACTCGAGAACCAGTGGAGATATTTTACTGAAACTTGATATGCGCTTTTGACGTACAAGTCTGTTGAAGATGAGGGGGTGTCAATTTTGGGGGATGAAATTTAGGGGTTGAAAATTTTTAACGCAAAAAGGCTGTGGGTTTCACAGCCTTCAACCGTCGAATCGAACACAAATAATTGACTTGGAGGAAATTGAGCCCTTGGACTATCTACAACATTATTACATCTGCACCCAAAACAATCAAGTCCAACTCAATATACCCGGTGTTTCACCGACTCCGCCGTATAGGGAATTAACATGGGAAATAGAATTTTATTTTTTTCGTGCTCCGGAGGATTTTATCGAAAAGTTTTATCGTGTGTTCGATTGTGCACGAAAAAATGTTGCGTCTGTACTTCTACGGAACATTTTTTCGTGCACAATCGACCCGTTTCGAAGTATCCATTTATTTTGCGTTGTGTTGCAATCCACAAAGGCAGCCAACTAAGTAAACATTGGAAGCGGGTCGATTGGGCACGAAAAATTTTTTCGTTTTCGTCGAAAATTCAATTTTCAAAAAATCATTGTTAAGTACCTAAGAGGAGCTGACGAACGAAAAAAATCTCAAGAGATACAGACTAGTAAGGACTATCCTCCACACACGATAAAACTTTTCGAGAAAATCCTCCGGAGCAGGAAAAAAATAAAATTAATTTTCCCATGTTAATTCCCTATACGGCGGGGTTGGTGAAACACCCGGTATGAATCATTCACGGTGAATAAACGAATAAACATCTACAGGGATACACACATCACATTGATATACCTCTTCCGTTGCTTTTATAAGGGCACCTCTAGACTTCTACTTATTCCTCGCAGTTTGCAACCAAAACTTACATAAAATAGATTTATGTGATGTGTAGATTCATAATTTATCTGTTATTGTTCATATCGACATTTTAATGGGGTTAGACCAGACTCATTTGAAGTATGAGTAGGTAGTAAACAAAGTCTTGCCACAAATTGATATACCGGGTGTATCATTTTCCGCGCCGTATAGGAGATTAACATGGGAAAACGAATTTTATTTTTTCCTTGCTCCAGGAACAGATTTAAATCAATGCTAGCTTATCCAGTGGATAGACCCGGCTGGCCGGTATCCTGAAAAAAAAGATTGCCTGCTAGTGCCCTTTGGTTACTTAGCAGGAATTTTTGAAAAATTGGATTTTAAAACGACGCGCGCATTACTTCGTGTACTTTCGGTGTCCTTCGAAGCTTTACGTAAATTGTCAGCCAGGGCCGAATCTGCGATTTTTGACCTAATTGTTGACATTAAGAAAGCCGTGGCTTGAAATTATTGTTTTAAATCTGGAGCAAATCGTTCTATTTTACCTTCTTGCTGACGCAGAATTAATGTACCTACCAGCGGCGACAAGCGGCAGCCGACAAGGGTTCGGTCAGACTTGGTTGACGACCTAACCTCAAAAATTTACTTGGTCAAGTAAATTACTTTGAATTGCAATTATGAGGTAAGCTCTTACTCGGTGTTAGCGTTTAATTAATCAATTATTCTACTTTAGGTGGCAATATTGTTAGTGGTAGTTCGAACAAGAATCAGAAGGCATTCTCGGGTTTGGCAATGACCTCCCATCGTAAACTGTCTTTATCTTTTACGTTACCTATTTGTGTTAAAAGGTTTTGTAAGTGAAGACACAAGTAGGAGTTACATGTATTCGTGGAGAGAACATTTTGTATTCCCTTAATTAGTTGTAGATAGTTAGAAGTTGTTTGGTAATGTTTAAGAACCCTGTTTGGAAAAGCAGCTGCTGACAACATCGGTACTGGTAATTAAATTGGAACTTGAGACATCATGTTGTATTTACCTAATAAAATGCTTTTTGAACTTATTTCCAAATTTTTCAGTTCAAAAGAATCAAATTTTGTCCATTATTGGCTAAGTTGTTATTGAATATTAATCACTAGCAGAGTGGCACTAAAGAATAGATTGTTAAAACTGAGTAATGGAAGAAGCCAAGAACGCGTTCAAAATTCTTTATTAGTAATAGTTTTTTAAAACATCGACAGCTGGCACAATTCCATTTTTGTATCTTTACATCAATCCTGACTAAATTGTAGCAATATCACAAACCACCACTACTTTTAATAACACTCCGCCATGCAGTGCATAAAGAATTAAATAACAATTAGTAACTTTCCAGTATAATTCTTCTTGCTCAATTTTTCAATGGGAATGAGTAAACGGATGAATTTTTCCCCTGGTCCAGGGCAGTAAGATGGCATGGCATCCTGAAATAAATGTGATCACTGTTTATTTATTATGAGGGAGGTACCTATCCCTATCACAAAAAATATCCATTGTACCTACCTAATCAATTTAACTTATCCGCTCATCCGAAGGGTTATTGGTAAATGGGTTGTTGGCCTGGGACAAGGGTTTTCTCTGGAATAAGCCGTTGTTGTTTCGTCGATGTTAATTTCATAATCACAACAATCCAACCAAAAGCTGTGTCAAAAGTCTTGTTGTCACCTGTCAATCTAATTTCCATTTTGTCGACGTATGTTTTTTCGCGCTAAGGTTACCAGTCAGCCTGGTTATTGACACCGTGCGGGGTGCGTTCAGTTAAGTAGTGCTGCTGGGTGGGTAAATTGGCGTTGTAGTACTTACACAGTGTCAACAATAGCTGCTTTCCGTTTACACATTTGTCTGAGAAAACTCAGCTATTTGATTGGTCAATTACAAATGAACCAATCAAATTGCTGAGATTAATTGAGGCTCCTCAGGTAAATGTGTAAAAGGAAAGCGCCTAACGTCAACGCGTCACTGCGCAGACCACGTTGACCAGGTAACGTGAACACTAATGTTGTCGCGTTCTTTCTTATGTATGCTACAAACAAAAGACAAAAACATGACCAAGTAGGCGACCAGGCTGACTGGTAACGTTAGCACGAAAAAACATATGTCGACTGAAAGGAAATTAGATTGACAGGATTGACAGGTGACAACAAGACTTTTGACACAGCTTTTGGTTGGATAACAACGGCTTATTCCAGAGAAAACCCTTGTCCCAGGCCAACAACCCATTTACCAATAACCCTTCGGATGAGCCTTACTGTGATATTGTGGATTGTCAACAAGTTAAATTGATTAGGTAGGTACAATGGATATTTTTTGTGATAGGGATAGGTACCTCCCTCATAATAAATAAACAGTGATCACATTTATTTCAGGATGCCATGCCATCTTACTGCCCTGGACCAGGGAAAAAATTCATCCGTTTACTCATTCCCATTGAAAAATTGAGCAAGAAGAATTATACTGGAAAGTTACTAATTGTTATTTAATTCTTTATGCACTGCATGACGGAGTGTTATTAAAAGTAGTGGTGGTTTGTGATATTGCTACAATTTAGTCAGGATTGATGTAAAGATACAAAAATGGAATTGTGCCAGCTGTCGATGTTTTAAAAAACTATTATTAATAAAGAATTTTAAACGCGTTCTTGGCTTCTTCCATTACTCAGTTTTAACAATCTATTCTTTAGTGCCACTCTGCTAGTGATTAATATTCAATAACAATTTAGCCAATAATGGACAAAATTTGTTTCTTTTGAACTGAAAAATTTGGAAATAAGTTCAAAAAGCATTTTATTAGGTAAATACAACATGATGTCTCAAGTTCCAATTTAATTACCAGTACCGATGTTGTCAGCAGCTGCTTTTCCAAACAGGGTTCTTAAACATTACCAAACATCTTCTAACTATCTACAACTAATTAAGGGAATACAAAATGTTCTCTCCACGAAAACATGTAGCTCCTACTTGTGTCTTCACTTACAAAACCTTTTAACACAAATAGGTAACGTAAAAGATAAAGACAGTTTACGATGGGAGGTCATTGCCAAACCCGAGAATGCCTTCTGATCCTTGTTCGAACTACCACTAACAATATTGCCACCTAAAGTAGAATAATTGATTAATTAAACGCTAACACCGAGTAAGAGCTTACCTCATAATTGCAATTCAAAGTAATTTACTTGACCAAGTAAAATTTTGAGGTTAGGTCGTCAACCAAGTCTGACCGAACCCTTGTCGGCTGCTGCTTGTCGCCGCTGGTAGGTACACTAATTCTGCGTCAGCAAGGAGGCAAAAAAGAACGATTTGCTCCAGATTTAAAACAATAATTTCAAGCCACGGCTTTCTTAATGTCAACAATTAGGTCAAAAATCGCAGATTCGGCCCTGGCTGACAATTTACGTAAAGCTTCGAAGGACACCGAAAGTACACGAAGTAATGCGCGCGTCGTTTTAAAATTCAATTTTTCAAAAATTCCTGCTAAGTAACCAAAGGGCACTAGCAGGTAATCTTTTTTTTCAGGATACCGGCCAGCCGGGTCTATCCACTGGATAAGCTACCATTGATTTAAATCTTTTCCTGGAGCAAGGAAAAAATAAAATTCGTTTTCCCATGTTAATCTCCTATACGGCGCGGAAAATGATACACCCGGTATTACGAAGTTAAATTGATTACGGCGACATGTTTCGGTCTACTAGACCATCATCAGGCTCGATCTTATGTTTTAGGTTATGTTACATGTTATATGAAGTAAAATTTACATTAAAGTTTATGTTGATCGTTACATTTTAATTTGGATTATTAAAGATTAAAACCGTGAAACTCTGAAGGTTGTTATCACGGCGGCATTTTATGGCAAAAGAGATGCAAATCTTAGAAGAGGAGAGACACTACGAATGACAGGTTATAAGGCGGTAAATTTAAATTTAAACTGTGACAGGGCTGAACCGAGATCACGCAATGAACAATGATTTGAAAGAATTCATTCCAATTAGACCTTCCTTCTGTTCGTTAACACAATTTTGTTGATGGCGGAGGATTTCTAAGGTCTCTAATCGAAACCTTTTGTCAGTAGAATTAATATGAAGGAATTCAACATCGCGACTGGGGTTAGAGACCTTAGAAATCCTCCGCCATCAACAAAATTGTGTTAACGAACAGAAGGAAGGTCTAATTGGAATGAATTCTTTCAAATCATTGTTCATTGCGTGATCTCGGTTCAGCCCTGTCACAGTTTAAATTTAAATTTACCGCCTTATAACCTGTCATTCGTAGTGTCTCTCCTCTTCTAAGATTTGCATCTCTTTTGCCATAAAATGCCGCCGTGATAACAACCTTCAGCGTTTCACGGTTTTAATCTTTAATAATCCAAATTAAAATGTAACGATCAACATAAACTTTAATGTAAATTTTACTTCATATAACATGTAACATAACCTAAAACATAAGATCGAGCCTGATGATGGTCTAGTAGACCGAAACATGTCGCCGTAATCAATTTAACTTCGTAATATATCAATGTGTGGCAAGACTTTGTTTACTACCTACTCATAAATATTACAAGCCACTTCGAGGATGGACCTTTTCTTTAAATTATCATTTGAAGTAGTTCAGGGTGTACTTTCTAATTAGGTACCTTGGAAAATTCACCCTTTTTGAATTCTTGTTATCGATATTCTCCGAATCAGTAAGATGTATTGGGCCAAATCTTTGTGTAAACAAAACAATACAATCAGGTTTTTCTATTATTGTAGACAGTAGACAGCAACAGGAAACTAATTCAACAGAATTTGATTTATTTTATTCATAAGTACCTAGATAAACCTGAAGTTTTTCAAATAACAAATAGGGCCTAGCTTCATTAGAACAAGACAGTGTATAGTGTTCTAATAGTATATTATTGACCAAGGTAAGATAAGAACTATTTTAGCCCAAGCGGCAAGATTGTTACAAGACGCGAGGGCTAAAATAGTCTTCTCTACCGTGGTGAATATAGTACTTTTTTCACTTACTAGTACAAAAAAAACGAATTCTCAGTTCACAGATAAGTCAATGATGGTACGTTTTAAGGCTAGTAGTGAAAAAAATTCTTTATGTACCAGTTAATTTACCTAAATGAATTCAGCAGAAATCTGACTTGGTACTAAATAGTGGGTACCACAGCTGATTGTTCCAATCATTTAGCATTCATTTATCAGTTCACGACGTGCTTATCTCCCCCCTCTATAACACTCTCTGTATATCTATGGATTGACTTGCCTTCAACCGAAGCCTTTGTAGATCTACCTGCACGTGAACGTGGTCTTGGCATTCCCGCCAAAGTTTCGGCTCTCAGCTGTGATTGTCTGATTCACAAGTGGTCAGTCGGTCGGTCTGGCCAGCATGAAATGTGTCAACTGTTAATTCCTACCAAAGCCAAAGTGATCTGTGTTAGTGATATTAGTGTAATTTTTTTGTATTTTTCTAAGACTGAGTGACGAGTTCAAAATGTATGAACAAGAAATGACGCCGACATCCATTCCGGATGTTTTAGAGGATTTTTTCTACTTGTTCCACCAACTTCTGAAGGTACGATTGGCATTTCCGGTTAATTCGATTAAATTTCGTCGGAAAATTCACTCGATAAGATAAGGGGGGTTTTTGTGCTTTGCAGTCGTTACATAAATGGAACGCTTTCATTATAATGATTTATTCAGATTATAAAATAAAAAGTGGGGAGGTTAATAAAAGGTCTTCCTTCTAAAGCCTTGCGAATTGCGAAATTCTCAAGGCTTCGACTAATTCGCGCTTTCTCAGAGATCGGAATGTGAAAGTCACGTTCACGTTCGTTTTTTTTGCAAATCCGAGGTAGAAAAAGTCGAGGAATGTCAAATTTTGAAAAATTTTCATGGCACGAGGAAATCCCCTCTTGCGTCATTCGGAGTCGGAGATGCACGTGGTCGTGTGCGTCATGATGACGTCACGCTCTGACTAGACCTACACTGGAACCGTCCAGCTACAACTGATCTTAATTCATTTTATTCAAGTCAGGCAGACGACGCAACAGTATGAAACTTTGCATCATAGATAACCCCTATTAACCCCATTTTTTTGTGAACTGTTTCAATTGTAAGTTCAAATTTTTCCAAGCATGGAATGTGGATGTCGAGTTCGAGTTATAGAAATGATGAAAATTGAATATCGCTTTCGTACTTACAATTCCAAAGGTTATCGATCGCGCTTGCCTGCCTGTTACGTTTTGAACTTTAGTTTTAAGTACACAATACATTATAATAATGCGATATGATGACCTGACGTGATAATTCTGTATTAATTTTCTGATGGTTTTCCACTAAAATTTTTATTTGAAAATCGCACGATACTAATCATTAGCCAATAGAAAAATTGATTTCTGTGTGTTTACCATGGCAACTCGAGGATTTCCTGGAAATCTTTGATACCTATCTAGACCAACCTAAACGAAATTAATAAGTGGAAATTTTTATGTCAAATTAAATGTCAAAAATTATTTCTATTCCATTTCTGTGGCTGTATCGTTGCTATTTTCTTACCGAATCTGCATTCGAGCATTAATTCATGTCCTGGAAATTTTAGTCGTGCATCCCAACAACGTAATCGGGCCCTCGTGTTCCACTCGGGCCGATTAATACGTTGTTGGAATGCACTCCAAAAATTTCCGGAAAGAATTAATGCTCTTATGAGATTATAAGTGAATATTTTATGACCGAAAATTCCGCTCGTCACAGTCGATCACCAATGACATGACATTTCCGATCCAACAGTTAAAATCAAGGTTACTTTCAAAATTGTGCAAAATTTATGGTTATGCTTTTTTTGTGTGTTTCTCCGCAGTAGTCCCACGAGTAATCCTATTGGTCAATTTTCAGGCCAAGTGAATCATGTAACCAATTAAAAAATAGCTGAGATATGTCCTAGACCTAAACTTTATGGCCGGGCAACAACCAATGAGAACGCTACCTCATTTAAACGAGGTGAAGGATAACCTCGGACGTTACTTATCGCGTATCGTGCAAACGGGCGTTAATGTTCCAAAGCGAAAGCAAAGAGAATGACAAATTATTGACATTTTGTGTGGAAATAAATGAATAAATAAATAAATAAATGAATTTTTTTTGCGATTTATAGCCAATATTCAATAGATTTTTTTTCCTGTTTCCTTAATTGATTTAATGGGAATTTTAAGTTATCGATGCCTCAACTCTTGAAAAAATTACGACAAATAATTCTCAGCGGTTAGTTCATAAATAAAAAATGATCTGTTTTAAATTTCCCGCCAATACGAACTCGTACGAACGGCATTCCGTCGTTCGTTAAGGAACTACTTTCGCATTTTCTTTTCATGGGTAATCCCAGAATTCGTGTAAGAGCCGACAATGGTAGACTTCAGACCTAAACAATCGACCGCCATTTTGGAGCCCAATGACTTGTTTCACGTCTCATGACTAGCACGTTTATCAGTATACTGGGTGATTCAATTTGGTATTCGCCCCCCCGTAACTATTTTATTGCAACAGGAAAAAATTGGCAGCTCCGGAAGCGGCTGAAACCTCCCCACTTGGTGAATGATCCAATCCTATCACTAATATCACTTAAATTTTACTATTTACTATGCCTAAGTTTTACTCCACCAAACCAAATGTGTTTTCTGTGAGTTTTCTGAATTTTACGATCTTTTGCCAAAAGGGCATTAAGGTTGAGTACAATTTTGAAAACTAAATTTGAAGACTTTTCATGTGCTGATAGAGAAAATAGGAGTTCATTATTGAAATTTCAAAGTTGATATGCCAAAATGGCACTTGCCGCCCTCGGATTGCCACCAGAATTAAATCAGTTCTTCGGCGTGTGACGGTATCTCTACCTACCAAATTTCAGCCAAATCGATCCAGCAGTTTGGGCTGTAGCGTGTTATTTAATGTTTCCTCAATACTTCGAATTTTTCGATTTTATGCCAAAAAGGCGCTAAGTGTGAGTACACTTTCAGATACAGAATTTCAAGACCTTTCATGCGCTGTTAAGAAAAATTAGTGTTCATCAGTCAAATTTCATAGATTACATGCCTAAAAGGCACTTGGCTTCTTCGGATTCGCAACAAAATTAACTGGGCTCACCAGAAGGCCAACACTAACCTGCATACCAAATTTCACTAAAATCCGTTCGGTAGTTTCCGAGAAATCGTGCTCACATACGTACGTACATACGTACATACGTACGTACATACACACAGACATTTTTTAAAAACCACTTTTTCGTGATCCTGAGACCTTGAAACGTAAAGATCTGGTGTTATCTCAATTTCGAATTTTGGACTGATTGCAGTAACCTCCCATTTTTATATTGGTTGTGGGGAGGTCAAAATATATGAAACCATATATATTTGTAAATTGCATGACAAACTCCATGAAGTGACGTCAATAAATCGTCAATATGATGACATTATGTCAAAATGACGATTGTCAACTTTTTTTCTTCAAATGACATGCTGTATATTTCTTAGCGGATTCTTGTAGACGTTTTTTTTCTACATTTAATTATGTAAAAAAAGTTTACAGTTTCACTAGAAAAATTCCGAAAAAAAATTTGAAAGTTTCTTGTCAATAAACGTAGTGAGCCGTGGAAAAAATTGAATTATGGTGTTGCCTAATGTCGCCCTCACACGAAGGGTCCTGTTTTTCAAAAATTATAATTGATTTACCTGTTAGATCGTTAATAGTAATAATGTTATTGTTATTCACTAGTTATAAGGTAAATGGGGTATTATTGTTATTAAAAGGGTAAGTAATAATAATTCTTTGAGAAACTACGGTCCTTGCGATGTGAGTGACTTAGACTACACTATAATTCAATTTTTTCCATGGCTAACTACTTTTATTGACAAGATACTTTCAAATTATGCCTAATCAAATCAATTTTTTTTTCGGAATTTTTCTAGTAAAAGTGTAGACTTTTTTTACATAATTGAATGTAGAAAACAAATGTCTACAAGAATCCGCTAAGAAATATACAGCATGTCATTTGGAGAAAAAAAATTGACTATCGTCATTTTGACATATGTCATCATATTGAAGATTTAATTGCGTCATTTAATAGAGTTTGTCATGCGATTAACAAATATATATGGTTTCATAAATTTTTCTGTTGAAATAAAAAAGTTACAGGGGGGCGAATACCAAACTGAATCACCCGGTATTTCTACCGTTGCCTAGACCTACTTTCTTAGCTGAACAATCAATCGCCATTTTGGAGCCCGCATCTTCAGAAATGACTAAGCCGAGAATAAAATAAAATGGGAGGTCGAAGACCGACAGTAAAGTAGAAACAGGTGACTTAGACCTCCATTTTGGAGCCAATAGCTTCGTTTATCGACTCGCGTACTTTTACCTCACTCTGTTCCCTACCAAATTCTGATTCATGAACTTTCAAAATGAACGTACCTACTTTCTTGAATAAACAATCAGTCGCCATTTTGGAGCCCACATCGTACAAATCGGCACTATGATCGGCTAACAGTAAATAAAGCGGAAGGGAATTAAAAGGGGAGACGACAGTAATGTAAAAATCAATCGCCATTTTGGAGCCCGCATGTCCAGAAATGACTTAAGCCGATAATAAAATAAAATGGAAGGTCGAAAACGGACAGTAAAGTAAATAAAACAGGTGACTTAGATCCACATTTTTAATAAAGCAATCGACCGCCATTTTGGAGCCAATAGCTTCGCTCGTCGACTTGCGTAGTTTTACCTCCTTTCTGTTTATGTTGCCTACCAAATTATGATTTATGGACATACCTACCTTTTTAAATAAGCAATCAATCGCCATTTTGGAGCCCACGCTTTATTTAACTATTCACGACAAGCACTGCTGTGGAACACTTGACTTCTACCCGTTACCGTGGAAACTAAATGGCAGGGTACGTTCAAAAATGACATCTTGTCATGTGATACTTTCATTTCTTATCTTTGTCTAACCGTCCAAGAGGCTATTCTTTCATCTTTTTTTAGTCTATTTTGAGATTAATCAGGGTGATATTTCTGACTCCAGACCCTACGTTGACAAACATTTCCGCCAACTTTTGATTCAAAAATGGCCCTATAAATGATAGCCTATACAGGGTGGTTCTTATTTCGTTGCTCATCATTGGATTATTATTATTATCTCGGAAACCATAAAAGTTAGAAGATCGGTTAAAAAGTTAGATTCAATTCGATATTTTGATTAGTTCCTGAGTTATCCCGAAAAAGCTGAAAATTGACGTTCTAAAGAGAAAACTTGAAACTTTTATATTTTTGACAGCTGTCAGAAATTTTCTAGGCCTTCTAGATCTTGAGTGAAGACAGTCAACTTTTCTTATTCTTAATAGCCATATTGGATTTGGACACCATTAGACACACAAAAACGTAACCATCCTGGGCTTTTTTGACGTCATAAAAAATGAAACGATCGGTGTACTTTTTTGCAATTCTTTTTCCCCTAAGTTTAGGCTGATTATACAACTTATTCATACCAAATTACAAATTTTGACGATCTGTCAAAAAAGTCGGTGTTCGTTACATCTTTGAGAAGCAATTGTTTGTATTAAAATAAAAGATGGCGGCCATAACAAAAAGAAAAGTTGACTGTCGTTGCTCAAACTCTGTTAATGTCATTGAATTAACAGCTGTCAAAAATATAAAAATTCCAAGTTTAATTTGATTAGCATCAATGAATCTATTAATTTTTCTTGAAAACCGATATTTTCAGCTTTAGAATCGTTATTTCGCGTTTTTTCAGGATAACTTAGCAAGGAATTTTTTAGAGATTCTTATTTACCCTCAGAAAGCGCAACTTTTTCTAATTTAACCGATTTTTTAACTCTAAAGCGCAATTTATAGTTCGCACGTAAACGGAAGCGGAGACGGAGACGGAAGCGCAAGAAAGTTAAACCATACAGTTTTAAACGGATGCATTTATAGTTCAAACGTAAGCGCAAACGGATACGGGCGGAACGTAAGCAAAACGGAAGAGATGGCCAAGTTTCATCTCTTCCGTTTACGTTTCTTCCAGGCGACCAATCAAATGGAAGGATGCTACGAACACCGACGACATCGTTCGAGGTTTCCCGATCCTCGTCAGCTGTTTGGCTGTGTTGCTGACCTATCCAACCTCGCCCTCCCCATCCAAAAACTGCGCTCAAAAGTACGAAATCCACATCGTCCATGGCGACAGGGTGGTACAATAGTATATTAAAAAACACGTTTCATAAGGCCAATCATTATCGCACGAGGATGTTTGGACAACGAGGGCGAAAAGCCCGAGTTTTACAAAATCCGAGTGCGATAAGAGCCTTATGAAACACGTTTTTTATACAATTTTTTCTATTTCGTTAAAAAAAAAAAGTTTTTCCATTTTGATAGACGGGTCAATGTTCGCTTGACAGTTCGCGATTGTTGGACACAATCGTTGACTAGGATACGATGTACACAAAAGCCGTGCTCTAATAGAGCACATTAGAGAACGCGTTTGGGTGCTATAAAGTGTTCATTAGGAAACCGAAATAGAAAAATGTATTTTATTTTAATCAATTTATTTATCACTTGGAAAAGAGGTTATAAGCAACTTATGTTAATAGTGTCAATTTCACATGTCACAACTGACACTTGACAGCAAAATTTGACACTCTACGTATCCGCTTCCGTCTCCGTCTCCGCTTCCGTTTACGTGCAAACTATAAATTGCGCTTAATGGTTTCTCAGGTGACCATTGTTGCCATCTGAAGTTAAGATTCCTAACTTTTTAGGTTAAATACCTCTCCAATCAAAAAACTTTCAATGCAGCGTGGGTTCTACGCCTGGAATGTATGCAACCCACATGGAACATGGAACAAAACTTCACATTTACCTTGGCGACGTTGTTGACTCAACAAGGTAAAAGTGAAGTTCTGTTGTAATGTTCGCCCACCAGAGTACTGGGTTGCATAAATTCCAGGCGTAGTGCCTACTCTCAATTGAAAGACAACTTTTATTTTTTAACAGCCTAACGACTATAAAGTTTGTACAGTACCTATTTTAATCAATTTTACAGAAAGTAATTTCACAGCAAGACACTCTAGTTCGTAGTAAATTGACCTTTTAGCTTTTAGCGGAAACTTAAAAAATCCCTTAATTTAATGTGATGATGTTTGGGAATTACAAAAACAAACCTCTAGACAAGAATTTTGTACAACTTTTAGCTCACGAGCGTTCTCAGGGTCTATTCATGAATCATACAGCACATTACAATAATTAATCGTCTGCACTTTGGACTTTGATGGGTTAATTAATAATCCACGAGACTCTGAATCTGAATTTACTTGAAACATAGCTCTACGCAAGTCTTTCTTCTATCATCAGCATAAAATAATATAAATTCAATCATATTTCCAAGCAGTACAAGAAAGAGAGGGTCCTAGAATGGACCCTTGACCAAAACCCCTGCAAGCAAAAAGCTTAGATGCATGATCGTCGATCTTTGTTGCAAATTTTCTGCCAATTTAGTAATTTTTAAGTTGAGTTCCACTCAAATCAAGTCAGGCAATGCACCCGTCAAAATTTCACTTTCCACTCAAAGTCAAATGTGTCAAATCTTCGGAGGACGTCATACTCCCGTCGTGTTTAACTTTACCGCAATGGACATGTTGACGCTATTTTACACCCCCCAGCCCCGCCATAAAGTAACCCCTATCTGTGTTTTATAGTGGATCACCTTAAAGATGAAAATTAATTTGCAGTACCTGGACATCGGGGAGGATATGAACGTCCCCGACGATTTCACCCAAAGTGAAATGCAGACGGGGATGTGGTGGCGACATCTGGCGGCGGGAGGAATAGCAGGCGCCGTCTCCAGGACCTGCACCGCCCCCCTGGACAGGCTCAAGGTATTCCTTCAGGTAAAACGATCGAAACGCCGTGAAATCGAGAAGTTTTGAGATGAAATTTTGACGTAGGTACAACCCAGCAAGCAGCGAATAGGAGAGTGCTTTACTTGTATGGTCAAGGAGGGGGGAGTGACGGGACTGTGGAGGGGGAACGGCATAAACGTATTAAAAATCGCCCCCGAATCGGCCATCAAATTCGCCGCCTACGAGCAAATCAAAAGGTTCATCAAGGGCGATTCGAAGAGTGGGCTCAGTATTTACGAGAGGTTTTGTGCGGGGGCGCTGGCGGGGGGCATCAGTCAAACGGCCATTTATCCGTTGGAAGTGATGAAGACGAGGTTGGCCTTGAGGAAAACCGGACAGTACAAGAGTATAATGGATGCCGCGTTCAAAATCTACCACGTGGAGGGGATCGGCAGCTTTTACAGGGGATATATCCCAAATATTTTGGGAATTATACCGTACGCCGGTATAGATTTGGCTGTGTACGAAACTCTGAAGAAGAAATACCTGAAGACTCACTTAGATCTGGAGCAACCCAGTTTTTGGACGTTGCTGGCCTGTGGGAGCGTATCGAGCACTTTGGG
Source organism: Pycnomerus fuliginosus (assembly GCA_963924575.1). Classification (NCBI taxonomy): domain Eukaryota; kingdom Metazoa; phylum Arthropoda; class Insecta; order Coleoptera; family Zopheridae; genus Pycnomerus; species Pycnomerus fuliginosus. Next base: position 2,657,873 of record OZ004618.1, read on the forward strand.
GCAGATGTGCTCCTACCCTCTTGCCCTAGTTAGGACGCGATTACAAGCACAAGGTAAATTTTTGTTTTTTTTCGTATTGCGTTATGTTTTGCTGTTAAAATTTCGCAGAAGTTCTTAGCAATTTAGCGAGGGGTCTTCCACTGCTGGGAATACGTGTACAAGCATAGGGCCAATACTGACAATACAGTGTCAATACGTATCAATCCATTGTCAATACGTGTTTGGAAAGAAAATTTAATTTTCTACTAAATGAGATCGTTTCTAAAGGCCGGAAGGCTGAAATAAACTCCTCAGCTTCATGGAATTAGAAAACATAAGAAGAGGGGGGTACATAATATGGTAGAATTGATGAGAATTTTTGATTTTTTCTTTAAAGACTTGAAAAAGGACTGAAAATTGTTTAAAATGCCGCAAACCGTTTTTCTTTAAGACGCCCCATTCGTCTTTTGTGGCCAATTGCAGTTTTAGAAAATTTAAAATTTTGACGTTTTACGTTGTAACTTAAGAATGGTACGTCAGAAAGGAGCTTTTAAGGTACTTTTTGGAAAGAAAATTTAATTTTCTACAAAATGAGATCGTTTCCAAAGGCCGGAAGGCTGAAATAAAGTCCTCAGCTTTATAGAATTAGAAAACATAAGTAGAATTGACGAAAATTTTAGATTTTTTCTTTAAAGACTTGAAAAAGGACTGAAAATTGTTTAAAATGCGGCAAACCGTACTTCTTTAAGACGCTCCATTCATCTTTTGTGGCCAATTGAAGTTTTAGAAAATTAAAAATTTAACGTTCTACGTTGTAACTTACGAACGGTACGTCAGAAATGAGCTTTTAAGGTACTTTTTGGAAAGAAAATTTAATTTAGCCACATTCCGCCAATCCTGGTCTCTCAATTGACTTCAATATTGACAAATTTCAAGAAATACCTGAATAGCACTGAAAACATGTAAATACTCCTCAAATAGACAATACTTGTCAATACTTTGGAACACAAAACAATACCTGACAATTTGCCAATACATGTACACGATTTTGACCACTGGTTGACCCCTCGCAATTCGATTTTTTCCTCCCTTCCTCGTTATATGAACAATAACAAAACTCGTGACTCGAACCACTGAAATAAATATTTTATGTAGTATTGACCGCGTCAATATTTTCTTCTTTTGTGTATGTAGAGCTCCAAAATCTGCACCTGTGTGGTACTTCACTTTTTTTTATAGGCCGAAATCATAGTAGGCAGAGAACAAAAATCACGTATTGGCATTTTTTTATCGAAAAGTTTTATGAGTAAAAGTTGCTCAGAAGGACCTCAAAAATTTAAATTGTAATTCTAACCATAAGTTACGCAGATATTTTTTCAATGTTTTGGCATTTGAATGTCACCATTCAAGCACGCATTTTAATGCTAGAATAATGAGCTTCATTCTTGAACGATTTTTGGTGACATTTTATTTTCAGGCATTGTATGCCTGCATTAATTACATTAGATAACTGTCAAACACAAATCCAGACATGTGACCAACCTAACTTTTGCTCTAAAATTTCCCCAAATCTAACTTGGTAAACTTTTTTACAAAAATCTGAAGAAAAAACATAATTCAAAGCCAAAACATGGAAAATAGTGGTGTCGTATCATCTCATCCCAATAACCAACTCATCCCAGGTGACAACTCATCCCACACCAACTCATCCCAGACCAACTCATCCCAAACCAACTCATCCCAGACAAATTCATCCCAAACCAAGTCATCCCAAAAGACAACTCATCCCAGAACGCAACTCATCCCAGACCAAGTCATCCCAACGGACAACGCATCCCAACAGACAACTCATCCCAGCAGACAATAACATTTTCTCTCAAATTCTGCCCGTCCAAAGTTCCACGCGAGCAAAACGTCAAAATATCGGTTTGCAGTGCGAGAAGCTAGGGCAGTTCAGGTCTATGTCAGGTCAGGTTTTTTTTTTAAATAACATTTTCTCTCAAATTTTGCCCGTCCAAAGTTCCACGCTTGCAAAGCTTTAAAATATCGGTTTGGAGTGCGAAAAGCGAGGCCAGTTCAGGTCTATGTCAGGTCAGGTTTTTTTTTTTAATAACATTTTCTCTCAAATTCTGCCCGCCCAAAGGTTCACGTGAGCAAAGCGAGTAGGTACTCGTCGAAATATCGGTCTTGCAATGGTGCGAGAAGCTAGGGCAGTTCAGGTCTATGTCAGGTCAGGTTTTTTAATAACATTTTTTTTAAATTCTGCCCGTGGAAAGTTCGATGCGGAGCCGAAAGCGAGTACTCTTCGAAATATCGGTATTGCAGTGCGAGAAGCTAGGGCAGTTCAGGCCTGGTCAGGTTTTTGACCTGGGTTGTAGTGTCATTTGGGATGAGTTGTCTCCTGGGATGAATTGGAAAATTGTATGAGATGATATTAGCCCGCGGCTACCTTAAAGCGAACAGCCCAAACAATAACAAGCAAGAGTTGGTCTGGGATGAGTTGTCTGTTGGGATGACTTGGTCTGGGATGAGTTGTGTTCTGGGATGAGTTGTCTTTTGGGATGACTTGGTTTGGGATGAGTTGGTCTGGGATGAGTTAGTTTGGGATGAGTTGATCTGGGATGAGTTGGTCTGGGATGAGTTGTCAGATGGGATGAGTTGGTCATTGGGATGAGATGATACTAACCCGAAAATAGTATAAAAACACTCGTTACAGAAGGCTCTTCAAGCACTCGGTCGTTCGGCCAATCGCTGCTTCGCGCCTCGTGTGCAAATTTCGAACTCTTATGGTATAAACGTCATAATTGTCATTTTAAGGCTCTCTTAAAGTTAAGTAAGGTCGGTGGAATCGTGCATAAGTATTATTATTTTACTAAAGTGCAGAGGATGCCTTAAGGTTCATTCACAATAACGAAATTAACGTACCTAGAATTAATTAACAAATTAAGATTAAGAAATTATGAAGTTTGTCCATGTAAGCTCCATGGAAACTATACCGTTTTCAAGACATCCTGCCTTTAATTTCTTAATTCTACGTTAATTTCGCCATTGTGAATGAACAAATTAAATTAAAGTGTGCTTCCTCTTCCTTCAATAAAGAACCGGTAGAACCTACTTACATGATTGTGTGTTTCGACCTTTTGTGTCTTTCGTCTCGTTAGTGCAGAGATACTACGATTAGAACCAAAACAAAGGGAGGATGTTTGAAACTTGTATATATGCTTATAGCGCGTACATCAGGGTTAGTGAGATGTAGCTTTAAGTCTTGTCGTTACAATTAAAAAACCCGTGACGTTTCAAAGCCTGTTCTCTTCATATCAATTACATCTCACTAAGGCTGCGTTGTTCAGTCTCGGGTTATTGTCTGTTTAGTGTAACCTTGGATTGGTTGCTAGGCAACAGCCAATCAAAATGCTTAACCTCGGACTGAGCAATCGGCCGTAACACTATGTACTTATGCACTATAAACATATACAGGGTTAGTCAAATTTATGCACACAGCCGATTATTTCCCAACTGTATCAAAAAAATTCTTCAAATAACAGTTGAATGGTAAATTTAGAGCCACGTTTTGGGTTAATCAATTTTTTTTGACATTGACATTACCAAGTAATGACGTCATCGACATTTTTCTAAAATGAGAAGATATGTCAAGTGTACTATCATTCCTCTCTTATTTGAAAATTTTTTTGATGCAATGAATAGTTGGGGAAATAATAAGCTGTTTCCATGCATTTAACTAACCCTGTATACAAGTTTCAAACCGTCTCCTTTAGTTTTGATCGTAGTATCCCTGCACTGCCGAGACTCAATAGGTCATCCGTCTTCTGAATTTTAATAAGAAAAATATCTGCGAATTTCTAGAGGAAAAATCATAAAATACCCAAAACTACAATATTTTTGCAACAAAAAGGGTAGTGTAAAAACAACTGGAATGCTTTTGTTTGACATTTGCTGTCAGCTATGGCTGGGCAAAACTTAAGAATCGCAGAAAAAGTTGAAATTGTTAAGCTTCTTGGTCATAACTTAATTTCAACTTTTTCTGCAATTGTTAAGATTTGGCTAGCCATCCAGGGTTGCCAGACGTGGCGGAATTCCGCAATTATGGCGACTTTTTGTTTTAATTGGCGGGCAAATTTTCGGTTTGGCGCTTGGCGGTAAATATGGCGGATAAAGTATGAAACTTGGCGAAAAACTGGCGGAAACTGCATTTAGTCCTTTTTATGTTTTTGTGGCTTCCTTTGCGGTTGCCAGACTACCACTTGATCAACGCCGAAGTTGAGTGGGTTGCGTTCTCTACTCGTTCTCGAGCGGATATGATGTGGGTGTAAGCTGTGTTTTTACTTACTGTCATTAGTGTCAAGTGACCAAGTGTCATTACTCGCAGGTAGGGTTGCCATATTTTTCAAAACAGTAAGCGGGACAGTGGAGTGATAAGAATACGTGTTTGCGCGCGGCAGCCCGCCGCGAAAAATTTTGCCCCCCCCTTCTCACCTGTTTTTCAGTATTTTCAGTCCAAATTCAAATCAAAATCAATTCATTTCATTCTCATTGCGAAATAAAAAAAGACACTTGGAAAATCGTGGATCAAAAAAGAATAATCACTAGATTTGGGCGTTTTTATGGTCTAAGGATTTTCAGTTTTTTGGTTGGTAAACTAATTTTATACTTTTAAAATACATTTTTTCTTAAAATAAATAAAACTGTTTGAACAAAGCAAATGATAATTCTCAGCCTTGATTTGGTATTTGCGTTGTCACTGGCAGTGCACCCAAATAATAAGAGATAGACAAAAAGATTACCTTGCGATTTTAACGCTTGCAACGAAGATGGAAGATGATTGACAGAATGGATCCGACGTTTTGTAAAGCACCACTCAGACCAGTGTTCTGACAGTTAGTGTTAGTAGACACTACAAATAAGTTAGGGTATGTTTGGTTGCATGTACGTCATTCGACATGCATTTTAAACCCTGGTTTTCAATAAAAAATAAGGGAAATAAAGGGAAAGGGAAAACTCAGAAAGCAAGTCCAAAAATCGGGACAAATCCAGCACTAGGCGGGACGCGGGACTCACTATAAGGAATCGGGACAATCCCGCCTAAATCGGGACGGTTGGCAACCCTACTCGCAGCCGCGCAGCTCGCAATCTGGCATCTAACCTCAATCCCCCCAATAGCTGTGTGCTGTAATGTTGGCGGTTTTATGGCGGTTTTTATTCTGATACGTTGGCGGTTTTATGGCGGTTTTTGTTCTGTAAGTTGGCGGTTGTGCTACTTGCAAATCTGGCAACCCTGGCCATAGCTGGCAGCAAATTTCAAACAAATGCATGTTGAAGGTGGTGTGAGACGACGCAAAGCGCCATCTCTGGCCGCTAACCTGGACTTTCGGACTCCCCGCCAACAAAGTTGGCATTGCGGAATCCAGTCCTGGTTGGCCACCGTGCTATACAGCACGAAAATAGCGATCAAAATAATTCGATCGAGAGTCAAGCCGTCCTCTGGAGAGCCGTGGACCGGTTTCGCTCTTGTTAGAGCTCGTCAGCACGACACACTCCAGAAGACGACTTGACTCTCACTCAACTCCGACTATATCGGAAAAGTGCACGTTGAAGGTGGTGTGAGACGACGCAAAGCGCCATCTCTGGCCGCTAACCTGGACTTTCGGACTCCCCGCCAACAAAGTTGGCATTGCGGAATCCAGTCCTGGTTGGCCACCGTGCTATACAGCACGAAAATAGCGATCAAAATAATTCGATCGAGAGTCAAGCCGTCCTCTGGAGAGCCGTGGACCGGTTTCGCTCTTGTTAGAGCTCGTCAGCACGACACACTCCAGAAGACGACTTGACTCTCACTCAACTCCGACTATATCGGAAAAGTGCACGTTGAAGGTGGTGTGAGACGACGCAAAGCGCCATCTCTGGCCGCTAACCTGGACTTTCGGACTCCCCGCCAACAAAGTTGGCATTGCGGAATCCAGTCCTGGTTGGCCACCGTGCTATACAGCACGAAAATAGCGATCAAAATAATTCGATCGAGAGTCAAGCCGTCCTCTGGAGAGCCGTGGACCGGTTTCGCTCTTGTTAGAGCTCGTCAGCACGACACACTCCAGAAAACCAGGACTGGATTCCGCAATGCCAACTTTGTTGGCGGGGAATCCGAAAGTCCAGATTAGCGGCCAGAGATGGCGCTTTGCGTCGTCTCACACCACCTTCAACGTGCACTTTTCCGATATAGTCGGAGTTGAGTGAGAGTCAAGTCGTCTTCTGGAGTGTGTCGTGCTGACGAGCTCTAACAAGAGCGAAACCGGTCCACGGCTCTCCAGAGGACGGCTTGACTCTCGATCGAATTATTTTGAAACAAATGCATGTCAAATATGTTTTATTTCGTGGCACCCCATTTGCTGCAAAAATATAAAAGTTTTCGGTATTTTACGATTTTTTCTCAAGAAATTCAACATTTTTGCTTTCGCGTGAAACTTCGGATTTACCCATTGGGGGTCATTCTGAGAGCAAGTTTTTCTCTTGAAATTTTTTGATAAAACAATGCCTAGTAGGATTTCGTGATTTTTTGCCTTTTTAATTTAATCGCAGAAAGCTGGAATTTCGGCACAGGTGCAGAAAAAAAGAACAGATTGATTTAGATAATATTAACCAAAATATTTCGATGGTTCCATTTAAAGTGAAACACACTGCAGTTACATCTCACTAACAAAATTTCACGCTGCCAGGTTTATATTCTTCACCGCTTTCACTAGTTTTAGTTAGATGTTATAAGTGAGTATCAGTAAAGTCTCGACGTCCCATATTCTTATGATAATTCAATAGAAATAGGTCGGTCGTTTGTAAATGGCAACGTCGCAATTTCGTCTAATGTATGTTAAAACTTTGATCTTTTAAATTTTTTCAGTAATAAGCGGATAGACATTTATAAAGACCATAATGTGAAATTTATCTTCCCCGTAACATTGAAACCTGGTTATTTCCGTATTTTGTGGCGATGTGTTCCGGTTAGATTTATCCATTATTTCTTTGTTTATAAATAGTTTGTTGGCGACTACTTACATCGTTTTCTACATTCTGTAATAATTGGACAAACAGTTTTTATCTAGATTTCAAGTTTTTAATTAAAAGAAGTAGATAATGTACGCAACGATTCTGCACATTTATAGGAGAAAACTGTCATGGCGGACTCCAGATCGTCACTTTTATTGTCAAAAGCCTACGTTCATACTGTATCTGTCAAATGTTGCTTATAAGTGTGCAAAACCTTTACGCATGACGTCACACGTTACACATATTGAAAACCATAATTGTAGAACATGACGTTACTCTCATATAAATTATATTTCGAGCAAATAAAACATTTTTTAATATGAAAATAGTCTGAATAGTGTCGAACTCGATGCGAAACGGTTTCTCGTAACTGCCGGAAAACACGAACGCAATATACTTTTTAGGTGCATTTTAAATATTGTTCAAGCAAGTGAAATAAAATCGAAATTTTCACGTAAATCTCTATGAACAGGTGCATATTTTAATCTTAGAAGCATTATAGGGGTCGGTCGCTTGGAAATGGCAACGTCGCATTTTTCAAACATATGGATTTGGCCGTTTATTTAACAAACTATGCACTTTATGAAAAAAATGTTCCAATAAAAGTTGAAAAGCAAATTCAGGCGCATCTTTTTGGTGCGATTCCCTTTTTGAGACGTCTGTTTCACTGAGTATTACGTCATACCTATTTTTTTAATGACAAGACCATGGTTGCATTTCAACGTTTATTGGAACAATTTTTTGATAAAGTGCATAGTTTGTGAAATAGACGGCCAAATCCACATTTTTGGGAGCACATTCAATTGACATTTTCTCGAAATTTCCATTATGTAAGAGTATGATTTTTTCACTCCGTTGTAAAGAGAAAGAAATTACCTTTCCAATGATACTACACTTGACATATCTTCTCATTAAAAAAAAATGTCGGGGAAAAAATGGTTAACCCAATACGTGCCTCTAAATCTACCTTTCAACTCTTATTTGAACAATTTTTTGATAAAGTGAAGAGTTTGGGAAATAATCGGCTGTTTCCATACAATTGACTAACCCTGTTTTGCAATACTCACCAAAACTTACCTTTTACTATTCTAAGAAGAAAGTTTATTTAAGGTTTTGCGATCATTCAACATCTTCAGCCCTCTACCACCCCTTAAATATTGGTTACTTTGAAATTTCAAGTTTACAAGGAAATATTATTTTAAATGCAATAAATTGCTTTATTATCACTACTAAGCTCGGAGTAGATTTTAAAGATCATCTAAGGACCGTTTTTTCACCTCCAGATAAATTTAGCTATTTAGACGTCCATTGTCTTATAGTTTCAAAGTCAATTAACTCTAATCAATCAAGTTGCTGGTGCATGCATGACAGAACTTACGACAGTACTACTGGTTGACGTCTAAATTTCAAAGTTATATTTTCGTGCGTTTTTTATTCGAGTTTCTGTGCTTCCCTTTCGAGTTAATAAGCGTTTTTTAAAGGCAGTCTGTACTAGAGTACCCTATATTTGATGCGCCTTCGGAGACTAAAAAACGCACAAAAATACATCGTATGAACTTTAGACGTCAACCAGTATGACAGCATAAGTTCTGTCATGCATGCACCAGCAACTTGATTGATTAGAGTTAACTGTCTTTGAAACTATAATGGCAATGGGCTTCTAGTAGGTAGCTAAATTTATCTGGTGGTGAAAAAGCGGCCGTTACTGATCTTCAAAATCTACTCCGAGCTTAGTAGTGATAGAAAAACAATAAATATTGCATTTCAAAAAATATTTCGTTGTAAAACTTGAAATTTCAAAGTAACTAATATTTGAGGGGCGGTAGAGGGCTGAAGATCTTGACCTATCGCAAAACCTTAAATAAACTTTTTTCTTAGAATAGTAAAAGGCAAGCTTTGGCGACTATTGCAAAAACAAAATTCCAAAATTCGTTTTTTTCGGCCCACCCTACTGTACAGCTTTACGTAAAACCCCCCAATTTCGCTTCATTTTCACAAATGTTTATCCATTATTTCTTCGTTTAAATAGTTTGTTGCTGACTATTTCATCAGCCTTGAACATTTGATGATTCATTGAACATTTGTGCAATGAGGTTTTTAATGATTTGGAGTTTTTATGTAGAACATAACCTTATTTTCCAATGTTCACATTTTTCGTACACTACAAAATGTACGAACAAAAACCATTGGCTTGTCTCAGTACAGAAAATTGCGATGTTGCCATTTTCAAACAAATTAACCTACAATTTGTTAAATCTAAAAAAATGTTTTTTTTGCAGTTGTGCATCCATCAGTAGATCCGTCAGTGGCCACAATGACGGGGGTCTTCAAGACAATCCTGCAGAATGAAGGCATCCTAGGCCTCTACCGAGGCATTACACCAAATTTCATCAAAGTAATGCCCGCAGTTAGCATAAGTTACGTGGTTTATGAATACTCGAGTCGACTGCTCGGAGTAAATATGACGTGATGCAGGAGCATTTTAGGAACAAATTATTTATTTTTATTAAAGAATTCCCTCTCATTTTGTCTCCCGAGGCAAAAGACGCTTTTGGCAATGTTTATTATTGCCAGTAATTTATTATTACTGTAAGAAAATAACTTGAGACACTTATGTAAGTTTCAACCTATACACATATTCTCGATGTAGTATTCTGTCAAAGGGGGCGTAGACCTGTTATTAAATGACAATTTTTATTATTAATGCTATGTATTTCCCATGTTGTTGAGATTACCTACTTTAAGAAGAAGGAAATGAAGATTGTGATGTACTTAATAATATTTTAAATAAATCGCGGTATTTATTATACTGTATTCTATTTATAACAAAAAATAAAAAGTTATTAAACAGTTTGTACGTGTTGACCCGCTTCTTCGTCCAAAATCCACACGACTTGACCATTGGTTGGTTGTACTCTAGTTGCTGGCAGATCTTCCTTATCCACGAGTATTCTCTAAAAGAAGAAATTAATTAAATCCACTTCAACCGTTTAACCAGCTAATTTTAAAAATTATAAACAAAATAAAACGTAAAAGTTAAAATTAATGATTAACATAAAATGAAAAGGAGCTTTTCGCCGCTAAAATATTACTTTTCGAAGAATTATAGCAAGTTGAACGGGTCGCAGAATTGTAATAGAATTATCATTATATCACGTGCAGTGTGCAGTGCGTAAAACCAACATGTAAAGCATCCCCTACCCGCTACCGCAAACTGCCGGTATCTACAAAATTAATACACTTCAATGTCAAATACACTATTAAAAAGTAAAATATCATATCAGCCTATGTAAAAATAAATATTTAAAAGCCAACGAAAGATGTATATCAATGCGATGTGTGTCCCTGTAGATGTTTACCTTGTTAATGTGTATGTAGGGGCGAGCTGAATTTACTGGTGGAGTCGGGTGCAGATTTTATAAATCTGCACCTAGTAGTAGTGCCTCCGCAGACGCACAGTGGTGTTAAAAAGACGAAATTATGAAAATTGGCCGTACATAATTAAACAGTAGAGAGTTAACAAAAAAACATCATATTTGCGAAGTAGGTATGTAGAATTAGCACTAAGGGGGTTGAAAAAGGGAATGAGAAGTCCAAGGTAATGAAAAAAGGTGATGAAAAGTCAAGAGGAATGAAAATGAAGTGTGGATTAAGTAGAATTACGAAATAAACACTAAAATAACCAAATCATGCAATTAAAACTTTTGTGGGGGTTGAAATAAGCACTTATACCTACCTATTGCGAAGGAAACTGAAAAATTGTAAAAGGTAAACTGAATCCCAAATGCGTTCAATTTTATAACCGTCGAAAAACGAAATTATGCGAATTTTGCAAAATTTGCACTTAGGGGGTTGAAAAATCGTAAAGGTGGATGAAAAATCAAAAGGTATCAGGATTAACCGTGGCTAAGTAAAATTACGAAAAATAACACCAAATTAACCCAATTATGTAAATTTAGCATTTGAAGACTTGAAACATTGCGAAGGGGGATGAAAAAAGTGAAAAATTTAATCATCATCCAAATGGGTTCAATTTATTACCGAGGAAAAACGAAAATATCCGAATTTGGCAAAATTAACACCTAGGGGGTTGAAAAATTGTAAAGGGGGATGAAACGTCAAAGTGGATGAGAATTAATCGTAATTAAGCAGAATTACAGAAAATAACACGAAAGTAAACCAATTATGCAAATTTAGATTTTGGGGGTTGAAATGTTGCGAAGGGGGTTGGAAAAGTGAAAAAGATAAACATAATCCAATTGAGTTCAATTTATTACCGAAGGAAAACTAAATTATGTGAATTTTGCAAAATAAACACTTAGGGGGTTGAAAAATTGTAAAGGGGGATGAAAAGTTAAAAGGGATGAGAATTAATCGTAATTAAGTAGAATTACAGAAAATAACACGAAAATAAGCCAATTATGCAAATTTGACTTTTGGGGGTTGAAACATTGCGAAGGGGTCGAAAAAGTGAAAAAGGCAAGAACAATTCATAAGGCAAAACTGCGCGAATTTTACAAAATTAACCAGCGGAAATCACCCGAAAAAGAAGCGGTCTGGGTAAATTTTGTTCTTTGAGGGTTCACATATCATGAAAGGGGTTGAAAAATTGTGGATGGGTCAAAAATTAATGAAAATCACTTTAAATTAATAACAAATTAGAAGAAAGCAAAAAAAAAATAAATGAAATATATTTACTCCGCTTGCTAGGGCTTAGGGGTTGTTAGTAGCGTAGGGGTTGGTTTTAGGATGAAGACTCATAAGACTTTTTTCAATGGTTGACCGAAATCAATTGAACCCCATAATTTTATTCCACCACTTACATGAAAAAATTTCCAGTTTCAACCCTTAAATTTCATCCCCCTTGTTAGATATTAATGAAAATTTGCCCATCCGCCTACAGTGGCGCTGTAAATTACCACATCAAATTTAGCCCTGATACGTTGAGCAGTTTTTGAGTTCTCGCATTTTTTTGTTTCGGCATGTTAGGGGGTTGTACCGCCTTTAAGGGTCGTTTTTCGCGAATGATGAATAAGACCTTTTTTGTACCATCAATAGAAAGCTATCGAATGGTAATATTTTCAACTATACATTCTTCATTGAAAATTCGAGTTTCCACCCCTAACTTTCATCCCCTTCGATAATTTTCTCCTAAAATTCGATCTTCCCTTCTCGAAGATGCAGTATGTAAGATGTCACAGTTTCGCAGAAGATATTGCTTCTCTGTGTCAAATTACAGGGCTTTATGGACGTTTCAACCCCTAAACTCCAACCCCCTATTTCACCACCCCCACATGCCCTAAAGGAAGTTGTGTTTTCAATTTCACCACCCTAACCCAATTCGTTTAAAAATTAAGGTAATTTGTAGATTCATGTTTTCAACACCTCATGATTTCACCCCTTTATGATTTACAGGGGTGAGTTTATTTTTCCGGTGTGACATGACTCCTTGCGTATTTACTGACTTCAGTTGTTCATAAATAAACCAATAGGGTTTCAGAAAAAATAAATAAAACATAATTATCGACTTGCAAAGAGTTAGGGGTGGTTAATGGCCCAGGGGTTGGTTTTAGATTGAAAACTCATAAGACCTTTTTTCAATAGTTGACCGAAATCTATCGAACCCCGTAATTTTAGGCTACCATTTACTTGAAGAAATTTCAAGTTTCAACCCTTAAATTTCATCCCCTTTGTTAGATATTTTAGAAAATTTGTCCATCCACCTATAATGTCACTGGAAATTCACAAACCAAATTCTGCCTTGATACGTTGAGTAGTTTTTGAGTTCTCGTATTTTTGTGTTTCTGCATGTTAGGGGTTGTAGCGTCTATAAGGGTGGTTTTTCGCAAAATATGAATGACACCTTTTTTGAATAATTAATGGAAAGCTATCGAATGACGCCAATTTCGACTAGTACTTATTAAGCGGAATTTCGAGTTGCTACCCCTAATTTCCACCCCATTTGTTCGATTTTACGAAAAAACGCATCCCCCACAAGGTTTCACCGATATATGTGTGTACGTTGAGTTTCCGACAGCTGCGTGCAACCCTTGCGGAGTTATCATATTTTTTGTGGTTTTCATCCCCTAAATTTCATCCCCCGAAATTGGCACCCCCTCACTTTCAACAGACTTGAAGGTCGAACGTGCATACTAATTTTCAGCAAGATATCTCCACTAGTTCTCGAGTTATTGCAATTAGTAGTTTTTCGGTTTTTCACCCCTAGCTCCCACCCCCTTGGTCCGATATGGCCCAAAAGCAATCCCCGCCTTACTTTTCGGGAGACGAAGCTGCCTACCAAGTTTCAGCTCGATATCTCGATCCGTTCTCAAGTTATCCGACGGACAGACTGAGGAGCGATCGAGCGAGCGAGCGAATAAGCTAAGACAAGAGTACCTCCGCATTCTGCTACGGCACTAAAATTATCTTTAGAAGACATTTTAATGGGAATTACCGTACTTTTCGGATTATTGTTAAGATTGAAAGACCTTTTAAAATGAGCTCCGCCGTGTTTTTGCATTTTCGAATATGACCAGTCCTAAGGCCATAAAATGAAATATAAATTTTGATGACGTAGAGCTACGTTCTCACGAAAAGTACGACCTAACCTGTCCATTTCATTCCTGTTTAATTTCGTCAATGGCAAATCTAATTTTCTAATGGAAACAAGTAACACAATAAATTGTCATTATGCGGTCTTGCATCAAGAAATTGTACAGAAAGGTGAGATCACTAGCACATACGTCATCATATTCTTTTACTGCTTTTTGAAGTGAAATCTTTAATAAAATCTTAAACAAAAACGATGCATCTCAATTAAATTTTATTATTTTTCAAATTATACCAATAATAAGGAAATCTGCCACATACCGTAATGGCCTATTGCTTTTTTATTTGACGAACTTATTTTTAAATAATAAATTTTTCCCTAAAGGGACATTATTGAAGAGTAAAACGGCTCACCATAAAGGCCATGTAAAAATTGATGTTTTTATTCGATTTTTCGCTCGATTTTATTACCTAATTTGCTCCGTAGAAGTTAAAAATTGTTACCTACTTTGACCATAGTCGCTTTTTCTTTGCCGCACGCTGCAAAAACGCAGTAGAGTGCATTATTTATCACAGGAAAAGTTAGAGTGATCCTAGCTGGGGGTGGTTTAGGAGAATCCGTTATGGCGGCCACCCATTTGCTTTTTTCTTCCAGTAATTTATGACCAGGGAATAAAGAAGCAGTATGCCCATCCGGCCCCATCCCGAGGAGCAACATGTCAAATGATGGCAATTGTTCTCCCGGGAAATGCTGCGCCATCTGGCGGGCGTAATCTGCAGCTGCTTCCTCCGCTGCAAAAGGTTATCTATCTATATCGATTGTACTTAAAGATAAGGATTAGCATTTAGTAGCTAACCTGAAATTCCTTGTTTGATCCTCACAAATTGATCCTCTTTCAAATTCATAACTTTTATTAGTTGCTTATATTGGCCGTAAGTTAGATCTGGGTTGTCCTCTGGTACTACCCTTTCATCACAGAAGAATATCCGCCATTTGTCCAAGTCTACTAATTGGGCTTTAGGTAAACCCTCTTTTAACAGTCCTACTAACGATCCACCTACAGAAAAATCAGTGTTGCAAGAAGAATAAGTAAAAAAATAAATGGTACTACCTACCAGACACGCCGATATTGAAGTACCCTCGCTTTCTGATAGATTCCTCAGAAACTTTGTCAATTAACACTGTTAACTTAGTCACAACTTCAGAAGTTTTCACTATTATAACATTTTTCTGCGTACCCATTTCTTACAATTTTTAGATAACTTCGCTTCGTCCTTCACTATAATTTAGCTTTGTCATTCACGCGACATAACGCATTGGACATGCGGTGTATTTGTGGTGGAATGAACACACTACTCACTCGTATTTCTAACCTCTTCAGTTGCATTATAAGCTTAGCGAAAAACTGATAAACGCCAATATAGGAGCAATATATAATTTATGTTGTAATTGGTACCTACCGACAACTATTGATAAGAGCGTAAGCGAATAGATCGTGATAATCATAAAATTAGTCAGTGAAACAGAATGTATATCTACCTATTATTACAATTCATATCATTCCTCCACTTGTACGAAGTGGTACTATCGATAGGTCAAGAGGTTCTTACTTAAGTAAAAAAAAATCATCGAATATTGCTATTGTTATAATTAGGTACCTATACCTTTATTGGTAGGAATGGTAGGTAGGTTAGGTACTTACTTAAGTGATTTGACTTAAGTACCTACCTATCTAATTTTAGTGCCCTAGCAGAATGTGTATCGCTCCTCACTCTATCCGAGCGATAACTTGAAAACGGCTTGAGATATCGGGCTGAAACTTGGTGTACGGCTTTGTCTCCCGAAAAGTAAGGCGAGGATTGCTTTTGGACCTTATCGGACCAAGGGGGTGGGAGCTAGGAGTGAGAAACTGAAAAAGTATTAATTGCAATAACTCGGGCAGTAGTGGTGGTATCTTTCTGAAACTTGGTGTGCACATTCGACCTTCAAGTCTGTTGAATGTGAGGGGGTGTCAATTTCGGGGGATGACATTTAGACGATGAAAACACAAAAAATATGATAACTCCCCAAAAATTGCACACAGCTATTTGAAACCTGACGCGTACATACATACTACGATGAAATCTTGCGGGGGATGCATGTATTCCGTAAAATCGGACAGATGGGGTGGAAATTAGGGGTTCCAACTCGAAATTTCGCTGTTGCTCGAAATTGGCGTCATTCGATAGCTTTCCATTAATGATTCAAAAAAGGTGTTATTTATATGTATTTTGCTGAAAACCACCTTTAAAGTCGCTACAACTCCTAATATGCAGAAACACAAAAATACGAGAACTCCAAAAATACTCAACGTATCCAAGGCCAGAATTTGATGTGCTAATTTAGAGTAACACTGATGGTAGGCGGATGGGCAAATTTTCATTAAAATCTAATAAGGGGGATGAAATTTAAGGGTTCAAACTGGAAACTTCTTCAAATAAACGGTGGTATAAAATTACGGCGTTCGATAGACTTCGGTTAACCATTGAAAAAAGGCTTATGAAATACACATCGCATTGATGTACAGGGTCTTCATTCCATTAGGTACCTACTTTAAATTGTCGTAGCTTCTTTATTACTTGAGATATTCGCCTGAACTAAAAACAGGATAGTAGACCGTACTCCCAAGTTTTGTTCTGGACCTTACTCTTAGCGATAACAGTCTGATCTTAAGCGCTGTGGATGCAACTTGCTTTTTTTTTAATGAAACACCCGGTATATTTTTGCTCGGATCGATAGAGAATTGTTTTCTGATTTCATTGATATAGGGTAGTTAATATCTGGGGTTGATAGTTTTCGAGAAAAAAAAATCTGAACTACGAGAAATGTCTGAAGGAAAATGGCAATCATGTTGAAATTTTTAATTTGTAATGCTTTGACGTGAATAAGTAAGTTACTTTCTTTGTTACTATTGAAAGTTTTAACTTACTTATTCACCTTAAAATATTACAAATTAAAAATTTCAACAAACAATTCAGACATTTCTCGTAGTTCAGGATTTTTTTTCTCGAAAACTGTCAACCCCAGGTATCAACTACCCTATATCAATGAAATCAGAAAACAATTCTCTATCGATCCGTGCAAAAATATACCGGGTATTCCATTTAAAAAAAAGCAAGTTGCATCTACAGCGCTTAAGATCCGACGGTGATCGCTGAGAATAAGTTCCAGAACAAAACTCGGGAGTCCGGTCTACCATCCAGTTTTTATTTCATGCGAATATCTCAAGTAATAAAGGAGCTATGACAATTTAAAGTAGGTACCTAATGGAATGAAGACCCAGTACATCTTCCGCTGGCTTTTTAGTAAGTTTTTAGGTATATAGCAGGTAATAGTACATACCTGCATTTCTATGTATAATTGCATTTTTTGGATCTTGGTATAATATGACACCCACAGAACAAAAATCTGCATGTCTAAGGGCCGGTTTATCGATGCTCAGTCAAAACTGACTGTTATCTATCTGACAGTTTATTATAGCTGACAGATAAATCCGATTCACGTTTATCGACATCGACTTTGTCTGTCAGTTACGTGCCTGACAGTTTGACTTGTGTTGGCAACATTTGGAGTAGCGGAAGTTGAATTCTATTGGACAGATTTAAATTTCGCGCTAATATAGTCGACTGTTTCTATAGCAACGATTTACGGTCTTTGTTTACTGTGGCAGGTGCTGATGCAGTTGAAATTTGTATTGGTGACAGAAAAGAAACAAGGAGTAAACTTTTCTGCCTAGGATCCAGACGTGCTTTGAAAAGTAACTAGCAGGAGATGTAATTGAGGACAAGAAAACGGATGGTAGAAGCAGGAGGTCTGAAAGAAAGTTGAGGAAATCTTAAGTAGTGGCAAATTCCTCAAAATTGTTTCAGGTACATTCCTAAACTTTATATATTGGCTAGATTCATGTTGAAGAAAACCAAAAACTCACCTTTTTCGTCATTTAAATGACTCTGGGCGATGCTAACATTGCTAACCGTCGGTTTTCTGCCCTAGCTGACACTTTGAACTGTCAGTCAGTTTGCCCGGCACTTTAGCAAAGACTTTGGAGTCAACTTGCTATCGATAAACAGTTTAACTATCAGATAACGGAAACTGTCAGATATTTTCATTTAACTGAGCATCGATAAACCGGCCCTGAGTGTCTAAAGGCATTATCTACTTTACAGATAAAACAATAATGAACATAGGGCGTTTTATCCAAGTACTCGATCATTTGTTTTATCTTTGCGATAGGTTGCAATAAGTGTCTTAAGGGGAATTTTTGCAGACAGACATAGGTAGAGTACAGCTTAGAAATATGAAAATGCCCACTGAGAACTGTATATTTTGCTGGCCGCTTAGTATTCGAACAACAGTTAATGGTAAGGAATTAATTTTTGCATCACAGTCTCTGTTTATCGCCTCCATTCGACCAGATAAATATTCAGCTATGAATGGGCATTTTCATGTTTCTAAACTGTACCTAATCTCCATGATCACAAAATGCCTTTTTTAACGAGTGTTTCGTACACGGTACAGAATGTCCCAGAACGATTTAATGGAGTATTATTTATCTTCAAAATCTGTGTCTAAAATAGTTCTCAAGTCTAAGAGATTGAAATGAATCATTCAGATTTCTGTTCAAAACTTTCAAAGTTGTTCCAAGGGAGTTGAATTTAGGGATTAAAAACGTTAAAATGTGCAATAACTCGAAAATGGTTTAAGGAATCGACCTGGATTTTTGTGTGTAATATAACAACAATAAGTAGAGCAACTGCACTACATTTTAATAGGAGGAACATATATGCCATTCATGACGTTTTAAACCGGCAGTAGGCCATGATATGGTTTTTTCATGTTGGTCACTATTTAGTAACCAGGCTGTTATCCGCCGGAACCTCATAGCTGTGTTGTCACATTTACATTTAATTGTTGATTTTGACAAACTAATTGTTATTGTCTTAAAAATGCCAAAGCTCATAAGAGCTTATTCACAACCACTTTACATACGTAACGTAACAAACTTTAACAATGGTCAACAATTATTCACGACAGCTTTTGACTTTTCTAGCTATTGTTCACTATTGTTAAAGTTAGTTATGTCACGTACGTTAAGTGGTTGTGAATGAGGTTTAATCATTGAACAGAAAAAGCAAATAATTAGGTGTTTTCGTCAAATTAAGCAAGATCGACCTGATCTAACTGATGGAGCGGTACATAGGCGGGTCATGAATATATTTGGGGTAGGTACACATAAAACTTTTACAACAATTTCAATCAGAAGTTCTTTTGGGTGGAGAAAACTTTAATAATGAATATTTTAAGACAAGTATCGCAAAATTTGAAACTTATGACAAGTGGTGGTAAAAGACCAAAAACTGACATTTTTCTAAATTACATGTTTCGGAAAGATCTGCAAAGACAAATTTGGCAATACCATTTGAAAAACGAGTATTTTACACTTGACACGCTTTTGCTTGACGCTAAAAAGTATTTGGGATTCAAACGATAGGGAAGATGCACGATTCCAATTTCCTTCCATCGATCTGAAATGCTGTTTCACTACAAAGTGGTACCTTTCTTAAAATGGGAATTTATATTTATTTGAAGGCAAAGGCAATTCATCCATGAAGATTCAGGAATAACGACTCCAGCTCACTTTACACTTGTATCACTGTATAGATTTAATATTTAACCATTTCAATCCGCGAAAATCAGCTTTTTGTTCTGCGATTTGGCAACAAAGGACAATAATTTTGAGTACAAAGAACATGACGTACAATTTGACAAATGTCATGAGTACCTACTATACCCAGTGAATTCTGTCACCCCAACACAGCCTACTGCCGTTTTTAAACGTCGTGAATAGAGAATATAATCCGGTATAGAATTGTTATCATTAATGTACATACAGGGTGTCTCTTTTTCTTTTAAAGAGTGATATATTTGGAGTATCGTTTTGAGCAGCTAAACGAAAATTCACACAAGAGCGTTTCAATTCTTTGCCCATCGAATGAAAATAATTTCCGGTTTACCGGAAGTGGCCACCATCTTTTTTATTTTAAATCGGAAGCCTATGTTTTGACTCTAGATTGGTATTGGCCTCTTAACTGCACCCCCACCTTGCCTACCTAACTGTCATAATTTTTGACATTATGTCAAATTTTGTATAAAAAAATAAATTTTTAACCGGCAAATAGAAATAAAAAGCAAAACCATCTCTGTACCCCAGAATAAAAGTGTATTAAGTCCAAAAATCAAGTTTTGCAGGAGAGCTGTTTAAAGATTCTTTTACAATATAAATTAGTGAAGGTCGCCATTCGAAAAAGTGGCAGGTCCCTATTTTTTGGGAAATGTATTGTGACTAACTAGCTTCATTTTGCACATATTTTGAACCATGCCCATCTAAAATGTAGACCGCCAGATGTTTTTTTTGACTTTTTTCTTTACTTAATACTGTCTTATTTTGAATATAATTTCAACAACTGGACTTAATATATGATTAAAGAGGATTTTTGGATTTCGAACAGATCAATAAATATCAAATAAATACAGAAATGACAGTCATTCTCCACTGTTTTCAATTATAGAAGCACTGTAAAATATTCCCTCGAAACATGCACGTCACTTGAGCAGTTACGGACTTAATACTCTCTATCTTAGGAAATATTTTTGGAAAAACGGACTTAATATCTAACTAATGAAAATAATATTGGGAGAAAAGTGTAAAGTTCCGTTTGGTACTGTTTTATTCCAAATAAGGAAAGGACTTAATCTTTTTTAAAAGGTTCTATTTTCTATGCCGGTCGAGATGTGACTTAAAACGATATCGCATTGAAGGAAATCTGATTTGGCTAAAAATGGACTTAATACACTTTTATTCTGGGGTACAGATCTTTAGTTTGTAGTGTTTTGTGAGCAATTTCATTTGGTTTTTAGTTCACTAAAATTGCACCACAAATAACAAAGTTATAGCGTTCTGGAGTTTTAATCTCGCACCCTGTATACTATGTTGCATACGGTTTAAGATAACAACAGTTTCTGTACTGTACCTATAAAATTTCAGTTCGCTATCTTAAGTCGTTTGAAAGTTATTCCCATTGTCTGTGAAAGGGTGCTGAATTCAGGGAATAAAAATGAAAATATCTCGAATAACTCGAAAACGGTTTATTATATCGTTTTTAATAAAATTTATTGAAAATTTTAGCTCAATAGCGAAGGTCCTTTCAAAGTTGCTCCAATTTTTCCATGCAACGGGTTCAATTCAGAGATTGAAATTTCGCAATAATTCGAAAACGGGTTAAGATATAGACTTGAAATTTTTTACATAATAGTATAGGACTATTAACAGGAATAACGTCTCGAATAACATAATCCGGTTTTTTCCTATTTCCTATTCTCCAGGTTGAGAAAAAAAACTAATTTTCCAAGGAATTTTCTTTCCGTTTTCAGTTCTTACCCTTACCAAAGATTGAGTAGGTGCACTAAATGTAAATTTGAGGTGCATTTACATCATTATCAGTTTACATTACCATTAAATTATCACCGGAAAGTTGCATGCCGGGCATATCATTGAGTGCCTACTCAGAAATCTTCACATTCAAACATAAAATTTAACTTTATAGACCTCTTGCGTGTTAGACTATTATGTTTCACTTGACCAAATTTTTATAGGCCAATGCTCGGACGATTATTACGGGCGTAAATAGGTCAAGAAAAATAATTAAAACGTATCACCGCTCAGGGTAGGTACGTGTAACAACATTCTAAATTAATATTCATTGCAGGCATTCTCATTTTACAAAAATTATAACTTGGCGCAAAGACTAGAACAATAAATTGTCAGATGCACTCTAACAAAGCGGAATAAAGTATGATTTACAATGTTTGTATTCAAGTTAACAAAAATGAAATGGATTTATTTTATAATATTGAAGCAATTTACTCTACGTTCTTTCCTTGATTATCCCGATAAATTGAGCCGTAAATGCAGTGTCAGAGCTGAAATATTAAAGAAGATTTAAATTATTTAAGTTTTTTTTTTTATTTTATTTTATTTTATTCTTTTTCAAAAGTATCTTTATTTTTAAATCTTTTGTAGGTTTTTAAATATTAAGAAATGATTTAAATCACAGAAAATGATTTAAATACTATTTTCCAGGTAACAATTTTCTTGTTTCCTATTGCCAGATTTCGGTGGGAAAAACTGTGTCTTCTAATCTACGTAATAAAACTTTTGAAATACCGGGTGATTCAGTTTGCTATTCAGCCCCCTGTAAGTTTTTTATTTGAAGAGAAAAATATATAAAATCATATACAGGGTGTTATTTTTAAAACTACCCATCATGAATATCTTTGTATGTAATAAAGATATTGAATTGAAATAAAAGCTGGCCAATCCCGCACGGAGGGGGGAATTTTTTCCACTTCCGGTTTAACCGGAAATGACCTTAACTTTGTTTTTTCAAATGGATTGACACCTTTTTCTCAACGGATTCGAAATCTACGATTTTTTCTGAGTTAGAAACATGTATTATACTTGACCGGAAGTGCAGTCACGGCCACCCTATATTTTCAAAAACTTCGAAGAAATCGGTGAAATATTGAGATTTTCGAAAAACGCAAAAACACGTCAAGTTAGTTTTTTTGATGCAAATTTACCTGAGCAATTTAATTTTTTGATTTCTCTTATTTCTATCAAATTTTCTCTTACCTCACAGTCTGTCAAAATCTTAAAAGTGAATAAAAAGAAAATGTTAATGGGCAGATGAATTTGCATTAAAAAATTAAAGTAGACGTGTTTTTGCGTTTTTCGAAAATCTCAATTTTTCACCGATTTCTTCGATGTTTTTAAAAATCTAGGGTGGCCGTGAATGCACTTCCGGTCAAGTATGATACACGTTTCTAACTCAGAAAAAAACGTAGATTCCGAATCCGTCGAGAAAAAGGTGTCAATCCATTTGAAAAAACAAAGTTAAGGTCATTTCCGGTTAAACCGGCAGTGGAAAAAAATCCCTCTATATACGCGCAAGTGTCCCCCTCCGTGGTCAGCGTTTATTTCAATTCAATATCTTTATTACATCCAAAGATATTCAAGGTGGAAAGTTTTAAAAATAACACCCTGTATATGGTCTTGTATATTTTTCTCTTGAAATAAAAAGTTACAGGGGGGCGAATGGTGGCTCCAGCTCACACGCCACCCTAGAGTACTTTTAGTACGTTCAAGCTTCAACTTCGGCCAATTTTCAGAATTGTAGTAACTTTTTTTTCTATTTGCCAAATTCAGGTCTTTATTGACTGGGCTAAAATTAAGTATATTCGAAAGGTAAAACTGGTTTGTTTCGTTTTGTCCTAAAGTTTATAAAAATTACCAAGAACTCCCCAAAGCTTCCAGCATTCAATTAATAATTGCAACCCTACTCCAAATGAGTAAATTTTTCCCAAGTTCTAAAATTACTCCGGTTCATAAAATTTAAAGAAAACCCTTGAAATCGATATCCAACGAGAGCTGGTTTTAGTGCCGTAGCAGAATGCGGAGGTACTCTTGTCTTAGCTTATTCGCTCGCTCGCTCGCTCGCTCGCTCGCTCCTCAGTCTGTCCGTTGGATAACTTGAGAACGGATTGAGATATCGAGCTGAAACTTGGTAGGCAGCTTCGTCTCCCGAAAAGTAAGGCGGGGATTGCTTTTGGGCCATATCGGACCAAGGGGTGGGAGCTAGGGGTGAAAAACCGAAAAACTACTAATTGCAATAACTCGAGAACTAGTGGAGATATCTTGCTGAAAATTAGTATGCACGTTCGACCTTCAAGTCTGTTGAAAGTGAGGGGGTGCCAATTTCGGGGGATGAAATTTAGGGGATGAAAACCACAAAAAATATGATAACTCCGCAAGGGTTGCACGCAGCTGTCGGAAACTCAACGTACACACATGTATCGGTGAAATCTTGTGGGGGATGCGTTTTTTCGTAAAATCGAACAAATGGGGTGGAAATTAGGGGTAGCAACTCGAAATTCCGCTTAATAAGTACTAGTCGAAATTGGCGTCATTCGATAGCTTTCCATTAATTATTCAAAAAAGGTGTCATTCATATTTTGCGAAAAACCACCCTTATAGACGCTACAACCCCTAACATGCAGAAACACAAAAATACGAGAACTCAAAAACTACTCAACGTATCAAGGCAGAATTTGGTTTGTGAATTTCCAGTGACATTATAGGTGGATGGACAAATTTTCAAAAATATCTAACAAAGGGGATGAAATTTAAGGGTTGAAACTTGAAATTTCTTCAAGTAAATGGTAGGCTAAAATTACGGGGTTCGATAGATTTCGGTCAACTATTGAAAAAAGGTCTTATGAGTTTTCAATCTAAAACCAACCCCTGGGCCATTAACCACCCCTAACTCTTTGCAAGTCGATAATTATATTTTATTTATTTTTTCTGAAACCCTATTGGTTTATTTATGAACAACTGAAGTCAGTAAATACGCAAGGAGTTATGTCACACCGGAAAAATAAACTCACCCCTGTAAATCATAAAGGGGTGAAATCATGAGGTGTTGAAAACATGAATCTACAAATTACCTTAATTTTTAAACGAATTGGGTTAGGGTGGTGAAATTGAAAACACAACTTCCTTTAGGGCATGTGGGGGTGGTGAAATAGGGGGTTGGAGTTTAGGGGTTGAAACGTCCATAAAGCCCTGTAATTTGACACAGAGAAGCAATATCTTCTGCGAAACTGCGACATCTTACACACTGCATCTTCGAGAAGGGAAGATCGAATTTTAGGAGAAAATTATCGAAGGGGATGAAAGTTAGGGGTGGAAACTCGAATTTTCAATGAAGAATGTATAGTTGAGAATATTACCATTCGATAGCTTTCTATTGATGGTACAAAAAAGGTCTTATTCATCATTCGCGAAAAACGACCCTTAAAGGCGGTACAACCCCCTAACATGCCGAAACAAAAAAATGCGAGAACTCAAAAACTGCTCAACGTATCAGGGCTAAATTTGATGTGGTAATTTACAGCGCCACTGTAGGCGGATGGGCAAATTTTCATTAATATCTAACAAGGGGGATGAAATTTAAGGGTTGAAACTGGAAATTTTTTCATGTAAGTGGTGGAATAAAATTATGGGGTTCAATAGATTTCGGTCAACCATTGAAAAAAGTCTTATGAGTCTTCATCCTAAAGCCAACCCCTACGCTACTAACAACCCCTAAGCCCTAGCAAGCGGAGTAAATATATTTCATTTATTTTTTTTTTGCTTTCTTCTAATTTGTTATTAATTTAAAGTGATTTTCATTAATTTTTGACCCATCACAATTTTTCAACCCCTTTCATGATATGTGAACCCTCAAAGAGCAAAATTTACCCAGACCGCTTCTTTTTCGGGTGATTTCCGCTGGTTAATTTTGTAAAATTCGCGCAGTTTTGCCTTATGAATTGTTCTTGCCTTTTTCACTTTTTCGACCCCTTCGCAATGTTTCAACCCCCAAAAGTCAAATTTGCATAATTGGCTTATTTTCGTGTTATTTTCTGTAATTCTACTTAATTACGATTAATTCTCATCCCTTTTAACTTTTCATCCCCCTTTACAATTTTTCAACCCCCTAAGTGTTTATTTTGCAAAATTCACATAATTTAGTTTTCCTTCGGTAATAAATTGAACTCAATTGGATTATGTTTATCTTTTTCACTTTTCCAACCCCCTTCGCAACATTTCAACCCCCAAAATCTAAATTTGCATAATTGGTTTACTTTCGTGTTATTTTCTGTAATTCTGCTTAATTACGATTAATTCTCATCCACTTTGACGTTTCATCCCCCTTTACAATTTTTCAACCCCCTAGGTGTTAGTTTTGCCAAATTCGGATATTTTCGTTTTTCTTCTGTAATAAATTGAACCCATTTGGATGATGATTAAATTTTTCACTTTTTTCATCCCGCCCCTTCGCAATGTTTCAAGTCTTCAAATGCTAAATTTACATAATTGGGTTAATTTGGTGTTATTTTCCGTAATTTTAGTTAGCCACGGTTAATCCTGATACCTTTTGATTTTTCATCCACCTTTACGATTTTTCAACCCCCTAAGTGCTAATTTTGCAAAATTCGCATAATTTCGTTTTTCGACGGTTATAAAATTGAACGCATTTGGGATTCAGTTTACCTTTTACAATTTTTCAGTTTCCTTCGCAATGGGTAGGTATAGGTGCTTATTTCAACCCCCACAAAAGTTTTAATTGCATAATTTGGTTATTTAAGTGTTTTATTTCGTAATTCTACTTAATCCACACTTCATTTTCATTCCTCTTGACTTTTCATCACCTTTTTTCATTACCTTGGACTTCTCATTCCCTTTTTCAACCCCCTTAGTGCTAATTCTACATATCTACTTCGCAAATATGATGTTTTTTTGTTAATTCTCTACTGTTTAATTATGTACGGCCAATTTTCATAATTTCGTCTTTTTAACACCACTGTGCGTCTGCGGAGGCACTACTACTAGGTGCAGATTTATAAAATCTGCACCCGACTCCACCAGTAAATTCAGCTCGCCCCTACATACACATTAACAAGGTAAACATCTACAGGGACACACATCGCATTGATATACATCTTTCGTTGGCTTTTGATTTATTTCCGTGCACACCTGGAGATCTCGACGAGAATTTTCCTCGAGGAAATCGAACTAAAGGATTAAAATTACGGCTGTCTTCGAGGAAGTGTCCCAGGTAGGGCCTGTAAAATCAAATTTATTTCGCACAACGATAGGATAGCGATGTCAGAGTGATGAATCAATATTATAAATGATGTAAAATGTAATTTCAGATATGCTTGAGCAGGCGAGACAGTTGCGTCGTATACATTTTAAAATTTAAAGTACAGAATGGCGTAACGTTTTTATTCCAGTTCCCATCATCTCTAAATGTGAGATGATTTATATTCGTATTTGAATCTGCCCACGCTTTAATAGGGATCACCACACACTGAACGAAAAGTGAAATGAAAATGCCGTAAATTAGAATTGTTGCTTTAAAAGAAATGAGAAAGGAAGTTTTTGATAAGATTCCCAATTTACGAGGAAGGAAAAGGGAATAAGTAGAGATTTTGGCGATTATTAGGATGAAAAATTTCACGTTGTTCGCGGTGTATCAGCAAATCACCTGCATCTTCAGCAGAACTTGGCAAAGCTCCAGGAATTAAAGCCGTCGTTTCAGATCACGGAAGACTCAGCATTGGTATTCTCTAATCGATAGTTTAGTCTACTTGTAGATATAAAATGTTCGGTTTTGATCCTCCAAGGAACTGTGACCAAAAGAACCTACTTAGTGTTAATGAAAAGTCCCTTTTAGTTCGAAGGAACGTGATGTGCCTCACGTATTTGCAAAAACTTGTAAATGGGGACATTTTCAGGAAAGCACTGCTGCAGCAAATAAAATTTGTGGCTCCTAGACTGAATAGCAGATGTCCAGTAACTTTTTACTATGATATACCCAATACTCTGCATCACTTGAATTGCCCCATAAACTACTGCCTTCGCCTTTATAATTCTTTAGGTAATAATCCTGAATTTGACGTATTTCTATATCTACTAAAAGCCAACGAAAGATGTATATCAATGCGATGTGTGCCCCTGTAGATGTTTACCTTGTTAATGTGTATGTAGGGGCGAGCTGAATTTACTGGTGGAGTCGGGTGCAGATTTTATAAATCTGCACCTAGTAGTAGTGCCTCCGCAGACGCACAGTGGTGTTAAAAAGACGAAATTATGAAAATTGGCCGTACATAATTAAACAGTAGAGAGTTAACAAAAAAACATCATATTTGCGAAGTAGGTATGTAGAATTAGCACTAAGGGGGTTGAAAAAGGGAATGAGAAGTCCAAGGTAATGAAAAAAGGTGATGAAAAGTCAAGAGGAATGAAAATGAAGTGTGGATTAAGTAGAATTACGAAATAAAACACTAAAATAACCAAATCATGCAATTAAAACTTTTGTGGGGGTTGAAATAAGCACTTATACCTACCTATTGCGAAGGAAACTGAAAAATTGTAAAAAGGCAGCAGAGAAGCGGCTGGAACCTCCCCATCGCGTGGATCTTTGTATTCTGTGTAGATAGTAGTCAATTCAACAGAATTTTTTTATGCTTATCGACTGTGACTAATTTCGCAATTTTCTGACAAATACCGACATCACCCATCACATTTGACAATATTATGTTCCTTTTAAGGCTAATAGTTTTGCCACCCTTTTGACAATTAATAACTGATACTTTATGTCATCCACTGTCAGCCCGCTCCCTTTTAATGAAAAATATTTTTTTCTCTATTTTCCACTGAAATGGCAGAAACTGTGAATACATTTTTAGAACTAGAATTTGATCGTCTTTCTAATGGCGACATAAAAAAGGAGGCCTTGTATTTAAAATTTAAAGTTGATATGCTTAAATGGCACTTCCCGTGCACCAATTGCTTCCAAAAGCCTTTCAGGTCTTCAACGGGTCACCCAATCTCCATTTACCAAATTTCAGCAAAATCGATTCACTAATTTGGGCTATAATGTATTTTTAGTTTTATTATTAAAAAATTTCGATTTTTTGACCCAAAGAGCACTAAATGCGAACGAATTTTGCCTTATTTAAAACCAGAATTTGAAGACCTTTCTGATGGTGACAATAATCTTTCAAAAACTTGTTTTGGATGGTTAAATGAGTGAATAATTTTATAGTTAGAAATTGGTGTGCCAAAACGGCACTTTCCGTGGGCCGATTGAATCCAAAATTTGTTCAGCTCTTCGACGTGTAATACAATCCCCATGTGCAATTTCAGCCAAATCGGTTCAGGGGCTTGGGCTGTACCGAGATTTTAAAGTCCGATAAAAATCAATTTTTTTTTTATTTTTGGTCAAAAGGGCACTAAGAATGAATGCATTTTTAGAAGCAGAATTTGAAGGCCTTTCCTATCGTGACGTGAAAAATGGGGGTTTGCATTTAAAATTTAAAAATTGATGTGCCAAAATGGCATTTCTAGTTGCACGATTGGCTCCAAAAGCTTTTCAGATCTAAGTTGGGTTATCACATGCACACGTACCAAATTTCAACCAAATCGGTCTAGTAGTTTTGGCTGTGGCGTGTTTACAAACGTACGCACGTACGTACGCACATACACACAGACACATTTTTAAAACCACTTTTTTGGGTTCCTGAGACCTCGAAACGTGAAGATCTGGTGCTATCTCAAATTCGAAAATTTTAGTGATTGCAGTAACCTCCCTTTTTTTATAAGTGGTGAAGTGGATTGGGGAGGTTAAAAGGTAAACTGAATCCCAAATGCGTTCAATTTTATAACCGTCGAAAAACGAAATTATGCGAATTTTGCAAAATTAGCACTTAGGGGGTTGAAAAATCGTAAAGGTGGATGAAAAATCAAAAGGTATCAGGATTAACCGTGGCTAAGTAAAATTACGAAAAATAACACCAAATTAACCCAATTATGTAAATTTAGCATTTGAAGACTTGAAACATTGCGAAGGGGGATGAAAAAAGTGAAAAATTTAATCATCATCCAAATGGGTTCAATTTATTACAGAAGAAAAACGAAAATATCCGAATTTGGCAAAACTAACACCTAGGGGGTTGAAAAATTGTAAAGGGGGATGAAACGTCAAAGTGGATGAGAATTAATCGTAATTAAGCAGAATTACAGAAAATAACACGAAAGTAAACCAATTATGCAAATTTAGATTTTGGGGGTTGAAATGTTGCGAAGGGGGTTGGAAAAGTGAAAAAGATAAACATAATCCAATTGAGTTCAATTTATTACCGAAGGAAAACTAAATTATGTGAATTTTGCAAAATAAACACTTAGGGGGTTGAAAAATTGTAAAGGGGGATGAAAAGTTAAAAGGGATGAGAATTAATCGTAATTAAGTAGAATTACAGAAAATAACACGAAAATAAGCCAATTATACAAATTTGACTTTTGGGGGTTGAAACATTGCGAAGGGGTCGAAAAAGTGAAAAAGGCAAGAACAATTCATAAGGCAAAACTGCGCGAATTTTACAAAATTAACCAGCGGAAATCACCCGAAAAAGAAGCGGTCTGGGTAAATTTTGCTCTTTGAGGGTTCACATATCATGAAAGGGGTTGAAAAATTTTGGATGGGTCAAAAATTAATGAAAATCACTTTAAATTAATAACAAATTAGAAGAAAGCAAAAAAAAAATAAATGAAATATATTTACTCCGCTTGCTAGGACTTAGGGGTTGTTAGTAGCGTAGGGGTTGGTTTTAGGATGAAGACTCATAAGACTTTTTTCAATGGTTGACCGAAATCTATTGAACCCCATAATTTTATTCCACCACTTACATGAAAAAATTTCCAGTTTCAACCCTTAAATTTCATCCCCCTTGTTAGATATTAATGAAAATTTGCCCATCCGCCTACAGTGGCGCTGTAAATTACTACATCAAATTTAGCCCTGATACGTTGAGCAGTTTTTGAGTTCTCGCATTTTTTTGTTTCGGCATGTTAGGGGGTTGTACCGCTTTTAAGGGTCGTTTTTCGCGAATGATGAATAAGACCTTTTTTGTACCATCAATAGAAAGCTATCGAATGGTAATATTTTCAACTATACATTCTTCATTGAAAATTCGAGTTTCCACCCCTAACTTTCATCCCCTTCGATAATTTTCTCCTAAAATTCGATCTTCCCTTCTCGAAGATGCAGTGTGTAAGATGTCACAGTTTCGCAGAAGATATTGCTTCTCTGTGTCAAATTACAGGGCTTTATGGACGTTTCAACCCCTAAACTCCAACCCCCTATTTCACCACCCTAACATGCCCTAAAGGAACTTGTGTTTTCAATTTCACCACCCTAACCCAATTCGTTTAAAAATTAAGGTAATTTGTAGATTCATGTTTTCAACACCTCATGATTTCACCCCTTTATGATTTACAGGGGTGAGTTTATTTTTCCGGTGTGACATAACTCCTTGCGTATTTACTGACTTCAGTTGTTCATAAATAAACCAATAAGGTTTCAGAAAAAATAAATAAAATATAATTATCGACTTGCAAAGAGTTAGGGGTGGTTAATGGCCCAGGGGTTGGTTTTAGATTGAAAACTCATAAGACCTTTTTTCAATAGTTGACCGAAATCTATCGAACCCCGTAATTTTAGGCTACCATTTACTTGAAGAAATTTCAAGTTTCAACCCTTAAATTTCATCCCCTTTGTTAGATATTTTTGAAAATTTGTCCATCCACCTATAATGTCACTGGAAATTCACGAACCAAATTCTGCCTTGATACGTTGAGTAGTTTTTGAGTTCTCGTATTTTTGTGTTTCTGCATGTTAGGGGTTGTAGCGCCTATAAGGGTGGTTTTTCGCAAAATATGAATGACACCTTTTTTGAATAATTAATGGAAAGCTATCGAATGACGCCAATTTCGACTAGTACTTATTAAGCGGAATTTCGAGTTGCTACCCCTAATTTCCACCCCATTTGTTCGATTTTACGAAAAAACGCATCCCCCACAAGATTTCACCGATATATGTGTGTACGTTGAGTTTCCGACAGCTGCGTGCAACCCTTGCGGAGTTATCATATTTTTTGTGGTTTTCATCCCCTAAATTTCATCCCCCGAAATTGGCACCCCCTCACTTTTAACAGACTTGAAGGTCGAACGTGCATACTAATTTTCAGCAAGATATCTCCACTAGTTCTCGAGTTATTGCAATTAGTAGTTTTTCGGTTTTTCACCCCTAGTTCCCACCCCCTTGGTCCGATATGGCCCAAAAGCAATCCCCGCCTTACTTTTTGGGAGACGAAGCTGCCTACCAAGTTTCAGCTCGATATCTCAATCCGTTCTCAAGTTATCCGACGGACAGACTGAGGAGCGATCGA
Organism: Pycnomerus fuliginosus; assembly: GCA_963924575.1. Classification (NCBI taxonomy): domain Eukaryota; kingdom Metazoa; phylum Arthropoda; class Insecta; order Coleoptera; family Zopheridae; genus Pycnomerus; species Pycnomerus fuliginosus. The sequence goes on from OZ004618.1 coordinate 2,689,389, forward strand.
GCGATCGAGCGAGCGAGCGAGCGAATAAGCTAAGACAAGAGTACCTCCGCATTCTGCTACGGCACTAAAAAGAAATTATTCTCGTATTTTGAACTAGAATCTTACTGGTTTCATTTTCATGTCATTCAATTATCTGATTTTATTTGATTGGATTTCTGATGTAGTTCATTCAGCGCAGTCATCTAACTTTATATCGTTACATTTTAGTGCCGTAGCAGAATACGGAGGTACTCTTGTCTTAGCTTATTCGCTCGCTCGCTCGCTCGCTCGCTCCTCAGTCTGTCCGTCAGATAACTTGAGAACGGATTGAGATATCGAGCTGAAACTTGGTATACGGCTTTGCCTCCCAAAAAGTAAGGCGGGGATTGCCTTTGGGCCATATCGGACCAAGGGGGTGGGAGTTAGGAGGGGTGAAAAACCGAAAAACTATTAATTGCAATAACTCGAGAACTACTGGAGCTATCTTACTGAAACTTGGTATGCATGTTCTCCCTTCAAGTCCGTTGAAAGTGAGAGGGGTGCCAATTTCGGGGGATGAAATTTAGGGGATGAAAATCACAAAAAATGTGATAATTCCGCGAGGGTTGCACGCATCCATCTAAAACTCAACATACACATATATTTCGATGAAACCTTACGGGGGATGTTTTTTCCGCAAACTCGGATTGAGGGTGTGGAAATTTGGGGTTGTAACTCAAAATTTTGCTTAATAAGTATTGGTCGAAATTGGCGTTATTCGATAGCTTTTCGTTAATGGTTCAAAAAAGGTGTTACTCATATTTTACGAAAAACCACCCTTAAAGGCGCTACAACCCCTAACATGCAAAAATACAAAAATACGAGAACTCAACAACCACTCAGCGTATCAACGTAGAATTTGATGCGGTAATTTTCAGTGACTCTGGAGGGGGATGGACGAATTTTACTAACATCCAATAAAGGGGATGAAATTTAAGGGTTGAAACTTGAAATTTCTTCAAGTAAATGGTAGTATAAAATTACGGGGTTCGATAGATTTCTATCAACCATTGAAGAAAGTCTTATGAGTTTTCAACCTAAAATCAACCCCTAGGCTACTAACAACCCCTAACGCTTTGTCAGTGGTTAAATAGGTTTTATTTATTTTTACTGAAATTCTATTGCCTTATTTATGAACAACCGAAGTAAGCAAATACACAAAGAGTTATGTAACAGCGGAAAAATAAATTCACCCCTGTAAATCATAAAGGGGTGAAATCTTAGGGGATTGAAACTGAAAATCTATTAATTGCTATAACTCGAGAACTGCTGAAGGTATCTGAAACTTGGTACGCATGTTCGACCTTCAAGTCTATTGAACGTGAGGGGGTCCCTAGTTGGGGGATGAAATTTAGGGGATGAAAATCTCAAAAAAAGTAATAACTCCGCAAGTGTTGCACGCATCCATCTGAAACTCAACATACACATATATTTCGATGAAACCTTACAGGGGATGTTTTTTTCGCAAAATCGGAAGGAGGGGGTGGAAATTGGGGGTTGTAACTTAAAATGCTGCTTAATAAGTATCGGTCGAAATTGGCGTCATTCGATAGCTTTCCGTTAATGATTCAAAAAAGGTGTTAATCATATTTTACCAAAAACCACCCTTAAAGGCGCTACAACCCCTAACATGCAGAAATACAAAACGTCGGATAACTTGAGAACAATGAATGAGGTGTCGAGATCAAATTTACTATACGGCTTTGTGCCCTAAAAGTAAGGCGGGGATTGCTTTTGGGCCATATCAAACCAAGGGGGTGGAAATTAGGGGTTGTAACCCACAATTCCGATCTATAAGTATTGGTCGAAATTAGCGTCATTCGATAGCTTACCGTTAATGATTTAAAAAAGGTGTTATTCATACTTTGCAAAAAAGCACCCTCAAAGGCGCTACAACCCCTAATATGCGGAACCACAAAAATACCAGAACTTCAAAACTGTTCGACGTATCAATGCAGGATTTGGTGTTCTAATCTACAGTGACATTGTAGGTGGATGAGCAAATTTTCATTACGATCTAACAAAGGGGGTTAAATTTAAGGGTTGAAACTGGAAATTTCTTCAGATAAGTGTTGTATTAAATCACAGGGTTCAAAAGACTTCGTTAATCATTGAAAAAAGGTCTTATGAGTCTTCAACCTAAAACCAATCCTTAGGCTACTAACACCCCTAACCTCGATATGTGAACCCACAAAAAGCAAAATTTCCGCAGACCGCTTCTTTTTAGTGTAATTTTCGAAAGTTCTACTTTACTACAGTCACTTTTCACCCCCTTAACTTTTCATCCCCCTTCACAATTTTGCAACCCCTCGAACGTTAAATTGGCCAAATTCGTGCAATTTTGTCTTTCTTCGGTAATAAATTTTACTCTTTTGGATAATATTTACATTTTTCACTTTTTCTACCCCCTCGCAATATTTCAACCCTCCAAGGGCTAAATTTGCATAATTGTCTTATTAACCTCCCCAACCCCATCACAATTTTAAAAAAATGGGAGGTTACTGCAATCACTAAAATTTTCGAATTTGAGATAGCACCAGATCTTCACGTTTTGAGGTCTCAGGAACCCAAAAAAGGGGTTTTAAAAATGTGTCTGTGTGTATGTACGTACGTACGTACGTTTGTACGTACGTTCGTTTGTACGTACGTTCGTTTGTAATCACGCCACAGCCAAAACTACTAGACCGATTTGGGTGAAATTTGGAACATAGGCATCTCGTAACCTAACTTAGATCTGAAAAGCTTTTGGAGCCAATCGTGCAACCGGAAATGCCATTTTGGCACATCAACTTTTAAATTTTAAATGCAAACCCCCATTTTTCACTTCACCATAAGGAAGACCTTCAAATTCTGCTTCTAAAAGTGTATTCATTCTTAGTGTCCTTCTGACCAAAAATAAAAAAAAAATTGATTTTTATCGGACTTTAAAATCGCGGTACAGCCCAAGCCCCTGAACCGATTTGGCTGAAATTTTGCACATGGGGATTGTATTACACGTCGAAGAGCTGAACAAATTTTGAATTCAATCGACTCACGGAAAGTGCCGTTTTGGCACACCAATTTCCAAATTTAAAATTATTCTCTCATTTGACCATTAAAAACAAGTTTTTGAAAGATTTATTGTCACCATCAGAAAGGTCTTCAAATTCTGGTTCTAAATAGGGCAAAATTAATTCGCATTTAGCGCTGTTTGGTTCAAAAAATCGAAATTTTATAATAACAGTAAAAATACATTATAGCCCAAATTTCTGAATCGATTTGGCTGAAATTTGGTACATGGAGATCGGGTGACCCGTTGAAGACCTGAAAGGCTTTTGAAAGCAATTGCCCAACGGGAAGTCCCATTTAAGCATATCAACTTAAAATTTTAAATACAAGACCTCCTTTTTTATGTCGCCATTAGAAAGGCGATCAAATTCTGGTTCTAAAAATGTGTTCATAGTTTCTGCCATTTCAGTGGAAAATACAGAAAAAATTCTTTCTCATTAAAAGGGTGCGGGCTGACAGTGGATGACATAAAGTGGCAGTTATTGTCAAAAAGGTGGCAAAAGATGAACCTTAAAAGAAACATATTGTCAAACGTGATGGGTTATGTCCGAGGTGACGTCGGTATTTGTCAGAAAATTGCGAAATTAGTCAAGGATTAAAAAAATTCTGTTGAATTAACTACTATCTACACAGAATACAAAGATCCACGCGATGGGGAGGTTCCAGCCGCTTCTCTGCTGCATTTTTTTTTCATACACTTTGATTTCATTCCAGTTTACAATTTTTTAACTCCCAGCGTGTATTATGCTAAATCCGAGTAAATAAATGTCTCGAAATATTTTACAAAATTTTATTATATGTTAAAAAAAAATAAGAATAATTCAGAACGCAAAGTGAAATTTTCAATTTATATATATTAAGTAATATTAAAATTTAATCTACCATATAAATTTAAGTAAGACATAAAGGACAAAGTGAAACAAATTACACATTTTTTTATAAATATCTCGTAATATTTTACAAAATTTTATTTATTTGTTAAAATACTTATGTTTTAAAAATTTAATATCTAAGAATATTTCTGAACGCATAGTAAAATTTTTTATTTATACCTACATTAAATTAATTAAACACCCCCTTAGTGCTAATTCTACATACCTATACTTCGCAAATATGATGTTTTTTTGTTAACTCTCTACTGTTTAATTATGTACGGCCAATTTTCATAATTTCGTCTTTTTAACACCACTGTGCGTCTGCGGAGGCACTACTACTAGGTGCAGATTTATAAAATCTGCACCCGACTCCACCAGTAAATTCAGCTCGCCCCTACATACACATTAACAAGGTAAACATCTACAGGGACACACATCGCATTGATATACATCTTTCGTTGGCTTTTTAATTGAGGACAGGATGGGTATTTTTTAACATTTTCTAAATTTTTTGGATTTATACATAAAACGTGTACGATATCGAACTTTCCATTTCACTGCCTCGCCGAAAGCTGACAAATACCCGGGGCACCGAAGGTGTTTTTTTCACTGAAATGAAAATTTAATGCGCAGATGGGCGCCGGAGATAGGTTTTTGCCCTCAAACTCTTTGTCACGACAACAATGGAGCTTTTCCATCACTTTAACTAGATTTTTCCATTTAATCAGTAAAGATTGGCGAATTCGGATACCGATGGCAAGAATCTTTACAACCCTTTTCGGACTCCTCGTAAATTTGCCATGTGGTAAGCGCCTCCACCACGCCGTTTCCAAGCAACTATGAGGTGGCGCAAGTAGTGTGTTCGACGTCGAACGCGTGGCCTTTACCACTTTTCATCCGGCCGCGTCGCGACGTCCGTCGTCCTCGCCCGCTATTCCCGTCGCACGAGTGTCAAAGTTTACGAGTGATAGTGCAAGGCCGCTGGGCCACCTGTCATCCTGGAGGACGAGTCCTGTGAAATTGACGGGAGCATGGCACTTCTGGGTCGGGACAAGGAAATGGAACCTATTACACCGCTTCCTTTGCCTCCTCGGTACAGATTAAGAGATCTGATTATGGGGGATTATGCCTTCAACGATGATGGGGAAAGGTAAAAAGTTTATCGGGAATTAGGAAATAAAACTTTTATTAATATTCGTTTTACGAAACAAGTTAATGTAGGTACCTACCTAATGGGAGTTATTTAAATTAACGATCTTTTTTGTGTCCATTCTACAGTATGGTTTACATAAGGCTCCATAATTATTATGAAATAATTAATTATGTTCTATACCAATGTTTACAATTGCATTAACAGGTTTTGTTCTTAAGGATGTATTGGAGGGAACCAAAAATTGTACCAAGTTAATGAAAATTTCACAGATTAATCTTATTATTGTTCTAAAGCCCTCGTTTAAATTTGGAATTGATTCACTAGTCCGTTTAAAAGTTTTAATTCAAGAAAACTTAACATGCGATCTTATGGAAACTTACCACAATTTCGATTATATTGGCAAAAAAAGTTGCTTTGTTAATTTTTGTGTGCATAGAATGAATACTGAGGAACAATTTGGTACGATTTTCATCAAAGGTTACTGAACTCGTTCTCGAGATATTAATTTATTAGTCAATAAATGTTTCGTTTCCTAATTATTCATTACGAAAACGTGGCATCGCAGTCTTGAGAAAACCATAGTAATGATTTAACCATGCAGTAAACTCAAATGATTTTTTACATTAGCGTGACATTAGTTGACAGAATAGCCAACTTAAAAGAAGTTACAGTGTTGCGAAGTTTCTTCATGATATCTTACTTCTGAATCAGGGGCTTTTATCTAATTTTAATAGGACTATATCGTTTATAAATTTCAATATTACTGTGTTTAATTACCATTTTAATATATCTGCCCATTTTAATCGCTTAACACTAATCGTTCATTGCACTGTCACTCAAAAAATTTTGTTTCGTAATGTTGGAATCTGGTACATTCACCTCCAAAAATTGTCCCAACTGTGCAACAAAGTCCATTTTAAAATTACTATGAACCGAGGGGCAATTCACTCACCCAAATTTATACACCTAATCCGGATTACTTCGTTATTAGTGAGACTAATCCTAGTAAATCCACGCATTCGCAAGTAATCCGCATAATCCTCTACTTAGTAATTTGACATGCCAATAGTAAGTCTCAATGTAATTCAAGCAATTCTATAAGTAATCCTAGTAATTCCAAGAGTAATTCTGCTAGTTCTCCTTCATAAGTTTCTAAAAATTCAAATGTTTTATCGGCTGTATTTATTGACAGTTTGACAACATTACTGACTACTTAATTGCGGATATTCATCGCTCACGCATGCGTATTAAAACGTGTTTTCAGCTGGTAGAGCTTCCGAAATACGCTTCCTTATTGGTATGGGATATGTCAACCTTGACACGTAAAATTAAACTTTGGCGGTAATTTTAAAATAACGCATTCAAATTGCAAGTAAAATTTGTGTTACCCTTGGGCAGTTACCTTAACGCCTAATGATAGGCATCATTTACTCATTTGAAGAAAAAACATTGCAGTTTTTTTTAAACGCAATTTCAGACCATGAAACGCTTTCCTTAATTTTTTATAATTTACTGAAAGCGCCGAATTTACATGGGAAAGGATAGGGATGTTATGGTGCCTACATCAAGCCTTCTGCGCATGCGCAGAAGGTACCGTGAATGTCCCCTATAATGCGCATGCCCAGTGGTTAAACACGTTTGATAATTCCAAGGGTAATCCAGGTGATTTAAAATGTAATTCTTGTATTCACGAGTATAATCCGAATAATTCTAGTAATTCTGAATGTAATTTAGGTAATTTCTTTAATTACACGGCAATCCTAATTCTAATCTTGGTCATCCATGTTAAAAGTAATCCGCACAATCCTCTAGTAATTTGGTACTGCAGCAGTAATTCTAAATGTAGTCCAAGTAATTTCAAAAGTAAGCCAGTAATTCCAACAGCAACTACGCTAGTTAATGCACATGCGCAGTTGTTGAACGCGTGGTAGTTGCAAAGATAATCCAGGTAATTCCCTCGGTAATTCCTAATAATTCTAGTAATTCTGAATGTAATTTAGGTCATTTTTGTAATTCCACGGTAATCCTAACTCTAATCCTGGTAATCTTAAACAATTTGTACAGCTAAATTACATTTTGTTAAATTGAACACCCCATATATATTTTTGGTTTCTACGTGTCATTCTGTGCAACTTTTGTCAGATGTGCCCCATTCAATCGTTTTTGAGTTATTTAAAGGGATACTGTCGAGAAGCGACCAAGTTCGAGCAAGTTCCACCCTGGTTCCGAACTGGATATGGCTGTTAGGGATTTTTTTTTCGTTGCTCGATTTTTACGTGGCTAAAGTTTCCAAAAGCTTCATCGAATTGATATGACATTTTAATCAGTTTTCTTTAAAAATGTAGAGTTGGACTTTTATATCAGTATTGTAATGAAATGAAGATTTTTCTGTTGAACTAATGATGACACTGATTTTGAATTTCTTAACCTCAAAATAATAGCTGTTGACTGCTGTTCAAGAAAGGGGTCCGGAAATGAGGTAAAATTCTACTGACACTTACCTATTTATAACAGAAAGGATGGAAATAATGATCGACAAATATGACGAGCCAAAGGCAAAAGCAGTTATCTTCTCTTCTTTCGACAGCTGACAGATCGAAATGCGGTGACAAGTTGTCACTCGGAGGCGCGCCGTAATTCGAATCACGGCAAAGTTGTAGGGATTATTTTTGGCCGATAAAACAGAGAACCGTAAAAACAAAATGGCATTTCCAGCAAAAATGCTGTCAAAGAGCCACAATTTTATTTTATTTCTTAAAAAAGGTAAGTGAAACCACAAATATGTTCCCCTCTACGGTTAAGCAAATCATGAGCTTTTCAATGATACTACTTTCGAGCCTATTGTTCACAATAATTTTTGACATGACTTCAGCTAAAAATTAATATTTTCGAAGCCTTAAAGTTTTTCTCTTCAGAATTTATGTCAGGGCTACCTGATGACACAGTTTAATGTCGAATTTCATGCACAGCGTGTCCCCGGTAAATTTTCAAATTAACAGAAATTAAAAGGTAAAATTTCTTAAATTTCAAATGGAATGACGTTGAATTTTTTTCTCCCAATAGAGAAGTAATTTTTGAAATTTTGTCTTTTCAATTTCTGTTAATTTGAAATTTTACCGGGGACACTCTGTGCATGAAATTCGACATTAAAGTGTGTCATCAGGTAGCCCTGACCCTTCTTTAGGATGTGCCATAAATTCGGAAGAGAAAAACTTCAAGACTTCGAAAATATTAATTTTTAACTAGTCTTGTTTTTGCCAAATTCTACACATTTTATTAAATAACTCAAAAACGATTTAATTTAAGTATGGGGCACACCTGACAAAAGTTTCACAGAATAACAGATAGAAACTAAAAATGCATTGATATATAGGATGTTCCATTTAACAAAATGTAATTTTGTGCTGCCCTCCCTACACGAGCCGCCCATGTGAGTTCACAGTAATTTTAGATTATGCACATTTTCAGTCACTAACGGTTGGGGTACACAGATTTTCGACATTATTAATATCATGGACATAAATGGAGTTTGTCGCGTTGTATGTCCAATACATCCTTAAACAGTAAACATTACAAATGCTTTAATAAACTGAAATTGAAAAAAAACATGTCCAAAGTTGCTTGTTTACAAAACACTTTCGTCAAACTGAAAGTTAAAGGCGAAATAAATACGAACAAATATCAAATGTTTTAAGTAATAAGTAAGTTTATTGATGTTTAAAAAACAGAAGTTATACACAAGTCACAAGATTACATAAAATTAAAATTTCGTTACAGCTTAGCTTTATTCTTATTACAGTCAGATGAATGTTATGACAGAGGTAGTAGTCCGATATATACGTAGCCAAAAAGGGGTCCAGCTTGCATTAATTAGGGCAAAAGATTTTTTTCTTTAGGAATGATTGGTATCTAAGGGGGAGTGTGAAACTAAGTTTTCGACCTCGAAAGCCGGTGGGAGAACTTTTTGTAGGCGAAAAACCTCGAAATTTTCGTACTTCTTTCAGTTTTTTGCTCGTAACTCTTAAACGACGCCTCCTACAGAAAATTTTGTACTTTCCGAAATTAAAGTAAATAAAATTTGCTACAAAATGCACTGGTAAGCGTCATCCTCAACCTCTATAGGTGGCGCGTTGGAGCACGAAGTTCTCGAACAGTTCCGGCAGATTGTTGTGCAGTGCAAACCAGATTTTCGGCAGGTGCATGCAGCGGTGCACCCTTTTTTGCAACTACAGAACACCAGTTGTAGCAATGACTCCGGTGCTGCTTCTTTTTTCATCGGAATGGGAGAGAGGCCGAGGTTGTCTCGTTTCCACCCCCATTGAAGTGGATCTAAGTCGTTCCCCAGCCAGCACTGAACTTGCAGGAATGTTCTAAAGCAGTGGTTGTCGGCTGCATCGAGGGTAGGTGGCAATCGTGACAAGTTAAACTTAGCCTTTGTTGACATTTTCACGAACAGGTAGTATCTCATCTCATTTATAGATTGAATTGAGGCTGCACAGGTGCCGTACAACACCATGAAAATCTTTTCTCCAGCTTTGCTGATCTGTGCTTTTGAAGCTGATGGCTGATAAAATACAGAAGCGGCTTCCTTCAAGGTAGTGTCTTTTTCAATGAGAGCACATAGTTTCGTTTTTCCATGCCCAAAAGGAGACGACGTTGTGTCACAACCAGAGAAAGCGTGAGCAAATAGAATGTAGTCAGCATTATATCGATACGATGAGGTCGAGAAGTATGTATCATCTTTGCCACTCCTTCCTGGTTTGAGAAGATACACATTGCTTTTGGTTGGATTAGGAACTCCTGATGTCAGCACAACAAGCACATCAACATCCTCACTGACTATAACAACTTTGTCAAAACTGGTCGATTGTGACAAAGCTGTATTGACAATTAGTACATCCGCGTCCTCTATTGCCTCCAACACTTGTATAGAGCTTTGTTCGAAATATGTTCTCAACATTTGAATCAGGCGGCCCTTATTACTTTCATTACCCAAAAACTTTTCTTGGGAAACAGCAGGAAATGTTCTTTCATCGAACATGATATCGAACGAAGTCTTCATCTTGGAACGACGAACTCTTTCTGAGCTTTTAGTACCTCGCTGATTCACATCACTTGGATAGCCATCAAACACGACGATTACTGTAGATCCATAGTGCCTCTTAACATAGCTGACGTACTTGTTGCAGATAGAACCAAATGATTCATTTTTTCCCCAAACAACTTTGTGAAGGAGAAACCCTCCATCCACAACAACCATCTTATTTTGCAGCCTAGACGTCTGGATATCTGCAGGCTTAAAAGCATTGTAAAGTAGTGATTTGGTTCCTTTTCGTAGCCCATCGTCACTGAACAAAGATAAGGGGTAAGGAGCCAGTTCAAACGTGAAATAATTTTGGAGATCTTCGTCAGACTGTTTTGCGATGCAGATTCTTTGAAACAATGTTGTTGGGTCCACAGCAGTCAGTATTTCGGAGCCCACTTTCAATGTGCTTGTTATATGAGCAAGCGTAATTACTTTATCTTTTCGTTTCAAATGCAGGCTGTCGAACTTCACACCATTAATTTTTACCATGCAATTCTTGCCTATTTCTTGTGCTGACTGGCAATTCACCTGTTCTCCACCTATAACTCCACTGCTTATGGACATTATTGCATCAGTCATTGCAAATGGAGGGTGCTGAACAAACCACGCCTTCAATTTGTTAGAGTCCGCATTATCTCGAGCCACTCTGCAGGGTCTCGCATCAACGTGTTGCTCAGTTGAAACTGCAGTCACATGGCAATAGGTTTCCATGACATCACAAACGTACTGCATATGGATGTTCCCTTGTGTCCACTTAGCAAGAACACTATCACTGAAACCTCGTCCACTAGAAAGACCACCTTTAACTTTGCTGGACCTCACCAACGTCTGTTCTATGGTCATATCAGACCAAATACCACTCCAAAACTTTTCACTTCGCCTGATGGTAAAGTATCCTCGTCTGGTGAAAAGGTCAAATTCAATAGGGTCCATCTTTTCTTCTAGAGTCATCATATCTTGTACATAAATTTGGGCACTTTTTGCGTATGGTAAGTGACCTGCTGCGTGGAAAAACGGTAGCATTTTTTGAGTAGTGATCAGGTGTTGATTCCAGTCACCCATTCTCTCTGCTTCGATAAACTGCTTCATCAGAGTCACCATTTTGAAGTATTGTCATGTGATCCCGAATGGAATTTACCATATACCGGGTGTAATTTAAAATTAGTAGGTAGTCAAAAGCTGTCAGGAATAAACAATTCCTCGCTAACTAAAGTTTAAATGTCGCGATAGTTCGTGGGTCAATATGACATATATGTGTAGGAACACATATATATACATGTACAGAGCCTATGTGTATATCTTATTTATATACTACAGGTATGTAATTTATCATAAAAATATATAACGGGTACCATAAATGCTCACAGACAGGCCAAAATCCGTAAAACTTACAGTTGAATGTGTTTTGAAAAATTTCAGTGAAATTCAAAGCTCTGTAAAATACGGACCGCAGCGAGTAAAATTAACTTTTACCAGTGCATTTTGTGGCAAATTTTATTTACTTTAATTTCGGAAAGTACAAAATTTTCTGTAGGAGGCGTCGTTTAAGAGTTACGAGCAAAAAACTGAAAGAAGTACGAAAATTTCGAGGTTTTTCGCCTACCAAAAGTTCTCCCACCGGCTTTCGAGGTCGAAAACTTAGTTTCACACTCCCCCTTAGATACCAAACATTCCTAAAAAAAAAAATCTTTTGCCCTAATTAATGCAAGCTGGAATGTATCTATATATTGGGCTATAGCGATTTCCGTAATTTTCGATATGTCTGAAAAGCGGTGAAATTTGGGACGAAAGTAACGAGAAGTTTGTAACGTGAAAATTTGGGCCGCTTTTTGGAAAGATAAACCAATTTCTATAATGTCTGTATAATCTGCACCTAGTAGTAGTGCCTCCGCAGATGCACAGACGTGTCAAAAAGACGAATTGTTGAAAAAAATACAATATTAAAAAACTATACTGCTGGGTCGTGACAAGGAAATGGACACTGTTACACCGCTTCCTTTGCCTCTTCGGTACAGATTAAGAAATCTCATTATGGGGGATTATGCCTTCAACGATAATGGTGAAATGTAAAAAGTTTATGAGGAATTATGACGAAATAGAAACAAAAGTTTTATTAAGATTCGTTTTACAAAACAAGTTAATGCACCTACCTACGTAATGGGAATTATTCAAATTAACGATCTTTTTTGTGTCCATTCTACACTTGGTTTACATAAGGCTCCATAATTATTGTAAAATAATGAATTATGTCCTATACCAATGTTTACTATAACATTAGCAGAACATAGAAATGTTTTGTTCTTAAACAGTTAAAACGTTACAAATGCTTTAGCGTTGTTTGTTTACACTTGCGTCAAACTGAAAGTTAAAGGCGAAATAAATACGAATAAATATCAAAATGTTATGATAGAGGCACATTTCCGATATGTTTTTTGCTTCTCTGAAAAGCGGTGAGAATTGGGACGAAAATAACGAGAAGTTTGTAACATGAAAACTTGAACAAAGGCAGAAAATCCTGGATTTGCCTGTCTGTAAATTGCTGCAAAAATGGGCCTTATACCGCTTTTTTTGCGAAGATAGACCAATTTCTATGATGTTGTCAATCTGCACCTAGTAGTAGTGCCTCCCATCCGCACACGCACAGATTGACAGATGTCAAAAATACCAAAGTTATGTTTCATTTGATTAACGTCAATCGTTACGGAGATATTAATTTTTATTTGATATCGCAATTTTCAGATTTTTCCGAATAACTCAGGTGCGAATTAACATATCGCGGATTTCTCTTCAGATTAATCACAAAGAAATCGCGCAACCTTTCGCTCCGTACGTCTTACCGTTTAAGATATGTCAATGGCGAGCAGAGAAAAAGGAACCACCCTGTATGCCTATTGCGATGGGGGCTGAAAAATTGTAAAAGGTAAACTGAATCCAAATGAGTTCAATTTATTGCTGAAGAAATACAAAATTACGCGAATTTAGCAAATTGAGACTTATTAGGAGGTTGAATAATTGTAAAGGGGGATGAGAAGTCAAAGGGGATCAGAATCATAATGTAGACTTACAGAAAATAACATGAAAATAAGCCAATAATGTTGCAAATTTGGCTTTTGGGGGTTGAAATATTGCAAAGGGTGTCGAAAAAGTGAAAAAGGCAAACAATTCATATGAGTAAAATGTACCGAAAAAGGGTTAAATTGCGCGAATTTTGCAAAATTAACGCTCGTGGGGTTGAAAAATTGTGAAGATGGGGGGGTGAAAATGAACTGTAGTTAAGAGAACTAGCGAAAATTACACGAAAAAGAAGCCGTCTGCGTAAATTTTGCGTTTTGAGGCTTCACAAATCTTGAAAGGGATTGAAAAATTGTGGATCGGTTAAAAATTAATGAAAATTTGATATCTGATTTTCTTCCAAGCCGAAAATCTTAGTGCCATTTTTTCGAAAAATGTAGTTTTAATGGCAAAAGGGCTCTTTTTTGAATTGTTCTTAGCAAAAAGGATTTTATTACCATTGGACTCGATAGCTGTTGCATTGACGAATCAAAAACCTTAGAGCCATTTTTTCGACAGTTGACATTTTAGGGGCAAAAGTTCCAGTTTTTGAGTTTTTTACAGTAAAAGGGCATATTATTATTATCGAATTCGATAGCTGTTGCATTGCCGGATCGAAAACCTTAGTGCTATTTTTTCGAAAATTGGCATTTTCCGGGTGAAAAACATTTGTATTTTAAATTTTAGTAAATGAATCAGCGATCGACACCCGGCCGACGCACTCGGTTCACCGATTCTGGCTTGCTTAAAGTTAATTGCAACATTTACAAATTCTGTGAAAAAGTAGAAGTTTCTACCGTCTCCGAGACTGCCAATTTTTTTATTAAAAAACTACGAAGTTTTGAAACATTTTATTTGCCGAGGACGCTTTCGTAGTCTTGACAAAGTTTTTCTTTAATATTTTATTATTTTCAAAAATTGTTGGGAAAGCTCACTGTGTAAGCTCTATTCGGGATATAAATTACGTCACTGTTCAATGTTTAGAGAGAAGATCCCATGGGTTCTGCGGCCTCATTCATGCCATGCGGTCGATAATAAAATATTTGAGGTGTAAGACAAATGCTTTTAGTTATTATAGTGCTGTAGGTATTGATCTCGTACAACAATTTAAGGTTTAATATAGTACGTTCTATATATTATAGTACAGTATTTAAGAACGTTTGTATTGACGGCCCTATTTCCAACCCTCAAGCGAAATGAAAACGTTTTATTTTTGTCTTTGGAGAAAAAACATTACCTAACCATCGATGTAATTTGATGAATTACGATGTGGCATGTTTTACCTGCCAATTATTAATTTTGCAGCTATCGCAAATTTTCCCCAGAACTTCAGTCAGAAGTTTCGTCTTACTGATTAAAGTTGTTCCTTAACTTAATGAGGAAACTGGGGTTGAAAGACAAAATTCATTTCCTGACTAGAGTTAGCCAGTGGCACTTATTTCTTATTTCCTATGCAGTTATAATTTGTCAAGGGTCTTCATCTTAGAAGCAGAGTTTGTTATACAGGCTGTTCCTTAAGTACACCGACAAACTTCACATTATTCTAAGACTGAAACTTTCTATGGACATATGTCCTAAAGTGCTTAGTCCAAAAAAAAATAGTTTTTTGCTAATATTTCAAAAATTCTTCAAGATATTTTGTTGAAACTTGGTATACGGTTATACCACTACAATCCGCATCGTATACTGCAAATCTTGTATCAACTCCAGGGGCGTAGGTGCAGGAAACAAGGTGCATACTTTTCCCGTCAAGCAGGGTACGCCACTGTTTTTTTACAAACACGAGTAGTATTTATTATCGACTGGTTAAAACTGCACAAACACGTCCTTTTTCATTTTTTCTTTATGATTTTTTAGAAAACAGGAAAAAACTAATTGGAGGCAGGTACATTGGAAAAAATAAAGATTAATTACTATGCTTTAATTAATCCACATTTTAAATATCAGAATGACCAATACGCTGAAAAGCTTAATTAGTTTAAGTTTGACTTTCATGAAAAAAATTAAAAAGAAGGGAATCAAAATGTGCACATTTAAAAATTTGCACACCCTGTATCTTGGAAATTAAGCATTTTAGGACATATGTCCATAGGAAGTTTTCGTCTTAGAATAATGTGAAGAATCACCCCGTGACGTTTGGCGGTGTACTTAGGGAACACCCTGTATATCGAAGGTGAAATGCTGAATTTTTTGAAAGGGAGATGAAAATTTACTTCTGTTAAATACCTAAAAGTACTATTATAGGAAGAAAAGTTTTTACGGACGTAAGGTAAGGTGGGGTAAGTGTTATCTATGAATCCATAGAGAAAGCCACCTAAACTACCATTGTCACATAAAAAGATTCGTCTAAGTTTAGACTAATTTTACAAATTATTCATAACAATTTTCAAAATTTGACTTCCTGTCAAAAAAGTCCATGTTAGATACATTTTTGAAAAACTAACTTTTTTGTGCATTCAATAGGGTTAAAATCTAATATAATAATAATAATAATAATAATAAAGTTTATTAAGCGGCTTTTTAACATAAGAAAATAAAATGAAAATACATAAAGAATATTTTAAGGAACCAAAACCAAAAAACTAATACTACATAATTAAATATAAAATGCCGCATAAAAGGACAGAAACAGCCATGTGCTGATTTACATTCTGCCCAAGTGATAAAAAAGTGAGAAGTGTACAACTAAATAGCATTGATTTATAATACATATACAAAATCGCAAAAAAGTGAAAAGAGCAACAAAACAATGAAAAGTCGAAACCGTCTACAAATAAGCAACCACTAAAACAAACTTCTATCAATCAGCAGGTCCCTATCCTCAAAAAAAGATTGTCTCAAAGTTCCTACTACTGCTCTCTCCGAGGAGTCATTATCAAAGTTGAAGGCAATGAAATTCAAAATATAAGCCGCTAAAAACGAAAAAGAGGCCCTAAAGCAGGCCAGAGTATGCCTGGGTATGGACACCGTAAACTGCGTGAATCTAAGTAGGCGATCATGCATCCTACTGCGGAAATGAATTTTATTTCTTAAATACAAAGGGCGGTTCGAAGAAAGAACACCCAATACAAGAGCAACAAAATGCATGATCCGCCGCTCATTCATTTTAAGCCAGCCCAACTGTCGAGTGTATGGGGTAACGTGAGCTGCGAATGGAACATCAAGACAATAACGTACACAATAATTTTGAACCATTTGAAGCCTCTGTTTTTGCTGTTCTGTCAGACAAGAGGAATCCGCGAGGTCAGCATAATTGAGATGTGAAAGAACCATTGCATCACACCACAGCTTTTTCACATGTCGGTCCAGAAACTCTCGAAAAGGTGCAATTTGTTTAAGGCTCAAATAAGTCTTCCTGCAAACAGCATTAACGTGATCTACGAAATTTAAATTGCAGTCGTAAATTACCCCTAAATTTTTAACAGTGTCACATATCTGAATTGGAATGTCATTAATTCTGATATTATAAGTATATCTGACCTGACCAAGTCTTTGTGCTGTACCAAACAGGATAGTTTGGGTCTTAGCCGGATTAAGAAGCAATGAGTTTTTTCTGGCCCAGTCACTAATTTTACCAAGATCAGCGTTTATAGTCGCAACACTCTCCTGTAAAGCCTCAGGTTGAAATGAAAGACGAACTTGAATATCGTCCGCATAAATATACAAGGAGCAGTGTTCCAACTCATAAGGCAGATCAGCACTATAAACCGGAAACAGAGTGGGTCCCAGAACAGACCCCTGTGGGACACCCGAATTTAAGCACAAGGGAAGTGACACTTGATCACCATAAGCAGTCGCTTGACTACGATCACAAAGATAACCTACTAACCAGTCCAGTGTTGCGTCTCGAACACCGTAATATTTTAATTTGGCCACCAAAAGACGGATATTCAAACTGTCAAACGCCTTTGACATGTCTAATAAAGTAAGCGAAGTGAAATGTCCGGCATCGAAACCACGCAATATATCGTCCGTCAGCGAACACAAACTGGTACATAGTAGTGCTGTACCCCTTCCTATATGCAGACTGTACATCAGGCAGAACGTTGGCAGCGGATAAAAAATCTGTAAATTGTGTTGAAAAGGCCCGCTCTGCTATCTTTAAGGTGTTAGATAAAAGGCTAATTGGACGAAGGTCATTAATACTCGAAGGGTTTTTATTCTTCGGAACTGGCTTGACCAATGCATGTTTCCATTGAGGCGGCACAGCGCCAATCTCAAAAGAATAATTAATAATGTGTGTAAGCGCATCTAAGAACCATCGAGAAGCTAACTGCAACATTCTGCCCGAAATACCATCACAGAGTGGGCTAGGCCTGCGACTTTCAATTGATATATCGATATATCGATTATCGATATATCGATATATCGATAAAAGTGTGTTATCGATATACCGAAATATCGATATATCGATATATCGATAAGTTATCGATAATATATCGATATATCGGTATATCGATATATCGGTATATCGATATATCGATATATCGATATATTGATATATCGATATACCGATATATCGATAAGTTATTGATATATCGATATATCGATATATCGATATACCGGTATATCAATAACCGGTGTCCCGTATATCGATACCTATAATGACACTTCTGAAGTTCTGACTTCTTTTAAATGTAGGAGTAGGTATTCGGCCTGATTCAGTCATTTGTTGACAACTGGCTAACATTGAAATGAATCGACAAAATTGAGGAATCTTTGCGTTGGAGATATCAATATTTTCGTGCAGTGTATAAACAATTAGTATATAAACAATTTAAACAAGTGATGGTAGGAATTATTATACTTATTTAAACGACTTGTAGAAAATTGGACATCGCAACTGATGTTTTTCAAAGCACCCTTGGGTCCATAATCGTTTATTTCGAATCCTACGTTATTTTCCAGGGCACAACGTAAACAATAATGTTTGAGCGCTCCAATCCAATCGATTCAATCAATAATTGATTTCAATATTATTAACTAACTAACATCAAGAAACTACAGAAAAAGGACTATTACCTATTCATACCTATCTAGCTCTTAAAACTAAGATGTTACTCGATTACAGATATAATACCACAGTAACGATGTCGATACAATTGTATAAGTACCGATAAGGCGATATATCGATAAGTCGGTATATTTAGTTATCGGTATATCGATATATCGATAAATCGGTGTATCGGTATATCGATATATCGGTATATCGATATATCGGTATATCGATATATCGATATATCGATACATCGGTATATCGATATATCGGTATATCGATATATCGGTATATCGATTAAATTTTAAATATCGATATTCGATATTCAAATTCCGATATCGCACAGCCCTAGAGTGGGCAACAGAGTGGGCAACAAAAAATTCACCACCCTGTATACAATATTTCGACTAATACAATTTTGTCATCTTCGGGCAGGTATCTGCAATTATACAAAGGATCGCAATGTTTTGCCTGTAAATTTAATTAGGTGAAAGTAGAACCTTCAAATCAATGCTGAATAATTTTGGGATTAAGGTTATGTTAAGAAATTATTTGTATTGTTGTGAAATGTTTTCAATTAACCAAACTAAATTTAATAATTACTTAATTAATTATGGATTGCATCAAATTTGATTAGTGACGATCGATTAGATTTAATCAGTAACGAACCAACATGTTGAACTTGGAGGGCAAAGCAAAATGAACGGATGATTGCCAACCCAAACCAACATGGATTAAATGTCACTAACAAAATTTAGTGCTTTTTACATTTTAAACATTTTGAAATACAGGGTGAGTCAACAAGGTGACGGCGGTCCATAACTTCTGAACCCTTCCAGATAGGAAATCAATTCAAACGCCATTATGTACAACACCGCCAATTCTACATCCTAAAAATACTTTCAACTATACAGGCTGTCCCAAAACACTTGCAACGCATGGCAACTTGATTTTTTTAAATGGAACACCACCATTTTGATGACATATTCTGGATCACCTATAACATAGCTTTACATCGACATAAGACATTCCATGTTTTAAGGCTCTGTTCTAAAGTAATTAATTCTTTTTGAAAAATTTCGACCATTGCCTTAAAAAAAATCCTGAGAACTCAATTTTGTATCTAGAGAGCTGAGATTCGGTACGAACATGAAGGAAGGTCCATTCTATCTATCTAACATGATAACTATCATTATCACTATACAGGGTGTCAAAAATTCTGTGTCAAGTTTGGAAAATTTCATATATGCAAAACTCCATTTTTTCAAATGGCACCCCCTGCTATTATTGTGCCATGGGGTTGGGATGTTGAATTACTTTATTTTTTATTAAGTATGTCCTATACCTAAAGTCAATACTTCAAAAGATATTCTTTGTCTTAATTATTTTATTGAAGATTATTACGATCTCAATTAAAGAATGCCATGGATTGTATGACAGTTACGATTAACCTTGTTTATTTACATAGTTACATACACAACCAGAAAGAATTCATTGACATGGTTTATTGCTTATGGTTGAAATTCATTGTGTATGTCAATAAATGTGACAAACTGTCTGGTAACTATGTAAATAAACAATGTTAATCATAACTGTCATACAGTCCATGGCATGCTTTAATTGAGATCGTAATAATCTTCAATAAAATAATTAAGACAAAGAATATCTTTTGAAGTATTGACTTTAGGTATAGGACATACTTAATAAAAAATAAAGTACTTCAACAGCCGAACCCCATGGCACAATAATAGCAGGGGGTGCCATTTGAAAAAATGGAGTTTTGCATATTTGAAATTTTCCAAACTTGACACAGAATTTTTAACACCCTGTATAGTGATCATGATAGTTATCATGTCAGATAGCTTGAATAGACCTTCCTTTATACTCGTACCGAACCTCAGCTCTCTAGATACAAAATTGAGTTCTCAGGAATTTTTTTAAGAAGCACCCGCAATAGTCGAAATTTTTCAAAAAGAATTAATTACTTGAGAACAGAGCCTTAAACCATCGAATGTCTTATGTCGATGTAAAGCTATGTTATAGGTGATCCAGAATATGGCATCAAAATGATGGTGTTCCATTTAAAAAAATCAAGTTGCCATGCGTTGCAAGTGTTTTGGGACAGCCTGTATAGTTGAAAGTATTTTTAGGAAGTAGAATTGGCGGTGTTGTACATAATGGCGTTTGAATTGATTCCCTATCTGGAAGGGTTCAGAAGTTATGGACCGCCGTCGCCTTGTTGACTCACCCTGTATATAAATATTACTAATAACAGTCGTTTCTAAAAGCTTAAGTCAAGCCTGACTTTAGTCTAATTTCTTTCTTAATATTAAGATATGTTACAAACATTTTAAAAACTGATATGTACTCTCCATTCATTTTCTCTTGAAGTGACAGAAAGTCAAAATTTGAATTTTATGTTGGTATGAGGAAATTTTGCAAGGATTTTACCAACCGGTGAGTTGATAGAAGCGATTTCAATGCGATACGTCAGAAAAGATGACAAATGTCAAAATTTTGCAATTGTTCTGAATTGGTCCAAAATGACCTTTGTGTGCGTGCAGTTTTGAGTAAATGCAAAGAAAAATATTCACGAAAAAGCCTCAGGTACGTTTATCTGTGCCACTGCTTCTAACAATATACAAATAAACCCTACTTAGAAGATTTGGGTTATGCAATGTTTTTGCTTTCCCGCTAAATTTCTATCAAATTGTCAAAAGTACAGGCCCTTACAAATTAGGGTTATACTGCTGTACAGTTCCAGAAAAATTTTAGATTTTCAATAGAAAATGAATAGAGTTTACCTATTGTCTAAAAGAGTTAAAGAAAAGAAAAGGATTAAGAAAGTGAAGAAAACGCGGGAAGGGGGGGGGTCGATCTGTGACGCAGAATTTTAATTGATTTATTTAGTATATATTAAATTTGTTAAAATTGTTAATGTTCAATAATTTGTAATTGGAGTTTTTTGAGTCCATTACCGTGATGAACATTTTAAAATATTGATCATAAGCGTCTCGTCTCGTACAGGACATAATTAGTTCAAACATTTTTGTAAGTCGATTTTTTTTTAATTTGACAATAAATCTGAAAACTTGAAGTTTTTTACGTAAAAATGGTTCTCTTGTCCGACATAAATATGACGCACAGTTTTCGAAAAACATGGTTAATTCATTGGTTCAGAGCTTCAAAATTTGTGACGGAAGACATCAAAATGCTGTAAACAAGTACATGAGACGGTTCCTTACTTCATTCCAGAAAAAAAGTTCATATGGACATGGGTCAAAAAATGTTTCCTAAAGGAGCTACAGAGTCTTTCAAGCAACATGGTCCATGTTTTTCTTTCTAGAATGAAGTAAGTAGAAACCGTCCCATGAATTTGTTTACAGTATTTTGACGTCTTCCATCACAAGTTTTGGAGCCCTCCACCAATGAAAAGCCATTTTTTTCAAAAACGGTGGTCTTTTAGGGATGTTCAACAAGAGTATTTTTTTACGTAAAAACCTTCAAATTTTCAGATTCTGGTATCAAATTTCAGAAACAACGACTTTCAAGAATGCTTGAGCAAAGTTAATCCTAAGCCCTCCCTGTACGAGACGCTTATGATCAAGATTTTAAAATTTTCACCACGGTAATGGATTCAGCAACAAATACTTTCTAAAAATACCCAATTTCGTTGCTATCTTTAACCGTTTTGAAGATATTTAGAAAAAAACACTTTCGAAGTCGCCCCTTTAAGGGGCCTTAGCTCCCTTAGAAGGCATTTTTCGACATATGTTCATAGGAACGTTTCGACATATTTTTAAGTAAGGAAGCTCTGATTGAGCATTGGTATCATAATTTCGGGACACTCTGTATAGCAGGATTAATTAAACTTTTCTATTCCATGGGAAAAGCCTACTCAAATTTCCAAACTACAAATGGATAATTATAATACGTCTGGCTCCCACGCTGCAACTCCAAACTTTCGATTACATATTAAATACTTTATTTAAAAATGCAGCAGAGAAGCTGCTGGAACCTCCCCATCGCGTGGATCTTTGTATTCTGTGTAGATAGTAGTCAATTCAACAGAATTTTTTTAATCCTTGACTAATTTCGCAATTTTCTGACAAATACCGACATCACCCATCACATTTGACAATATGTTCCTTTTAAGGTTAATCTTTTGCCACCTTTTTGACAATAACTGCCACTTTATATCATCCACTGTCAGCCCGCTCCCTTTTAATGAGAAAGAATTTTTTCTCTATTTTCTACTGAAATGGCCGAAACTGTGAACACATTTTTAGAACCAGAATTTGATCGCCTTTCTAATGGCGACATAAAAAATGAGGTCTTGTATTTAAAATTTAAGTTGATATGCTTAAATGGGACTTCCCGTGGGCCAATTGCTTTCAAAAGCCTTTCAGGTCTTCAACGGGTCACCCGATCTCCATGTACCAAATTTCAGCCAAATCGATTCAGTAATTTGGGCTATAATGTATTTTTACTGTTATTATAAAATTTCGCTTTTTTGAACCAAACAGCGCTAAATGCGAATTAATTTTGTCCTATTTAAAACCAAAATTTGAAGACCTTTCTGATGGTGACAATAAATCTTTCAAAAACTTGTTTTTAATGGTTAAATGAGAGAATAATTTTAAATTTGGAAATTGGTGTGCCAAAACGGCACTTTCCGTGAGCCGATTGAATTCAAAATTTGTTCAGCTCTTCGACGTGTAATACAATCTCCATGTGCAAAGTTTCAGCCAAATCGGTTCAGGGGCTTGGGCTGTACCGCGATTTTAAAGTCCGATAAAAATCAATTTTTTTTTATTTTTGGTCAAAAGGGCACTAAGAATGAATACACTTTTAGAAGCAGAATTTGAAGGTCTTCCTTATGGTGAAGTGAAAAATGGGGGTTTGCATTTAAAATTTAAAAGTTGATGTGCCAAAATGGCATTTTCGGTTGCACGATTGGCTCCAAAAGCTTTTCAGATCTAAGTTAGGTTACGAGATGCCTATGTTCCAAATTTCAACTAAATCGGTCTAGTAGTTTTGGCTGTGGCGTGATTACAAACGAACGTACGTACGTACGTACGTACATACACACAGACACATTTTAAAAACCCCTTTTTTGTGTTCCTGAGACCTCAAAACGTGAAGATCTGGTGCTATCTCAAATTCGAAAATTTTAGTGATTGCAGTAACCTCCCATTTTTCTTAAATTGTGATGGGGTTGGGGAGGTTAAAATGCTCAGAAATTAAATGAACATTACCTATATCAACGGCGCGGAGAAATTGATGATTTTCGTTCACTAATCACACCCTATTCACACTCTAATCTGATAATGTACCCAAAATCCAGCAGTTAATAAAGACAAAAGGAATCTTTGCATTTCAAATTTTAAAGTTTATATGCCAAAATGGCAATTCGCGTGGACCGATTGCTTTCAAAAGTATCCCAGTTCTTCAGCGGGTCACACAATCTCCATATATCAAATTTCAGCCAAATCGATTTAGTAATTTGGACTGTAGTGTGTTTTTAATGTTTCCACCAAATTTCGGTTTATTTTTTGCCTAAAGGGCACTAAGTATAAATGCATTTTGCTTTACTTAAACCAGAATTTCAAGGTCTTTCTGATGGTGATAATGAATTTTTCAAAAACTTGATTTAAATGGTTAAATGAATACAGTTATAATGCAAAATTGATGTGCCAAAAATGGCACTCGCCGTGGGTTGATTGCTTAAAAAAACCTTTAGGCTCTTCGACGGGTAATACAATCTTCATGTACATACAAAATTTAAGCCAAATAGGTTCAATGGTTTGGACTGTACCGTGATTTTAAAGTACGTTATAAATCTCGAATTTTTTAGATTTTTGTCAAAAAGGCACTAAGAGTGAATACATATTTGGAAGCAGAATTTGAAGGCCTTTCTTATCGTGACATCAAAAATGGAGGCCTTGTATCTAAAATTTTAAAATTGATATGCCAAAAGGGCACTTCCCGTGGACCAACCGCTTCCAATTGCTTCAACTCGTCAACGGGTCACCTAATGTCCGTGTACCAAATTTCAGCCAAATCGATTCACTAGTTTGGGCTCTAATGCATTATTAGTATTTTTACAAAATTTCGAGTTTTTATCCAAAGGGCACTAAATGCGAATGAATTTTATCTTATTTATAAAACTAGAATTTGAAGACCTTTCTGATGGTGACAATAAAATTTTCAAAAACTTGTTAAGACGGTAAAATGAGAGAATGTTTAGATTTGAAAATGGATGTGCCAGAACGGCACTTTCCGTGTGTTGATTGCCTCCAAAAAAATTTTAGCTGTTCGGCGGGTAATACAAGCTCCGTGTGCAAAATTTCAGCCAAATAGTTCCAGAGGTTTCGGTTGTATGGCGTTATTAAAGTACGTCAAAAAATCTCGAATATTAGAATTTTTGTCAAAAAGGCACTAAGCGTGAATGCATCTTTAGAAGCAGAATTTGAAGGCCTTTCTTATGGTGATGTGAAAAATGGGGGTTTGCATTTAAAATTTAAAAGTTGATGTGCTAAAATGGCATTTCCGGTTGCACGATTGGCTCCAAAAGCTTTTCAGATCTAAGTTAGGTTACGAGATGTCTATGTTCCAAATTTCAGCCCAATCGGTCTAGTAGTTTTGGTTGTGGCGTGATTACAAACGAACGTACGAACGTACGTACGTACATACACACAGACACATTTTAAAAACCACTTTTTTGAGTTCCTGAGACCTCAAAACGTGAAGATCTGGTGTTATCTCGAATTCGAAAATTTTAGTGATTGCAGTAACCTCCCTTTTTTTAAGTGGTGAAGTGGAGTGGGGAGGTTAAAAAGGGTCACATTATACATGAACTGCTAAAATTCTGCTACCCTCTTACCCCACCTCATGTCTGAAAATGCTTCATAACGACGCAAAATTGCAAAAATTATGTGATGACCCTAAATAAAAAAAATTAAAAAGTAGGTTCTACAACACTAACCTGTTCTCCTTTCAAAATCCTGTCTTTTATATTATTCGAATAATTCTTTGAAGGAGCGTCGCACCCCTTATGAAACATTTTCGGACCTTCTTTTGAAATAGTGACTCTATTTAAGAATCGCAGCCTGTATGTACTCGTAAAACCAATTATTAAAATAACAATTACATTAGAAAAGCAAGCCAATAATAATTGGGAATTATTGTTCTGATTAAAAGACTTTTTGAGATGAGCTCTGACGTGATTTTGCATTTTCGAATATAACCAGTCCTAAAGCCATAAAATTAAATATAAATTTTGATGACGTATAAGCTATGTTCTCACGAAAATACGAGCCAACCTGTCCATTTGATTCCTGGGTAATTTCGTAAGTGTCAAATCTAATTTATGGAAACAAGTGACACAACTGTCATTTATTTGTCATCTGTGGTCTTACTCCAAGAAATTGAACGGAAAGGTGAGATTGCTGGTACATACGTCATAATCTTTTTTAAATAGCTCTTTGAAGCGAAATACTTGAGAAAATCTAAAACAAAAACGATGGATGATGGATCTTAGGAAAGCGTAGAAGGGCCATACATAACTTTTTATTTTATAATACACAGAAGAAACTGTGAATTAGCCATAATTTACACATAAAACTGTGAGTTAGTCATAATTCATGGAGAAAACTACTGAATTAGTCATAATTTACAGTTCCAACTGTGAATTAGCTAGGTATATTTTACAGATGAAACTATGAATTAGATATAATTCGCAGAAAAAACTCAGAATTATAGATAATTCATCATAGTCACCTTTTATTGTATAACTCACAGAAGAAACTGTGAATTACCCATAAATTTACAGATAAAACTGTGAATTACCTATACGTAACTCAAAAACTGATTTAGTCATAATTTACAGTTACAACTGTGGATTAGCTATAATTCGCTGGTTTCACAGTTTTTTCTGTGAATTGTGAGTATAATCTACAGTTTCATCATCTGTAAATTATGGCTAATTCAAGATTTTTTCTGTGAATTATAAAATGAAAAGAGATGTGGCCCTTTCTAAGCTTTCGTAGGGACTCAATAAAATTTGATAATTTTCCGAATTAAACCAATAATAAGGAAATTTGTGACATATCGTAGTGGCCTATTGTGCAAATTTAGCGTTTGAGATGCAAAATTGTGAAGAGGGTTGACTGCAACAGACATAAAAATGCCCGAATTTACTGTGAAATTAAGATGTTGCGCTTTTCCAATATTTTCGTTTACATTATTTATTTAGTCCCAATCTCGTGTTCAGGTTACAAGGGAAAAATGGATAAATTCTCACATCTATATTCACTAAAGGATCCACATCGTCGCCTGGCGAATCTTACGAACATACAGCATACATGTTTTAAAGATTTTTCCCGATATAAAATTCTGTCTTACATGGAGGTGGAGGCTAAGGTTTTTAGGTATTTTAAATATTGCAAAAACATAAAAGTTGCTGTTTGAGAGGAACTGATTCGAATACCTAAATAAATACTACAAAAGTTTTTTTTACGTAAATTGATGATATAGAATTGAACAATTGTCACCATAAACAAAAATTGAAAAGTAGGTGTTATTATGTACAAGTGACCTAGTCCATTAATGGCCGTTATCATCAACAAGCCCACACATTTTGTTGAATATTTAACTTAATTCACAGGATGTTATTACAGGCAGGTATGATCTATTTTAAGGCTGGAAAGGTATTGCAAGTAGTTCAATTAAACATTTTATTGGAAATAGTAAGTTTATATTACATTGACGTAGTAAGATTATTGACGTAATTTTACGCTTAGCTGTGACGTGTTTACTATATTCTGAAAATGACGTTTCTCGTCTCTTATTGATATAATCTACCTACAACATATCACATTCAGAAGAAAAATGAGATTTCTGTTCAACTAAGACTTCAACCAGGATTTTACTTTTGTAGCCAAGAAAATAAATAGACAGTCGTCATAGATTGATCTGTCTGTCGCGGTCACTTACTTAACTAAATTAAATTACGTCCATCAAAGATCCGTAGGAAAACATTTTCACTCTGATTCAGCAGATTTTCAATCTCGCAAGTTCGCTTCGCAGCTTTCATCTCTTTTATGTACCTGAATGAAATGCGCAAATCTATTTAATTAAAATTCAGAATATAGCCCAGTCAATAACGACCTGAATTTGGCAAATAGAAATAAAAATTACTGCACTTCTGCAAATTGGCCAAAGTTGTAGCTTCAACCATTCTATTGAACATACTAAAAGTCCCATCGGATGGGGTGTGAGCTCGAGCAACTATCAAGGCGAAGAGGTACAGTTTTTGTTAAATTTGCTATTATCTGATGAAATATTGATTCTGTCGACAAAGTAATTATATAACAAATTGAAGAGCGTAAAATTCTCTAGAAAAAAGTTTATATACATTTTTTGCTGACATTAAAATTTAATCGCTAAATCGGCGGTTAAAGCAGCCTATTGGTCCAACGATGTCATCCCCCTGAAGTTGGGCAGGTTTATGCCAAAACCGAAATCAAAAATATATTAATATTTAGTAAAGCAGTCTCATTAAATTTAAAAAATTTTAAAAAAAACTATGCATACAGTGTTAACCAAAAGTAGGGTTCCTATAAAACTTGAATACGACTGTCAAACGCATCTTTGACGTTAATGATTTTTTTTTACTTTGCGTCACGGAGTTATATGATTTCATCAACATTTTTCGAACGAAATAGTTCGCGTTTAGTGTCATTGAAAAGGGGATTTTTTTCTCTTTATCATGGGCAAAATATTGGGGACTTTTCTAACTGATAAAACTTTTTATTTTGCATATGTATATCTCGTGAAATAATGACTTTATCAAAAAAGCCATTAAGTAATTAATTGAAGAGTATGAAATTCTCTATAAAAACGGTTCTATTAATCTTTCACCTAACGCCAATATTTATATACTGGGTGTCAACGAAACCAGGCTCAAGAGTCCTTCAAACAACATGCTTTCCAAGACCGCATTTGAAAGACCATAGCTCCCTTAGGAAGCATTTTTCGACACATACCCATAAGAACCCATAAGGAACCACCGTCCCATGAACTTGTTTATGATATTCTTATGTCTTCTGTCACAAATTTTGGAGCCCTGAACCAATGAAAAGCCATTTTTTTCGAAAAGGGCGCATTCTATCGATGTCAAACAAGAGTACCATTTTTACTTAAAATACCTCAAATTTTCAGATTCTGGAATGAAATTTGAGAAAAAACTACTTACAAAAATGTTTGAGTAAATTTAGTCCTAAGCCCCTCCTGTACGAGACGCTTATGATCAAAATTTTAAAATTTTCTCCACAGTAGTAAATTCAGCATCAAAAACTTAGTAAAGATACCTACCAAATTTCACGTTGGTATCTTCAACCGTTTTGAAGATATTTAGAAAAAACACTTACAAAGTGGCCCCTTAAAGGGGCCTTAGCTCCCTTAGGACTTATTTTTCGACATATTTTTCGATTTTTTTTCATATTTTCCATAGAAGAATCAATTGGTAAAGTTTTGACCACTAATTTCGGGACACTCTGTATAGCTAATTGCGACGTTTTTCGCAAACACTCGTAAAATTCTTTTTTAGTTTTCTTAAACGGTATCGAGCATCACACTCCTCTCCGCGTTGCTTTCAATTATTCCTTTTATTATACGTTGCACACACTACAATTAGTAAAGTTTCTCATTTTGCTTCCCTAATTGCTTTTTTTTATTGAGGGCAAGAGGTGTTTGCAACATGGATCGATAAAACCGACCATGCCGAAACAAATAAAATATACCAGCATTTCCTTCAATTAGTTCGTTTCACCGCCAGTGCTCATTATTTTAAAAGTCTGATGAATTCCGAAGGAAATAGGTATCTGCATTTGACCGCAGTCTGCTTTTATAATAACTTCCAATTTTACGGGTGAAGCTTTTTAACTAAAATAAGACACAAAAAATCGCAGCCGTTTGACGTACACTCGCATTGTTTGCAAGAGCGTCCACTCCACAATGTAAATTAGTATTCGTGTTTCTGGCTATATAATTAAATTTTTGATTAAAAGAGCCAAATTTCCCGCGATGTCGATACCTACTGCACCATTTTAATTAACTAACACTACAAATTTAATTAAATACCCGTTCAAATAGGAACAGAAATGTATTAGTGCTATATATTTTAAGTAAGTAAGTACAGAGAGAAAAATTGTGTGGGATTAAAGCACATAATATTTCATATAATGTAAACTTTCTGATAGTTTTAAAAAGAGTATACCTATGAATCCATCGTTATTTCTCATAAAGCCGGCCAAACTCTTAAAAGTCCTGAACACACATTCATTAAATTAATTTCGACAAGAAAACTCCAATACTTCTGACAGGTTTTTACTATTTAAAATTTTATGTATAGCAAGCACACCCCATGTTTCAAAGATAAATTTTTTAACTATGCAAGAAAATTTCTAATAGGCTATTACGGTATAATTTCCATATTATGGACGAATGTGCTAGCGATCTCACCTTTCTGTACAATTTCTTGGCGTAGGAACACAGATGACAAATAGATGACAGTTCTGTCAATCCAGGTATTTCTTGAGAGAAAAGAGTACACATTATGCTCAAATCTGAATGCGTTAAAAAAGGATGACAATATGATTCGCGCGCAATCGGAGGCGATCGACAGAGACCGATATTCCTTTCTTTAATGGGCGGGAGAGGGACAAATATATTTTGAGCCTCCAAATGATCGTCGCGTGACGTCACCCAAGAAATAGGTCCATTGTTTCCATTAGAAAATTAGATTTGACATTGGTGAAATTAAACAGGAATGAAATGGACAGGTTGGCTCGTACTTTTCGTGAGAATGTAGCTCATACGTCATCAAAATTAGGATTAGTTATATTGAAAAATATGCAAAAATACGTCGGATAAAAGGTCTTTCAAAAGTATCGTACTTACCTAATTAATTCCCCATTGCGATAGGTATGATTTTCGCCTACCCCGTCGAATAATAGTGCTCATAATAGAATTTACTAGCACCTCATCGATCTGGCATTCTACCGTCACATCTTTACTGTTCAGTGACCTGCATCCTCTTCTGATAATGACAATGACATATACAGTGTCGCATAGAAGATCCTTTTCATTTTATGGAAATATTCAGACAAAAGCAGAGGGGGTTATTATTTACTGCTCGTAAAATTTCGCATCTTATTTTATTATAAAATAATGCTTTTTTTGGATCGCTTGATAATTATTAAAAGAACCCCATAAATTACTGTCTGAATAGAACAAACATTTTTACACTATTAAGTAATTTTTTTCAACTATCACGCAAGCTAGATATAGATTCGATAAGGCAACAAAAAGCAACTGGTTGTTTATACAATGCACTGAGTGGTTTTTTCCTAAATGTATTTCAGGGAAATTTAATTAAAGCAGATCCTATCGGGGTAAATTTTTAAGAAAGCTATTTTAACGTTTAGGTACTAGAAGGAAGATGTTATTTGAGCACGACAGTGCTGCGGGCAGAGCTCTGAAAAATGCCGAAAAATTTTTTGAGAGTATAAAAATATGGGACCTCCGTCATCTTGTTTGGGACCCTTGGGACCACCGCCACTCTTACGACTTGTTTGGGGTATCGAAAAAATTTATGGCCGTTGAAACACGAAAAATTGATATCTCTTCGCGGCACGAGCCTAAAACAGATGGAAAACTCATTCTTTTTCTGTTCGATAAAGAATTTTTCGTAGAATAACGTGATATTTATGTTAAAATAATACAATCGATTCTATTCCACGCTTTTTTAAACGAAACATGAAAAAATTGTAAATGTCTGGCTTTAATAATCCATAACTTTTGTTTTCACGATATCGATTTAATTTTTTTTGGTACCAATAGATGCGCTGAAGTTTTAGCAAGGTTTGATCTAGCATAACTATATGTCGTGTTTGAAAATCAAACTTTTTACAGCCATTTTTGTGAAACTGTGACACTCGCGCTGAGCGCATCGAGAGAGAGGCAGCTTATTACGAACGTACGCGCTGAACAAAGAGCGCGAACGCTTTAGAAAGCCACACTCTTCCTCGGTTACCTGTTTCTGCCAGAAAGTTTCTAGGGCCAGATTATCATTACTTATTTCAATATATTTTTGGTATTGCACAAATATGACTTCGATTTCATTGTAGTCACAAATAAAATTTAATGTGTAAAGACAACCCCAATGAAATCGAGGTCACATTTATGCATTATAAAAAAAATAAAAGGGTGTCCCAAAAAAACCGAACGATTTATTTTTGGCTATAACTTTATTATTATTAATCCGATTTTGTTCAATTTTGTACCGGGCGTAGTCAAACGATGAGGCTTTTAGAGCCGACCACCATTTTCCAGATGGCGCCACCAACAAATTTTTTGTCGGTATTTATTTTAACGCCATTTTTGGATTGGCTGGAGTTGAAACATCTGTGAACCGATCAAAATAAAAAAAGCCATCGAAAGATGTATATCAATGCGATGTGTGTCCCTGTAGATGTTTACCTTGTTAATGTGTATGTAGGGGCGAGCTGAATTTACTGGTGGAGTCGGGTGCAGATTTTATAAATCTGCACCTAGTAGTAGTGCCTCCGCAGACGCACAGTGGTGTTAAAAAGACGAAATTATGAAAATTGGCCGTACATAATTAAACAGTAGAGAGTTAACAAAAAAACATCATATTTGCGAAGTAGATATGTAGAATTAGCACTAAGGGGGTTGAAAAAGGGAATGAGAAGTCCAAGGTAATGAAAAAAGGTGATGAAAAGTCAAGAGGAATGAAAATGAAGTGTGGATTAAGTAGAATTACGAAATAAAACACTAAAATAACCAAATTATGCAATAAAAACTTTTGTGGGGGTTGAAATAAGCACTTATACCTACCTATTGCGAAGGAAACTGAAAAATTGTAAAAGGTAAACTGAATCCCAAATGCGTTCAATTTTATAACCGTCGAAAAACGAAATTATGCGAATTTTGCAAAATTAGCACTTAGGGGGTTGAAAAATCGTAAAGGTGGATGAAAAATCAAAAGGTATCAGGATTAACCGTGGCTAAGTAAAATTACGGAAAATAACACCAAATTAACCCAATTATGTAAATTTAGCATTTGAAGACTTGAAACATTGCGAAGGGGGATGAAAAAAGTGAAAAATTTAATCATCATCCAAATGGGTTCAATTTATTACAGAAGAAAAACGAAAATATCCGAATTTGGCAAAACTAACACCTAGGGGGTTGAAAAATTGTAAAGGGGGATGAAACGTCAAAGTGGATGAGAATTAATCGTAATTAAGCAGAATTACAAAAAATAACACGAAAGTAAACCAATTATGCAAATTTAGATTTTGGGGGTTGAAATGTTGCGAAGGGGGTTGGAAAAGTGAAAAAGATAAACATAATCCAATTGAGTTCAATTTATTACCGAAGGAAAACTAAATTATGTGAATTTTGCAAAATAAACACTTAGGGGGTTGAAAAATTGTAAAGGGGGATGAAAAGTTAAAAGGGATGAGAATTAAACGTAATTAAGTAGAATTACAGAAAATAACACGAAAATAAGCCAATTATGCAAATTTGACTTTTGGGGGTTGAAACATTGCGAAGGGGTCGAAAAAGTGAAAAAGGCAAGAACAATTCATAAGGCAAAACTGCGCGAATTTTACAAAATTAACCAGCGGAAATCACCCGAAAAAGAAGCGGTCTGGGTAAATTTTGCTCTTTGAGGGTTCACATATCATGAAAGGGGTTGAAAAATTGTGGATGGGTCAAAAATTAATGAAAATCACTTTAAATTAATAACAAATTAGAAGAAAGCAAAAAAAAAATAAATGAAATATATTTACTCCGCTTGCTAGGGCTTAGGGGTTGTTAGTAGCGTAGGGGTTGGTTTTAGGATGAAGACTCATAAGACTTTTTTCAATGGTTGACCGAAATCTATTGAACCCCATAATTTTATTCCACCACTTACATGAAAAAATTTCCAGTTTCAACCCTTAAATTTCATCCCCCTTGTTAGATATTAATGAAAATTTGCCCATCCGCCTATACAGTGGCGCTGTAAATTACCACATCAAATTTAGCCCTGATACGTTGAGCAGTTTTTGAGTTCTCGCATTTTTTTGTTTCGGCATGTTAGGGGGTTGTACCGCCTTTAAGGGTCGTTTTTCGCGAATGATGAATATGACCTTTTTTGTACCATCAATAGAAAGCTTTCGAATGGTAATATTTTCAACTATACATTCTTCATTGAAAATTCGAGTTTCCACCCCTAACTTTCATCCCCTTCGATAATTTTCTCCTAAAATTCGATCTTCCCTTCTCGAAGATGCAGTGTGTAAGATGTCACAGTTTCGCAGAAGATATTGCTTCTCTGTGTCAAATTACAGGGCTTTATGGACGTTTCAACCCCTAAACTCCAACCCCCTATTTCACCACCCCCACATGCCCTAAAGGAAGTTGTGTTTTCAATTTCACCACCCTAACGCAATTCGTTTAAAAATTAAGGTAATTTGTAGATTCATGTTTTCAACACCTCATGATTTCACCCCTTTATGATTTACAGGGGTGAGTTTATTTTTCCGGTGTGACATAACTCCTTGCGTATTTACTGACTTCAGTTGTTCATAAATAAACCAATAGGGTTTCAGAAAAAATAAATAAAATATAATTATCGACTTGCAAAGAGTTAGGGGTGGTTAATGGCCCAGGGGTGGGTTTTAGATTGAAAACTCATAAGACCTTTTTTCAATAGTTGACCGAAATCTATCGAACCCCGTAATTTTAGGCTACCATTTACTTGAAGAAATTTCAAGTTTCAACCCTTAAATTTCATCCCCTTTGTTAGATATTTTTGAAAATTTGTCCATCCACCTATAATGTCACTGGAAATTCACAAACCAAATTCTGCCTTGATACGTTGAGTAGTTTTTGAGTTCTCGTATTTTTGTGTTTCTGCATGTTAGGGGTTGTAGCGCCTATAAGGGTGGTTTTTCGCAAAATATGAATGACACCTTTTTTGAATAATTAATGGAAAGCTATCGAATGACGCCAATTTCGCCTAGTACTTATTAAGCGGAATTTCGAGTTGCTACCCCTAATTTCCACCCCATTTGTTCGATTTTACGAAAAAACGCATCCCCCACAAGATTTCACCGATATATGTGTGTACGTTGAGTTTCCGACAGCTGCGTGCAACCCTTGCGGAGTTATCATATTTTTTGTGGTTTTCATCCCCTAAATTTCATCCCCCGAAATTGGCACCCCCTCACTTTCAACAGACTTGAAGGTCGAACGTGCATACTAATTTTCAGCAAGATATCTCCACTAGTTCTCGAGTTATTGAAATTAGTAGTTTTTCGGTTTTTCACCCCTAGCTCCCACCCCCTTGGTCCGATATGGCCCAAAAGCAATCCCCGCCTTACTTTTCGGGAGACGAAGCTGCCTACCAAGTTTCAGCTCGATATCTCAATCCGTTCTCAAGTTATCCGACGGACAGACTGAGGAGCGATCGAGCGAGCGAGCGAGCGAGCGAATAAGCTAAGACAAGAGTACCTCCGCATTCTGCTACGGCACTAAAAAATAGTGTAAGATTAAAGTCCAAAGCAGCTTTACAAAGGTTTATTCTGCACGTTCTTGATTAACTTACTATTTTTTTATGATGTTCTGAAGCATGGATTTTTAAGATTTATTTTTTATTTCTCTACCGATCTTGGTAACATTTTCAGGATCTTTAGTAATACTATAAATCTTTCACAAAATAACGCTATTTAACAGGTATTTAGCTCAAGTGCTGTAATTACGAAACGTTAAAATTAACTTTTTTTCAAGAATGTGCTACCAATAAAAAAAATAGACCTTAAAAAATCTCAAAAAGTCCAGAAGAATATTTTGTAAAGTCATTTTGGAAGAGAAAAGCATTATCACCCAGCACCCTACACTAATTTTATTTTGATCGGTACACAAATGATTGAACTCCAGTCAATCAAAAAATGACCTTGTTAGAAATTGCCAAAAAAAAATTGTTAGTGGCATCCATCCTTTGGTTACGTCCTGTTCGAAGTTTGGGAAAATTGGTAAAATTATAATAAAGTTATAGCCAAAAATAAATCGTGCGTTTTTTTAAGACAGCCGTTATTTTGAAATATTGATATTGTGGCCCTAGAAACTGTATTTTCGAAAATGATATTAAATTAATACTTATAGGCTTTCTAATGGGTTCGCGCTCTTCGTTCAGCGCGTATGTTCGTAACAAGCCGCCTCTCTCTCGACGCGATCAGTGCGAGTGTCACAGTTTCATAAAAATGGCTGTAAAAAGTTTATTTTTGAAACGCGACATATTGTTATGCGAGATTAAATGTTGCTAATACTTCAGCGCATCTATTGGTACCAGAAAAAATCGATTCTATGATTTTAACACATAAATATCAGGCTATTCTACGAAAATTTCTCTATCGAAAAAAAAAGCTTATTTTTCATTATTTCGTCTGTAAACTCAAAATTTCGACTTTAAACTCGAAATTTCGATTTCGAACTCACGTCAATACAGATACACGGCACTTGACAGTTCGGCTTCGGCAATTTCGAGATTAAAATCGAAATTTTGAGTTTAAAGTCGAAATTTCAAGTTTAGAGTCGAAATAATGAAAAATAAAGCGTAATGTAAAAACCAGTCTATTTTTTACGAAAGCGTAGAGCTGCCATGATATTTGCTAACTTTTTTTATTTTGTAATTTACAGAAAAAGTGTAAATTTACAGAAAAAAGTGTAAATTTACAGAAAAAGTGTAAATTTACAGAAAAAGTGTAAATTTACAGAAAAAGTGTAAATTACAGAAAAAGTGTAAATTTACAGAAAAAAGTGTAAATTTACAGAAAAAGTGTAAATTTACAGAAAAAGTGTAAATTTACAGAAAAAGTGTAAATTTACAGAAAAAAGTGTAAATTTACAGAAAAAGTGTAAATTTACAGAAAAAGTGTAAATTTACAGAAAAAGTGTAAATTACAGAAAAAGTGTAAATTTACAGAAAAAGTGTAAATTTATGTTTTCGTTCTGAGAGCACCGTTACCGAGTTGTACAGGGTAGTCCAAACGCATTAATACACGGCTGTTACCTACGGCCAAATTTTAAGATGAATAGAATAAAAAATCCATGGTAAATGCTTGTATAATTTAGCAATAAACAAAAAGTACATAAATTGAGCAATAAATTTTTAAATTTAAATTTTCATTATTAAGAATATTTTTTCAGAATGCAAGATTTGTTGTTTTTGGTCATTTTATTAATTAACAGCTTGATAACAGTCCGATAAAAAATATAGCAAAATGGCTCGTAATCCTGCACTCTGAAGAAACATTTTTTCCTTCGTAACGAAATGCGCCATTTGTTGTAAAGAAACTTATAATTAGGCCCCGTTAAAATCCTTTAGTGGGCGTGTACAATTAGTGGGAGGCATGTGGTAAGACGAGGACGATTGCATCGGTTGCACATATGATGAAATGCGTTGTTGCCGGATCTCCGCGCGAAATTTGAATTAATGAAAATTTAAAAATTTACTGTTCGATTTATCAAAAAAATTAAATTATCACCATAAAGAAGGACTCACAGGGAATCCAAAAAAATAGAAACATGGGTGGTGCCATTAAAAAAATAAATATTACTCATTGTTTATCGCTAAATTATGCAAATTCCAAATTGCGACGAAATGAAGGTAATTTATTCTAATTTACATTGGATTTTTATTTTATTTATTTATCTTATTGCTTGGCCGTGAGTGCCGTGTATTAATACATTTGAACTACCCTGTATAACTCGGTAATGGTGCTCTCAGAATGGAAACAAATTTACAGTTTTTCTGTAAATTTACACTTTTTCTGTAAACTTACACTTTTTTCTGTAAATTTACACTTTTTCTGTAAATTTACACTTTTTTCTGTAAATTTACACTTTTTCTGTAAATTTACACTTTTTTCTGTAAATTTACACTTTTTCTGTAAATTTACACTATTTTCTGTAAATTTACACTTTTTTCTGTAAATTCACACTTTTTCTGTAAATTTACACTTTTTTCTGTAAATTTACACTTTTTCTGTAAATTACAAAATAAAAAAAAGTTAGCAAAAATCATGGCAGCTCTACGCTTTCGTAATTTTTGGTACCTACACCACAGGAAGTTTAATATTCATACAAATTACCTGCCACGAAGGCACGGTAAGTTATTTCAGGAAAGTGATTTACTTATTATTTACCTTGGTTTTGGTCAATCTATTATGCATAAAATTGGTTTGTACTTACATTATACGTTATAGTAATATGTACCAATAAATGTCCCGGCCTTCTCCAACAAAAATTATATAAGTTAGGTAAATTTTGGAAATTAGTAAACTAGAAATTCATAAGTTTCCAATTTGTAAATTAATTAGTAACCACATACAGTACATTATTGTAATTTTAATATAATTAAGTATACACTACATAATACACTTTCGTAATAAAAATTTCTCATTTCCTTCATTAAATCAATACGCAACAAACTTCATTACTTGCACATCCTTTTCGACCCAGGTTTAGTGATTTTGGACATTCCTGCCGACAGGCATTGTGGCGTTGATTGCAATTCACGTGTTCTTCTGGAACTTGTTAAGAACTAATTTTTGAACTAATTGTCCAATTATTACTTACAATTAATACAACAAACCGCCCCCGCCCCCTTTTGTCCTGAACAAAAGTCTTTGTTGTGGCTTAAGCCTGCGTTAGTGCATTCTTTTTCCAAAACACAATATCCGTTTGCTGTCTTGCACGATTCTTCGTGATAGAAGTTTGATTCTGCAACAAAAGATAATTCGTAATGAATTGAGAAAAAATGTTGATTGATAGTGATTCAGTTTTTAGTGCCGTAGCAGACTGCGAGGCACTCTTTTTTCACTTACCGATGGGTTTAACAGTATTTGCAGCGAAAATAGCTGCAATTAGAGATGATAATAGAACGAATTGAATCATTTTTGATGCGACTAGCAGCTACCACTGTAAACACTAAAATGAAAACGAGTAATCCTTGAGGCGATTTAACTATTTATATTCTTCGCTTTAATTACTTATTACTTCCATGGTTCATATAGAATTCATGCTGATGATAAGAAATGGATAAATATTTCGAAATTTGTTTATTGTTACTTTGTATGAAAATTACTGTCTTCCTGTAGATAAAAGCCAACGAAAGATGTGTATCAATGCGATGTGTGTCCCTGTAGATGTTTACCTTGTTAATGTGTATGTAGGGGCGAGCTGAATTTACTGGTGGAGTCGGGTGCAGATTTTATAAATCTGCACCTAGTAGTAGTGCCTCCGCAGACGCACAGTGGTGTTAAAAAGACAAAATTATGAAAAAAAGGGGGATGAAAAGTCAAAGAGGGTGAAAATTAACCCAAGTTAAGTAGAATTACAGAAAATAATACAAAAATAAGACAATTATGCAAATTTAGCCCTTGGAGGGTTGAAATATTGAATTTAGTAAAATGGGTGCTTAGGGGGTTGAAAAATTGTAAAGGGGGATGAAAAGTCAAAGAGGGTGAAAATTAACCCAATAGTTAAGTAGAATTACAGAAGGAAACTGAAAAATTGTAAAAGGTAAACTGAATCCCAAATGCGTTCAATTTTATGACCGACGAAAAACGAAATTATGCGAATTTTGCAAAATTAGCACTTAGGGGGTTGAAAAATCGTAAAGGTGGATGAAAAAATCAAAAGGTATGAGGATTAACCGTGGCTAAGTAGAATTACGGAAAATAACACCAAATTAACCCAATTATGTAAATTTTGCATTTGAAGACTTGAAACATTGCGAAGGGGGATGAAAAAAGTGAAAAGTTTAATCATCATCCAAATGGGTTCAATTTATTACCGAGGAAAAACGAAAATATCCGAATTTGGCAAAATGAACACCTAGGAGGTTGAAAAATTGTAAAGGGGGATGAAACGTCAAAGTGGATGAGAATTAATCGTAATTAAGCAGAATTACAGAAAATAACACGAAAGTAAACCAATTATGCAAATTTAGCTTTTGGGGGTTGAAATGTTGCGAAGGGGGTTGGAAAAGTGAAAAAGATAAACATAATCCAAATGAGTTTAATTTATTACCGAAGGAAAACTAAATTGCGTGAATTTTGCAAAATAAACACTTAGGGGGTTGAAAAATTGTACAGGGGGATGAAAAGTTAAAAGGGATGAAAATTAATCGTAATTAAGTAGAATTACAGAAAATAACACGAAAATAAGCCAATTATGCAAATTTGACTTTTGGGGTTGAAACATTGCGAAGGGGTCGAAAAAGTGAAAAACTCAGTAACAATTCATACGAGTAAAATTCGGTAAAATTTATTACCGAAAAAAGGCAAAACTGCGCGAATTTTACAAAATTAACGCTCGGGGGGGAGAAAAATCGTTAAGGGGGATGAAAACTCAAAAGAGATGAAAATGTACTGTAGTTAAGTAGAACTAGCGAAAATCACACGAAAAAGAAGCGGTGTGGGTAAATTTTGCTCTTTGAGGGTTCACATATCATGAAAGGGGTTGAAAAATTGTGGATGGGTTAAAAATTAATGAAAATGACGTTGAATTATTAACAAATCAGAAGAAAGCAAAAAAAAAAATAAAATGTGTTTACTCCGCTTGCTAGGGCTTAAGGGTTGTTAGTAGCGTAGGGGTTGGTTTTAGGTTGAAGACTCATAAGACTTTTTTCAATGGTTGACCGAAGTCTATCGAACCCCATAATTTTATTCCACCACTTACATGAAAAAATTTCCAGTTTCAACCCTTAAATTTCAACCCCCTTGTTAGATATTAATGAAAATTTGCCCATCCGCCTACAGTGGCGCTGTAAATTACCACATCAAATTTAACCCAGATACGTTGAGCTGTTTTTGAGTTCTCGCATTTTTGTGTTTCAGCATGTTAGGGGGTTGTATCGCCTTTAAGGGTCGTTTTTCGCGAATGATGAATAATAACTTTTTTGTACCATCAATAGAAAGCTATCGAATGATATTATTTTCAACTATACATTCTTCATTGAAAATTCGAGTTTCCACCCTTAACTTTCATCCCCTTCGATAATTTTCTCCTAAAATTCGCTCTTCCCTTATCGAAGATGCAGTGTGTAAGATGTCACAGTTTCGCAGAAGATATTGCTTCTCTGTGTCAAATTACAGGGCTTTATGGACGTTTCAACCCCTAAACTCCAACCCCCTATTTCACCACCCCCACATGCCCTAAAGGAAGTTGTGTTTTCAATTTCACCACCCTAATCCAATTCGTTGAAAAATTAAGGTGATTTGTAGATTCATGTTTTCAACACCTCATGATTTCACCCCTTTATGATTTACAGGGGTGAGTTTATTTTTCCGGTGTGACATAACTCCTTGCGTATTTACTGACTTCAGTTGTTCATAAATAAACCAATAGGGTTTCAGAAAAAATAAATAAAATGTAATTATCGACTTGCAAAGAGTTAGGGGTGGTTAATGGCCCAGGGGTTGGTTTTAGATTGAAAACTCATAAGACCTTTTTTCAATAGTTGACCGAAATCTATCGAACCCCGTAATTTTAGGCTACCATTTACTTGAAGAAATTTCAAGTTTCAACCCTTAAATTTCATCCCCTTTGTTAGATATTTTTGAAAATTTGTCCATCCACCTATAATGTCACTGGAAATTCACAAACCAAATTCTGCCTTGATACGTTGAGTAGTTTTTGAGTTCTCGTATTTTTGTGTTTCTGCATGTTAGGGGTTGTAGCGCCTATAAGGGTCGTTTTTCGCAAAATATGAATGACACCTTTTTTGAATAATTAATGGAAAGCTATCGAATGACGCCAATTTCGACTAGTACTTATTAAGCGGAATTTTGAGTTACAACCCCTAATTTCCACCCCCTTGGTCCGATATGACCCAAAAGCAATCTCCGCCTTACTTTTTAGTGTATAAAGCCGTATAGTAAATTTGAGCTCGACACCTCACTCTGTTCTCAAGTTATCCGACGTTATGTATTAACCTCCCCACAACCATATAAAAATGGGAGGTTATTGCAATCACTCCAAAATTCGAAATTGAGATAACACCAGATCTTTACGTTTCAAGGTCCCAGGATCACGAAAAAGTGGTTTTTAAAAAATGTCTGTGTGTATGTACGTACGTACGTACGTACGTACGTATGTGAGCACGATTTCTCGGAAACTACCGAACGGATTTTAATGAAATTTGGTATGTATGTTAGGGTTAGCCTTCCGGTGAGCCCAGTTAATTTTCTCGCGAATCCACAGACGCTAAGTGCCTTTTTGGCATGTAAACTATGAAATTTGACAGATGAACACTAATCTTTCTTATCAGCGCATGAAAGGCCTTGAAATTATGTATCTGAAACTGTATTCCCACTTAGTGCCTTTTTGGCACAAAATCTAAAAAATCGAAATTTAGAGGAAACATTAAATAACACGCTACAGCCTAAACTGCTGGATCGATTTGGCTGAAATTTGGTAGGTACAGATACCGCTACCCGCCGTAGAGCTGATTTAATTTTGGTGACAATCGGCAAACGGCAAGTGCCATTTTGACATATAAACTTTGAAACTTGAATAATGAACTCCCATTTTCTCTACCAGCACATGAAAAGTCTTCAAATTTTGTTTTCAAAATTGTATTCAAGCTTAGTGCCCTTTTGGCAAAAGATCGTAAAATTTAGAAAGATCACAGAGAACACCTTAGGTTTGGTGGAGTAAAACTTAGGTATAGTAAACAGTAAAATTTACTTGATATTGGTGATAAGATTGGATCATTCACCGAAGTGGGGAGGTTCCAGAAGCTTCCGTAGCTGCCCATTTTTTCTTCATGTTAGGGGTTGTAGAGCCTTTAAGGGTGGTTTTTTGTAAAACATGAATAACACCTTTTTGAATCATTAATGGAAGGGTATCGAATGGCGTTAATTTCGACCAATACTTATAAGGCGGAATTTTGAGTTACAACCCCTAATTTCCACCCCCTTGGTCCGATATAGCCCAAAAGCAATCCCCGCCTTACTTTCTTGGGCAAGATTCCGTATAGCAAATTTCAGCTCGATACCTCAATCCGTTCTCAAGTTATCCGACGGACAGAGTGAGGAGCGATCGATACGACGAGCGAGCGAGCGAGCCAGCGAATAAGCAAAGACAAGAGTACCTCCGCATTCTGCTACGGCACTAAAAACCTGCCAAATTGTGAAAGTACATACCTAATGCGAGGACCCAGATTTACATTTCCTGGTTTCATCACTTCACTTTGTATTGGATATACAGAGTGTCCCGAGGCGACGGTGCGACAAAGTCCATTTATGTCCACGTCGTTAATAATATCGAAAATCTGTGTACGCCAACCGTTAGTGACTGAAAATGTGCATAATCTAAAATTACAATGA
Organism: Pycnomerus fuliginosus; assembly: GCA_963924575.1. Classification (NCBI taxonomy): domain Eukaryota; kingdom Metazoa; phylum Arthropoda; class Insecta; order Coleoptera; family Zopheridae; genus Pycnomerus; species Pycnomerus fuliginosus. Next base: position 2,732,092 of record OZ004618.1, read on the forward strand.
ACTCGCATGGGCGGCTCGTGTAGGGGGACAGCACAAAATTACATTTTGTTAAATGGAACACCCCATATGTCAATGCATTTTTGGTTTATTCGTGTCAATCTGTGCAACTTTTGTCAGGTGTGCCAAATACTTAAAAATCGTTTTTGAGTTATTTAATAAAATGTGTATAACTTGGCGAAAATTTCATGCACAGAGTGTCCCCGGTAAAATTTCAAATCAACAGAAATTGAAAAGACAAAATCTCAAAAATTTGAAATGGAATGACCTTGAAATTTTTTCGCCGTCCAATAGAGAATTAAATTCCAGGTTGACTTTAGAAAATATTGCCGAATTAATCACTGCTGATAATTTGAAAAATATGCTATTTAGATATTTGTTAAGAAATTCGACCTAGAATTTGCTTCTCTACTAGCGGGAGAAAAAAATTCAAGGTCATTCGATTTAAAATGTTAGAAATTTTATCTTTTTAATTTCTGTTAATTTGAAAATTTACCGGGGACGCGCTATGCGTGTGTTATCAGGTAGCCCTCACCTTTCTTTAGGATGTGCCATAAATTTGGAAGAGAAAAACTTCAAGGCTTCGAAAATATTAATTTTTAACTGAAGTCTTGTTTTTGCCAAATTCTACACATTTTATTAAATAACTCAAAAGTGACAGAATGATACGTAGAATCCAAAAATACATTTATATATGGAGTGTTCCATTTAACAAAATGTAATTTTGTGCTGCCCCCCCTACACGAGCCGCCCCTGTGATTTCGTAGTAATTTTAGATTATGCACATTTTCAGTCACTAACGGTTGGCGTACACAAATTTTCGATTTTATTAATGACGTGGACATAAATGGACTTTGCCGCACCGTTGGGACACCATGTTGCCACTGTTGCCTCTTTTGCCAATATTCAAGGTATGTTTTTAATATATTTTAATTCACTTGAAGGGCAATTTACCGTACTTGTTTCTCCAATTTCCTTAACGTTTGTCTATTTTTCGCAGAATTTAAATAAAAAGCCAACGAAAGATGTATATCAATGCGATGTGTGTCTCTGTAGATGTTTACCTTGTTAATGTGTATGTAGGGGCGAGCTGAATTTACTGGTGGAGTCGGGTGCAGATTTTATAAATCTGCACCTAGTAGTAGTGCCTCCGCAGACGCACAGTGGTGTTAAAAAGACGAAATTATGAAAATTGGCCGTACATAATTAAACAGTAGAGAGTTAACAAAAAAACATCATATTTGCGAAGTAGGTATGTAGAATTAGCACTAAGGGGGTTGAAAAAGGGAATGAGAAGTCCAAGGTAATGAAAAAAGGTGATGAAAAGTCAAGAGGAATGAAAATGAAGTGTGGATTAAGTAGAATTACGAAATAAAACACTAAAATAACCAAATCATGCAATTAAAACTTTTGTGGGGGTTGAAATAAGCACTTATACCTACCTATTGCGAAGGAAACTGAAAAATTGTAAAAGGTAAACTGAATCCCAAATGCGTTCAATTTTATAACCGTCGAAAAACGAAATTATGCGAATTTTGCAAAATTAGCACTTAGGGGGTTGAAAAATCGTAAAGGTGGATGAAAAATCAAAAGGTATCAGGATTAACCGTGGCTAAGTAAAATTACGAAAAATAACACCAAATTAACCCAATTATGTAAATTTAGCATTTGAAGACTTGAAACATTGCGAAGGGGGATGAAAAAAGTGAAAAATTTAATCATCATCCAAATGGGTTCAATTTATTACAGAAGAAAAACGAAAATATCCGAATTTGGCAAAACTAACACCTAGGGGGTTGAAAAATTGTAAAGGGGGATGAAACGTCAAAGTGGATGAGAATTAATCGTAATTAAGCAGAATTACAGAAAATAACACGAAAGTAAACCAATTATGCAAATTTAGATTTTGGGGGTTGAAATGTTGCGAAGGGGGTTGGAAAATTGAAAAAGATAAACATAATCCAATTGAGTTCAATTTATTACCGAAGAAAAACTAAATTATGTGAATTTTGCAAAATAAACACTTAGGGGGTTGAAAAATTGTAAAGGGGGATGAGAAGTTAAAAGGGATGAGAATTAATCGTAATTAAGTAGAATTACAGAAAATAACACGAAAATAAGCCAATTATGCAAATTTGACTTTTGGGGGTTGAAACATTGCGAAGGGGTCGAAAAAGTGAAAAAGGCAAGAACAATTCATAAGGCAAAACTGCGCGAATTTTACAAAATTAACCAGCGGAAATCACCCGAAAAAGAAGCGGTCTGGGTAAATTTTGCTCTTTGAGGGTTCACATATCATGAAAGGGGTTGAAAAATTGTGGATGGATCAAAAATTAATGAAAATCACTTTAAATTAATAACAAATTAGAAGAAAGCAAAAAAAAAATAAATGAAATATATTTACTCCGCTTGCTAGGGCTTAGGGGTTGTTAGTAGCGTAGGGGTTGGTTTTAGGATGAAGACTCATAAGACTTTTTTCAATGGTTGAAGGAAGTCCACCGAACCCCATAATTTTATTCCACCACTTACATGAAAAAATTTCCAGTTTCAACCCTTAAATTTCATCCCCCTTGTTAGATATTAATGAAAATTTGCCAATCCGCCTACAGTGGCGCTGTAAATTACCACATCAAATTTAGCCCTGATACGTTGAGCAGTTTTTGAGTTCTCGCATTTTTTTGTTTCGGCATGTTAGGGGGTTGTACCGCCTTTAAGGGTCGTTTTTCGCGAATGATGAATAAGACCTTTTTTGTACCATCAATAGAAAGCTATCGAATGGTAACATTTTCAACTATACATTCTTCATTGAAAATTCGAGTTTCCACCCCTAACTTTCATCCCCTTCGATAATTTTCTCCTAAAATTCGATCTTCCCTTCTCGAAGATGCAGTGTGTAAGATGTCACAGTTTCGCAGAAGATATTGCTTCTCTGTGTCAAATTACAGGGCTTTATGGACGTTTCAACCCCTAAACTCCAACCCCCTATTTCACCACCCCCACATGCCCTAAAGGAAGTTGTGTTTTCAATTTCACCACCCTAACCCAATTCGTTTAAAAATTAAGGTAATTTGTAGATTCATGTTTTCAACACCTCATGATTTCACCCCTTTATGATTTACAGGGGTGAGTTTATTTTTCCGGTGTGACATGACTCCTTGCGTATTTACTGACTTCAGTTGTTCATAAATAAACCAATAGGGTTTCAGAAAAAATAAATAAAATATAATTATCGACTTGCAAAGAGTTAGGGGTGGTTAATGGCCCAGGGGTTGCTTTTAGATTGAAAACTCATAAGACCTTTTTTCAATAGTTGACCGAAATCTATCGAACCCCGTAATTTTAGGCTACCATTTACTTGAAGAAATTTCAAGTTTCAACCCTTAAATTTCATCCCCTTTGTTAGATATTTTAGAAAATTTGTCCATCCACCTATAATGTCACTGGAAATTCACAAACCAAATTCTGCCTTGATACGTTGAGTAGTTTTTGAGTTCTCGTATTTTTGTGTTTCTGCATGTTAGGGGTCGTAGCGCCTATAAGGGTGGTTTTTCGCAAAATATGAATGACACCTTTTTTGAATAATTAATGGAAAGCTATCGAATGACGCCAATTTCGACTAGTACTTATTAAGCGGAATTTCGAGTTGCTACCCCTAATTTCCACCCCATTTGTTCGATTTTACGAAAAAACGCATCCCCCACAAGATTTCACCGATATATGTGTGTACGTTGAGTTTCCGACAGCTGCGTGCAACCCTTGCGGAGTTATCATATTTTTTGTGGTTTTCATCCCCTAAATTTCATCCCCCGAAATTGGCACCCCCTCACTTTCAACAGACTTGAAGGTCGAACGTGCATACTAATTTTCAGCAAGATATCTCTACTAGTTCTCGAGTTATTGCAATTAGTAGTTTTTCGGTTTTTCACCCCTAGCTCCCACCCCCTTGGTCCGATATGGCCCAAAAGCAATCCCCGCCTTACTTTTCGGGAGACGAAGCTGCCTACCAAGTTTCAGCTCGATATCTCGATCCGTTCTCAAGTTATCCGACGGACAGACTGAGGAGCGAGCGAGCGAGCGAGCGAATAAGCTAAGACAAGAGTACCTCCGCATTCTGCTACGGCACTAAAAATTAAAACATAAATTTTATGATTTGCAGACCATTGATAACATTGAGCAAAATTTTGGGGCTAGTCCGAGAAAGCCTGCGATCTCTTTGGAGACCACAAGAGCCAACTTTCTGTTGCGATTGACTAAAAATAATAATCTTGCAGTTTAGTAAAATATTTAAAGACACTTATTTTCATTATGTAAGTATCTGCAATGCAATGAAAGTTCGTGACAAGTGTGTCTATTAAAAAACTGTAAAACAATCAATACATTCTCGTTTACCTAAATCTATAAAATCAATAAATTGTTTAGATAGGTCAGTTATCTTCGACCTACTTTTTACGTGGGGGAGTTGTACTCAAGATATTACGTATTAATTAACTCGTGTTCGTTCCGTGTCAATTCGCTAAACGATTACATATTTATTTAGTTTAAGACTATTCCGAACTAATTATATACCACATCTTAGCTTTATTTACTTAAATATTTATTTTATTAAAAATGTTGACTTCAATTTGTTTTTGAATCAAGTATTTCAAGAACGCCTTTTCGGACGATATTCGAAATGATGTCGGTCACAATTATAAATTTATAAAATACATATTCAAGGCGAGAAGAAGAAACCATTTTTTTGGGTTGGCAGGACCCTGAAATGTAAAGATTTGATGTTTTTGGCGATTCGGTCTTTCGATCGAATTTATAACTGCTCCGCGAACGTAAAAATTAAAAACTAATCAGGTGCTTAAAAAAAAATGATTATGATTATTTTCAAATCTCCTTTTAAACCAATCAATTAGACTCATTTTTAAATTTCCATCCAATCAAGTTCATTTAAGGGTGATTAATGCATTTTATCGGAGTCTGCACGAGTCATTTAATCGTTTCCGATGACCACTTGATTTTAAACAATTTGTTCACTGCTGAAAATCACCACTTAAACAAAATTATAGAAAAAAATGCAGCAGAGAAGCGGCTGGAACCTCCCCATCGCGTGGATCTTTATATTCAACAGAAAATTTCGACAAATACGGTCATCACCCATTTGACAACATATGTTCCTTTTAAGGTTAATGTCCCTTTTAATGAGAAAGAATTTTTTCTCTATTTTCCACTGAAATGGCAGAAACTGCGAATACTTTTTTCAAACCAGAAATTGATCGTCTTTCTAATGGCGACATAAAAAAGGAGGCATTGTATTTAAAATTTTAAATTGATATGCTTAAATGGCACTTCTCGTTCATCAATTGCTTCCAAAAGCCTTTCAGGTCTTCAACTGGTCACCCAATCTCCATGTACCAAATTTAAGTCAAATCGATCCAGTAGTTTGGGCTATAATGTGGTTTTAGTGTTATTACAAAATTCAATTTTTTTTACCCAAAGGGCAGTAAATGCGAATGAATTTTATCTTATTTTCAACAAGTATTTGAAGACCTTCCTGATGCTGACAAGAAATTTTAAAAAAAGTTGTTTAGGATGGTAAAATGAGAGTATATTTAAAATTGAAAATTGATGTGCCAAAACGGCACTTTCCGTGGGTCGATTGCCTCCAAACATTTTTTAGCTCTTCGACGTATAATACGGTCTCCATGTACAAAATTTCAGCCAAATCGGGTCAGAGGTTTCGGCTGTATCGTGTTTTTAACCCAGCGGGCACACATACGCTTTTTCAACGTTAAAATCACGTTGAGGTGGTTAATTTCACGTTACTGGTTGGAAAGGTGACGTTGAAATTTTGGTGAAATCAGACACGTCATTTTTTTGACTTCAAAATCACGTTATGGTATTGGACATTTTGTGATTATGACGTCTTTTAAAGGTAGATATTCGTTCGTTAAAATGACGTCTATTTGATCACATATAAAACACGTGCATAATGCGTCAAACTATATGTGTATGTGTCATTTTGAACATTATAACTACGTTACAATATTAGCGTTCTTTAGTCGTGTTTGAAGTAACGTTCAAATCACGACTTAAAGAAGAATATTTCTGACCAACGGACACTTTTGCACGTTGAATAAGCGTTTCATCTGCAACGTTAAACTTCAGTCTTCTTAATCACGACTTGAAAACGTGTGAAAATGGTGCTGCAGGTCACCATTAAATATGTGTATAATTTTGAACGTTGTAAGTACGTTACAATCTAAGCGTTCTTTAGTCGTGTTTAAAGTTACGTTCAAACCACGACTTAAAGTGGAATATTTCTAACCAAAGGACACTTTTGCAAGTTGAATAAACGTTTCATCTGCAACGTTAAACTTTAGTCTTTTTATGGACGACTTTAGGTCGTGTCAAAATGGTGCTGCACTTCAACATTAAATATGTGTGTAATTTTGAACGTTATAAGTACGTTACAATATTAACGTTCTTTAGTTGTGTTTAATGTAACGTTCAAATCACGACTTAAAGTGGAATATTTCTATAACCAACGGACACGTCGAACAAACATTAAATTTATAACGTTATATTTGAGTTTCTATACATATGACTTAAAAACGTGTCCAAATATACCCATGGCGTTCAACGTTTAACAAGTGTGTAGTTTTGGAGTTTATATACACGTTAGAATATGAATGTTTTAGTATCCTGTCTGAAATGACGAAATTGGGATATTTATAATTATAGCGGACACTTTTGCACGTTGAACACACGTTTTATTTGTAACGTCATATTTCAGTTTTTATTTAGACGACTTAAAGACGTATCGAAAGGGTGTAACCACTGATGACGTTCAACGTTAAATATATGAATAATTTTGGACGTTATAAAAACGTTGTAATATTAAAGTTTTTTTGTCGTTTCTGAAATGACGTTGAAATTCCGACTTAAAGTTGACTTTCCTGTGTAGTTGCATTGAGGGAGTGTAGGTGGCGCTGATAGTTGAAATGAGCCGCTATTACTTAGCAAACCGTGTATAAGAGCTCTAGACAACATTTGTAAAATCATTCCAAAACATTATCCACAGGATAAACTGGTATTGATGGTAGTCACTTACTCACAGTATACCTACAGCTCTTCTCTCTCAGCGTCGACGTTGAGATGAGATGTGGATAATTTTCTGAATGTTTGGTCGAGGGGAGTAATTGTCAATTATCTTCGAGCGCACACGTTGAATTTTAGTCGAATCGTCAACGTCAAAATGACGTTGAAGTGCCTATCCTGGAAATTAACGTTGAAAAGACGTTAACATTGTCTGGCCACCTATTTCCGGTACCGAAAAACACGTTAAAAACACGTCAAATTTTAAAGGATTTTTAAACACACTGTTAGAAAAATGACGTGTATTTTGTAGTTTTTTAACGTTTATCTGTTGACGTTAAAAAATAATGTAAAAGTTTACGTTAAAGGGCCGTTGATTTTCTGACGTACAATTAACGAGAAGACGTTGAAAATCACGTTGATTTCGCGGACACTTCAACGTCATTTTAACGTACCAATCTGGGTTTTCTTAAACGTTTTTTCAACGTCCGTGTGCCCGCTGGGAAAGTACGTTAACAATCCCGAATATTTCAATTTTTGTCCAAAAGGCACTAAGAGTGAATACATTTTTAGAAGCAGAATTTGAAGGCCTTTCTTATGGTGACGTGAAAAATGGGGGTTTGCATTTAAAATTTAAAAGTTGATGTGCCAAAATGGCATTTCCGGTTGCACGATTGCCTCCAAAAGCTTTTCAGATCTAAGTTGGGTTATGGGATGCCTACGCACCAAATTTCAGCCAAATCGGTCTAGTAGTTTTGGCTGTGGCGTGTTTACAAACGTACGTACGAACGTACGTACGAACGTACGTACGAACATACACACAGACACATTTTAAAAACCACTTTTTTGGGTTCCTGAGACCTCAAAACGCATAGATCCGGTCTTATCTCGAATTCGAAAATTTTAGTGATTGCAGTAACCTGCCATTTTTTAAAAATTGTGATGGAGTTGGGGAGGTTAATAAAGGTCCACAAATACGACCGCTCAACACAAGTCTTTCCACAAACCATATTTTAGGTGTTTTTGGACATAAAGAACGTTGATTTCTTCTGGATATATCCTAAAAATTCAATAACATTTTGTTTGCACGTTTCCTAACCTCAAACGTCATTAACGTCAATGAGCTATAAAGGCTCGTTCGCAACATCATATTGGGCTTTTGAGTATAGGCAACCCCGGCTAAAAAAATCATAATTTTATCAAAACAAAGAGTTTAATTTGTAAAATAATCTTACCGAATACCACTCGTGCATCGCTATTTCAATCGGTTAAATTTTAGAAATAATTACCTACTCAAGCTTTGTTGCCGTATAGGTAAAACAATTCGAACTAAATTGCCATTTATTTCCAAAGATTAAAGCCCTCGAGCTAAAGCTCTCGGGCTTTAATCAGATAATAAATGACAATTTAGTTCTCATTATTTTACCACCGGCAACAAGCTTTGCTCTTTTTATTCATACTTACGTAACGTAAGTCCTACCTGTATTTTTTACAAAAAATCTGATGCAGCGACTGAGAACTATGTTTTATGATAAGATCGTGCTGATGTTTATTTATTATTATTGCATTATTGGTTATTCCAGTGTTATTATTTATGAGTTTCTATACTTAGATAATAAGACTTAAGATAGTTCAGATTGGTTCAACTTTAAACCGAAACCCGACTTAATAATATTATTGTTCATTTGCTTAATTAACAGATTTAAAAATGGGAGGTTACTGATGCAATCAGTCCAAAATTCCAAATTGAGATAACACCAGATCTTCACGTTTCAAGATCCCAGGATCACAAAAAAGTCGTTTTTAAAACATGTCTGTGCGACGCGTACGTGCGTGAGCACGATTTCTCGGAAACTACAGAACCCATTTTAATAAAATTTGGAATGGGGGTTACCCTTGGCCTTTTGGTGAGCTTAGCTAATTTTGTTGTAAATCCACGGACGCCTTGTGCCTTTTTGGCGTATGAACTATGAAATTTCACTGATAAACACCAATGTTTCTTATCAGCACATGAAAGGTCTTTAAATTCTGTATCTAAAAATGCATTCACACTTATCCCCTTTTTGGCATAAAATCGAAAAATTCAAAGTTTCGAATAAACAATAAATAACACGCTACAGCCCAAACTACTGGGTCGATTTGGTTCAAATTTGGTAGGTAGAGATACCATTACCGACCGAAGAGCTGGTTTAATTTCCGTGGCAATCGGCGAACGACAAGTGCCCTTTTGGCATATCAACTTTGAAATTTGAATAATAAACTACCATTTTCTCAGCACATTAAAAACCTTCACATTTTGTTTCCAAAAATGTATTCAAGCTTAGTGCCCTTATGGCAAAAGATCGTAAAATAGAGAAAAAACACAGAAAACGCCTTAGGTTTATGGTGGAGTAAAACTTTGGTATAGGAAATAGTATTTACTAGATTTTGGTGATAAGATTGGATCATTGACCAAGTGGGGAGGTTCCAGTCGCTTCCGTAGCTGCCCATTTTAAAAATAAACAATTGCAAGTATAGACAAAGTTCATAGCCTTCGTTGCAAACTAGACTGGCCAATCACAACACAATACAGCCACCTATCAATTTTAATCCCGATTTTGCAATTGGTGACACTGACTGAAAATTTATCAACAAATTGTCACATTTTTATTTTTAATTTAACATTAATCTTTTTCACCGAAAGCCACTTAAAAAACGTCACAAAATAGAAAAATGGAGAATCGAGGCATTCATCCAGGATTTTTGAAATTGATGGGCAAAACAATCCCCACGTACCAAATTTCAGCCAGATAGATCAAGGGGTTTGGGCAGCAGCGTGTTTCTAAAGAACGCTAAAAATCTAGAATTTTTGAACTTTTCACCAAAAGGGCACTAATACCTACTGAGTACAGCCGAAGTAATTGAAAATGAACAGGGGCTGAGATTCGATCCCTGCACGGTAACATTCTAAGATACCGGATTTCTTTGCGGCCAAGTGTTCGGCAGCGGTTTGAGTGGAGTTTTCTACCTGAATTGAAATGAATGTTACCATGCAAGGATCTAGGCTCAGCCCCTGTTCATTTTCAATTACTTCGGCTGTACATTCTTGGAAGTAAAATTTTAAGGTTTTTCTTATGGTGACGTCAAAAAAGGAAATTGTATTTAAAATTTCAAAGTTGATGTGCCAAAATGGCATTTCCGGTTGCACGATCCGCTTCAAAAGCTTTCTAGATCTAATTTAGGATATGAGATGCCTATTAACCAGATTTCAGGCACATCAGATAAGTAGTTTGGACTGTAGAGTGTTTACAAACATAATAATAATAATAATAATAATAATATTTATTCGTCCATAGGTCCATACATTTAATTAGACATGGGATAAAGTCAAAACATGTGTATATAGGTACATAAAATCATACAATACAATAATACGTCAATACATCAATACATATATTATTGGTCACATTTATACTAGGACAAGAATTACATACAGGGTGGTCCAACGAAAAGTTTCCACCCCGAATATCTCGTGAACGGAGCGAAATATAAAAATTTGCTCGAACAGGTGGATTTTTATTTTGAGGGGGACACCTAAATTCGCCCTTGGTGAAATTTTTCCTCACACCCCCTGACTCCTACTAACCCCATCTTCAAAAATTCAAATGGCAACCCCCCACTCGTGATGCATTATTTCAAAGCTAATTTCATTGTCAATCCAACGCTGTAAGAATTTTTGAGCTTTATTTAACTCCAGCGCCCTCTATGGTCAAATTTTAAATTACATTAGGGCCATTCGTAATACATCAATTGAAAGGGCTTGACATTCTTTCTAAACCGATGCAACAATTTTTGAAATCCATCCACTCGTTCAAAAGTTACAGGCGTAAACTTCAAGTATTTCTAGGCCCAAAACCAGCTCATGTTCTTCAATGTAACTTTTGAACGAGTGAATGGATTTCAAAAATTCTTGCATCGTTTTACAGAGAATTTCAAACCCTTTCAAATAATGTATCACGGAGGGCCCTAATGTAATTTAAAATTTGACTGTAGAGGGCGCTGGAGTTGATCAAATCCCAGAAATTTTTACATCGTTGGGTTGGCAATTAAATTTGCTTTAAAATGATGCATCACAAGTGGGGGGTTACCATTTGAGATTTTGGAGTTGGGGTTAGTGGAGGTTAGGGGTTGCGTTCTGGAATTTCACCAACCGCGGATTAAAGTGGCCCCCTCGAAACAAAAATCGACCTGTCCGAGCAAATTTTTATATTTCGTTCCGTTCACGAGATATTAGGGGTGGAAACTTTTCGTTGGACCACCCTGTACATAGCGTAGAATACAGCAGCAAGGTGTAGAATAGCACAGCATAGCGTAACATAACGTGAAGATCTGGTCTCCTATCCAAACCAACTGCAATAACCTCCCATTTCCGAAAAAGTGGTTTTTGAAAAATGTGTGTCTGGGTGTCTGTCTGTGATCACACTGCAGCCCAAACTACTGACTGTATCGAGATGAAATTTGGCATACATGTTCAGTGGGAAAGGACCCCGCACATTTTATATGGAAAAGTGGCTTTCGGTGAAATTGTCTGAATTTTTGATATGTTGTAGTTTTCATGATTCTGAACAAAAGTTATCATTGCCCCAACCTCCTGACATGGACAGTTTTTGATACAAATAATCCCGAAGATAGAATTTTCCCATAAGGTTATACACATTTTTGGGCCCGTAGTTTCCTACACTTCTCTACATAATATTTAAATACGCTGAAAAGGCCTCCATACAGACGTATGTTAGTAATATGTGTAAGAAAGGTGTCTCTGAACTTATCATGTAGAATTATGATGGCAAAACGGCCGATTCCATTTTCGCTACATGCAGTTCTTATGGGAAATGTTCTATCTTCGGGATTTTTTGTAGCAAAAACTGTCCATGTCAGGAGGTTGGGGCAATGATAACTTTTGTTCAGAATCATGAAAACTACAACATATCAAAAATTTAGACAATTTCGCCGAAAGCCACTTTCCATAAGAATCGTGCCGGGTCCTCTGTAGGTGCTGATTTTGATTAGAATTTGGGACACATAAGTTCACGGAAAGTGCCTTTTTGGTAAATTAACCTTCAAAATTTAAATGCAAACCCCCATTTTTCGCGTTACCATATGAATGCTCTTCGAATTCCGCTTCAAAGAAAGTATTCACACTTGCGCCTTTTTGACCAAAAAAATGGTGCCGTGAAAAAAACCTATGCATAACTGTATATTTTTGATAGCTGATTTTTTTTTCAAGCCGAAAACCTTAGTGCCATTTTTTCGAAAAATGTCATTTTAGTGGCAAAAGGGCCCTTGTTTGAATTCATTTTACAAAAAAGCATATTCTTACTATCGGATTCGACAGCTGTTGTATTGCTGGATCAAAAACATAAGTTCAATTTTTTAGAAAATTTCCATTGTAGGGACAAAAGGCCCCTTTTTGAATTTTTCTTAGCAAAAGGGCATATTATCATTATCGGATTCGATAATGCATTGCCGGATCGAAAACCTTAGTCCCATTTTTTCGAAAAATGTCATTTTAGATTGTGCTAAATGAGCGCCGGGCGCATCAGCCATCGACAACCGCCCGCACGCCCGACCTTGGCTAAATAAAGTTAAATGCTACATTTACAAATTCTGTGAAAAAGTAGAAGTTTCTACCGTCTCCGAGACTGCCAATTTTTTTAAATCGTGTGGTTGGGGAGGTTAAAAAGTTATTACGCAAAGAAAAATATTTCAATATTCTCCGGCCCACGGTGTATAAATCTTGATGATCTCGCGGTATTACCTATTTGTCCAAGGAATTCCGGTCCCATTACAATCCAGACACAACACAACCCTTCCCAGAACCTACCTAATTAACAGTGTAATGATTGTAGTGGGAAATCCCATTAGACGTCCAGAATTTGCAATGATCCTTAAAATTCATATAATATGAGTACCTACACGTACTTAACTGTAACAAAAAATTGTTTAGAGCACTTCGTGCGGAACAAAGCTCATCTTTGAGAGCAATCTGCGAAGTTAGAGACCCAATTAAATCTGAAGTTTTATGTTGTTCAGAATCTCACTTTTCTTAGAAGTGATACTTTGAAAAAAATCTTTTTTTTTTGGTAATCAGCTGTTGTGGGAGGGGGCCGCCCTTCGCATCGTTTTACGAGCAGAGCCGCAGTAGGCGCCCCGCGATCGATTTGAGGGAACAGTAGTAGCTACCCCTTGCTTTGGCGCATAGTAGTCCCCGTGTATGTTTATCCTCCTGGTCAACATTTTAGATGTGCTCCTAACCTCTCTGGAGATCTTCCAAACTCTCTCGGTGTAAACTGGTGCGAATTGACCTTTAACCCTTTCCTGAGTGTTTTCCGCCACTTAACATCAGACAAAGCCTCACGATTTCAGTGACCGGTGATTAATTTTCACTTTATTCGGACAACCCCCACTTTTTACTCCGAAGGTAATTTTTCTACAGTTTCTCTAATCATCCATTAAAATCTTCCACCCACTGTAACATCATTACTATATGAAGGGCATCATTATATTCCGATCAAGCCGAAACTTACAATGTTTTATATAGAGACCCACTGCATGGCTGATTTTGTTAAAGAAATACAAGTAGGTAACAAAAAATTAAAAGGTTCTCGTGTTTTCGGTCTATTTTTCCATTAAAGTTCAAGCAAATATCGTCATACGATGAATTCTTAAAGCGAGCTCGGAGAACTGAAAGGAACATGAAACCATGTTGACAGTCTTTTGTTAATAACATTTCCAAAATACTACGTTGTTTTCACTTAAACCTCCGCAAGAGAACTTGCCAAATAAATTTCGTTTCATTTCACCCGCGGGAAACTTCCTAGCGAAGCTTTTTCTGTGTTATCGTAAATTCTATCCTGTGTAAACACGAGGTAAAGTTCGGATTTATGCTGGAAACTAGGCGTGTCAGCAGGAATCTTTTATCATAATACGTATATCATTATAAGTACAGCTTAGAAATATGAAAATGCACACCCAATAGCAGAGGGCTAACAAACTTGTGCACAATCTCTTTTATCGCCTGGTCCATCCTACCAGGTGAACTTTCAGCTATGGGTGGGCATTTTCATGTTTCTAAGCTGTACATATTGTCCCGACGCATCCACCAGAATTGTGGATTACGGTACCTACCTTTGAATTATTGCTCTGATTGAAAGACCTTTTAAGGCTAAACTAAAGTCAGATTCTGTCTCTCTCGCACATTTTCTTGTTTTCTTAAAGTCTTGGCTGAATTTAACAATTCTAGCTCATAAGCACCTTAGAATGCAAAAAAATGTATTGTATACAGTTTTAATTTTTTGAATATATCAATATTTGAAGTCAGAATTTCTATTGAGCGAAAGTTTTCGCTCAAAATGGGAGCAATAGAAATCCTGGCTTCAAATATGGTCATATTCTACAAAAAAAAAACTGTACCCGCCGAGCTAGAATTGTAAAATTTCGTCAGTACTTCAAGAAAATAATTCATTTGTTAAAAATGTACGAGGGAGAAAGAATTTAGCTTTAGTACAGCTGTAAAATGAGTTACGTGTTTTTGCATTTTCGAATACAGGGTGAGTCTGAAAGACACCGCAGGCTTTATAACGCATAATCTACTGTTCAAATGATGAGGTTCGGCGTAAAAATTATTGCTCAATTGTGATTCCTCATCATTCTGTTGCAAATTTTATTATCTTTCAGTTTAGTCACGTGAAAAATTCACGTAGGATCAATGGTTTTCGCAGTATAAAGGAAAAACTTCGGAGAGACCCCCGTCCTCCACCATTTTTTGAAGATTGCGGCTAACGCACATGCAGGATTTGTCAGGAGTTTTAGTATGTTAAATTATTATCTTCTACTTATTTCCACATTTGCATAAAAAAAAGGCAGCAGAGAAGCGGCTGGAACCTCCCCAACGCATGGGTCGTTGATTTCCGTGACTTGTGTTTAAGATTTTAAAGTTGATATGCCTAAATGGCACTTCCCGTGGACCAATTGCTCCCGAAAGCCTTTCAGCTCTTCAATGGGTTACCTAACCTCCATGTACCAAATTTCGGACAAATCGATCCAGTAGTTTGGGCTATAACGTGGTTTCAGTGTTATTACAAAATTTGGATTTTTCTACCCAAAGGGTATTAAATACGAATAAATTTTATCTCATGTAGAACCAGAATTGGAAGACCTTTCTGATGATAACAATAAATCTTTCAAAAAGTTGTTCTTGATGGGTGAATGAGAGAATAATTTTAAGTTTCGAAATTGGTGTGCCAAAACGGCACTTTCCGTGGGCCGATTGAATCCAAAATTTGTTCACCTCTTCGACGTGTAATACAATCCCCATGTGCAAAATTTCAGCCAAATCGGTTCAGGGGGTTGGGCTGTACCGCGATTTTGAAGTCCGATAAAAATCTCGATTTTTTTTGTTTTTGGTCAAAAGGGCACTGACAGTGAATACATCTTTGGAAGCAGAATCTGAAAGCCTTTCTTATGGTGACCTGAAAAATGGGGGTTTACATTTAAAATTTAAAAGTTGATGTGCCAAAATGGCATTTCTGGCTGCACTATTGGCTCCAAAAGCTTTTCAGATCTAAGTTGTGTTATCACATGCACACGTACCAAATTTCAGCCAAATCGGTCGAGTAGTTTGGACTGTGGCGTGTTTACGAACGTACGTACATACATACAGACACATTTTAAAAAGCCAACGAAAGATGTATATCAATGCGATGTGTGTCCCTGTAGATGTTTACCTTGTTAATGTGTATGTAGGGGCGAGCTGAATTTACTGGTGGAGTCGGGTGCAGATTTTATAAATCTGCACCTAGTAGTAGTGCCTCCGCAGACGCACAGTGGTGTTAAAAAAGGGGAATGAAAAGTCAAAGGGGGTGAAAATTGACCGTAGTTAAGTAGAATTATAGAAAATAACACGAAAATAACACGAAAATAAGGCAATTATGCAAATTTAGCTTCTGTGGGGTTGAAATATTGCGATTGGGCTGGAAAAAGTGAAAAAGGTAAACATAAACTATATGAATTCAACTTATTGCCAAAGAAAAAAACTAAATTAGGCGAATTTAGTAAAATGGGTGCTCAGCGAGTTGAAAAATTGTAAAGAGGGATGAAAAGTCAAAGGGGTGAAAATTAACTGAAGTTAACTGGAATTACAGAAAATACCACAAAAATAAGGCAATTATGCAAATTTAACCCTTAAAGGGTTGAAATATTGCGAGGTTGCGAGAGGGTTGAAAAAGTGAAAAATGTAAATATTATCCAAAAGAGTAAACTTTATTACTGAAGAAAGACAAAATTGCACAAATTTCGCCAATTTAACGTTCGAGGGGTTGCAAAATTGTGAAGGGGAATGAAAAGTTAAGGGGGTGAAAAATGACTGTAGTAAAGTAGAACTTTCGAAAATTACACGAAAAAGAAGCGGTCTGCGTAAATTTTGCTTTTTGTGGGTTCACATATCAGGGTTAGGGGTTGTTAGTAGCCTAAGGATTCGTTTTAAGTTAAAGACTCATAAGACCTTTTTTCAATGGTTAATGAAGTCTTTTGAACCCTGTGATTTAATACCAACATTTATCTTAAGAAATTTCCAGTTTCAACCTTTAAATTTCACCCCCTTTGTTAGATTGTAATGAGAATTTGCTCATCCACCTACAATGTCACTATAAATTAGAACACCAAATCCTGATGCATTGATACGTGGAACAGTTTTTAAGTTCTGGTATTTTTATGTTTCTTCTGGGGGGTTGAAATATTGCGAGTGGGGTGGAAAAAGTGAAAAAGGAAAACACAAGCTACTTATATAAATTCAACTTATGGCCAAAGAAAAAACTAAATTGGACGAATTTAGTAAAATGGGTGCTTAGGGGGTTGAAATATTGTAAAGGGGGATGAAAAGTCAAAGAGGGTGAAAATTAACCGAAGTTAAGTAGAATTACAGAAAATAATACAAAAATAAGACAATTATGCAAATTTAGCCCTTGGAGGGTTGAAATATTGAATTTAGTAAAATGGGTGCTTAGGGGGTTGAAAAATTGTAAAGGGGGATGAAAAGTCAAAGAGGGTGAAAATTAACCCAAGTTAAGTAGAATTACAGAAAATAATACAAAAATAAGACAATTATGCAAATTTAGCCCTTGGAGGGTTGAAATATTGCGAGGGGGTTGAAAAAGTGAAAAATGTAAATATTATCCAAAAGAGTAAAATTTATTACCGAAGAAAGACAAAATTGCACGAATTTGGCCAATTTAACGTTCGAGGGGTTGCAAAATTGTGAAGGGGGATGAAAAGTTAAGGGGGTGAAAAGTGACTGTAGTAAAGTAGAACTTTCGAAAATTACACTAAAAAGAAGCGGTCTGCGGAAATTTTGCTTTTTGTGGGTTCACATATCGAGGTTAGGGGTGTTAGTAGCCTAAGGATTGGTTTTAGGTTGAAGACTCATAAGACCTTTTTTCAATGATTAACGAAGTCTTTTGAACCCTGTGATTTAATACAACACTTATCTGAAGAAATTTCCAGTTTCAACCCTTAAATTTAACCCCCTTTGTTAGATCGTAATGAAAATTTGCTCATCCACCTACAATGTCACTGTAGATTAGAACACCAAATCCTGCATTGATACGTCGAACAGTTTTTAAGTTCTGGTATTTTTGTGTTTCCGCATATTAGGGGTTGTAGCGCCTTTGAGGGTGCTTTTTTGCAAAGTATGAATAACACTTTTTTTAAATCATTAACGGTAAGCTATCGAATGACGCTAATTTCGACCAATACTTATAGATCGGAATTGTGGGTTACAACCCCTAATTTCCACCCCCTTGGTCCGATATGGCCCAAAAGCAATCCCCGCCTTACTTTTAGGGCACAAAGCCGTATAGTAAATTTGATCTCGACACCTCATTCAATGTTCTCAAGTTATCCGACGTTTTGTATTTCTGCATGTTAGGGGTTGTAGCGCCTTTAAGGGTGGTTTTTGGTAAAATATGATTAACACCTTTTTTGAATCATTAACGGAAGGCTATCGAATGACGCCAATTTCGACCGATACTTATTAAGCAGCATTTTAAGTTACAACCCCCAATTTCCACCCCCTCCTTCCGATTTTGCGAAAAAAACATCCCCTGTAAGGTTTCATCGAAATATATGTGTATGTTGAGTTTCAGATGGATGCGTGCAACACTTGCGGAGTTATTACTTTTTTTGAGATTTTCATCCCCTAAATTTCATCCCCCAACTAGGGACCCCCTCACGTTCAATAGACTTGAAGGTCGAACATGCGTACCAGGTTTCAGTAAGATACCTTCAGCAGTTCTCGAGTTATAGCAATTAATAGATTTTCAGTTTCAATCCCCTAAGATTTCACCCCTTTATGATTTACAGGGGTGAATTTATTTTTCCGCTGTTACATAACTCTTTGTGTATTTGCTTACTTCGGTTGTTCATAAATAAGTCAATAGAATTTCAGTAAAAATAAATAAAACCTATTTAACCACTGACAAAGCGTTAGGGGTTGTTAGTAGCCTAGGGGTTGATTTTAGGTTGAAAACTCATAAGACTTTTTTCAATGGTTGATAGAAATCTATCGAACCCCGTAATTTTATACTACCATTTACTTGAAGAAATTTCAAGTTTCAACCCCTAAATTTCATCCCCTTTATTGGATGTTAGTAAAAATTCGTCCATCCCCCTCCAGAGTCACTGAAAATTACCGCATCAAATTCTGCGTTGATACGCTGAGTGGTTGTTGAGTTCTCGTATTTTTGTATTTTTGCATGTTAGGGGTTGTAGCGCCTTTAAGGGTGGTTTTTCGTAAAATATGAGTAACACCTTTTTTGAACCATTAACGAAAAGCTATCGAATAACGCCAATTTCGACCAATACTTATTAAGCAAAATTTTGAGTTACAACCCCAAATTTCCACACCCTCAATCCGAGTTTGCGGAAAAAACATCCCCCGTAAGGTTTCATCGAAATATATGTGTATGTTGAGTTTTAGATGGATGCGTGCAACCCTCGCGGAATTATCACATTTTTTGTGATTTTCATCCCCTAAATTTCATCCCCCGAAATTGGCACCCCTCTCACTTTCAACGGACTTGAAGGAAGAACATGCATACCAAGTTTCAGTAAGATAGCTCCAGTAGTTCTCGAGTTATTGCAATTAATAGTTTTTCGGTTTTTCCCCGCCTTACTTTTTGGGAGGCAAAGCCGCATACCAAGTTTCAGCTCGATATCTCAATCCGTTCTCAAGTTATCTGACGGACAGACTGAGGAGCGAGCGAGCGAGCGAGCGAATAAGCTAAGACAAGAGTACCTCCGCATTCTGCTACGGCACTAAAACCACTTTTTTGGATTCCTGAGACCTCAAAACGTATAGATCCGGTCTTATCTCGAATTCGAAAATTTTAGTGATTGCAGTAACCTCCCTTTTTTTTTAATGGTGAAGTGGAGTGGGGAGGTTAAAATTGTAATACGCATTAAAATTTTCAATTATTCAAAAATTCAATATACTCATTCTGTTGCAAATTTTATTCCATTTCAGTTTAGTCACGTTAAAAATTCACGTAGGATCAACGGTTTTCGAGATATAAAGAAAAAACGTCAGTGGGACCCACGTCCTCCCATTTTTTGAAGATTGCGGCTAACACACAAGCAGGATTTGTCCGGACTTTTAGTATGTTAAACAGTACATAAAGTAAAACACTTCAAAGCAAAAAACCATTGTCTTCTAATAATTATTTCCACATTTTTTTCTAATACGACTGGACATTATCCAAAAATCGCAACCTTGTTATACAGGTTGTTCCTCAAGTTATTTGTCCTTGAACTTTTCTACGTTTGAAAAACTTTTTTGGCTCTTAATTTTTCTTGAAAAAACTAACCATCGCATTGGATTGCAATAAAAATCAAAGTATGCGCTGACAATTGTCACATTTCAACTGTTTTTTTGTAAGTTAGCTGTTGTTTGACAACTGTGGCCAGAATTTATGTTCACAATTGAAGAAAAAACATCGGTGGTAATAACACTAAAATTGGTTTTATGGCCATTACTTGAAGCATGTCTTCGGTTTTTTCAATTTTCTTCGTTTTTTCAAAAAAAATTACGAGCCAAAAAAGGTTGAGAATTGAAGGAATAAGGCGGCATAGGCGAATTAGTAATATTTTCAAATATAGAAAAGTTCAAGGACAAATAACTTGAATCGCACCCTGTAAAATAAGGTTGCGATTTTTTGACAATGGCCAAAAATTCAAAATCTTTCGATGCACCATTCGGAAGATGTTACATAAAAATATTTTAAAATGAAGATCTTTGGCGTCCTATAACATCAAGAGGAATCACAATTAACCAATAATTTTTGCACCAAACCTCATCATTTGAACAGTAGATTCTGGGGTATAAAGGATGCGGTGTCTTTCAGACTCACCCTGTATAACTAGTACCGCATCGTGATCAGAAAAAACGAGTACAATGACGTGACTTTGGACACACGCTTTCCATCTAAAATGTTAGAAATTTTTTGTGTCATTCGCTGTACTCGTTTTTTCTGGTCACGATGGTACTAAGGTCATGAAATGAAATATTAATTTTGATGACGTAGTTATGACCTACGTCCACAGGAAAAGTACGAGCCAACCTGTCCATTTCATTCCTGTTTAATTTCGTCAATGCCAAATCTAATTTTCTAATGGAAACAAGTGACAGAACTGTCATCTATTTGTCATAATGTGTTGTTACACCAAGGAATTGTACAGAAAGGTGTGATCGCTAGCACACACGTCATAAGTGAAACACAATAAAATCTAAAACAAAAACAATGGATCTCAATCAAATTTGATAATTTAAATAAAGAAATTCGTGACATACTGTAATACTGTACATTACATACTGAATAATTTTTGCGAGGGGTGAATCACCTTGGTAATTTGGTGTCCCAGCCCTTGTAGTTTTTTGTAATTGTTTGTAATTATAGGTAACTTTAGAAATTTTCATAAATTTTTAGGAATTTACAGTAATTCTTAGGAATTTGATTCCTTAATATTTTTTGTAATTGTTAGTAATTTTTGATAATTTCTATTAAATTATTAGTAAATTTTGGAGTTATGGTAACTGGTGTCTTCAATTTTTCAAGGTGGATCATCCTTCAGGGTGAATCACCTTCGTAATTTGGTGTTGCCTTGTAATTCTTTGTAACTATTGGCAACTTTTGTAATTTTCATCAACTTTTAGGAATTTTCAGTAATTTTAGTGATTTGAATCCTTAATATTTTTTGTAATTGTTAGTAATTTTCGGTAAATTATTAGTAATTTTTGGAATTTATGTGCTAGCAAAAATCTACAGCTCGAACATAAATTTTCGCCGAAAGCTCGCGTGATGCAAGCAAGAAGATAATAATTAACGAGTACCTACCCCAGCCCAAGTTCCAGAAAATGACCGTGACTTACATTCGCTGTTTTGTCTAAATTAATCATACATGTCATTACAGTTTTGCCGAAAATGGTGTTTTAACGGCCGTAATTACATTAGCTCGAGGATTTTATTAGTGGCATTAGCGTCTAACAGCTCCTTCAACGACCCACTGGGGGCGCATCAATCGTAATAGACTGGAAGTTTTGGAGATTTATGAAACAAAACTAATGCATAATGAATAATTAATCTTTCCATCCATTTTGCTCCGATGATATTCGATCAAAATCGAAACGGCAGAACAAACGCGATGCGCGACGGTTTAACGCAATAAATAAAGCGGAAAAACTAGTCCGAATTGCATTACCCGGGAGCCTTCTTTAAAATGAGACCCATCGCAAAATAAGGGTTTTCAGCATAAAAGGATGGAAGATGTGCCATGTCAGACCCCCTATGCGCCGCCATAAACAGTATACCATCTGCGCATAGTGCGCTGCCGCTTGATTGGCTTGACGTCACAATTAGAAAAGGACCCTCTTATACTAAAAAGCCAACGAAAGATGTATATCAATGCGATGTGTGTCCCTGTAGATGTTTACCTTGTTAATGTGTATGTAGGGGCGAGCTGAATTTACTGGTGGAGTCGGGTGCAGATTTTATAAATCTGCACCTAGTAGTAGTGCCTCCGCAGACGCACAGTGGTGTTAAAAAGACAAAATTATGAAAATTGGCCGTACATAATTAAACAGTAGAGAGTTAACAAAAAAACATCATATTTGCGAAGTAGGTATGTAGAATTAGCACTAAGGGGGTTGAAAAAGGGAATGAGAAGTCCAAGGTAATGAAAAAAGGTGATGAAAAGTCAAGAGGAATGAAAATGAAGTGTGGATTAAGTAGAATTACGAAATAAAACACTAAAATAACCAAATTATGCAATAAAAACTTTTGTGGGGGTTGAAATGAGCACTTATACCTAGCGAAGGAAACTGAAAAATTGTAAAAGGTAAACTGAATCCCAAATGCGTTCAATTTTATAACCGTCGAAAAACGAAATTATGCGAATTTTGCAAAATTAGCACTTAGGGGGTTGAAAAATCGTAAAGGTGGATGAAAAATCAAAAGGTATCAGGATTAACCGTGGCTAAGTAAAATTACGGAAAATAACACCAAATTAACCCAATTATGTAAATTTAGCATTTGAAGACTTGAAACATTGCGAAGGGGGATGAAAAAAGTGAAAAATTTAATCATCATCCAAATGGGTTCAATTTATTACAGAAGAAAAACGAAAATATCCGAATTTGGCAAAACTAACACCTAGGGGGTTGAAAAATTGTAAAGGGGGATGAAACGTCAAAGTGGATGAGAATTAATCGTAATTAAGCAGAATTACAGAAAATAACACGAAAGTAAACCAATTATGCAAATTTAGATTTTGGGGGTTGAAATGTTGCGAAGGGGGTTGGAAAAGTGAAAAAGATAAACATAATCCAATTGAGTTCAATTTATTACCGAAGGAAAACTAAATTATGTGAATTTTGCAAAATAAACACTTAGGGGGTTGAAAAATTGTAAAGGGGGATGAAAAGTTAAAAGGGATGAGAATTAATCGTAATTAAGTAGAATTACAGAAAATAACACGAAAATAAGCCAATTATGCAAATTTGACTTTTGGGGGTTGAAACATTGCGAAGGGGTCGAAAAAGTGAAAAAGGCAAGAACAATTCATAAGGCAAAACTGCGCGAATTTTACAAAATTAACCAGCGGAAATCACCCGAAAAAGAAGCGGTCTGGGTAAATTTTGCTCTTTGAGGGTTCACATATCATGAAAGGGGTTGAAAAATTGTGGATGGGTCAAAAATTAATGAAAATCACTTTAAATTAATAACAAATTAGAAGAAAGCAAAAAAAAATAAATGAAATATATTTACTCCGCTTGCTAGGGCTTAGGGGTTGTTAGTAGCGTAGGGGTTGGTTTTAGGATGAAGACTCATAAGACTTTTTTCAATGGTTGACCGAAATCTATTGAACCCCATAATTTTATTCCACCACTTACATGAAAAAATTTCCAGTTTCAACCCTTAAATTTCATCCCCCTTGTTAGATATTAATGAAAATTTGCCCATCCGCCTACAGTGGCGCTGTAAATTACCACATCAAATTTAGCCCTGATACGTTGAGCAGTTTTTGAGTTCTCGCATTTTTTTGTTTCGGCATGTTAGGGGGTTGTACCGCCTTTAAGGGTCGTTTTTCGCGAATGATGAATAAGACCTTTTTTGTACCATCAATAGAAAGCTATCGAATGGTAATATTTTCAACTATACATTCTTCATTGAAAATTC
The DNA here is from genome assembly GCA_963924575.1 of Pycnomerus fuliginosus. NCBI lineage: Eukaryota > Metazoa > Arthropoda > Insecta > Coleoptera > Zopheridae > Pycnomerus > Pycnomerus fuliginosus. The sequence goes on from OZ004618.1 coordinate 2,755,941, forward strand.
GAGTTTCCACCCCTAACTTTCATCCCCTTCGATAATTTTCTCCTAAAATTCGATCTTCCCTTCTCGAAGATGCAGTGTGTAAGATGTCACAGTTTCGCAGAAGATATTGCTTCTCTGTGTCAAATTACAGGGCTTTATGGACGTTTCAACCCCTAAACTCCAACCCCCTATTTCACCACCCCCACATGCCCTAAAGGAAGTTGTGTTTTCAATTTCACCACCCTAACCCAATTCGTTTAAAAATTAAGGTAATTTGTAGATTCATGTTTTCAACACCTCATGATTTCACCCCTTTATGATTTACAGGGGTGAGTTTATTTTTCCGGTGTGACATAACTCCTTGCGTATTAACTGACTTCAGTTGTTCATAAATAAACCAATAGGGTTTCAGAAAAAGTAAATAAAATATAATTATCGACTTGCAAAGAGTTAGGGGTGGTTAATGGCCCAGGGGTTGGTTTTAGATTGAAAACTCATAAACCTTTTTTCAATAGTTGACCGAAATCTATCGAACCCCGTAATTTTAGGCTACCATTTACTTGAAGAAATTTCAAGTTTCAACCCTTAAATTTCATCCCCTTTGTTAGATATTTTTGAAAATTTGTCCATCCACCTATAATGTCACTGGAAATTCACAAACCAAATTCTGCCTTGATACGTTGAGTAGTTTTTGAGTTCTCGTATTTTTGTGTTTCTGCATGTTAGGGGTTGTAGCGCCTATAAGGGTGGTTTTTCGCAAAATATGAATGACACCTTTTTTGAATAATTAATGGAAAGCTATCGAATGACGCCAATTTCGACTAGTACTTATTAAGCGGAATTTCGAGTTGCTACCCCTAATTTCCACCCCATTTGTTCGATTTTACGAAAAAACGCATCCCCCACAAGATTTCACCGATATATGTGTGTACGTTGAGTTTCCGACAGCTGCGTGCAACCCTTGCGGAGTTATCATATTTTTTGTGGTTTTCATCCCCTAAATTTCATCCCCCGAAATTGGCACCCCCTCACCTTCAACAGACTTAAAGGTCGAACGTGCATACTAATTTTCAGCAAGATATCTCCACTAGTTCTCGAGTTATTGCAATTAGTAGTTTTTCGGTTTTTCACCCCTAGCTCCCACCTCCTTGGTCCGATATGGCCCAAAAGCAATCCCCGCCGAGATTTTCCGGGTATACACTCGTGTACAAAATTTCAGCTCGATATCTGCTTTCGTTCTCAAGTTATCCGACGGACAGACTGAGGAGCGAGCGAGCGAGCGAGCGAGCGAATAAGCTAAGACAAGAGTACCTCCGCATTCTGCTACGGCACTAAAGCCCTTATTGTTAAAGAGTTTTGAGCCAAAGCCCGGAATATCATAGAGGGTGTCCCAGGGGTGCGTGGAATAGCAAAGTGGTGTTTTCGCCCTATGGTAGAGGTTACATATAAATCTGCATAATATAAAAATAGTGACTTGTATACAAGGTGTCCCACTTAGTAACCATGAACCAAACTTGATTTTTTTTAAATGAAACACCGGGAATATTTTGCATTTTTTGATTAAACCTGATCATTCTAAACAAGTTTTGTACAGCATGCTATACTTCTAACTCTAACCGTTTGGCGTGAATTTTGAAATTTGTAGCGTGAATGTTGCCCATTTGAAGGACTGGTACGGGCTAATCACATTTTAAAATTTTTGATAAATAATACACAGGATCAAAGCGTTTTGCAAAGTTTTATTTTTCTCGAGAGTTTCAAATTTAACACCTGTATATTTTGGTGGCGTTAAATAATAAATATTACGTGCTTTTCAGAAGGTTAGATCCAGAACTTGCCATTTTGGCTGCAAAATTTCTTCAGTATAACTGGGAAACTAGAATTCTTTTTATTTTAAACCAATAATCTAACAAGAAAAGTAGAAAGACACCAAAAACAACGCAAACAAAAAGGAATATAAAGGAAACCCTCTAGTTGCGTTCTTGTTAAATTATTGATTTAAAATTTAAAAATGCTAGTTTTCGAGATCTCTTGTCATTTCATACAAAAAGTTTTATTGAAAAGATTCTACGTTCGGGGTACAAATTTCAAAATTTCGGCCAAACGGTTACAATTAGAGCTCACATTGATGCAGAATTTACTTGTCTATCATTTTAATCTACATGTTTGCCATAAAATAGTCGGAGCATTCCATTTGAAAAAATTGAATTTTTGACCAATGAACTTGATGTTTAAAAATTTGCAGAGAACACCCTGTATATATTTGACCCAATTTGAATCCAGGGGCGGATACACCCTAAATTAGACTTCATGCCAAATTAATATCGTTTTCTTATTTCATACTGTAAGGATGTTACAGCTTTTTGAAGTTAGGCCTGCACTAGACATAAAAAAGCGAAATTCTTGATTTTCTCAAAAACGGTTGATTTTCGGCATAGCAATTCTTAGCAAAAGTTCACCTAGAATTAAACGTAGAATGTAAAAATATCATAATATACAGGTTGTTTCATTTAAAATAGGGAAGTTATACTCTGTCCGGGATCCACACGACCGAGATTCACCCGATTTCCATGGCGATTCATTGTTGACAACAATGATTCACCATGGAAATAGGGTGAATCCCGGACAGACCATAGTACCTATTTCCGGTATAACTGGCAGTGCGCCATTAATAAAAATATTTTACGTCGATTCAAAATTAATTGAAACCCCCCTAGTTGAAATGTTCCCATGGTCACTGAAAGAAAATACACCCATGAGTACATGACCATGGGCATAGGCACATTTTGGACACCCATGGGCACGTACCTATGGGGATATAACCAAGAATCCCATGGTCATGAGCCCTTGGGCACCTTTGGGTATATCCCCATAGTCACGTGCCCATCCATGGGCACATTTTGGACACCCATGGGCACGTACCTATGGGGACATAACCAAGAATCCCATGGTCATGAGCCCTTGGGCACCTTTGGGTATATCCCCATAGTCACGTGCCCATCCATGGGCACATTTTGGACACCCATGGGCACGTACCTATGGGGATATAACCCAAAGGTGCCCAAGGGCTCATGACCATGGGATTCTTGGTTATATCCCCATAGGTACGTGCCCATGGGTGTCCAAAATGTGCCCATGGATGGGCACGAGATATATTTGGGTACATCCCCATAGGCAAGTACCCATGGGTGTGCAGAATCTGCCCATGGTCACCTGTCCAAGAGAATATGCCCAAAAATACCTGTGGGAACGTGACCATGAGTGCCCAAATTTTGCCAGGGGTGGAGGAATGGTCATCTACTCATGGGTGTCCTATTTCTTTTGCCGATGTCGACGAATACCTCCAGATGGTATGAACGTACTCACAAGTGCAGATTGTTTTATTGGTATTTGATAGTATATCGATCATGGAATAATTTCTGCTGCCAGGATGTAACTTCTCAGAATCTGAAATTATGTGGTAATGAAAAATTCCTATAAAGTGAAAATTCAAGACATATCCCCAGCTAAAGTCAACTTTAAAGGCGGTTTGATAACTAATCGGCAGTAGTTATTTTCAAATATTGCTAAGCCAAAATATGTTTAAAGGAAACTTTAATTTTGAAGATGAAACAACGGAATACTTTTAATAATCAATTCAGTAACTTTGGGCCGATTTCATAATCAAATATCAAGTGTCCTTGCCTCTAGTACCATTTCAAAACAGCTGCTCCCGATTTGTCACTTTTAAAGGACTTTTAACGTTTATTATGAAATCGGCCCTTAAAGTAGTCTTTACCAGTTATTAACATTTCAGAAGTATATTCCCATAACATTTCATTTAGCACGTTCACATCAAAAATGTTTCTTAAGTTGTTTCAGAAGTGCCCCAAAAAATTAAGCACTTTTTCCCAGGTCCAATTATTGGTGTAATCCGCATGACCCCCTACATTTGTTTCCCAAGACGGTACTTTCTAAAAAGACATTCAAGCTAAATTTATTAAGCGAAAAGCGGGGAACAAGAGTAGAATTCAAGAGAAAATACATCCGACTTCTTAAACATAACCTCACACATGCTTACCTTAATCTTCCTCAATATTGGCACTCCCTTTGAAAAATTCTACCTTTCTAACTATTTCCACCATTTCCACGCACGTTTACATCAAGTTTCCACTCGTTTTCCGTTAAAATCACATTAAATATAATAATATAAAACAGAAACACTGAATCACTGGATGTCTCGCGTTGGTCACCATGGTCACGGCACTTAACAAGCGTTGGTTGTTCTGACCACGTGACACTCCTGCTTACTCGGCGGCTATTTTAAAACGACGAATGCAGGAATTCAGTTATGAACGATTATAAAACGTTAAATGTGGTATTCTTATTCATGTTTATTATTGGCAGAAATTGGTGTCTAGGATCTACGGGGTTGAACTATTGGCGTTACCCCCGGCATTAATTAAATTATAATAATTCGGATTAAAATATAGGTATGTAGGTACTTTTTTCCAATAAAGGTCATGTTCCATGTGCGATTATTCGCATATCTTTTTAAGATAGGTATATCGCGATTTCTAGGGTATTCCACTAGATATTGACGGATTTCACTAAAGAATTCAAGAAAACTCCCCAAAAATCGCGATATCTCTCAGAAAAGGTGCGATATATCGCACATGGAATATAACCTTTATACATAATAAGTACCTACACTGTGTCGTTTTAGATGGGCACCGTGTCATATTTTGGTTACTTTTAGAGGAGGGATATAGATTTTTGTACTGCTGATGTAGACCCTTTATGAGATGCATCTTTTGAGGTGCACTCGAGTGCAAGTGAATGTTGACGATTTGTCAAAACGAGTAGGTATGCAATGGCGAATGGAAATACATTGGAATCGTTTACTAATTTTGACAAATCGTTGACACTCACTTGCACTCGAGTGTAGATATCTGACCTTATTCTCAATTGGTCAACTCCTACTGAGGCAACCTCGTGTATAGGACCATTATATTTTTCAATATTTTAATTGCGTCGCGATCAAGATATCGAAAAAATTTATTGGAATAAAATGTTGCAATCCGATTTTGACTTCCTTTGCCGAATTTTAATTACAAATTAGAATTTTGAATTCTCTAACAGAATTTTTCGATTTTGTCCAGTTACGCTGAAGATATCGAAAAAAATATTTAAGTAAAAGTTGTTCAGTAGTCAACTTTGACCTCATGTAACCGCTTTAAATCAAAATCAGCAATTCAAGTTTTTGTAAATTGAGACGTTTCCTGATTTTTCTAAAATTAAAGAAGCGAATTCTGAATTGGAACTTGGCATATGTGGTCAATACATGATTGTAAACGATTTATTCTCATGAACTTTTTCGATATCTTGATCACGAAGCAAAATATATGCATAAGATAGGTAATCTTAGAAAACTATTGCAAATTATGGTGGGCTTAATATTATATATCCAAATATGGTTACGATTCATAAGGGGACTTGCAGTGCACATTATGTTCATGTACCATGAGTACCCAAGAGGTGAGTTTGTGGGTCATGGGTACGTTCCCAAAACTTCGACCTCACCTTGGTCACATACCCAGTATGTGCACATTTCGAACCCATGTGCCTATGGGCACATTGTAGGTGCTCATGGGTCCATCAAAGCTACCATGGGTATATGCCCTTAGTCATCGGCATATTCCCAAAATGTTTGGTCATATCCCCATCGTAACCATGGTCACTCTTGGGAACTTTTCAACTAGGGCCCTGTGTACAAATTTTAATGACGAAGCTAGAAACAGCTCTCCAGATACGGCTAACTGGTGCTCGTCGAGGGATAACCTGTATTAGTCCAGTCAAATAAGGTGAAAAAAGGGGCAAACCCCGGAATGAAAGATTATAAGCTGAAAATTGGCATAAATCTTCGTTTTCACATTCTAAGTGGGAATTCACAATGAACGTAAACATAAAACATACGTAAACATAATTTTACCGGAAACGTGATTTTTACGTTTAGCGTTTACAATGACCGTACTCAGATTGTACGTAAAACACATTCGCGGTCACGCAAAATTTTGAAAATAAATAACTGCGCTTGCGTGAGCGGGCGGGTGCGGAAATGGTGACAGTTGACAGCTCTCGAGGCGAGAGACATTGACGTTTGTCAGATTCGCTTTGCTTCGTGTTTGCTCCAAATAAGGTTTGCTCACATAAAATTTAGGTTAGGCTGTGTTTATCGTATCATGGGGTGGGTTGGTTTGAATTTTTATGCGCTTTCAGTAGTGTCATTCAGAGCTACCATACCTCCAAACGTATTTCCACCAGATTTCATACGTAAGCCGAAGGTAAAGTTGGATATTTTTCAACTTTATGTATTTGTTACGGGCGCCCGTAATTTCAACGTAAACGTAAAATTTACGTAACAACATTGTGAACACTTATGTATCGCCTTTCCATGATTTCAACTTTACGTATTATGTATTTCTTATGTACATTTTACGTATTACGTTCATTGTGAATTGGCACTAAATGTTGGATCAAAAGTCTCATATAATCTCGCGTCTGCGTCACAAGATATTCGAGGTCAAAGGTCGCGAAAATCGTTTTTTGTAAATATCTGGTTTCCTATGCTTTAAACGACGTTTGAAGTTATGACAAAACTTGTAGAGCATAAAATTCTCCACAAATTTTATCTTAAGCGATATTTTATATAATTAACCGTTCTCGAGATAGAGCGCGAAGAGTGAGAGGCCCCCATCCGTATAACCGTAGAATTGCAGGTTTGCGCTAGAACTGACGCTACGGCCAAACGGTTAGTCCTATCGGCTTCCAATCGATCTTAAACGACTGTATGAGAAACGGGCTATCTTTTTAAGTAATTTTCCATGACTTTAAACTGTATCCGGGCCTCCCGAAAGTGGCAAAATCCCGCGAAATAAAGAAAAAAATATTGTTTTTAAATTTGTAATTGGACGGTGTTCTGTGAGAGATATCGCAAAAATGCACCAAATAAACATTGTAGAGGATAAAAAAACCTTTCAAACGACACCTTCAAAATATTTCGACGACCAATAGGAGCGGAGGTACGCGACCTTAAACATTGTTTTGCTGGTTGCCGCAAACCGAAATGCGCGCGCCGTTTGAGGATGGGGGCCTCTCACTCTTCGCGCTCTATCTCGATAACGGTTAATTATATAAAATATCGCCTAAGACCAAATTTGTAGAGAATTTTATGCTCTACAAGTTTTGTCATAACTTCAAACGTCGTTTAAAGCATAGGAAACCAGATATTTACAAAAAAAACGATTTTCGCGACCTTTGACCTGGAATATCTTGTGACGCGGACGCGAGATTATATGAGACTTTTGATCCAACATTTAGAATGTGAAAACAAAGATTTATGCCAATTTTCAGCTTATAATGTTTCATTCCGAGGTTGAATCCTTATTTGACTGGGCTATATAGGGTAGACTGGGGGAATGACGGCCACGGAGGTAATATCGGACACCTAATCCTGAATAATTGCGCAATTTTTAGACCTTTCCAACAGTCACACCATCTAGCGACAGTATGAAGGAATGCCCTTATGTAAATACCGGCAGTTTCTTGATGACAGTTGACAACTTTGGTGTTTTACATGTTCTTCTTATAAGAGTGCTGCGATTTGAAGGACGGTTTCAAAACGTTTAATTTCTTCTTAAAATAAATGTAACCACTTTTGTACAATCTACATTTTTTGCTCGTTCGATGATAGTGACTATGGTCTGTCCGGGATCCACAATTGTTGACAACAATGATTCGCCATGGAAATAGGGTGAATCTCGGTCGTGTGGATCCCGGACAGATTATAAATTATTCTAACATGCACGCCTGCCAGTGTGAATCAGTAGCAATTTTCATATAAATTTAAGCCCGTTTAAGAAAATAAAAAACTAGACTTGATCACGCGCCTGTGCCCGTAAGAAAATGATTCGACTTTAATATCTATTTAACAATTCTGACTGAAAAATTTTATAGGTACCTATTTCCCATTAATTAATTTTATTATTATTGACTATGGTCATTTATTATTGTCATATGACCTGGTCATGACCGGTCATGACGTCACGATGTTACGTGACCGTCATTTTACATCACTGAACCCATCGACGATATTTAGTTAATCTGTGGAGAATATTGTAAAAATAACGAAACTGTCGATCAAATGCCGTTTCTTTGGAGAATGAACACCCAAAGCCCGAACAAATTTTAAGGCTAAGCTTTAATTTAAATTTTTGGCAATAGAAGTTCTGGTTACATCGTAATATTCAGCGTACAGTTAAAGTTACAGGGACAAAATACACATGGCCGCTATTACCCCAACAGCTAGGGCAATACCGGCCGTGTAAGCCTTTTTTAAATAATTTTTTTCTTCGTTCGTTTATGTTTTGTGATTTCTAATGTGTCGTCATTCAGTTAAGAACCGTTTTTGCACAGCATCAACGAATCCTTAACGTGCCGCGATTCCCCCAGTCTACCCTACGAAAGTTCTTGCCCTGGACTATTTGCAAAAATTCTCAAGACCGCCACGTAATTGGCCATAGATGACGTCATCTGTGGGCCGTTTTATCCAAATATTTTCAAAACGGTGATAACATCGTCGATTTCTAGAGTTAAATTTTCGTGTAAGTAACGAATTTAATACCACCTGAGGTAGACTGATTATATTCTGCCATTAACAACAGGGCGTGGAAGATTTTATCGATGAATAAAGTGCGGAAAGTCAAGTTATCGTCCTTTTGCTGAAATTTTTCATTTAGTGCGATAAAGTTGTCACCATCGATTCGAAAAGTTCGTCTTCGGACGGAGCCAGTATCCTGGCTCCCCAAACCGAGAATCTGTCTGAAAATCGTCGGAGTTCGCGTGTCGGGGGAGGGTACTGGACATACGAGATGCTGCCAAATGGAGAACCCTCCCCTCAGACGTCAAAAGCACGCGTGAATTTCTTGCCGGAAATTGTGGACAGGAGGCCCAGCAGGTGCTCTTTGATGGCGAGGAGGAACAGGAGTATGAGTGCCTGGAGCGATATTAGCAGGTCCAGCTGGAGACTGGAAGAGAGGTCAGTTGTGCCAGAATTTCATTTTTTATGATAACGAAATAGAAATTATAAACAAAATAAAACGTAGAAGTTAAAATTAATGATTATCGATAACTTTTTCGCCGCTAAAATGTCACTTTTCGAAGAATTATAGCAGGTTGAACGGGTCGGAGAATTGTAATAGAATTATGATTATATCACATGCGGTGTGCAGTGCGTAAAACCAACACGTGAAACATCCCCGACCCGCTACCGCAAACTGCCGGTATCCGTAGTATCCGTGGACAAATACAAAACAACACAGAGTTAAAAATGTTTTTCAACCCTAGAATGACATTTTCTGAAAAAATGGCACTAAGGTTTTCGATCTGGTAATATAACGGCTATCGAATTCGATAACAATAATTACTCTTTTGCTAAGAAAAACTCAAAAAGGGGCCCTTTTGCCTCTAAAATGGCAATTTTCGAAAAAAGACACCAAGGTTTTTAATCCGGCATAGCAACAGGTATCAAATCCGACACCTAGCAAGAATATATGTTTTTGTAAAATAAGTTCAAACAAGGGCCCTTTTACCACTAAAAAGACATTTTCAGAAATAATGGCACCAAAGTTTTCGACTCGAAAAAAATCAGCTGTCAAATCCTGTAAAAAATATACCTATGTTATACAAGTTTTTTTTACGGCACCTTTTTTTGACCAAATAAGTGTGAATACATTTTTAGAAGCAGAATACGAAGAGCTTTCACATGGTAACGCGAAAAATGGGTGTTTGCATTTAAATACGCGAAGCGTAGAACTTAAAAATAATGTACAGTCTCATTCCGATTAGAAGGTGTGGACTGTCAGTAAATGACGTAAAGTTATATTTGGTGACAGTAAATATGTGTCAGGATATTAACCTCACTGCTACTTAACGGAAATCAAACACCCACGCTTCTGACCTATATGTATATGTTATAAAGTTTGGTATAAAAGCCAACGAAAGATGTATATCAATGCGATGTGTGTCCCTGTAGATGTTTACCTTGTTAATGTGTATGTAGGGGCGAGCTGAATTTACTGGTGGAGTCGGGTGCAGATTTTATAAATCTGCACCTAGTAGTAGTGCCTCCGCAGACGCACAGTGGTGTTAAAAAGACGAAATTATGAAAATTGGCCGTACATAATTAAACAGTAGAGAGTTAACAAAAAAACATCATATTTGCGAAGTAGGTATGTAGAATTAGCACTAAGGGGGTTGAAAAAGGGAATGAGAAGTCCAAGGTAATGAAAAAAGGTGATGAAAAGTCAAGAGGAATGAAAATGAAGTGTGGATTAAGTAGAATTACGAAATAAAACACTAAAATAACCAAATTATGCAATTAAAACTTTTGTAGGGGTTGAAATAAGCACTTATACCTACCTATTGCGAAGGAAACTGAAAAATTGTAAAAGGTAAACTGAATCCCAAATGCGTTCAATTTTATAACCGTCGAAAAACGAAATTATGCGAATTTTGCAAAATTAGCACTTAAGGGGTTGAAAAATCGTAAAGGTGGATGAAAAATCAAAAGGTATCAGGATTAACCGTGGCTAAGTAAAATTACGGAAAATAACACCAAATTAACCCAATTATGTAAATTTAGCATTTGAAGACTTGAAACATTGCGAAGGGGGATGAAAAAAGTGAAAAATTTAATCATCATCCAAATGGGTTCAATTTATTAGAGAAGAAAAACGAAAATATCCGAATTTGGCAAAACTAACACCTAGGGGGTTGAAAAATTGTAAAGGGGGATGAAACGTCAAAGTGGATGAGAATTAATCGTAATTAAGCAGAATTACAGAAAATAACACGAAAGTAAACCAATTATGCAAATTTAGATTTTGGGGGTTGAAATGTTGCGAAGGGGGTTGGAAAAGTGAAAAAGATAAACATAATCCAATTGAGTTCAATTTATTACCGAAGGAAAACTAAATTATGTGAATTTTGCAAAATAAACACTTAGGGGGTTGAAAAATTGTAAAGGGGGTGAAAAGTTAAAAGGGATGAGAATTAATCATAATTAAGTAGAATTACAGAAAATAACACGAAAATAAGCCAATTATGCAAATTTGACTTTTGGGGGTTGAAACATTGCGAAGGGGTCGAAAAAGTGAAAAAGGCAAGAACAATTCATAAGGCAAAACTGCGCGAATTTTACAAAATTAACCAGCGGAAATCACCCGAAAAAGAAGCGGCCTGGGTAAATTTTGCTCTTTGAGGGTTCACATATCATGAAAGGGGTTGAAAAATTGTGGATGGGTCAAAAATTGATGAAAATCACTTTAAATTAATAACAAATTAGAAGAAAGCAAAAAAAAAATTAATGAAATATATTTACTCCGCTTGCTAGGGCTTAGGGGTTGTTAGTAGCGTAGGGGTTGGTTTTAGGATGAAGACTCATAAGACTTTTTTCAATGGTTGACCGAAATCTATTGAACCCCATAATTTTATTCCACCACTTACATGAAAAAATTTCCAGTTTCAACCTTTAAATTTCATCCCCCTTGTTAGATATTAATGAAAATTTGCCCATCCGCCTACAGTGGCGCTGTAAATTACCACATCAAATTTAGCCCTGATACGTTGAGCAGTTTTTGAGTTCTCGTATTTTTTTGTTTCGGCATGTTAGGGGGTTGTACCGCCTTTAAGGGTCGTTTTTCGCGAATGATGAATAAGACCTTTTTTGTACCATCAATAGAAAGCTATCGAATGGTAATATTTTCAACTATACATTCTTCATTGAAAATTCGAGTTTCCACCCCTAACTTTCATCCCCTTCGATAATTTTCTCCTAAAATTCGATCTTCCCTTCTCGAAGATGCAGTGTGTAAGATGTCACAGTTTCGCAGAAGATATTGCTTCTCTGTGTCAAATTACAGGGCTTTATGGACGTTTCAACCCCTAAACTCCAACCCCCTATTTCACCACCCCCACATGGCCTAAAGGAAGTTGTGTTTTCAATTTCACCACCCTAACCCAATTCGTTTAAAAATTAAGGTAATTTGTAGATTCATGTTTTCAACACCTCATGATTTCACCCCTTTATGATTTACAGGGGTGTTTATTTTTCCGGTGTGACATAACTCCTTGCGTATTTACTGACTTCAGTTGTTCATAAATAAACCAATAGGGTTTCAGAAAAAATAAATAAAATATAATTATCGACTTGCAAAGAGTTAGGGGTGGTTAATGGCCCAGGGGTTGGTTTTAGATTGAAAACTCATAAGACCTTTTTTCAATAGTTGACCGAAATCTATCGAACCCCGTAATTTTAGGCTACCATTTACTTGAAGAAATTTCAAGTTTCAACCCTTAAATTTCATCCCCTTTGTTAGATATTTTTGAAAATTTGTCCATCCACCTATAATGTCACTGGAAATTCACAAACCAAATTCTGCCTTGATACGTTGAGTAGTTTTTGAGTTCTCGTATTTTTGTGTTTCTGCATGTTAGGGGTTGTAGCGCCTATAAGGGTGGTTTTTCGCAAAATATGAATGACACCTTTTTTGAATAATTAATGAAAAGCTATCGAATGACGCCAATTTCGACTAGTACTTGTTAAGCGGAATTTCGAGTTGCTACCCCTAATTTCCACCCCATTTGTTCGATTTTACGAAAAAACGCATCCCCCACAAGATTTCACCGATATATGTGTGTACGTTGAGTTTCCGACAGCTGCGTGCAACCCTTGCGGAGTTATCATATTTTTTGTGGTTTTCATCCCCTAAATTTCATCCCCCGAAATTGGCATCCCCTCACTTTCAACAGACTTGAAGGTCGAACGTGCATACTAATTTTCAGCAAGATATCTCCACTAGTTCTCGAGTTATTGCAATTAGTAGTTTTTCGGTTTTTCACCCCTAGCTCCCACCCCCTTGGTCCGATATGGCCCAAAAACAATCCCCGCCTTACTTTTCGGGAGACGAAGCTGCCTACCAAGTTTCAGCTCGATATCTCAATCCGTCTCAAGTTATCCGACGGACAGACTGAGGAGCGATCGAGCGAGCGAGCGAGCGAGCGAGCGAATAAGCTAAGACAAGAGTACCTCCGCATTCTGCTACGGCACTAAAATATATCATTTGTAGCACATTTGAAATAAATATTTCCCTAAATAAATGTTTGCTGTTGTTAACGTCAATTCTGTTCTTAATATACATTTTTAGAGGTAAAAAGGATATAGGTAGAGATAGAGATAATAAGCCTGCAATTTGTTCTGGATTTAAGCCGCAATTTGCAATCCCGATGGAGGAAATTCCAGGAGTCGGTGCAAATTGCGGCGGGAAGGAGTTTAGAACAACTTAAGAATGAGTCTCGGGCGTTAATTGCGTAAACTGAGACACCCGAAGGAAACTAATTTTGCTCTTACGAGTTCACTTTATCGCTCCATTCATCAAAAAAAGAAAGCAGAAGTAAAAAGATTGTTTTTCACAACAATTTGCAACAAACTACAAAAGGGGCGATTGCTGCTCGTGATTTGATGCGTATACACAGGGTGTCCCGAAATAGTTAATAGTTTATTAATTATTAATAGTTTATAGGAAATTTTTTTCACATTTTGAGCTGCAGAATCACCCTCCGAAATATTTCATCGTTTTTTCCGGAAACCCTGTATATTAATCTATGAAGATAGAATTTCCATTGAACGAAAATTAATGTGCGCTCAATAGAAATGGAACAGAAAATTGTACACGACGTTTTTCCTTACGTTCTATAGAATTGTAAAATCCCGCCACGACTTTAAGAAAATAAAATATTTAGAGCAGCCTTAAACGAGGAATGCAAAGTGGTTCAATAAAAAATTGAGACGCAAATTAAGAAAAAACTGCTTTCGTTTAATTTAATCAATGATTTAAAAAAAGACCTCAATACAAATTTAATTACATATTGGTAATATTCAAAATCAAGAAAGTACAGATAGCAGAAACACCTAATACGTCTGTAACAATATTAATAAAGCAAAAAACAATCGGAAAAACAAAACCCGGACGTTCTTCTAATTCTTGACGATTGATCGAATACACTCCCTTTCTTCTTGCCCGCAGATGGGATAATTCTGGACTGCTTGTTGAAATTGCTAAACAAAAAACTTGCATTTAGTGCGTGAACGAAAATAAAACAAAATCACACCGGAATCTGCTATAGCCAATATTTAAAAAGTAGCATTTTGTAGCATAATTTTAGTACGAGCTGTACAGGGTTGCTACAAAAACGATTGTAACTTGAGCGTTTAGAAACTTACACGATCTAGTAGACTGCTGAAATCACTCTAATGCAAGGGCTTCTAGATCGTATCAGTTTTTACTGGCATTGCAGGTGGCTTTGATAGTTTGTTTTGACATTTAATTCATACAGCCAATTCTTTTGTTTTTAAAGCCACCATGGTATAATTATTTGTAAGAAACCCGTATAATCATGAAAACTATACAGGGTGATTCACGTAGACCGTTCGTTAGAAGTTTTTCCACTTCCCAGTGGAATAGAAATTTTAAATTTGGTACTCGGCCATTATCGGCGATTCTGAATTCACCTAAAATATTGGCAAGATTCCGTCACTTCCGGTTTCGCCGGAAATGATACCAACTTTGTTATTTTAAATGGAACCCTATAATTTTGATTACATATTTAAGATCGTCTTTTCAGACTGAGTATTGCAACAGTTGCTTTAAAAAATCGAAGCTCCTAAACGCTTTGCAGTGATGGAACGAGGTTTTTTACAGTCGATAGCGAAGGCATCAGAGAATCTTTTGAGTGGTCAACAATCTACGAACATAGCTTCAAACGTTCACAATTACTATTCAAAGTTGACGATGACAAAATGTGGAAAAGTCGATTTTTTCAAATGAAACGTACTATTTTTGGCAACGGCAATCGATAGAGCGCTAAATTTTAGGGGCAGTTTCATCAACATGTCCTATACCCTCTACTTATCAACTATGAGTTATTGACGAAAAAAGATATTCTGAAAAAATTACGAGTTATCGGAAATTGAGTAGGCTTTGGAAAATTTGTCACGTCAAAAAGTGTCATTTTCATTATTAGTATTAATAATTGTTGGCTTAATGTTGGCCTTACAACAACGGTGGACTACACGAATGAAGTTGTTTTTGATTTATTTGTGATTTATAGTCAAAATGACAGCAAAATAAGAACGATTGTTTAACAAAAAATACTCTCAAGACATAACTTCTTTCATTTTATAACTTACAAATACAAATCTTACAATAGAACTAACAATTATCAACATTAATCCTTTTAAAAGAAACAAACGTAACACAATTTAACAAAGCTTTTGTCATTCATTACATTAATACAGTTCGTCTTCATGCGAGCAAATTTACCCTGTCATCTGCGCTAAATCTGGATACTTTGCGTTAAATGGCTCGGCAAGTTCGGCAATTCGGTCATTTTGACCATAAGTCACAAATAAATCAAAAACAACTTCATTCGTGTAGCCCACAATTTACTGTTGTAAGACCAACATTAAGCCAACTATTATTAATACTAACAATGAAAATGACACTTTTTGACATGTAACAAATTTTCCAAAGCCTACTCAAGTTCCGATAACTAATAATTTTTCCAGAATATCTTTTTTCGTAATTAACTCAGAATTGATAAGTAGAGGGTATAGGATATGTTGATGAAACTGCCCCTAAAATTTAGCGATCTATCGATTGCCGTTGACATAAATAGTACGTTCCATTTGAAAAAATCGACTTTCCCATATTTTGTCATAGTCAACTTTGAATAGCAATTGTGAACGTTTGAAGCTAAGTTAGTAGACTGTTGACCACTCAAAAGATTCTCTGATGCCTTCGCTATCGATTGTAAAAAAACTCGTTTCATTATTGCCAAGCGTTTAGGAGCTGTGATTTTTTAAAGCAACTCTTGTATGTGACATTTTGAACGAAAAAATTGCCATAAGTCAAAAACTGTGACAGGTAGATGAAGATAACCCAGAGAAGAAATACTCAGTTTGAAGAGACGATCTTAAATATATAATGAAAATTATAGGGTTCCATTTAAAATAACAAAGTTGGTATTTCCGGCGAAACCGGAAGTGACGAAATCTTGCCAATATTTTAGATGAATTCAGAATTGTCGATAATGGCCGAGTACCAAATTTCAAATTTCTATTCCACTGGGAAGTGGAAAAACTTCTAACGAACGGTCTACGTGAATCACCCTGTATAGCGTAGCGTTTCTCCCCTTCAAAATAGGAACCTTCACTTAATCGCTTTTTTTGCAAAAAGCGGCGTACAGATAATTTCTTACACACCGGGGAACTCGAAAAGTCCATGTTTACCAGATTAACACCACTTTAACCAACCAATGCCAGCTATTTGTTTATTGAAAATCGACCAATGAGGTGACGCATGTGTTTTTAATAAGTGATAAAAAGTTAGCTTACTTCTTACTTCTTATAAACTGATAAACATGCATCTTACTCCAAAAATGGTTGGCCTTGAATAATTTTGAAACGTCAAGTCTGTCATGTCACTCATGTCATTCAAAAACTATTTGAGGCGTTTTTTCTCGATTTTATGTTTTTCAATACAAATTAATACTACTACTTACTATTTTTTAAAATTTGTATTGAAATACTGTCACTTTTGCTGTGAGTTTCAAAAATTTCCCGGAAGGACGATTCGAATCTCACATTATTTTGAAGGTACTACCTATTTCAATACAAAACAAGATTATGTTTTCCTCTGCTTTCAAATGCAAGTTTGTAGTTCAATACATTAAAACCGAGAAAAAACGCCTTTGGAAAATGTTCAAACACCCCCAAAACTGCATTAAAATGTACAATTTCGAGTACCATGTGCCGGTACCTAGTGCATTAATCGCTTATAATACCACAAGTGCATGCTATTTAATCGGTTAAATTTTGAAAATGATTACGAAAGCTTGTTGCCGGTGGTAAAATAATGAGAACTAAATTGTCATTTATTGTCTGATTAAAGCCCGAGAGCTTTAGCTCGAGGGCTTTAATCTTTGATAATAAATGGCAATTTAGTTCGAATTGTTTTACCTATACGGCAACAAAACTTGAGTAATTATTTCTAAAATTTAACCGATTGCAATAGCGATGCACGAGTGGTATTCGGTAAGATTATTTCACAAATTAAACTCTTGTTTTGATAAAATTATGATTTTTTAAACCGGGGTTGCCTATACTCAAAAGCCCAAAATGATGTTGCGAACGAGCCTTTATAGCTCATTGACATTAATGACGTTTGAGGTTAGGAACCGTGCAAACAAAATTTTATTGAGTTTTTAGGATATATCCAGAAGAAATCAGCGTTCTTTATGTCCAAAAACACCTAAAATATGGTTTTTGGAAAGACTTGTGTTTGGTGGTCGTATTTGTGGACCTTTATTCCCCATAATATTGTTTAAGTGGTGATTTTCAGCAGTGAACAAATTGTGTTTAAAATCAAGTGGTCATCGGAAACGATTAAATGACTCGTGCAAACACCGATAAAATGCATTAATCACTCTTAAATGAACTTGATTGGATAGAAATTTAAAAATGAGTCTAATTGATTGGTTTAAAAGGAGATTTGAAAATAATCGCTTATAATACCACAAGTGCATGCTATTTAATCGGTTAAATTTTGAAAATGGTTACGAAAGCTTGTTGCCGGTGGTAAAACAATGAGAACTAAATTGCCATTTATTATCTGATTAAAGCCCGAGAGCTTTAGCTCGAGGGCTTTAATCTTTGATAATAAATGGCAATTTAGTTCGAATTGTTTTACCTATACGGCAACAAAGCTTGAGTAATTATTTCTAAAATTTAACCGATTGCAATAGCGATGCACGAGTGGTATTCGGTAAGATTATTTCACAAATTAAACTCTTGTTTTGATAAAATTATGATTTTTTAAACCGGGGTTGCCTATACTCAAAAGCCCAAAATGATGTTGCGAAGGAGCCTTTATAGCTCATTGACATTAATGACGTTTGAGGTTAGGAACCGTGCAAACAAAATGTTATTGAGTTTTTAGGATATATCCAGAAGAAATCAGCGTTCTTTATGTCCAAAAACACCTAAAATATGGTTTTTGGAAAGACTTGTGTTTGGTGGTCGTATTTGTGGACCTTTATTTCCCATAATTTTGTTTAAGTGGTGATTTTCAGCAGTGAACAAATTGTGTTTAAAATCAAGTGGTCATCGGAAACGATTAAATGACTCGTGCAAACACCGATAAAATGCATTAATCACTCTTAAATGAACTTGATTGGATAGAAATTTAAAAATGAGTCTAATTGATTGGTTTAAAAGGAGATTTGAAAATAATCGCTTATAATACCACAAGTGCATGCTATTTAATCGGTTAAATTTTGAAAATGATTACGAAAGCTTGTTGCCGGTGGTAAAACAATGAGAACTAAATTGCCATTTATTATCTGATTAAAGCCCGAGAGCTTTAGCTCGAGGGCTTTAATCTTTGATAATAAATGGCAATTTAGTTCGAATTGTTTTACCTATACGGCAACAAAGCTTGAGTAATTATTTCTAAAATTTAACCGATTGCAATAACGATGCACGAGTGGTATTCGGTAAGATTATTTCACAAATTAAACTCTTGTTTTGATAAAATTATGATTTTTTAAACCGGGGTTGCCTATACTCAAAAGCCCAAAATGATGTTGCGAAGGAGCCTTTATAGCTCATTGACATTAATGACGTTTGAGGTTAGGAACCGTGCAAACAAAATGTTATTGAGTTTTTAGGATATATCCAGAAGAAATCAGCGTTCTTTATGTCCAAAAACACCTAAAATATGGTTTTTGGAAAGACTTGTGTTTGGTGGTCGTATTTGTGGACCTTTATTTCCCATAATTTTGTTTAAGTGGTGATTTTCAGCAGTGAACAAATTGTGTTTAAAATCAAGTGGTCATCGGAAACGATTAAATGACTCGTGCAAACACCGATAAAATGCATTAATCACTCTTAAATGAACTTGATTGGATAGAAATTTAAAAATGAGTCTAATTGATTGGTTTAAAAGGAGATTTGAAAATAATCGCTTATAATACCACAAGTGCATGCTATTTAATCGGTTAAATTTTGAAAATGGTTACGAAAGCTTGTTGCCGGTGGTAAAACAATGAGAACTAAATTGCCATTTATTATCTGATTAAAGCCCGAGAGCTTTAGCTCGAGGGCTTTAATCTTTGATAATAAATGGCAATTTAGTTCGAATTGTTTTACCTATACGGCAACAAAGCTTGAGTAATTATTTCTAAAATTTAACCGATTGCAATAGCGATGCACGAGTGGTATTCGGTAAGATTATTTCACAAATTAAACTCTTGTTTTGATAAAATTATGATTTTTTAAACCGCGGTTGCCTATACTCAAAAGCCCAAAATGATGTTGCGAACGAGCCTTTATAGCTCATTGACATTAATGACGTTTGAGGTTAGGAACCGTGCAAACAAAATGTTATTGAGTTTTTAGGATATATCCAGAAGAAATCAGCGTTCTTTATGTCCAAAAACACCTAAAATATGGTTTTTGGAAAGACTTGTGTTTGGTGGTCGTATTTGTGGACCTTTATTTCCCATAATTTTGTTTAAGTGGTGATTTTCAGCAGTGAACAAATTGTGTTTAAAATCAAGTGGTCATCGGAAACGATTAAATGACTCGTGCAAACACCGATAAAATGCATTAATCACTCTTAAATGAACTTGATTGGATAGAAATTTAAAAATGAGTCTAATTGATTGGTTTAAAAGGAGATTTGAAAATAATCGCTTATAATACCACAAGTGCATGCTATTTAATCGGTTAAATGTTGAAAATGGTTACGAAAGCTTGTTGCCGGTGGTAAAACAATGAGAACTAAATTGCCATTTATTATCTGATTAAAGCCCGAGAGCTTTAGCTCGAGGGCTTTAATCTTTGATAATAAATGGCAATTTAGTTCGAATTGTTTTACCTATACGGCAACAAAGCTTGAGTAATTATTTCTAAAATTTAACCGATTGCAATAGCGATGCACGAATGGTATTCGGTAAGATTATTTCACAAATTAAACTCTTGTTTTGATAAAATTATGATTTTTTAAACCGGGGTTGCCTATACTCAAAAGCCCAATATGATGTTGCGAACGAGCCTTTATAGCTCATTGACATTAATGACGTTTGAGGTTAGGAACCGTGCAAACAAAATGTTATTGAGTTTTTAGGATATATCCAGAAGAAATCAGCGTTCTTTATGTCCAAAAACACCTAAAATATGGTTTTTGGAAAGACTTGTGTTTGGTGGTCGTATTTGTGGACCTTTATTTCCCATAATTTTGTTTAAGTGGTGATTTTCAGCAGTGAACAAATTGTGTTTAAAATCAAGTGGTCATCGGAAACGATTAAATGACTCGTGCAAACACCGATAAAATGCATTAATCACTCTTAAATGAACTTGATTGGATAGAAATTTAAAAATGAGTCTAATTGATTGGTTTAAAAGGAGATTTGAAAATAATCGCTTATAATACCACAAGTGCATGCTATTTAATCGGTAAAATTTTGAAAATGGTTACGAAAGCTTGTTGCCGGTGGTAAAACAATGAGAACTAAATTGCCATTTATTATCTGATTAAAGCCCGAGAGCTTTAGCTCGAGGGCTTTAATCTTTGATAATAAATGGCAATTTAGTTCGAATTGTTTTACCTATACGGCAACAAAGCTTGAGTAATTATTTCTAAAATTTAACCGATTGCAATAGCGATGCACGAGTGGTATTCGGTAAGATTATTTCACAAATTAAACTCTTGTTTTGATAAAATTATGATTTTTTAAACCGGGGTTGCCTATACTCAAAAGCCCAAAATGATGTTGCGAACGAGCCTTTATAGCTCATTGACATTAATGACGTTTGAGGTTAGGAACCGTGCAAACAAAATGTTATTGAGTTTTTAGGATATATCCAGAACAAATCAGCGTTCTTTATGTCCAAAAACACCTAAAATATGGTTTTTGGAAAGACTTGTGTTTGGTGGTCGTATTTGTGGACCTTTATTTCCCATAATTTTGTTTAAGTGGTGATTTTCAGCAGTGAACAAATTGTGTTTAAAATCAAGTGGTCATCGGAAACGATTAAATGACTCGTGCAAACACCGATAAAATGCATTAATCACTCTTAAATGAACTTGATTGGATAGAAATTTAAAAATGAGTCTAATTGATTGGTTTAAAAGGAGATTTGAAAATAATCGCTTATAATACCACAAGTGCATGCTATTTAATCGGTAAAATTTTGAAAATGGTTACGAAAGCTTGTTGCCGGTGGTAAAACAATGAGAACTAAATTGCCATTTATTATCTGATTAAAGCCCGAGAGCTTTAGCTCGAGGGCTTTAATCTTTGATAATAAATGGCAATTTAGTTCGAATTGTTTTACCTATACGGCAACAAAACTTGAGTAATTATTTCTAAAATTTAACCGATTGCAATAGCGATGCACGAGTGGTATTCGGTAAGATTATTTCACAAATTAAACTTAAAAGCCCAATAAGATGTTGTGAACGAGCCTTTATAATTCATTGACGTTTGAGGTTAGAAAACGTGCAAACAAAATGTCATTGAATTTTGAGATTATCTCCAGAAGAAATCAGAGTCCTTTATGTCCAAAAACACTTAAAATATGGTTTGTGGAAGGAAGACTTTAATTGCGTGTAGGATATGTGCCTGGTGGTCATATTTATGGACCTTTATTTCCCTTAAGTGATTTTACGTGGTACGTAGTTATTTTCAGTAGTGAAAAAATTGTGTTCAAAATCAAGTAGTCAAGAAAACGATTAAATGACTCGTGCATTAATCACCCTTAAATGAATTCGATTGGATAGAAATTTCAAAATGCGTCTGATTGATTGGTTTAAAAGGTAATTTGGAAATAATCTCCCTAAAATACATTCGAGTTTGACTTTTTGTCTGGATAAACTGTCATTTTATAAACACAAATTATGGTCTGTCCGGGATCCACACGACCAAGATTCACACTATTTCTATGGCGAATCATTGTTGTCAACAATGAATCGCCATGGAAATCGGGTGAATCTCGGTCGTGTGGATCCCGGACAGAGTATATACCTAAAGGAAATGTGAATAACTACAAAAATAGTTTGAAAAATTACGTTTCGGATAGCCTTTACTGGTAACAGCTGGTATTAATCGTATTAGGGGTAGCAATTATTTTAGTTGTGATGTAGGACGAAAGTTTCATTTCCTTTACATATAGATAAAAACACGACAGCAGCGTGTTTTTATCAGTCAGTTTCTAATAATAATAATAATAATAAATTTATTCAGTATACACTGCTTGACTTGTTTAACTTCCAAGCAACCAAATTTTGATAAAAAAGCAACAGTTTAACCGATAAAAACTCAACCTCTTATGTTACCCCCGATTATTCGAAAAATTGAATGAGAGAAACAAAGTAGGTACTTACATGAAATTATCTTCTTACCTTTTGAGGAATACCGTAAAGATTTATTTGGGAAGCTGATGGAAAATATGGTGAGAATCCATTCCTCATAGGTGGAGGATAATGTTCCACCTTAAATAGCTCAAAATTTTTTTGTACGTTTTAATCAGTGCTTACCGGAAAATATGGAACTGATGCAGGAACCTGTTGAGGTATGGAAATGGGCTCTGGCCTGTAATACAGAAAATTTTTCACACAATTCATCTATTATTAAGGTTATTAACAACTTTTAGTCAAATTTCACTATTTCTAAACTAACTACTTAGTATTATAACATAACTTACGATAGTCTTTCCACATTTGCTTCAAATGGCGTTCTGCTACATGTCAGTTGAAATCCTCGAATCATCATGCCTAAAACACAATAATTATACAAATTCTTATTATTTTTCCTAATTAAAACTTACGGTTAATGGACGACTCGGCCTTTATCAGTGAGGATAAATTAGTGAATGTGATATACCCATAGAAGCCCGGAATCCGGAACTGGACGAAGTTGTTTACTTCAACTTTCTCGATAATTCGCTGGAAGAATTCTTTCTTCGTCATGTCAAGAGGGAAGTTGGTGAAGTACAAGTTAGTTGCCTAATAAATAATATTTATGTATCAAGGGTGTAAAGTACAATTTTAATCCCCAAGCTTAACCCCTAATTTCTGACAGATTTTACATCGACTATAGTATAGACATAAAGGTCGAACGCGCATACCAAGTTTCAGCAAGATACCTCCACTACTTCTCTAGTTATTGTAATTAATATTTTTTCGGGTTTTCCCCCCTAACTCTCACCCCCTTGGTCCGATATAGCCCAAAAGCAAACTCCGCCGAGTATTTAGGAAAACACAACTGCGTACCAAGTTTCAGCTCGATATCTCAACGAAGCCCATAAGCAAACAGATTAATAATAATTTTTAAAGGGAAGTGGAAATATTGCAGAAAAAAAATTGAATACTGGCCGGGAAGCGAACCCGAATTCTGCCGTTTTCGACACGGACGCACTACTCTACTAATAATATTAGTACTCCCAATAACAGTAGTTATTAAATAATCGCACATAATAAATTTTTCCCTTCGCAAATATCTGTCAGACCGGTTTAATGTCTGAAACCACTCAAACAAACTTGTGTGCAAAACCGCCAAGGAAAACAACATTGTGGAAAAATTTGGACTAGTGAGACAAACGAAATCTACTTTTCAGAAAATTCTCACACTTTTGGAATTTCTTTCCACCATACCATTCGATTCTCAAATGCTTCCGGGGAGAAATCATTTTTGGTCCTTAAAAGAAATCAAGGTGGCAGTGCCCGGAATAAAAATTTTCGTAGACCCCACGTGTGACTCCTCTTTCCTTGCTAAATCGCACCCAACTAAGCGATTGGTGAAGCTATCGCCAAGATCCATCTATTACCGGCTGAGTAAATTGAATTTTTTATGTAAGAATTGACTAAAATCTTGCTTAAAAGCTAAATTTGCATACAATTATCAAAAATATGTAATTTAGGGGGTTTAGAATGAGAAAAGACCGATGCGGTTGCAAAAGTATGGAAAAATCAATAACAAAGTTGGCCATGCTCTTAGTAAAAATTATCGTAGACCCCACGTGTGACCCCGCTTTCCTTACTAAATCACACCCAACGAAGCGATTGGTGAAGCTTTCGCTAAGATCCATCTATTACCGGCTGAGTAAATTGAATTTTTTATGTAAGAATTGACTAAAATCGTGTGACCCCTCTTTCCTTACTAAATCGCACCCAACGAAGCGATTGGTGAAGCTTTCGTCAAGATCCATCTATTACCGGCTGAGAAATTTGAATTTTTTATGTAAGAATTGACGAAAATCTTGCTTAAAAGCTAAATTTGCATACAATTATTATCAAAAATATGTAATTTCGAGGGTTTAGAATGAGAAAAGAAAGATTCGGTTGCAAAAGTATGGAAAAATCAATAATCAAGTTGGCCATGCCCTCAGTAAAAATTATCGTAGACCCCACGTGTGACCCCTCTTTCCTTACTAAATCGCACCCAACGAAGCGATTGGTGAAGCTTTCGCCAAGATCCATCTATTACCGGCTGAGTAAATTGAATTTTTTATGTAAGAATTGACTAAAATCGTGCTTAAAAGCTAAATTTGCATACAATTATCGAAAATATGTAATTTAGGGGGTTTAGAATGAGAAAAGACCGATTCGGTTGCAAAAGTATGGAAAAATCAATAATCAAGTTGGCCATGCCCTTAGTAAAAATTATCGTAGACCTCACGTGTGACCCCTCTTTCCTTACTAAATCGCACCCAACGAAGCGATTGGTGAAGCTTTCGCCAAGATCCATCTATTACCGGCTGAGTAAATTGAATTTTTTATGTAAGAATTGACTAAAATCGTGCTTAAAAGCTAAATTTGCATACAATTATCGAAAATATGAAATTTAAGGGGTTTAGAATGAGGAAAGACCGATTCGGTTGCAAAAGTATGGAAAAATGAATAATCAAGTTGGCCATGCCCTTAGTAAAAATTATCGTAGACCCCACGTGTGACCCCTCTTTCCTTACTAAATCGCACCCAACGAAGCGATTGGTGAAGCTTTCGTCAAGATCCATCTATTACCGGCTGAGAAATTTGAATTTTTTATGTAAGAATTGACGAAAATCTTGCTTAAAAGCTAAATTTGCATACAATTATTATCAAAAATATGTAATTTCGAGGGTTTAGAATGAGAAAAGACCGATTCGGTTGCAAAAGTATGGAAAAATCAATAATCAAGTTGGCCATGCCCTTAGTAAAAATTATCGTAGACCTCACGTGTGACCCCTCTTTCCTTACTAAATCGCACCCAACGAAGCGATTGGTGAAGCTTTCGCCAAGATCCATCTATTACCGGCTGAGTAAATTGAATTTTTTATGTAAGAATTGACTAAAATCGTGCTTAAAAGCTAAATTTGCATACAATTATCGAAAATATGTAATTTAGGGGGTTTAGAATGAGAAAAGACCGATTCGGTTGCAAAAGTATGGAAAAATCAATAATCAAGTTGGCCATGCCCTTAGTAAAAATTATCGTAGACCTCACGTGTGACCCCTCTTTCCTTACTAAATCGCACCCAACGAAGCGATTGGTGAAGCTTTCGCCAAGATCCATCTATTACCGGCTGAGAAATTTGAATTTTTTATGCAAGAATTGACGAAAATCTTGCTTAAAAGCTAAATTTCCATACAATTATTATCAAAAATATGTAATTTCGATGGTTTAGAATGAGAAAAGAAAGATTCGGTTGCAAAAGTACGGAAAAATCAATAATCAAGTTGGCCATGCCCTTAGTAAAAATTATCGTAGACCCCACGTGTGACCCCTCTGTCCTTACTAAATCGCACCCAACGAAGCGATTGGTGAAGCTTTCGCCAAGGTCCATCTATTACCGGCTGAGAAATTTGAATTTTTTATGTAAGAATTGACGAATTTCTTGCTTAAAAGCTAAATTTGCATACAATTATTATCAAAAATATGTAATTTCGAGGGTTTAGAATGAGAAAAGAAAGATTCGGTTGCAAAAGTATGGAAAAATCAATAATCAAGTTGGCCATGCCCTTAGTAAAAATTATCGTAGACCCTACGTGTGACCCCTCTTTCCTTACTAAATCGCACCCAACGAAGCGATTGGTGAAGCTTTCGCCAAGATCCGTCTATTACCGGCTGAGAAATTTGAATTTTTTATGTAAGAATTGACGAAAATCTTGCTTAAAAGCTAAATTTGCATACAATTATCAAAAATATGTAATTTCGAGGGTTTAGAATGATAAAAGACCAATTCGGTTGCAAAAGTATGGAAAAATCAATAATCAAGTTGGCCATGCCCTTAGTAAAAATTATCATAGACCCCACGTGTAACCCATCTTTCCTTACTAAATCGCACCCAACGAAGCGATTGGTGAAGCTTTCGTCAACATCCATCTATTACCGGCTGAGAAATTTGAATTTTTTATGCAAGAATTGACGAAAATCTTGCTTAAAAGCTAAATTTGCATACAATTATTATCAAAAATATGTAATTTCGAGGGTTTAGAATGAGAAAAGAAAGATTCGGTTGCAAAAGTATGGAAAAATCAATAATCAAGTTGGCCATGCCCTTAGTAAAAATTATCGTAGACCCTACGTGTGACCCCTCTTTCCTTACTAAATCGCACCCAACGAAGCGATTGGTGAAGCTTTCGCCAAGATCCATCTATTACCGGCTGAGTAAATTGAATTTTTTATGTAAGAATTGACTAAAATCTTGCTTAAAAGTTAAATTTGCATACAATTATCAAAAATATGTAATTTAGGGGGTTTAGAATGAGAAAAGACCAATTCGGTTGCAAAAGTATGGAAAAATGAATAATCAAGTTGGCCATGCCCTTAGTAAAAATTATCGTAGACCTCACGTGTGACCCCTCTTTCCTTACTAAATCGCACCCAACGAAGCGATTGGTGAAGCTTTCGCCAAGATCCATCTATTACTGGCTGAGTAAATTGAATTTTTTATGTAAGAATTGACTAAAATCGTGCTTAAAAGCTAAATTTGCATACAATTATCGAAAATATGTAATTTAGGGGGTTTAGAATGAGAAAAGACCGATTCGGTTGCAAAAGTATGGAAAAATCAATAATCAAGTTGGCCATGCCCTTAGTAAAAATTATCGTAGACCTCCTTACTAAATCGCACCCAACGAAGCGATTGGTGAAGCTTTCGCCAAGATCCATCTATTACCGGCTGAGTAAATTGAATTTTTTATGTAAGAATTGACTAAAATCGTGCTTAAAAGCTAAATTTGCATACAATTATCGAAAATATGTAATTTAGGGGGTTTAGAATGAGAAAAGACCGATTCGGTTGCAAAAGTATGGAAAAATCAATAATCAAGTTGGCCATGCCCTTAGTAAAAATTATCGTAGACCCTACGTGTGACCCCTCTTTCCTTATTAAATCGCACCCAACGAAGCGATTGGTGAAGCTTTCGCCAAGATCCATCTATTACCGGCTGAGTAAATTGAATTTTTTATGTAAGAATTGACTAAAATCTTGCTTAAAAGTTAAATTTGCATACAATTATCAAAAATATGTAATTTAGGGGGTTTAGAATGAGAAAAGACCAATTCGGTTGCAAAAGTATGGAAAAATCAATAATCAAGTTGGCCATGCCCTTAGTAAAAATTATCGTAGACCCCACGTGTGACCCCTCTTTCCTTACTAAATCGCACCCAACGAAGCGATTGGTGAAGCTTTCGCCAAGATCCATCTATTACCGGCTGAGAAATTTGAATTTTTTATGTAAGAATTGACGAAAATCTTGCTTAAAAGCTAAATTTGCATACAATTATCGAAAATATGTAATTTCGAGGGTTTAGAATGAGAAAAGAC
This sequence comes from Pycnomerus fuliginosus, assembly GCA_963924575.1. Lineage (NCBI taxonomy): Eukaryota > Metazoa > Arthropoda > Insecta > Coleoptera > Zopheridae > Pycnomerus > Pycnomerus fuliginosus. The sequence continues at coordinate 2,783,890 of OZ004618.1, forward strand.
CAATTCGGTTGCAAAAGTATGGAAAAATCAATAATCAAGTTGGCCATGCCCTTAGTAAAAATTATCGTAGACCCCACGTGTGACCCCTCTTTCCTTACTAAATCGCACCCAACGAAGCGATTGGTGAAGCTTTGGCCAAGATCCATCTATTACCGGCTGAGAAATTTGAATTTTTTATGTAAGAATTGACGAAAATCTTGCTTAAAAGCTAAATTTGCATACAATTATCAAAAATATGTAATTTCGAGGGTTTAGAATGAGAAAAGACCAATTCGGTTGCAAAAGTATGGAAAAATCAATAATCAAGTTGGCCATGCCCTTAGTAAAAATTATCGTAGACCCCACGTGTGACCCCTCTTTCCTTACTAAATCGCACCCAACGAAGCGATTGGTGAAGCTTTCGCCAAGATCCATCTATTACCGGCTGAGTAAATTGAATTTTTTATGTAAGAATTGACTAAAATCTTGCTTAAAAGTTAAATTTGCATACAATTATCAAAAATATGTAATTTAGGGGGTTTAGAATGAGAAAAGACCAATTCGGTTGCAAAAGTATGGAAAAATCAATAATCAAGTTGGCCATGCCCTTAGTAAAAATTATCGTAGACCCCACGTGTGACCCCTCTTTCCTTACTAAATCGCACCCAACGAAGCGATTGGTGAAGCTTTCGCCAAGATCCATCTATTACCGGCTGAGAAATTTGAATTTTTTATGTAAGAATTGACGAAAATCTTGCTTAAAAGCTAAATTTGCATACAATTATCAAAAATATGTAATTTCGAGGGTTTAGAATGAGAAAAGACGAATTCGGTTGCAAAAGTATGGAAAAATCAATAATCAAGTTGGCCATGCCCTTAGTAAAAATTATCGTAGACCCCACGTGTGACCCCTCTTTCCTTACTAAATCGCACCCAACGAAGCGATTGGTGAAGCTTTCGCCAAGATCCATCTATAACCGGCTGAGAAAATTGAATTTCTTACGTAAGAATTGACGAAAATCTTGCTTAAAAATATGGAATTTAGAGGGTTCAGAATGAGAAAAGACCGATTCGGTTGCAAAAGTATGGAGACATCAACAATTAAGTTGGCCATGCCTTTAGTAAAATTATCCCTGATTTTTTTCTGTAAAATTGAAGAAAACTTTGCTTGACAGTTAAATTAAACTTAATTTCTCTAAAATTTTCAAAAATATGTAATTTAAAGGATTTAGAATGATAACTACATACAAAATTATGGAAGTTGGGGGGCTAAAATATTTACCGCCTCAGGTCCTAAACACCGTAAACCAGCACTGAATACAGAAACATCCCTTCAAACCGTCTTGTTAATCGAATATTTAATGCAAATAATTTCCAGTATGATACTGATTTACTCCCTAGGGAAAGTTTGAGCCCATTATTCCCTGCCGGTAAGAACAATCAATATTATAAAAAAATATCTCGAATATTAGCACGTTAAAAACAAGTTACTTTACGTACTCCCTAGGAGGGAAACTTTGAATCCATTACTCGCTGTCGGTAATAATTTGCTAAATGCTCACATTTTGGAAATTCGTACTTCTGCCCCTAGTGGAAAAAGAATTTTTCTGGTTGGCAGAGGTGCGCGGGCGTCGAATGTCAAAACATTTAATTGTCATTTGTCAGTTTGGTCCTGCAACCTGCGACGTTTGTTTGTTTACATTTTATATCTCGTATCTCGTTGAGTTTGTTGATAATTTAAAAATTGTGTTAAATCAGCCCTTTTTATAATATTTTTTGTGTCGTGAAACAGCTTCGGCCTTCGTAGAACGAATTTTTTGTCATTTATTTTGTGTTGATTTGATTCGTGAAACTCCGAATCTCCAGCAGGAAAGATGACATATTATTCAGTAAGTGCAAACTTTTCAATTACTTATTGCAAATTGAATTAAAAGTCGAGTGAGTGTCATAAATTTATACGAAATAATTATGTGACATTGAAATTTTGAGGTTAGGAGAGCTTTTGCAACAGGTGGGCCTAAAAAGTCCATGGCCTGCCTGATATTTTTTTATTGAACATACAACCTACTATACTCTGTCCGGGATCCACACGACCGAGATTCACCCGATTTCCATGGCGATTCATTGTTGACAACAATGATTCACCATGGAAATAGGGTGAATCCCGGTCGTGTGGATCCCGGACAGACCATAATTCTAAAATTCATTTTGGTATTTTACAGTGGTTATAGAAAAAAACATTGTACAGGTTGTTACAAATTATTGTACCATTAAAAACAAAACAATTGACGTAGAAATAAAATGTCAAAACAAGGCATCAAAGCCACCTACGATGGTACAATTATTTGTAACAGCCGTGTGGTATACACGTGGGGAGAAGTTACATTTTAGCGCTCTGTACGATTGCCTCCCTCCGCTGCGCGTCGCCGGGCGCAACAAACCACACACCTTGCGCTAAAATATGTTACTTCTCCCCCTTGTATAATAAATAACCAATTTTATTTGAATAACTGAAATTCTACTGAATTGAATTCTGTACAAATTACAAAGGTCACAGCAAAGCGCGTGCAAAAGGGTATTTTACGACCGCGGCGCAAAGGGACCACAACAAAATTGTTTTGTAGTATTAAGAAACTTAATTGAGATGAGGAACCTGAGTGTTTTCTGTAGAAAATGAACAAAATAACGCAAAAAAATTGCGAAGTCTATGTAGAATTAACACTACAGGTCAGGTGAGGTCAGGTGAGAAAACCAAGGCAAGAGAAAATTTACTGCAGTTCAGTAGAAATACCTCGAGAAATACAAAAAGTAACACGGAAAATAAGACAATTTTGCAAATTTATGTTTTGGAGGGGATGAATATTGTGAAGAGGGTTGGAAAATTGTAAACAGTGAAAATTTAATCCAAATGAGTAGAATTACCGGAAAAAGAATAAAAGTAGGGTCAACGAGGGATGATAAGTTGGTCGAATAAGGAATAAAATCGGGGAAAGCTGGGAAAAGTTTTATTCTCTTCCTAAAAGCCTTCTCTACAACATACTAATTTGGCACCCTTCTACCACGCCATCTTTGAAATATGGTGGCCGAATTAGTTTTCTTGCAATTATCTCGTTTAATATGCACTTTAGAGCAAAACCATTAGGAAAATTATTCTACAGGAAATTTTCTACAAAAAAGGTTCAGCCTGTGTGTTTGCATGTCTGTCCGTGAGTCTGCGTGGTCCTGAAGGTTCAAACTATTGAAGATATCGAGATGAAACTTGGTAAATGTGTTGAGAGGGTACTTTATAGGAGTTCACTATATTTCTAACCAAATAGGTCTGTAAATCGAGGGCCTCGTCGAGGGCCCTTTGTGCAATAACTCGAAAACGGTTGAAGGTATCGTCATTGCATAAGTAATAGTACTAACAATACTAATCACCTCGACTTCGGTTGCCATCTTTGAAAAATGGCGTCCAAAACCGGTCTCTTGCAATTATCTCCGTTTTAGAACAAAACATCTCATTATAAACAATATTCTACTTGAAATTTGCTACAAAAAAGGTTCTATACATTTTTTCTTCTAGGACTTGAGTTTGAGCGCTAGAACGGTTCGTAATTTCATAATTTTGTTCCGCATTTGTTCTAAATGTCATGCGAGCAGGATAGAAAAAAGTAACAATTTGTAAGAAACAACTGCATAACCACAGTTTATTAGTACTTGGACGAAATTATACGATAACTTGACGCGGTAAATACCATAAATGATCAAGATTAATAATCCAGAGAAATTACGAACGTCTAGCGCTAGAGAAGGCTTTTAGGAAGAGAATAAAACTTTTCAGCTATCCCCGATTTTTTTCTTATTGTCTCCCCTTGCTGACTGGCCTAATAAAAAGGGGTGAAAATTAAATGTGGTTAAGTATAGAATTATAAAATATAACACGAAAATAATCCAATTATGCAAATTAAACGTTTGTGGGGGTTGAAATACTTCGTGACCCGACAAAATAACCCGCGATAGAATAATAGCTCGACAAAGATCACAACTTCGATGTTAAATTTAACTTCTTTTCACATTCTCACATTTGATAAGTTTCAAGTAAACCATAAAAATGTCCATGAATTTGTTAATAACTTAGTTAACTAAACTGATTTTGTCGGTTGTCTATTTTGTCGCTATATCTATTGCGAAAGGTGCTGAAAAATTGTAAAATGTATACTGAATCCATGAGTTCAAAAAATTGAAAAATTGTAAAGGGGGATGAGAATGGGGAACATGAATAATTTTTTTTTATTACACGTAAAGAAAGAGGACACTGCGATTTTCCTCACTCTTTTGGAGAAAATAATTAATACAAATTGGCAATGAGGTCATTTATCCCAGTCTAATGCATTGAAACGCCTATGGTGACGTCACTTATTCCATCTTTATAAATGCTTGTTCTTTAAAAGCCAACGAAAGATGTGTATCAATGCGATGTGTGTCCCTGTAGATGTTTACCTTGTTAATGTGTATGTAGGGGCGAGCTGAATTTACTGGTGGAGTCGGGTGCAGATTTTATAAATCTGCACCTAGTAGTAGTGCCTCCGCAGACGCACAGTGGTGTTAAAAGTCAAGAGGAATGAAAATGAAGTGTGGATTAAGTAGAATTACGAAATAAAACACTAAAATAACCAAATTATGCAATTAAAACTTTTGTGGGGGTTGAAATAAGCACTTATACCTACCTATTGCGAAGGAAACTGAAAAATTGTAAAAGGTAAACTGAATCCCAAATGCGTTCAATTTTATAACCGTCGAAAAACGGAATTATGCGAATTTTGCAAAATTTGCACTTAGGGGGTTGAAAAATCGTAAAGGTGGATGAAAAATCAAAAGGTATCAGGATTAACCGTGGCTAAGTAAAATTACGGAAAATAACACCAAATTAACCCAATTATGTAAATTTAGCATTTGAAGACTTGAAACATTGCGAAGGGGGATGAAAAAAGTGAAAAATTTAATCATCATCCAAATGGGTTCAATTTATTACAGAAGAAAAACGAAAATATCCGAATTTGGCAAAACTAACACCTAGGGGGTTGAAAAATTATAAAGGGGGATGAAACGTCAAAGTGGATGAGAATTAATCGTAATTAAGCAGAATTACAGAAAATAACACGAAAGTAAACCAATTATGCAAATTTAGATTTTGGGGGTTGAAATGTTGCGAAGGGGGTTGGAAAAGTGAAAAGATAAATATAATCCAATTGAGTTCAATTTGTTACCGAAGGAAAACTAAATTATGTGAATTTTGCAAAATAAACACTTAGGGGGTTGAAAAATTGTAAAGGGGGATGAAAAGTTAAAAGGGATGAGAATTAATCGTAATTAAGTAGAATTACAGAAAATAACACGAAAATAAGCCAATTATGCAAATTTGACTTTTGGGGGTTGAAACATTGCGAAGGGGTCGAAAAAGTGAAAAAGGCAAGAACAATTCATAAGGCAAAACTGCGCGAATTTTACAAAATTAACCAGCGGAAATCACCCGAAAAAGAAGCGGTCTGGATAAATTTTGCTCTTTGAGGGTTCACATATCATGAAAGGGGTTGAAAAATTGTGGATGGGTCAAAAATTAATGAAAATCACTTTAAATTAATAACAAATTAGAAGAAAGCAAAAAAAAAATAAATGAAATATATTTACTCCGCTTGCTAGGGCTTAGGGGTTGTTAGTAGCGCAGGGGTTGGTTTTAGGATGAAGACTCATAAGACTTTTTTCAATGGTTGACCGAAATCTATTGAACCCCATAATTTTATTCCACCACTTACATGAAAAAATTTCCAGTTTCAACCCTTAAATTTCATCCCCCTTGTTAGATATTAATGAAAATTTGCCCATCCGCCTACAGTGGCGCTGTAAATTACCACATCAAATTTAGCCCTGATACGTTGAGCAGTTTTTGAGTTCTCGCATTTTTTTGTTTCGGCATGTTAGGGGGTTGTACCGCCTTTAAGGGTCGTTTTTCGCGAATGATGAATAAGACCTTTTTTGTACCATCAATAGAAAGCTATTGAATGGTAATATTTTCAACTATACATTCTTCATTGAAAATTCGAGTTTCCACCCCTAACTTTCATCCCCTTCGATAATTTTCTCCTAAAATTCGATCTTCCCTTCTCGAAGATGCAATGTGTAAGATGTCACAGTTTCGCAGAAGATATTGCTTCTCTGTGTCAAATTACAGGGCTTTATGGACGTTTCAACCCCTAAACTCCAACCCCCTATTTCACCACCCCCACATGCTCTAAAGGAAGTTGTGTTTTCAATTTCACCACCCTAACCCAATTCGTTTAAAAATTAAGGTAATTTGTAGATTCATGTTTTCAACACCTCATGATTTCACCCCTTTATGATTTACAGGGGTGAGTTTATTTTTCCGGTGTGACATAACTCCTTGCGTATTTACTGACTTCAGTTGTTCATAAATAAACCAATAGGGTTTCAGAAAAAATAAATAAAATATAATTATCGACTTGCAAAGAGTTAGGGGTGGTTAATGGCCCAGGGGTTGGTTTTAGATTGAAAACTCATAAGACCTTTTTTCAATAGTTGACCGAAATCTATCGAACCCCGTAATTTTAGGCTACCATTTACTTGAAGAAATTTCAAGTTTCAACCCTTAAATTTCATCCCCTTTGTTAGATATTTTTGAAAATTTGTCCATCCACCTATAATGTCACTGGAAATTCACAAACCAGATTCTGCCTTGATACGTTGAGTAGTTTTTGAGTTCTCGTATTTTTGTGTTTCTGCATGTTAGGGGTTGTAGCGCCTATAAGGGTGGTTTTTCGCAAAATATGAATGACACCTTTTTTGAATAATTAATGGAAAGCTATCGAATGACGGCAATTTCGACTAGTACTTATTAAGCGGAATTTCGAGTTGCTACCCCTAATTTCCACCCCATTTGTTCGGTTTTACGAAAAAACGCATCCCCCACAAGATTTCACCGATATATGTGTGTACGTTGAGTTTCCGACAGCTGCGTGCAACCCTTGCGGAGTTATCATATTTTTTGTGGTTTTCATCCCATAAATTTCATCCCCCGAAATTGGCACCCCCTCACTTTCAACAGACTTGAAGGTCGAACGTGCATACTAATTTTCAGCAAGATATCTCCACTAGTTCTCGAGTTATTGCAATTAGTAGTTTTTCGGTTTTTCACCCCTAGCTCCCACCCCCTTGGTCCGATATGGCCCAAAAGCAATCCCCGCCTTACTTTTCGGGAGACGAAGCTGCCTACCAAGTTTCAGCTCGATATCTCAATCCGTTCTCAAGTTATCCGACGGACAGACTGAGGAGCGAGCGAGCGAGCGAGCGAGCGAATAAGCTAAGACAAGAGTACCTCCGCATTCTGCTACGGCACTAAAATGTAGCGACTTTGCGTTCAATTTCTCTTTGTAATAGTGTGTACGTGAACCAAAAAATATATTTAGTTCCTCATTTCAGAATTAATTCATATACCCTTACCCTGTTAATTGTTTAAGTAGAATTGCAGAAAGTAACACGAAATTAACCCAATTATGCAAATTTGCCTTTGGGGGGTTGAAAAAAGACATAATTGCGAGAATTTTGCAAAATTAACTAAGGGGATGAAAAGTCAAGGGGGTGAAAATTAACTGTAGGTAGTTAAGCAGAACTAGTGAAAATTAGACGAAGAAGCGGACTGCGTAAATTTTGCTTTTTGAGGGTTCACATATCGTGAAAGGGGTTGAAAAATTGTGGATGGGTTAAAAATTAATGAAAGTGGGGAAAAATAAAAAAAAAAGTCCGGAAAAGTAAATAAAATGTATTTCCTCCGCTTGCTAGGGGTTACAGATTGTTGGTAGCCCAGGGGGTTAGATTTATGTTGAAAACGTAGCCCAGGGGGTTAGATTTATGTTGAAAACTCATAATAGTTATTTATGATATAAGTGTTAAAAGTGGTATTTTATTTTGTGAGAAGGGAAGTTTGGGACACGACGCGCAGCGGAGTGGCCCATCCCTTCGAACAAAATAAAATCACTTTTAACACGCATATCATACACTATTTTTTCTACAAACACGATTAAAAGCAAAAGTTTTCATATTATTAGTTGAAAAGATCCATGAAATTCGCTGTAACTGGGGGGCATTTCCGAGGGGTTGACAACGGGAAAAAATTGTGTACACTATTTCTATATTTCAAATATATTTCCATATTTTAAACATATTTTCATATTTCAAACATATTTTCATATTTCAAATACATTTCCGTTATTTTCATATTTCTATATTTTCATTTTAATTCCATATTTCCACTGTATTTCTTTCCCGTTTAGGTACATACATACAACGGGATATGAAGCAGGTACTTGATAAAGAATCGATAAAGTACGCTTTAAGTTTGTCATTAATTTTTCGAAACAAAACAGAGAAATCTGACCACTAACCTTAGCATACCTATTATTCAATGAGGGTGTAATGAATTTTATTGCTCCCGAGGTTGACGTTTATGCTACGAGCCGTAGGCGAGTGGCATAAATCATCCGAGGGAGCAATAATCATTACACACAAATAGAATACTATGCTTTATCCACGGGTTTTAAAGCGATTAAACAACTCAAGAATTTTAAGCCAATCAAACGTCAGAATTTATAGACAGTCGACCAATCACCATGGTTTTGAACTGAAAAACACCACGAGTGAAAAGCAGGACGGTTTTCCAGCGACAATTTTTTTTTAGAAATATTGACCAATGATAACGATCCATTATTCAATTTTAGCCAATCACAACCGATTTGTTTTGACAAATTTGGGAGTAGTTCAAATGAGTGAAAAAATCCCTGTCATATTGAAAAAATCCCTGTCACTTTTGACAGCTTCAGATTCATAATTTTAAAAAATCCAAAGCACTCGAAACTAGTAAATCACTTTTACAAGACTACCTGCTCACAAAATAATTCACGTGATTTTCGGAAATCATTCCTTGAGTTCAGCTGCAGTGAGTAATCTTGCGAAGAAGGGTATTTCCGAGCAGTAAGTTATAAAAATAACAGGACACGCTGCTTCTACTTCCCTAAAACTGTACATGCAACTGAATGAAGAGCATCATGCAAGTAAGAACAACATGCACATTGTAAGATTAATCAGCAATATTTTTGCAGGTGGGTGTAGAGTGTAGGGTCTAGGTAATCAATGAACACTTGTTTCATAAATAAGCAGTGTTCAGTTTGATTTTTGGATATCTATTCCTTCTGACCCATTACACACTGGACACTGCATTCTGAATCTGATTTTAATTATTCACAACACTACCTATTTGGGGATTAGCATCGTACAACAAGACAAATTGTATTCCCAGCTGTTAATGTTGCCAATGGGCAGGAATTTTGTGATGATGTGGTTTATCTGGGTTTATCATAATTCATAATCCAGTATTCAACACGCGAACTTGGCCCACTTTAATATACCTACTTAGCCATTTGTTAGCCATCATCAGTCACCATTATTGCTAAAATGTAGATTATTAAAACCAGTTAAAATCCCTATTAAAATCATTAATTTTTAAATCTCAAAATGAAATAAACAATTTCAATTAAAGTCATACCCACTTATTTAGTATTTTCCTCGGTATTTCCTAACAAAATAAAAATAATGATTCATTCAGAAACGATATCTGACAGCTTGTTCCTGTCATTGAAGTTAAAGAAGGTAATATTCAACTGCAACACTTATAACCTACTACCATGCTGACACGGGGAGAAGTTAGGTGCAATATTTCTTTCAAAAAATTGTCTTCCGAAAAGCACTCGAGAAATGGTAATTTTTCATGAAAGGAAATAGGTTCACCCTCGATAAATGTCCCTCGGGCGTTTGCCTACTGTTTGTTTTGGAAAAAAAGCCTCGACTGCGTCTCGGCTTCTTTTCGTCCAAACAATAGGCAAAAGCCCTCGTAGACATTATTACTCGTGTAACCAACTTCATTTCAGAAAAATTACCATTTCTCTAGTGCTCTTATATATGAATAAATTTCTGTCAAACGAAATGTCATGGCAACGAGCATGGCAACCTTATTGTTTCCATTGAAATTTCTTTTGTTGTTTAATCATTCGAATATAATTCGTAGCCTGATTTTTTCTGCAAAATTTGCTTACAAATATATTCGTAGCTTCTGCTTTTGGAAAATTTTTTTCGTTGCAAAAGCTACTTATTTATTTGTTTCGCAAATTTTGTCGGAAAAAATCAATACCACTCGTTATATTATATACGAAAAAATCTCTCTTCCATTCTGCAACAATCGTTGATAAAAACTTTTTACAATTCTTTATATTTTAACTTCTACGCAGCGCGGAGCAGGAACTGGAATCGACGAGCGGTCTAAAAATTTTCCTGTTCAATTGGCTGCCACCTATACGGAAATCAAAGACCCACGCGATGGGGAGGTTCCAGCCGCTTCCCTGCTACTTATTTTTAACTTCTACGTTTCGCGAAGCAGGTTAATAAAATCGATCGAAAAATTGAATCACAAAAAAGATCAAATCTTTACGTTTAGAATCCTGGGCCTGGCAAACCAAAAAAGTAGTTTTTGAAAAATGTCTGTCTGTGCGTCTGTAAACACGCTACAGACCAAACTATGCTGGAACGATCTGGCTGAAATTTGGTATATGCACATTGTATGATTTAAGGAAGAACTGGTTAGACTTTGGGCCAAATCTAACCACGAAAAATGAGATTTTGGCACATCAACTTCAAAATTTTAAATGCAAACTCTGATTTTTCATGTCAGAATAGGATAGCTCTTCAAATTCTGCTTCCAAAAATGTATTAACACTTACAGCCCTTTGGCAAAAAAATCATCAACACGCTACAGCCGAAAGCTACTAAAGATATCGATATGAAATTTTACGCATACGTTCAGTGAGCACTTATAGGAGATGGTGTGATTTTGTGCCAAATCGGTCGATTACATTATACCCAGATTTATACGTTTATGGCGTTTCTCATACGTTTACATGGAGCGCCTCCAATAAATACAGAGAAAAAATGCGCTTTTTTTGCGAACGCTGCCTAAACGTTTGAATATGGAACAAACTCTTATACGGAAGAATTGTTGGCAACAAATAGATCTACGAAAACCTGGATCAAAAAATCGCCACGTCTAATATCATCCCTAGATAAGAATTAGAACAGATTCATAATAATGTTTGTAAGGTTTTTCCGGTATATTTCCAATAAATTTCCCTCAAAATTTCCCATATTATATATTTCTCATATTTTCGCGTATATTTTCAAAATATTTTCATATTTTCAGTATATTTTCATATTTTCAGTATTATTTTCATATTTCCAGAATATTTTCATATTTTTAATATATTTTCATATTTGAAATATATTTCCATATTTTCGCGCCTTCGTACACCATATTTTCCCCGTTGTTAACCCCTCGGGCATTTCACACCTCAAAAATTTTAACACTGGGTGTTAAAAGTAAATCACTTTTAACATAAATGTTAAAAGTAAATGACTTTTTCCGTGAATTGTTCATTTATGGGTTTCATTGGGGGGGATTTCACAGTCGGCAGTGGTGTACAAATTTTCGGCAGTGTTAGTGGGAAATGTTAGGCAGTGGTTGCAAAAATTGGGAAAATTCGACAGTGGTCTATGAATTTTTAGGGGGACTTCACAGTCGGCAGTGGTGTACAAATTTACGGCAGTGCCGTGAAAATTCGGCAGTGGTGTACAAATTTTTGGGGTGTGAAATACCCCCCAGGTTTCATTAATGTATAATACAAAATCGTGCATTAATAGACCCTATTAATGCACGATTTTCTATTATTCAACGATTTTAGTATAGGCAATCAACTATACATGTCCAAAAGTCCTATCAATGGATACTCAGGATCTTAATTTAACACCACCTGAAGTCCTAAGTGCAAATCTTGCAAGCTTAAGTTTGCTTCCAGAAAAAAGCCGTAAGATTTATGAAAAAACTTATGCCGATTTCATTTCATGGTGCGAGAAGAAAAATGCCCTGCGACACTCAGAATCAGTGCTTTTGGCCTACTTTGGCAAGGCAATTGACATTAAATTTCTCATGTTTTGTTCATCGAGCTTCGGCACTTTTTAAATTGGATGCATGTTTGGTTGCATAACCGTTTATCAAACGCAATTTTGAAAAACAAATTTCGCCAATTTAATGATAATACAATCCACGCGAAAATATTGTAACTGACTCGAGTGTTAATAGGCGATTAATAATCTCTATCATTAAGGCGTTCGCTGCGCTCACGCGTTAAAATCTCTCGATTATTAATCGCTCTCATAAACACTCTTGTTCGTCAAATAACTATTAATACTGGTATCATAAAATGTCATTTTTAACAATTGTCAACAAACGTTAAAACAACTGCTTTTAATAGTGTTTGTAGAAAAAACTTTTTTCAATGGTTGATCGAAATCTATCAAACCCCATAATTTTACCTCAAAAAATTTCTAGCTTCAACCCTTTTTCATCCCCCTTGTTAGATCATAATGAAAATTTGCCCATCCGCCTACATAGCGTCACTTTAAATTGACACACCAAAATTCAGCCTTGGTACGTTGAGCAGTTTTAAGTTCTCATATTTTTGTGTTTCTACATGTTAGGGGTTGTATCGCCTTTAAGGGCCGGAATTTTAATCGAAAGTTCTCGCCAGCAGATCTGTCAGTTATCCAATCAAAAGAGTCCATTTAAAACTTTCTCACTATTTGATTGGATAACCAACAGATCTGTAGGTTAACCTTCGATTGAAATTCGGGCCTTAAGGGTGGTTTTTCGCTAATGACGCTTAAGACCTTTTTTGAACCATAAATAGAAAGCTATCGAATGGTATTAATTTCAAACCGACATTATTCAGTGAAAATTCGAGTTTCCACCCCTAAAGAGTGCCTCCTCGAAGTTTCGTCTCTTCTTTCGTCGCCGTCTCAAAATTATTTGTTAAAAAACGAGGGAGGAATGAACCAAAGAACCAAACTCACCCTTTTTGCCTATGACCTTGAGTGCAAGAGCGACAGCGAAATCATTTAAACACATAAATAGGTCGGTCGGCACCGCGCTTTGTTTTTGTGAGCAGCTGTGTCGGTGGAATGTCCAGATGGCAAAAATTTTAAGCCGCTTTTCTTTCCACAGTCTCAGTATGTCTGCTTTCAATAGTTTACAGGAATTTAATAGAAGTACGATATTGATATCGTTCGTGTATTTTCGATTTTAATTTATTAACTAACCCAAGGGAGTTCGCCTATTATCTTTTCATTATGCCTCTCCTGTGGGCAACGATTGTTGATGGGTTTGCATGAAACTTACCATGCGCGCACGGAAAAAGCTTACTTTTTGAACTTGCAATGAAATAATCTCTCATACATAATTACTTACATTTTTCGTAAGTTCTGGCACAGCCCAATGAACATCGATAATAGCCCCAGAAACATTGATGTACGGCCAAGCTTTTTTATGCGCCATTATGGCAAACTGGTGGGTTTCGTATCTACAAAAGCAGATATTCTTCATCGGCCATTTGGACGATTTCACCGTAACACGCTGAAGTCCAGTGCCAATCACCTCGAACAATATTTCTTTCAAATGTTCCTCGGGAATCCAAATCGGAATTGATCTCAACAGCAGTTGGTTGTTATTCAGGGAAATTTTTACGCAAACCGTTTGACTGCCTTGGATGACTTCGTCGTGTAAACAGCAAACTGCTTGACGGGCGGCTTGCACGGTTTTATACTGCACGAAACATCTTCCTCGATTGTATCCACTAAAGTCCATCAGGAGGCGAATTTGAAATATTTCCCCGCAGCGCGAGAAGAACCTGAAGACCTCTTCCAGGGCGATATCGCGAGGAATGTTACTGGCGTAAATTTCGCTTCGGAAACTGGGCTCCCTTTGATAATTGATCAATTTCACGTACCTCTGCCCGTAAATTTGGAATATCCTGTATTTTAGCTCTCCGGAGGGTGTTTTACAGACCATCACGTCGTTGTCAACACCGAAGAATACTTCTTGGCGATGCATTTTTGAGGAAATTCCAATAATGCACAAAATTTTACCTTTACCGCTAGGATAATAATATCACTTGATACAAGCGGCGCGTTTGTGATTTGACTGCTTCTGAGGACCGCAAATTTCTTCGGCAATAACAAAGGCAGGTGGGGGCTCGGCTGAGCTTTGTGCTCCCCTGACCCCTCTAACAATTTTATTTCAGATTTAAGGAGGGAGTAAAGACAGAAAAAGAGGGAAGGTGTTCTCTTCGTAGACGTTTTTAATTGTTTAGATTGAGAAAAATAGGAAAGAAAGTTAAGAAATTTAATATTGAAAGTACAAAAATCTTAAAAATATCAACTACAATCTACAATACACAAATGCACACTTAATTTTCGCAGAAAACATTAACTGCATTTCTGATATCATATTAGATTTTAATTAAAATCATTAGCCCTGTCAGATCTAAACAATCCTTGGGAGGTTCCACGCAGCAAGATACTCTGGAAATCCTGGAAGACCAATCCGTTAAGTACCTACTTGCAAACGATGTACAGCTTAGAAATATGAAAATGTCCACCCAAGTAACACAAACGTATTTATAAAAGTTGCAAGAAGATCTACACAGGTAATTTATAAAGGTTTAGGTTTTATAAGAAAGCTCTGCAAGGGCAATTACTCAGTACTTATAAAGCACTTATACAGGGTGGGTAATTTTTCGATTGGGATCTCCTAAACGGTAGAAGATACAGGACGGGAATTCTGTAACAACGATAACGGGATGTCGTTATCGGCAAACGTCGGTAATATATCGATAACGCCAACAATATTCTATAAACCACCGAAACGACAAATTTCGCTAAAATTGTAGTTAAATTGCCGAAATTTGTCGTTTACATTACGAGAGGTAAGAGACCCCTCGCTAAGAGTTTTTATCAAGTTGACAGTTGACATATCATCAGTGTAATTGCAATAATTTAATTCGAAAACCCCAGAAAACTATTTAAAGTATGGCTGGGGGTTTTTTGCCTTGGAAATTATTAGTTCTGCGTGAGAGAGTTCGAATTTATGAATTTCGGGCCATACGAAGACGTATGAGAGATGCTCAAAATCCATATACTTTACCGCATTACACTTTTATGGGGCCCTATCCCCGACTTCGGCGGATCTCGTTTCGTGCGAAAGTGATGCGGTTTGTGCACGAACCTCCAACTTTGGTATTCTCGAGATCCGTACCATTCGAATCTCGGGCGATGTGGAACTTTTCGTACGACCGTCAGCATCGCATGATAATTCCAGGCGGATCGAGGCATTTGCACGGAAGTAGATGCTGCTTGCTCAATTCGGTTTTCAATTTTTATATCAAAAATCATTACCGTTGGATTATTTTGCTAATACTTATTGTTTATGCTTAATGGGGCGATTAGGAAAATGTTTTCAATTTCATTTATTTGTCTTTGCTTTTTCAATTTTTTTAATTTTTCACAATCTGCCAAAATAGCAAAAAGAATTTTTAAAAAAAGTAATCGAGCAGTTGAATTTGTAACAAAAAAATAAGGTTGACGTGTAGGTCCTTGTGATTTTCAAAAATCTTGGTTTTTGACCGATTTCTTCGATGTTTTTGAAAAAATTGTTAAATACAAAGTTGCTAAGGGACAAACAAGGCACACTTTAAAAATACAATCCTGTATATAGGCTGTCCCACTAAGGAATAACAATACAAACATAGTTTTTTTAAAATGGAACACCCTGTATTTTAACTTAAAGCTCTTGAAAACGAAACTTGGATATAGGGACATCTTATATCAAATGAAAACAAATTTAATGTTACAGCTTATGGCTATAACATTTGATAGTGGTGCCATTTAAAAATTTCGAAATTTAAACCTCTACATTTTTGAAGGTTCATAATGTTACTGGAGACGAACTTAAGAAGCTAAGACCGTTTTCAAGCGCTTGAAAGATAGCGCAAAACCACCTTAATGACATGCCAAATTTACAAAACCAAAGGTTGAAAATTGGTTGGGGGGTGATTTTTCAAAACAAGTACTGCAAAAGTAATTTTTCCCACAAAATTACCAATATCTTCTAAACCATTCGCTTCAGATGAAAACATGATTAATGAATGTTACTTGGAATTCATCATAGAATTCAATAAAAAATTAAAATACAGGGGGTTCCATTTAAAAAAACTAATGTTTGTGTTCTTACTTCTTAGTGGGACAGCCTGTATACAGGATTGTATTTTTAAAATGTGCCTTGTTTGACCCTCTGCAACTTTGTATTTAACCATTTTTCGATATCTCTAATAGGAATGGAGTTATCGACCGAATACAGACAATTGGGACACCCTGTATTTCTAACTTTAAAAAATTCTCAGATTCCGAATCCATTGAGAAAAAAGTGTCATTCCATTTGAGAAAACTAAGTTAAGGCCATTTCCGGTTAAACCGAAAGTGTGAGAAAATAACTGTCCCCTCCATTAAATCCGTATTACAAAAATAAAATTGACCTGTCCGAGGATTTTTACCACAAGTCAAGGACAAAAATTTAAGGAATTTTATTCCAGACTTTACTATATGAACTATGAAGGTAAATAGCAATATTGAACATAAAATGTCTTTTTTTTAATTTCACCCAATCATCTACTGTAAAATTAGAATATTTGCATTTATTTGGGTTGCGATTTATCAAATAAATTCAAACTTGACCGCCGCGCCGTGTGAAACCGGTGCTCTCATTGGTTTTCGAATGCCGTTACGCTACGGCATACGTTTCTCGGGCGGAAGAAACGATCGAAATGCGAACAGGCGGAGGGGAACTCGAGAATACCGTTTGGCGATCCGAGAGTCGCCCGTGCGGATTTCGATTTCGTGCGGATGTGCATTCGGATGAGATCCGCCGAAGTCGGGGATAAGGCCCCTGATTTGGTGCGCGAACGTACAACAGGATTGGCCCCTGAAATACAGGTACATAGAAATTTTCAACATTCTATCGTAATTTTGTACTATTTATCAATTTTTTTTGCTGTAGGTTTTGATAGCTGTTAATTTTTATGCACGTGGAAGCTATCAAAGTTGTGTTGGTAGTAACTGTTTCCTTGTTGCGAGTCAACCTGCTGTGAGTCGTTATAACAGATTCTATCAATCGACGCTTACTACGGCAATATATCAAATTTCCAATAACAACAAATGCACGCGCATGCCAACGTTCACCCCCACTAGAACTCTTGTGACATAGATTTTAGTTCTGATTGGCGGAGACACGACGGCAACACTGCAAAGTCGGTAACGTTCGGTATCCCTAAATGTAACGACAGCCGTCGTTAAGGCTCATTTACAGAATTGGTAATCCAGCCGCGATTCGTTAAAACAAGCGATAGAAGTCGCTATCGGTAAAATTACCGACTTATTTTGCGATGTTACAGAATTCCCGTCCAGGGGCCTTATTTTTGAACCATGTGAAAGCAATTCCCATGGGAAATGACGATTACACGCCATACAATGGTGGTAATTGGTTGTCGAAAATCGGTGGAGATCGGTTCTCACATGCTCGGCACCACGTGAAATCGTAGCCTTTCGCCACTGCTACGAAAAATGAATGGAGGGGGAGCGTCATTTGAGAGCCTACGGTTGTATTCTCCCCGGGGAGAAGCTCCCACGTTTCAAAAATACAGACCCAGAGTCGGTTAAATTACAGAAAATTTGGGCTATTTCTTGGCGATTAAGAATCTGAAGAGAATTCTCCGATATTGTGACTGAGTCATCACAAAAAATCTGAAAATTGTCAATTTAAAGAAAAAATCATATCTTCCTAACGATTGATGTTATTTAAATGAAACTTGGAACTTTTACATTTTTGACAGCTGTCAATTGAATGGCATTGACAGAAATTTTCTAGACCTTCTAGATTTTGAATAACGACAGTCAACTTTTCTTTTTCTTATGGGCGCCATATTGAATTTTAACACCGCAGGAACCACAGAAAACGTATCTTTTCAAAAATGTAGCCAACATGGACGTTTTTAAAAAAATATGTGAAAGCCCGAGTTACACGACCGCCAGACGTATTTTATTACTGTTGAATTCAATTGTTTTGACATGTTATAAGAGATTGAAGGAGTCGGCGTGTATTTTTTGCAATTGTTTTTCATCTAAGTTTAGGCTGATTTTGCAAATTATTCCTACCAACTTTCAAATTCTGACATCTGTCAAAAAAGTTCATGTTGAGTATATTTTTGAAAAGCTAAATTTTTTTGTGTATTTGATGGTGTCAAAATTCAATATGGCGACCATAAAAGAATCAAAAGTTGACTGTCGTTATTCAAAATCTACAAGGCCTACAAAATTTCTGTCGATGCCATTCAATTGACAGCTGTCAAAAATATAAAAGTTCCAAGTTTCATTTAAATATCATTAATCGTTAGGAAGATATTAATTTTTAAAATTATTAGAATTGGCAATTTTCAGATTTTTTTGTGATCTCAGGAACGAATCAAAATATCGGAAAACTCTCTTCAGTTTCTTAATCGCTTATAATACCACAAGTGCATGCTATTTAATCGGTTAAATTTTGAAAATTGTTACGAAAGCTTGTTGCCGGTGGTAAAACAATGAGAACTAAATTGCCATTTATTATCTGATTAAAGCCCGAGAGCTTTAGCTCGAGGGCTTTAATCTTTGATAATAAATGGCAATTTAGTTCGAATTGTTTTACCTAAACGACAACAAAGCTTGAGTAATTATTTCTAAAATTTAACCGATTACAATAGCGATGCACGTGTGGTATTCGGTAAGATTATTTCGCAAATTAAACTCATTTTGTTAAAAGAGCGATTTTTTAAACCGGGGTTGCCTATACTCAAGAACCCAATAAGATGTTGTGAACGAGCCTTTATAATTCATTGACGTTTGAGGTTAGGAAACGTGCAAACAAAATGTCATTGAATTTTGAGATTATATCCAGAAGAAATCAGTCCTTTATGTCCAAAAAGACTTAAAATATGGTTTATGGAAGGAAGACTTTAATTGCGTGTAGGATATGTGCCTGGGGCCCAATTCTCGAATCGTTCTAAGGGTGGAATTCTAAGTTAGTTTACGTTATGACTCATAACGTATCTTAGTGCGGATCGTAACTCAGCAGTGGGCGCCACTAGTACAATTTTGCAGAGTTCTTTAATGCCGCCGGTTGCTCGGTCGAGGTCGAGTGAAGTGACAATCGTGTCGTGACATTTGACATTTGAAACACCGGTCGCAAAGATGGCTGCTGCTGCTGCACGAAATTTTATCCTTGATTTCGCAAATGATTTATTCGAAGAAATTAGTTCTGATTCGACTGATGAGAACAAAGATTAAGAAAAACCCAAGACAAAGGGAAGGGAGGTATCCACACATTACGCCGATGTACAAGTTATATGAGTGGTCTGGCCTCGCAATTTTATGCTAGTCGTGGGTTGCAATGGCTTGTTGGTATGTAGCAGTTGGCAGTGGTCGAATCTCACAACCCGCAGCCTGCAGAGGAATCGATGAAGTAACTCAAGCCCTTGTGGATATACCACCACCAGATTTCCCATGGCAGATAAATATCCTCAAGTGGTTTAGGAAACTCAGGACATGCTAATCTGGGAAAATATGTTGTTTTCTTGATAAATGCAACTATTAGTAATTTGATTACTACCTCGGGTAATCAAGCATCAGTTCCTCTTTGAAGAATGGACGAAGCTTTCAACCAACTATTAGTAATTTGTTATAATTTTTATATTATTATACAATTTCTTGAGTTGATTTTAGTTTTATTAATTTTGGTAAGTAGGTACATACATACCACTGTCTTGGGGTTGCAGAATGCAGATTGGTTCAGAGAAGTCAGGCAGATTTAGAACTGTTAGTAAGGGGAATGTTAATAATAATTCAATTGTCTACATAAAATTTAGTTTATTTGTAGCTGTAATATCATTCGTAATATGTATTGTGAGTTTCAAAATGGGAGGAAGGATCTGAGCCTACCACAAATTCAGTGGCGGCTCGTGGTCCCATAGACTGGGTAGGCCACACGGGAACGAGGCAATCCCGCAAACATGGGAGATGCCCCCCCCCCCGAAAAAAGCCTCCCGCGAAAAATTTTCGCCACCCCCCTTCCGGCGCCATTTTTCCAGTATTTTCAGCCCATATGGGCCCATTATTGAACACCCGTGGATACCACAATTCGAGCCACAATTTATTTCTCACGTACCTACTACCGGTAAGCCACTGACATTTATCTCCACGAAACGCAAAAAAATCTGTTGTGATTATTTTTCGAAGAAATTAAATTGGGCATTGCCGCCGGGCAAGGTTTTTTCATTTGAATACCTTTTGGTCGTATGACATTTTTTGAAAACTGTTGATTAACAGTAAATCTACTACTTCCGAGTTTTCACTCACCACAGCTCTGATATTTGCCATGATATGATGAGCGAGAATCCGAGAGTGATGATACTAAATTACGTATAGATTAGGTATAGAATATAGAACGATATAGAACCTATTAAGATTAAGAAATCCAACTCACTGAACCTGGAACCATCAAAGAAGAACTGAAACTACAAAACTGAAAACAGACAGAACCACAAAGCACCTTGCACAAGGCACAATCTACAAAAACTGCAGTAAGCACTTTACATTTTGGCCAAAATGGCCACGAAACGAGACGGAACACGAACAAAAATAATAACACGTGATCACCAACTTTTAAATAAAAATTTCGTACACATTCACACGTAGCGGTAGGGCACTAACGAAATGATCATTGATGATTGCATGGTCATGGCCATGAATGGTACGAACGCGAAGTGTGACCGATTAGAAACGATATCACCCGGAAATCGAAGACCGGCTAGCCTAACCTGACTCATGGCAGGGTTGAATATTGGGAAGTAATTAATGAGAATTCAAAATATAATTCTAATAATTTCAATTTCAATCGATGGCACAATTAATGAGAATTCAAGATATAATTCTAATATGATTGTCTTCCTCGATCTATAATTTTAATAATTTCAATTTCGATTTTATAATTCGAATTTCATTTTTAGATTTACTTACTTAATTTCTTGTCAGAACAGCGAATAGCAAGCAAATGAGTCCTATTTATTATTATTTATTCGTTTCTTTGCACGCCTCTCATCGTTCGGATCCGGCAGGGTGCTGACAGGCCAGGCTGGCCGACCCTCCTGGACTAGCTGTGGCTGCGTCAGCAGCAAGCAATCGCGCAACTGACTCACTCCAACTCTAGCAGTTAAGAACGCGGCAATTTCAAATCTGGCCCGGCGAGCCTGACTTGACGCTCTTCGCGTTATTAATAGATTTATAATTCTTAATATCTACATTATATTAATTTTAAAATATTTAGCATCAACAACGATAATAATATTAATAATAATAATACCCCAACGTACATTTTAGCAAATATAAATGTATTTTGTAATGTGAACAAAAAACTTTTTCTTGCGCTCAAGCTGCGGGTCGTCCGGGCCTACCCTGCCGCCCCTGACGAGCCGCCACTGCACAAATTGGGAGTTAATAGAGTTGTTCAGGTGTCGATCGAGGTACTGTGCTCTGGAAGGTCAGTGGGGGTTCTCAATGCTGTGTGTGCAATCGATCGCTCCAAGAACTAATTGTAATCCAGCTCCGCGTTTTGTCATTCCGAATGCCCTGTTTAACTTGAGGATATTCATCTGCGCTGCGAATAAACTCTGGTGGTGGTATATCCACAAGAGCATGAGTTACTTCATCGATTCCTCTGCAGGCTGCGGGTTTTAAGATTTGACCACTGGTACCAAAAAGTACTGCAACCCACCACTGGCATAAAATTCCGAGACCAACGTATAACTTGACCATCGACGTAATGTGTGGATACCTCCCTTCCCATTGTCTCGGGTTTTTTGCTAATCTTTCGGGCGATGGACCGATGCTCTTGGTCTTGCGGACATAAATAAACACACATTGCTGCTCGCGGATCTCATCAATTGTCCAGGCACTCTGGGGGGTAAAACAACGTCTTCCTCGTTCTCATCACTCGAATCAGAACCAATTTCTTCGAAGAAATCAACTACTTAATCAGGCATAAAATTTCATGCAGCAGCCATCTTTGCGTCCGGTGTTTGAATTGTCACTTGTCACTCGACCTCGACCCGACCGAGCGACCGGCGGCATTAAAGAACTCTGCAAAATTGTACTAGTGGCGCCCTCTGCTGAGTTACGATCCGCACTAAGATACGTTATGAGTCATAACGTAAACTAACTTAGAATTCCACCCTTTGTGTTTCGTATGCGATGTTGCTAAGCAGCCGCCAATCAGATTGCGCGTACCTTAGTGATTCCGCATACGAAACAGTTCGTACGATTCGAGAATTGAACCCCTGGTGGTCATATTTATGGACCTTTATTTCCCTTAACTGATTTTACGTTGTATGCAAATAATGAATTCGATTGGATAGAAATTTCAAAATGAGTCTGATTGATTGGTTTAAAAGGTAATTTGGAAATAATCAGCAACAAATAGCGCAATTTTTCTGTAATTTAATCGACCCCGTATCTTTTACTGTTTAGGAGATCCCAATGGTGAGCATCGAAAAATTATCCATCCTGTATACCCAAAATAGGCGCAGCTTATAAAGCTAATTTATAAGAGTTGCATCTACAACCCTTAAACAACTAAACACTCGGTGGTTACGTTTTTACAGCATGTATAAAAGTATTACAAAGTATTTATACAGTTGAATACCTGTATTATACTGCCGTGTTAATTTGAAAGGGCGTATCTGAAAAATTGTAGATTTGTGGCAAATGACCCTATAAATGACATTCTTATGAATTTATATGTATAGATTTCCCACGAAGGCCTCAAATAATCACCAAAGTGTTAAGTAATATTTTACAAATTGAACTTAAACTGAATTAAACAAGCAGGCAGCGTTTTAAAGCTGCAAAATAGGTACTGTCAAAAAAACACAGCAGATACGCCCTTTCAAATTAACACGGCAGTATAGCGAACTTTAATACAGCAAAAATGTGTCAATTGGACAGTAATATAAAACTTTTTAGTTGTACTGTACAAGGAAACCAAATTGTTTTATTAATAATTATTCATTAATATGGGCTTCCATCTTTAACAGGGAACTTTCGTTATAGTACAAATAAATTTTAATATACACTGATTGTCAAAATTTGCCTCAGAAGGCAAAATCTAGTTGCGAATAAAATTTTACTATACAGGGTGTTTTGCAACCGCGTGTAAGTTTTTTAACCTCAGATTGCCCATCGAAAATGGTAACGATTGGCACAAAATTGTTTAAGTCGAAGTCGTTTCCTAAGGAAGTTATAGGGCTTTAAAGTCAGCCATCGGGAGCAGTTTTATCTTAGTTATCTCAGGAACGGATTAACGGATTTGAATGAAATTTGGTGGACACTAGTTGCCAGTGAATATACATCTACATGGGGAATTTCGTTGGATTATGACCACGGAATCCCCAGAAAACGGAGACACCTTTGACATTTTTCTTCCGGAAAAGGTTTGAAGGTCACGCGTTTTAAAAATGGTGGTGTCCGTTAGAAAGGGCAATTCAAACTGCAACTTTTACTATACTTGGTATTTTTTGATTTAATGCGTGATTTTAGAGATATCCGTACCTGAGGCAACTGGAAAATTTTTCAAGGTCACGCATTTTAAAAATGGTGGTGCCTGTTGTAAAGAGTAGCTTAAACTGCAACTTTTACTATCCTTGATATTTTTTTATTTAATGAGTGGTTTTAGAGATATCCAAATAAGAAAAACTGCTCCCTATGGTAAAGCCCTAACTTCCTTAGGAGACGACTTCGACCTAAACAATTTTGTGCCAATCATCACGATTTTTGATGGACAATCTAATGTTAAAAAACTCACACGCGGTTGCAAAACACCCTGTATAAATATACCTACTTCAATACTCGTAAATCAAACAATGCCCCTCGAAAATTATGCGGATTTTGTGATCTTTAAAAAAAATAAAAAAAATAAAATCAGCAGGCGGAGACCAAAATAAAACTGACAATTAATACAGTATGTCCCTGTTATCAGAAAAAAGTATATTAAGCAAATTCACCGAATTTACGTCAATATTTCTAAATAATTTGCTTGATTTTACTGTAATAGCAAAATGGCCGTCACCATATTCCACTCGATGAGTCCAAAAAATATGGCCGTTGAAAACAAAGCAGGGAAATTCATTTGTAAAGGCATTGAATACAGGTAAAAACCTAAAATACAACATTTATAAAGATTCTTTTTAAAGCCTACTGCAAAGTGTATATAGTTTAAGGAGCCTAAAAGCTGCAAAATTAAGTTGTAAGAATATTCTTACGACTCTATTATACCGGGTGATTCAGCGACCCCGCCGTATAGGCAAATAACATGGGAAAATGAATTTTATTTTTTTCCTGCTCCCGACAATTTTCTCGAAAAGTTTTATCGTGTGTGGAGGACAGTCCATACTAGTCTGTACCTCTTGAGATTTTTTTCGTTCGTCAGCTCCTCTTAGGTACTTAATAATGATTTTTTGAAAATTGAATTTTAGACGAAAACGGCAATTTTTTTCGTGTCCAATCGACCCGCTTCGAATGTTTACGTATTTTGCTGCCTTTGTGGTTTGCAGGACAACGCAAAATAAATAGATACTTCGAAGAGGGTGGATTGTGCACGAAAAAATTTTCCGTTTCTACTTCTACGGAACATTTTTTCTTTCACAATCGACCCTCTTTGAAGTATCCATTGATTTAAATTTAAATTTTCAAAAAATCATTGTTAAGTACCTAAGAGGAGCTGACAAACGGAAAAAATCTCAAGAGGTACAGACTAGTATGGACTAATGGACTGTCCTCCACGCACGATAAAACCTTTCGAGAAAATTCTCGGGAGCAGGAAAAAATAAAATTCATTTTCCCATGTTATTTGCCTACCCGGCGGGGTCGCTGAAACACACGGTATAGGTTTTATACGGCAAATAACAACCTCTATAAAAGGTTTATTAAATAGCATATAAGAGCTTATACAGGCACTATAAATCTAAAATGCTAACGTGGAAGGCCAAGACTGTATAAGCATAGTCGCGTAAGCCTTTATAAAACTGCAATAAAGGCTTTATAAGGTTACTTTATATTTTGACTCGGAGAATATGTTCTAAACTTGGACACCTAGTGCTGAATATACAGGGCATCCCAGGTATGCAGTCATTCATTTTCAGGGGTGACTCTACATCGAAAAATATGAAGAAAAGTTGTAGCCCAAACGGTTCCTGAGTTATTAAATTAATTTAATTAAATTAATAACTACATACCTGGGACACCCTGTATAGCTGATCTTATGGACCAGGTAGAAGTCAATTACCCCTACCTACGTCTGTCTGAACGCTAGGCGACCGTAAAATATTGCTCTGGGTGGGCATCTTTCTATTTCTAAGCTGTACCCTCGGCTGGCCTATCTTACCGAGTCAGAAAGTGACGGCATCGATTCAAAATTTTCCAAAATTGGCCTGGCACTGCTTCTCAGGTCGTTTGACATTTTTCTTATTTCCATGGACTGATGCACTAATTTTCGCATATTAGGAGGCACCGATCTAAGACCAAACAATGAAATACTTTTTAATTCTATTCAATTTCAATTAAATTTGATTAAAAGTTATTATACGGGGTAGTTCACGAAGACCGTTCATGAGAAACCTCTGACGGTCCACTTGCAGTAGAATTTTGAAATTTGGTTAAAAAAAAAATTTGCAACCGCCAGCACTGCCGGTAAAAACGGAAGTGGCCGCCATGTTTCTTATTTTAAATGGAAAGCCTACGTTCCGATTCTAGATTCTAGTTTTAAAACTAGAAGTTTTAAGGTTTCTTTTGTTCTTGTTGACGTAACAATATGGCGGAAAGCAATTTTTAAACAAAAGATGCAAAATAAAATTTCCTTGAGGCTGCTATTAACACTCCCTATAGGTACATTTTCAATACCTATTTTAAAATATATTAAAAATTAACGCGTTTTTAAGGTCTTAACAATGAGCTCTAGAAAAGAAGAAATGTTCAAAAAGTCTTTCCCATCTTTCAAACATTTTTAACCTCCCCACTCCACTTCACCATTTAAAAAAAAAGGGAGGTTACTGCAATCACTAAAATTTTCGAATTCGAGATAAGACCGGATCTGTACGTTTTGAGGTCTCAGGAACCCAAAAAAGTGGTTTTTAAAATGTGTCTGTATGTATGTACGTCCGTACGTACGTTCGTTCGTAAACACGCCACAGCCCAAACTACTCGACCGATTTGGCTGAAATTTGGTACGTGTGCATGTGATAACCCAACTTAGATCTGAAAAGCTTTTGGAGCCAATCGTGCAACCAGAAATGCCGTTTTGGCACATCAACTTTTAAATTTTAAATGTAAACCCCCATTTTTCACGTCACAATAAGAAAGGCCTTCAGATTCTGCTTCCAAAGATGTATCCACTGTCAGTGCCCTTTTGACCAAAAACTAAAAATATCGAGATTTTTATCGGACTTTAAAATCGCGGTACAGCCCAAGCCCCTGAACCGATTTGGCTAAAATTTTGCACATGGGGATTGTATTACACGTCGAAGAGCTGAACAAATGTTGGATTCAATCGACCCACGGAAAGTGCCGTTTTGGCACACCAATTTCCAAATTTAAAGTATTCTCTCATTTACCCATCCAAAACAAATTTTTGAAATATTTATTGCCACCATTAGAAGGGTCCTCAAATTCTGGTTTTAAATGAGATACAATTTATTCGCATTTATTACCCTTTGGGTAGAAAAATCGAAATTTTGAAATAACACTGAAACCACGTTATAGCCCAAACTACTGGAAGGATTTGTCTGAAATTTGGTACATGGAGGTCAGGTGACCCGTTGAAGATCTGAAAGGCTTTTGGGAGCAATTGGTTAACGGGAAGTGCCATTTAGGCATATTAACTTTAAAATCTTAAACACAAGTCACGGAAATCAAAGACCCACGCGTTGGGGAGGTTCCAGCCGCTTCTCTGCTGCATTTTTTTTTTCACTTTCTGCCTTCTGGCAATTTTTAGGAAAGGTAAGCCGCCCTTGGACACCTAATTCTTTCCTCAACACATGTGCAATTGGATACAAATTTTGACATATGTCAAAAACGGTGACAGGTGGGCAAAACGTGGGTGCGATAAACTCGCAATTAAGAGACGAATCCGAGTCTGAAATCAAAACGAGGGCACATTCCATTTAAAATAACAAAGATGGCGGCCACTTCCAGTGTAAAACCGGCTGGAGGCTTGGGAATATTTTATTTTTGATGTGCGTGGGCGATTATGGCATAGTACCAAATTTCAAAATTCTGCTACAAGTGGATCGTTAAAAGTTTCTATTGAACCGTTTTCGTGCATCACCCTGTATGTTGGTACATCCCCTACCTGCAGTAATTTTCTGGAAATCTTTCCAAACGATGTTTCTTGCTGTATTCGATTGGACGTGCCCATTCCACTCCAATAACATGGCCCATAATTTGGAAGCCTGTAAAAATTTTTAGAAGATAATACTATTTAAACAACAAAACTTGAGGTCAATAGAGCTGTGAATTTGTAAAGGCACGTCGAGACTTTAGTAATGCGTAGTTACTACATCTCACTAACAAAGTTTTACGCCATGCACCTTATTTTCTACACGATTTCAACTAGTAGTGGGATGCAAATATGAAAATATGTGAGTAAAGGCTCGACGTGCCCTTAAAATTTATCTCAGGTTTTGTTATTCAAATGGTATAAATATAAAGTCAGATTTTGCGACGGCGCTATTATTAATAAACGGAACAATGCTTTTAGTGCCGTAGCAGAATGTGAGGCACTCTTGTTTTAGCTTATTCGTCCGCTCGCTCGTCGTATCAGATTGAGAACCGATACAATAAACTGGGATTGCTAAGCAATTACAATCCCTGTATGGAAATGTTCTCTGAGAATCGAGAGACTACGATATGTGGACGAATAAATTCGGATTTGGTGAAAAGGCTCTCGCCTATTTTAAATATGGATAGCCTCGGTTTCGTTATACAATCGTTATAAGTACCTACTCAAAAAATAAATTTCTATTTTAAATTTATACAGGGTGAGTCTGAACGACAACACATCCTTCATACCACATAATCTACTGTTCAAATGATGAGGTTTGGTGCAAAAATTTTTAGGTCAATTGTGATTCCTCTTGAGGTTATAAGCCGCCAAAGTTCTTCATTTTTAATCGTTTTTAGTGCCGTAGCAGAATGCGGAGGTACTCTTGTCTTAGCTTATTCGCTCGCTCGCTCGATCGCTCCTCAGTCTGTCCGTCGGATAACTTGAGAACGGATTGAGATATCGAGCTGAAACTTGGTAGGCAGCTTCGTCTCCCGAAAAGTAAGGCGGGGATTGCTTTTGGGCCATATCGGACCAAGGGGGTGGGAGCTAGGGGTGAAAAACCGAAAAACTACTAACTGCAATAACTCGAGAACTAGTGGAGATATCTTGCTGAAAATTAGTATGCACGTTCGACCTTCAAGTCTGTTGAAAGTGAGGGGGTGCCAATTTCGGGGGATGAAATTTAGGGGATGAAAACCACAAAAAATATGATAACTCCGCAAGGGTTGCACGCAGCTGTCGGAAACTCAACATTCACACATATATCGGTGAAATCTTGTGGGGGATGCGTTTTTTCGTAAAATCGAACAAATGGGGTGGAAATTAGGGGTTGAAACTCGAAATTCCGCTTAATAAGTACTAGTCGAAATTGGCGTCATTCGATAGCTTTCCATTAATTATTCAAAAAAGGTGTCATTCATATTTTGCGAAAAACCACCCTTATAGGCGCTACAACCCCTAACATGCAGAAACACAAAAATACGAGAACTCAAAAACTACTCAACGTATCAAGGCAGAATTTGGTTTGTGAATTTCCAGTGACATTATAGGTGGATGGACAAATTTTCAAAAATATCTAACAAAGGGGATGAAATTTAAGGGTTGAAACTTGAAATTTCTTCAAGTAAATGGTAGCCTAAAATTACGGGGTTCGATAGATTTCGGTCAACTATTGAAAAAAGGTCTTATGAGTTTTCAATCTAAAACCAACCCCTGGGCCATTAACCACCCCTAACTCTTTGCAAGTCGATAATTATATTTTATTTATTTTTTCTGAAACCCTGTTGGTTTATTTATGAACAACTGAAGTCAGTAAATACGCAAGGAGTTATGTCACACCGGAAAAATAAACTCACCCCTGTAAATCATAAAGGGGTGAAATCATGAGGTGTTGAAAACACGAATCTACAAATTACCTTAATTTTTAAACGAATTGGGTTAGGGTGGTGAAATTGAAAACACAACTTCCTTTAGGGCATGTGGGGGTGGTGAAATAGGGGGTTGGAGTTTAGGGGTTGAAACGTCCATAAAGCCCTGTAATTTGACACAGAGAAGCAATATCTTCTGCGAAACTGTGACATCTTACACACTGCATCTTCGAGAAGGGAAGATCGAATTTTAGGAGAAAATTATCGAAGGGGATGAAAGTTAGGGGTCGAAACTCGAATTTTCAATGAAGAATGTATAGTTGAAAATATTACCATTCGATAGCTTTCTATTGATGGTACAAAAAAGGTCTTATTCATCATTCGCGAAAAACGACCCTTAAAGGCGGTACAACCCCCTAACATGCCGAAACAAAAAAATGCGAGAACTCAAAAACTGCTCAACGTATCAGGGCTAAATTTGATGTGGTAATTTACAGCGCCACTGTAGGCGGATGGGCAAATTTTCATTAATATCTAACAAGGGGGATGAAATTTAAGGGTTGAAACTGGAAATTTTTTCATGTAAGTGGTGGAATAAAATTATGGGGTTCAATAGATTTCGGTCAACCATTGAAAAAAGTCTTATGAGTCTTCATCCTAAAGCCAACCCCTACGCTACTAACAACCCCTAAGCCCTAGCAAGCGGAGTAAATATATTTCATTTATTTTTTTTTTGCTTTCTTCTAATTTGTTATTAATTTAAAGTGATTTTCATTAATTTTTGACCCATCCACAATTTTTCAACCCCTTTCATGATATGTGAACCCTCAAAGAGCAAAATTTACCCAGACCGCTTCTTTTTCGGGTGATTTCTGCTGATTAATTTTGTAAAATTCGCGCAGTTTTGCCTTATGAATTGTTCTTGCCTTTTTCACTTTTTCGACCCCTTCGCAATGTTTCAACCCCCAAAAGTCAAATTTGCATAATTGGCTTATTTTCGTGTTATTTTCTGTAATTCTACTTAATTACGATTAATTCTCATCCCTTTTAACTTTTCATCCCCCTTTACAATTTTTCAACCCCCTAAGTGTTTATTTTGCAAAATTCACATAATTTAGTTTTCCTTCGGTAATAAATTGAACTCAATTGGATTATGTTTATCTTTTTCACTTTTCCAACCCCCTTCGCAACATTTCAACCCCCAAAATCTAAATTTGCATAATTGGCTTATTTTCGTGTTATTTTCTGTAATTCTACTTAATTACGATTAATTCTCATCCACTTTGACGTTTCATCCCTCTTTACAATTTTTCAACCCCCTAGGTGTTAGTTTTGCCAAATTCGGATATTTTCGTTTTTCTTCTGTAATAAATTGAACCCATTTGGATGATGATTAAATTTTTCACTTTTTTCATCCCCCATCGCAATGTTTCAAGTCTTCAAATGCTAAATTTACATAATTGGGTTAATTTGGTGTTATTTTCCGTAATTTTACTTAGCCACGGTTAATCCTGATACCTTTTGATTTTTCATCCACCTTTACGATTTTTCAACCCCCTAAGTGCTAATTTTGCAAAATTCGCATAATTTCGTTTTTCGACGGTTATAAAATTGAACGCATTTGGGATTCAGTTTACCTTTTACAATTTTTCAGTTTCCTTCGCAATAGGTAGGTATAAGTGCTTATTTCAACCCCCACAAAAGTTTTAATTGCATAATTTGGTTATTTTAGTGTTTTATTTCGTAATTCTACTTAATCCACACTTCATTTTCATTCCTCTTGACTTTTCATCACCTTTTTTCATTACCTTGGACTTCTCATTCCCTTTTTCAACCCCCTTAGTGCTAATTCTACATACCTACTTCGCAAATATGATGTTTTTTTGTTAACTCTCTACTGTTTAATTATGTACGGCCAATTTTCATAATTTCGTCTTTTTAACACCACTGTGCGTCTGCGGAGGCACTACTACTAGGTGCAGATTTATAAAATCTGCACCCGACTCCACCAGTAAATTCAGCTCGCCCCTACATACACATTAACAAGGTAAACATCTACAGGGACACACATCGCATTGATATACATCTTTCGTTGGCTTTTTATTTAATATCTTCCGAATGGTGTATCGCAGGATTCTGAAATTTTGTACAGTATTGTTGCGAACCCAGAGGCAACTCCTAATGATGCTTTAGACATTATCCGAAAATCGGATCCCTGTTATACAGGATGGTCCTAATGTTATTTGTCCTTGAAGTTTTTTATGTTTTTAAATGTGGTAATTTATCTATGCGGTATTATTCTTCGATCAATTCTAAAGCTTTTTTGGATCTTAAATTTTTTTGAAAAAACTCATAATTTACCAGCAAAATTGAAAAAACCGATAGCATGCTTCAAGTAATCACCATAAACCCAATGGTAAAATTTAACTTTAAAAAAATGAAATTACCACCCAAGTCTTTCTTCAGTTGTGAACATGAATTCAGGGCACCGTTGTCGAAAAACGGCTCCCTTGCATAGAAACAATTGAAATATGACGCGTATCAACGTATCTTTGATTTTTATTGCAATTTAAGGCCTTATCGCGATTGTCATTTCTCCGGTTTTTTCAATTTTGCTGGTGAATGGTGACTTTTTTCAAAGAAAATTAAGAGTCAAAAAAGCTTTAAAACTGATCGAGGAATAACACCGCATAGACAAATTACCAACATTTAAAAACATAAAAAAGTTCAAGAACAAATAACATTATTACCATCCTGTATAACAGGGATCCGATTTTTGGATAATGTCTAAAGTATGTACCATCAGCAGTTGCCTCCTGGTCTGCAACAATGCTGTGCAAAATTTCAGAACCCTGCGATACACCGTTCGGAAGACTTTAAATAAAAACGATTAAAAATGAAGAACTTTAGCGGCTTATAACATCAAGAGGAATCACAATTGATCTAAAAATTTTTGCACCAAACCTCATCATTTGAACAGTAAATTATGTGGTATGAAGGATGTGGTATCGTTCAGATTCACCCTGTATTTGTCGATTTACTTCAACGCCGCGAAATTGATAACAGTTGTTTTTTAGTGCCGTAGCTGAATTCGAGGCACTCTTGTTTTGGCTTATTCGCTCGCTCGCTCGTTGTATCGCTCCTCACTCTGTCCGAGCAATAACCTGAAAACGGATTGAGATATTGGGCTTTGTCTCCCGAAAAGTAAGACGGGGGGATTGCTTTTGGGCCATATCGGACCAAGGGGGTGGGAGCTAGGGGTGAAAACCGTATTTTTGAAACTACGGGTTTATTTATTACGCTTTTGACACAAAAGTTTTACATAAATGTTGGCAAAAGACGGCAGATAATGCGTCAGTAACTACTTAAAAAAACAATTCGGAGGTCAAAAAAATCACAAACATCGGCAAAAATAGGCAATGTTTACGTGTACTAGGGCAATGGCTAAATGTAAAATTTTATACCATAAAGCTGTGATGAAAAACAAAGATTTAGTTTCGGAAATAATTTTGCTGTTAATTGCCGCTGTTAGGCGAGAAAGAAATAAAACGACTTACCTTTTAATTTTTCGGCTGCAACCTCCGCAAATTTTCTTATGGAGAAATGAACAAACGCATAGTCGTTGGCCTTATGCACCTTTATGATGTTGTGAGTAAACCCCAAATAGTTAATAAGAATTGCCTTCAACTCATCCGTATTCACTTCCACCGGAATATTGTTCAGGTACAGCTTCGTTACCTTCAAATACGCAATAAATAACCACAAAGTGGACAACTAATCCATAATACCTGACCAAGAATAGAGGGATTCACAACCGGCAACGGTTCGGCCCAATCCACGTAAATTGGTTCACCCCACATCACCAAATTTCCTGGACAAAGATGACGACGAGCAATCGCAGCCCTGCGGTTAGGGTTGGAAAATTACATGTAATACAGGGTGACTCAGAATTATAGGGACAACGGCTAACCACAGATTCCTTAGGTAAAATATGTCAAATATCTTCAAAACCGTTAAAGATAGCAACGTGAAATTGGATACTTTTAATAAGTGTTTGATGCTAAAGTAATTACCGTGGTCAAAAATTTAAAATTTTGTTCAGAAGCGTCCCATACAGGGGGGGCTAAAGACTAAATTTGCTCAAACATTTTTGTAAGTAGTTTTTTCTCAAATTTCATTCCAGAATCTGAAAATTTGAGGTTTTTATGTAAAAATGGTACTCTTGATTAACATCGATGGGATGCACCGTTTTTGAAGAAAATGGCTTTTTATTGGTTCATGGCTCCAAAATTTGTGACAGAAGGACATCAAAATACTGCAAACCAGTTCATGGGACCGTTCCTTACTTTATTTTAGAAAGAAAAGTTAATGTGGACATGAGTCGAAAAATGCTTCCTAAGGGAGCTATGGTCTTTCAAATGGAGTCTTGGAAAGCATGTTGTTTGAAGGACTCTAGCTCCATTAGGAAGCATTTTTCGAGCCATGTCCATATGAACTTTTCTTTCTAGAATGAAGTAAGGAACCGTTCCATGAACTTATTTACGATATTTTGATGTCTTCTGTCACAAATTTTGGAGCCCTGAACCAATGAACAGCCATTTTTTTCGAAAAGGGCGCATTCTATCGATGTCGAACAAGAGTACCATTTTAACTTAAAAACCTCAAATTTTCAGATTCTGGAATGAAGTTTGAGAAAAAAGTAAAGTAAGTAAAATGTTTGAACAAATTTAGACCTAAGCCCTCCCTGTACGGGACGCTTCTGAACGAAATTTTGAAATTTTGACCACGCTAATCACTTCAGCATCAAACACTTTTTAAAGGTATCCAATGTCACGTTGCTGTCTTTAACCGTTTTGAAGCTATTTAGAAAAAAACGCTGCCAAAGTGACCCTTTTGGGCCCTAACTCCCTTATGAGGAATCTTCTGGCATATGTTTATAGGAACTTGTCGACATATTTTTACCTAAGGAATCTCTGGTTAGCTGTTGTCCCTATAATTCTGAATCACCCTGTATACAGGATGTCCCGAAATTAAGCGCCCAAACTCTAGAAGTAGATTCTTCTATGAAAAATATGAAAAAAGTCCCTATGAACATATGTCGAAAAATTCCTCCAAGGGAGCTAACCTTAAAGGGGTTACTTTGAAAGGGTTTTTTTCTAAATATCTTCAAAACTTTTGAAGATAGCAACGTGAAATTTGGTGTTTTTGATGCTGAATCTACTGTGAAGAAAATTTAAAAAATTTGAGCATAGGCGTCTCGTACAGGAGGGCCTTAGGACTAAATTTGCTGAAACATTTTTGTCAGTAGTTTTTTCTCAAATTTTGCTTCAGAATGTGAAGACTTGACGTTTTTACGTAAAAATAGTACTCTTGACATCGATGGTATGTGTCCTTTTCGAAAAAAATGGCTTTTTATTGGTTTAGGACTGCAAAATTTGTCGTGGAAGACATCAAAATACTGTAAACAAGTTCATGGAGCTAGAGTCCTTCAAACAAAATGCTTTCCAAGACCCCATTTGAAAGACCATAGCTCCCTTTGGAAGCATTTCTCGACCCATGTTCTAGAATGAAGTAAGAAACCGTCCCATGAGGTTGTTTACAGTATTTTGAAGTCCTGCATCAATAAAAAACCATTTTCTTCAAAAACTGTGTGTTCTAGCGACGTTCAACAAGAGTGCCTTTTTTACGTAAAAAACTTCAGATTTTCAGATTCTGGAATTAAATTTGGTAAAAAACTACTTACAAATTTTTTTGACTAAATTTAGTCTTAAGCCCTCTCGTTGTACGAGTAATAAATTCAGCATCAAAGACTTAGGTATTAAAGATACCCAATTTCACTTTGCCAACTTTAATCTACGGGTAAAGTTTGGCTCCCTAATTTCGGGACGCTCTGTATTTTTCGTTACGTTACAGTGAAATATATCAATGTAATTTTCGGATAAGGATTTCTCTGGAATCCCCTTTACCCCTTTTAGCCCTCTAATTATTTTATGTTACAATTTATTACTGGGTACTGAAGGTCTCGAACCCTCAGTACCTATTTATTGTTAAGTTCAATACTTCTTGTTTGAATAGGTTTGGGTTCAAATAGACTTGACACATACACAAATTATATAGTACAAATGTGGCACTATGAACTTCTATTGGCATTGAAAAAAACAGGAAAGTATCATTTTTGGGTGTGACTAACACTCAAAACTTATTCAAACATTTCAAAATTAGCGACATACCGGTATACAGGGTGATTCACGTAAACCGTTCGTTAGAAGTTTTTCCACTTCCTAGTGGAATAGAAATTTGAAATTTGGTACTCGGCCATTATCGACAATTCTGAATTCACCTAAAATATTGGCGAGATTCCGTCACTTCCGGTTTCGCCGGAAATGATACCAACTTTGTTATTTTAAATGGAACCCTCTAATTTTTATTACATATTTAAGATCGTCTTTTCAGACTGAGTATTTCTCATCTGGGTTATCTTCATCTACCTGTCATAGTTTTTGACTTATGTCAATTTTTTCGTTCAAAATGTCACATGCAAAAGTTGCTTTAAAAAATCACAGCTCCCAAACGGTTTGCAATGATGAAACGAGTTTTTTTACAATCGATAGCGAAGGAATCAGAGAATCTTTTGAGTGGTCAGCAATCTACGAACATAGCTTCAAACGTTCCCAATTACTATTCCAAGTTGACGATGACAAAATGTGGAAAAGTCGATTTTTTCAAATGGAATGTACTATTTTTGACAACGGCAATCTATAGAGCGCTAAATTTTAGGGGCAGTTTCATCAACATGTCCTATACCCTCAACTTATCAATTCTGAGTTATTTACGAAAAAAGATATTCTGAAAAAGTGATGAGTTATCGGAAATTGAGTAGGCTTTGAAAAATTTGTTACATGTCAAAAAGTGTCATTTTCATTGTTTGTATTAATAATTGTTGGCTTAATGTTGGTCCTACAACAACAAATAGTTACACGAATGAAGTTGTTTTTGATTTATTTGTGACTTATGGTCAAAATGACCGAATTGTAGACAGAACTTGTCGGGCCCTTTAACGCAAAGTATCCAGATTTAGCGCAGATGACAGGGTAAATTTGCTCGCATGAAGACGAATTGTATTAATGTAATGAATGACAAAGCTTTGTTAAAGAGTGTTACGTTTGTTTCTTTCAAAAGGGTATTAATGTTGATAATAATTGTTAGTTCAATTGTAAGATTTGTATTTGTAAGTTATAAAATGAAATAAGTTGTCTTGAGAGTATTTTTTGTTAAAAAATCGTTCTTATTTTGCTGTCATTTTGACCATAAATCACAAATAAATCAAAAACAACTTCATTCGTGTAGTCCACCGTTGTTGGAAGGCCAAAATTAAGCCAACAATTATTAACACTAACAATAAAAATGTCACTTTTTGACGTGACAAATTTTCCAAAGCCTACTGAATTTCCGATAACTCATAATTTTTTCAGAATATGTTTTTTCGTAAATAACTCAGAATTGATAAGTAGAGGGTATAGGACATGTTGAAGAAACTGCCCCTAAAATTTAGCACTCTATCGATTGCCGTTGCCAAAAATAGTACGTTCCATTTGAAAAAATCGACTTTTCCACATTTTGTCATCGTCAACTTTGAATGGTGATTGAGAACGTTTGAAGCTATGTTCGTAGATTGCTGACCACTCAAAAGATTCTCTGATTCCTTCGCTATCGATTGTAAAAAAGCTCGTTTCATCATTGCAAAGCGTTTAGGAGCTGCGATTTTTTAAAGCAACTCTTGCATGTGACATTTTGGACGAAAAAACTGACATAAGTCAAAAACTATGACAGGTAGATGAAGATAACCCAGATAAGAAATACTCAGTCTGAAAAGACGATCTTAAATATGTAATAAAAATTAGAGGGTTCCATTTAAAATAACAAAGTTGGTATCATTTCCGGCGAAACCGGAAGTGACGGAATCTTGCCAATATTTTAGGTGAATTCAGAATTGTCGATAATGGCCGAGTACCAGATTTCAAATTTCTATTCTACTGGGAAGTGGAAAAACTTCTAACGAACGGTCTACGTGAATCACCCTGTATGGTTAAGGATACAAACAAATCTCTTGGCCCAGAAACGGATTTTTTTAAATAATTTGCCAAGTAGTGGAGCATAAAGTAAATAAATATGTGCACAAATTAAGCACCAAATAGTAAGGATAGATTTTTTTGTAACAAAACGTACTATCACTAGAAACACCCCACTACCCCGAAACACTTGATTGGTGTAGTGGGGTGTTTCTAGTGATAGTGCATTTTTCCACTGAAGTTGTCCAGTGTTTCCATTGTAACGTAACGTAATTTCGATTTTGTAATATTACGGAAATTTTACGTTACAAACGTAATAACATTTTTGTAATATTACACTGCTACATCCCTACCTGCGATGATCCTGGAACTCCACGAAGGCAAATCCGCGGTTTAAATTGGGATTGTGCGGCTCCTTGTACAGAATTATATCGGTGATGCCCTCAACGTAACGGTCCAGAACGTTTCTGATTTCGGTTAAGCTGCGATTTCTTGCTAGATTCCCAATGAACAGTCTTCGGTTATCGACGGAAATGCAGACGGCCATCCTGGTTCGATTTCTTATTTTGAAATTGTTGAGGCTCTGCACGGCCCTGTGTATGGAACGCCATCTTACTTTTTATTAAGATAAAATTGAAATGTATCATAAAAAAAACTAACAAACATAAGAATGACATACTTTTTTTTGACACGTAGACAGCCGTAAATTACCAAAAAAAGGGGAATTCACAATTATTTATTTATTTTTTATTGAGAAATCCGTTAATGTAAAATTGCCGTAATTAATTTTTTCGTAACTTACGGCTGCAAATTACCAAAAAAGCGTAATTTTCGGTAATTTGTTTCTTTTTT
This sequence comes from Pycnomerus fuliginosus, assembly GCA_963924575.1. Lineage (NCBI taxonomy): Eukaryota > Metazoa > Arthropoda > Insecta > Coleoptera > Zopheridae > Pycnomerus > Pycnomerus fuliginosus. Next base: position 2,822,100 of record OZ004618.1, read on the forward strand.
ACTACGAAATCCATCATACACCAACACTTAGGACCAAATACCTGAAATAGGCACTATTTCAAGTTGCACGTAAAACACAAAAGTGAAACTGAAATGATATTCTCATCCGATTATACCCATAACACATTGAGCAAAATGAAAAAGTCAATTTGAAATGAAATTATAGAAAAAAATGCAGCAGAGAAGCGGCTGGAACCTCCCCATCGCGTGGATCTTTGTATTCTGTGTAGATAGTAGTCAATTCAACAGATTTTTTTTTATCCTTATCGTCTGACGTCAGTGACTAATTTCGCAATTTTCTGACAAATACCGACATCACCTCGTACATCACCCATCACATTTGACAATATGTTCCTTTTAAGGTTAATCTTTTGCCACCTTTTTGACAATAACTGCCACTTTATGTCATCCACTGTCAGCCTGCTCCCTTTTAATGAGAAAGAATTTTCTCTCTATTTTCCACTGAAATGGCAGAAACTGTGAGTACATTTTTAGAACCAGAATTTGATCGTCTTTCTAATGGCGACATAAAAAAGAGGCCTTGTATTTAAAATTTTAAGTTGATATGCTTAAATGGCAGTTCGCGTGGGCCAATTGCTCCCAAAAGCCTTTCAGGTCTTCAACGGGTCACCTAATCTCCATGTACCAAATTTCAGCCAAATCGATTCAGTAATTTGGGCTATAATGTATTTTTACTGTTATTATAAAATTTCGATTTTTTGAACCAAACAGCGCTAAATGCGAATTAATTTTGTCCTATTTGAAACCAGAATTTGAAGACCTTTCTGATGGTGACAATAAATCTTTCAAAAACCTGTTTTTAATGGTCAAATGAGAGAATAATTTTAAATTTGGAAATTGGTATGCCAAAACAGCACTTTCCGTGAGTCGATTGAATTCAAAATTTGTTCAGCTCTTCGACGTGTAATACAATCTCCATATGCAAAATTTCGGCCAAATCGGTTCAGGGGCTTGGGCTGTACCGCGATTTTAAAGTCCGATAAAAATCAATTTTTTTTTAATTTTTGGTCAAAAGGGCACTAAGAATGAATACATTTTTAGAAGCAGAATTTGAAGGTCTTTCTTATGGTGACGTGAAAAATGGGGGTTTGCATTTAAAATTTAAAAGTTGATGTGCCAAAATGGCATTTCCGGTTGCACGATTGGCTCCAAAAGCTTTTCAGATCTAAGTTGGGTTATGAGATGCCTACGTACCAAATTACAGCCAAATCGGCCCAGTAGTTTTGGCTGTGGCGTGTTTACAAACGTACGTACGTACGTTTGTCGCGGACTTTTTGGTAGATCTTTTCGTAACCAACAACAACCGTTTACTCAGCGTTCACGTTTTAAATTGTTACAGCGGGGGTAAGTGGTTGACTTTTATTCTATTTTTATTTTAATTTAACATTGTGGTTAAAATCCAGCTAGTAAATTCGGGTAAATTCCATGCTACTTTAAACTTTAAAACACAAACGTGACAAAAAACTGTTCTCGTCTTGTGTAGTCAAGAGGTCTGTCTGACTGAGTGAGTCTGAGGCTCAAGGCCAAAAGAGAGGGCAAGACGTGAGGAAGTTGCGGACGAATACAGTCGTGGCAAAAAGTGACTAAAAATTAAAACGATTTCATTTCTTTGTAATAATTCGATAAGGTCATTAATAGGGTGGAAAACCTTAGATGTAGATACAATTTTTTCGAAAAATGTGTTATTTTAATGGCGATAAGCTTCCTTGACTTTGGTGCGCGTTCAATCGATAGAACCTACCTTTACCGATAACCTGATCATATGGTTGGTTCACGATCTGTACGTTTACAAATTCTGTGAAAAAGTAGAAGTTTCTACCGTCTCCGAGACTACCAATTTTTTTTTAAATGGCCTCTGGGCGTTTGCATGGTTCCGTCGGTACTTCCGTACCGTATTCTTTCAATGCAACAGAACCGAGAAAAGAACAAACTAAAATTTTTTAAAGTAGTGAAAACGAAATTTTAAATTTTGTTTATTAACATTCCAATGAAACTTTTTTTTAGCAGTAATCGTAAAATTCAATCGGCGATAGTTTTAAAATAAAACTATATTAGTGGTAAAACTTTTGGTATGTCGTGAATAATATAATAATAATACAGGGTTAGTACAGTCGAGAAAGTAAGTCACGCACCCATTCGATAGTGGTGCATTTCCATGTCATTAGAACCGGCACCAGTTGGGGGTTGTATTGCTGGGTCAAAAAACGTAGAACTGTATGACGATTAAGAATTATTCGCTCAAGAAATGGGCATAAAGTGCATTGCACTATCACTAGAAACACCCCACTACACCGAAACACTTGATTTACACTGCTGACGCGTTTCGAACACAATGTGCTCATTATCAAAGCCGAAGCTAAAACAACCTGCCTGTCTAGAAACTGAAATATTTATAGGCCCACCCGCGTAGCTCCGCCCCTCGCCTGATCTCGGTAGACCAATCACAGGTCGAGAAATGGTCACGTAAGGGTGAACACGTATAAATACAACAAGTCCTACTTAAAGTAGCGTAAACAAAGATGAATATGCGATCGGGCCTGTATCAGCGTTCATAAGCCTATCTCTAGACTTATGAATTACGATACTCTCCCAAGCGTCGAGCATCTGCATCTTGTTAACGCTACAAACTAACTTAATATTATCACTTATTCTATGGTCATTGTGTAAAGCATGTAGGGCAACACTGGATTTCTCAGTTCTGCCATATTTAAGGTAGGCTAAGTGCTCCTTAAATCTGGTGCTGATAGACCTTCGTGTTTGACCTACATACTTTAGATCACAATTTTGACAATTGATTTCGTATATACCAGATTTTTCGCTATTCCCTACTTTATCTTTCGGGTTGCCTAAAAGGTTTTTCAGTTTGTTTTCTGATCTGAAAACTGTCCTTAAATTTTGATGGGCAAAAAACCTTGTCAAACCTCTTGTCAACTGAGGTTCAAAAGGTAGTGCGACAAATTTTAAGTCCTGTTTTTGTTCTTCGAAGCGAAAAGTCGTGGCGTTTAACACTTGTTGTTTGAATTTTAACTTCCTAATGATGTTGTCTATTATAGGTTCGAACCCGTTACATCTCGCTATGTCTTTGATTGTTTTGAGTTCTTTCTGATATCTTTCCTTGTTTAAAGGAAAATTCAGAAGACGGTGTGCCAAAAAATGGAAACTTGCCATCTTGTGTTGTGCACAATGATGGGAGTCTGCCGAGATATAGCGGTATGTGCCAGATTCTTTCCTATAAACGTCAAATTCTAACTTATTATTATTTCTAATCACTAGAGTGTCTAGAAAAGGGAGTTTTTTCTCTTCTTCAACTTCGTGAGTGAATTTAATACTCGGAAAAATTGAGTTTAATTTTGAAATGAAGTCCTCTAAACTGGACTGACTAGGATCGAAAACAGCAAAAATGTCATCCACATATCTAAACCAAACCCTCGGAAAATACTGGCCAGACTCGGCTTGCAACTCCGTCTCGAGGACGCTCATGAATAATTCTGCCAAGAATGGGGAAAGGGGGTTCCCCATGGCAGTACCATCCTTTTGCTCAAAAAAGCAACCATTGATCTGGAAGCAGTTTTGCCTCATGCAGAGTTCTGCAAGTCGAATATACTCGTCAACGACCTCTCGCGAGAGATCGTTAGACTCAAGTAAGTTCCTTAAGTAGTCGAGTGTTTGTGGGACAGGAACACTCGGAAAAAGAGAACTAACATCGAAAGAAACCAGTATTTCATCTGTTTTTAACTCTACATGTTTAATTTTGTTGATAAACTCCAACGAGTTCTTGACCGAGAAACTGGGTTGTTTAACAGATAAATTACTAAATTCTTTGACCAACCATTTTGACAGCAAATAAGTTGGTGAACCTATTGCTGAAACGATTGGTCTTACACTTTTCGCTTCGAAGAACAAAAACAGGACTTAAAATTTGTCGCACTACCTTTTGAACCTCAGTTGACAAGAGGTTTGACAAGGTTTTTTGCCCATCAAAATTTAAGGACAGTTTTCAGATCAGAAAACAAACTGAAAAACCTTTTAGGCAACCCGAAAGATAAAGTAGGGAATAGCGAAAAATCTGGTATATACGAAATCAATTGTCAAAATTGTGATCTAAAGTATGTAGGTCAAACACGAAGGTCTATCAAGCACCAGATTTAAGGAGCACTTAGCCCACCTTAAATATGGCAGAACTGAGAAATCCAGTGTTGCCCTACATGCTTTACACAATGACCATAGAATAAGTGATAATATTAAGTTAGTTTGTAGCGTTAACAAGATGCAGATGCTCGACGCTTGGGAGAGTATCGTAATTCATAAGTCTAGAGATAGGCTTATGAACGCTGATACAGGCCCGATCGCATATTCATCTTTGTTTACGCTACTTTAAGTAGGACTTGTTGTATTTATACGTGTTCACCCTTACGTGACCATTTCTCGACCTGTGATTGGTCTACCGAGATCAGGCGAGGGGCGGAGCTACGCGGGTGGGCCTATAAATATTTCAGTTTCTAGACAGGCGGGTTGTTTTAGCTTCGGCTTTGATAATGAGCACATTGTGTTCGAAACGCGTCAGCAGTGTAAATCAAGTGTTTCGGTGTAGTGGGGTGTTTCTAGTGATAGTGCATTTTTCCACCGAAGTTGTCCAGTGTTTCCATAGTGATAAAGTGCATTATTTAGTTTGTCGACTGTACAAAGTCCCGGGACGGTCAGTTATCTCCGTTATTTCTTAAGATTTTATTTTGAAACCTGGTACCCAGGCACAATTGAATACAAGGAATTCAAAACTGTTTTTAAAATTTTTTTCGGACTTCCGGTTAAACCGGAACTGACCCTAAAAATCGTTTTTTTAAATGGAAGCATACCTTTTTTTCAACGGATTCGGAATCTACGAATTTTTCATACTTGACCAGAAGTCAAGTCGCGGCCACCCTGGATTTTCAAAAACATCGAAGAAATCTGTCAAAAAACAAGATTTTTCTAAACCGCAAGTACACGTCAATCTTATTTTTTTAATACAAATTCAACAGCGCAATTGCATTTCCTATTTGTTTTTGCTTTATTGAAATTTATTAAATTTTCACAATCACCCAAAATAGGAAAAAGAATTTTTTTAAATGTAATTGGCCGGTTGAATTTGTTTTAAAAAAATACGTTTGACGTGTACTTGCGGTTTTGAAAAATCTTGCTTTTTGACCGATTTCTTCGATGTTTTTCAAAATCCAGGGTGGCCGCGACTTGACTTCTGGTCAAGAATGATACATGTTTTTGACTTTAAGAAATTCGTAGATTCCGAATCCGTTGAGATAAAAATATGATTCCATTCAAAAAACCAATTTTTAGCGTCACTTCCGGTTTAACCGGAAGTCCAAGAAAATTTTTAAAAATAGTTTTAAATTCCCTGTACTCAATTGTGCGTGGGTACCAAGTTTCAAAATAAAATCTTAAGAATTAATTGAGATAAATGACCGTCCCGCGACTTTGTACTAACCCTGTACCGGGTGGACCAACACTATTGCCCACCTCAAAAATTGCCCTTTATTTTAAAGCTGGGACTTCGAAATTTTTACAGTGTATATGGCTACCAAGGACCCTTCAAATGAGGGCAAAAGTTTATCTGTCATTCAAAAACTGTGACGTCACGAAATTTTGAAATGTCGTTTTTCCAAGAAAAAAAAATTTTTTACCCATAAAATCGTTTTTTGGGCTAATACCTTTATGTTAAGCCCATTTTTTTAAATTTCCGTCATCAGATTAGCCAACTGTAGCAAGCTAAAAATGGTCCATTTTAATTCACAAGTCGGCCACGTAAACAATTGACTACTATGCGAGGGCTTTCTTGGATAACAGCGTACGCTTTTTTCATCTGTCACCAGTTGACAGCGACACGACGTGGCCATTGAACTGCGAAATTGTTTTTAATTTTAATAAACGTGGATTTTTGTAACGAATAATGTTGAAATATCGGTTTAAACTGGGAATCCACCATTTAATTCGCCCACCCAAGGTGCCAGGAGAGGTTACGAACACGGACATTTAATCAGATGGCGGCGCGGCGTGAAGAGGGGCTCCAGTTTGTGTGAAGGGCTCCGGTTTGTGTGAGGGGGTTTTTTCAAATAGCCATTTCCATAATTCGCATTATTCCATACTTATGTAATTCCACAGGTAATTATTTTGTTGTTATGGCCTGTTTTTTAGTTGGCATTTTTAGGTTAAGTGAGTCGACTTAGTTTGCCCCGTTGAGACTAATATCGAGGACTAAGATATTCACAGCCCAGAATTTAACAGCAACTCGTGTCAAATAAGGACCAAGGAATCGTTTTGCATAACAAAATTGATATTTACAGCCTCTAAATTTAACATCATCTGATCTAAATAAGGGCAAAGGAATTGTTAAACTATCGTTTCAACTAACATAATTAAAATTCAGAGATAAACTGTAGCCGAAGGTAGAAGAATTATAGCCCGATGCCATTTCTTAACTAGTTGGGTTAAATTGTTTGGTAAATTGTAGGGTGATGTAAAACCAAGTGTTTTTAGCTGGCGAAAGTGTGTTGCTGTAAAGTTGAAGTTGCAATCACAATAATTATAATTTTTCAAGGATATAAATTGAAACTTAAATCCTGTATGATCAAACTAACAACAATAAATTGAATTTGATTGACTGATTGTGTTACATAAACTATGGTCTTTTAGCTGTTTTGGATGTCTCAGAATTGTGGATCCTTCAAATATTGTGAAAGAGCTCTACTAATCATCATAGACAAAATTGTGTACAAGGAACTTACGGCTTGTACTTACCTAAAGTGATGCATTACTCACTACCACAACCCATCACTACACAATCATCACCAAATTCACTGCACTGCAACCACTATAGCACAGATCACTTCACAAAAAGTACTTACCTGATTACAGGTACTGCTCAAAGTGGTGGCCTTCTCTTTCGATGCACATCTGAGCACGTCGCTGAAATGAATTTTGGACTGTAGCTGCTGTATTTCGTTCATTGATTGTCTGGAAGGCATCTACGAGTCGTTGCTGCATGTCTTGTCTCGTGGTTGGCTGTGTTCTGTACACAATTTCTTGCACAACTCCCCATGTGAAAAAATCCATAGGTGTGAGATCGGGAGATCTAGCTGGCCAAGCAATTGGACCACCACGACCAATCCATTTATCTGGAAACTTTTCATCTGCCACACCACGAGCTTCTCGACTGAAATGTGGAGGCGCACCATCTTGCTGAAACCACAAATTTTGGATCACATTTAATGGCACATCTTCTAGTAAGTCATCTAATGAATTTCTTAAGAACTCTGCATACATCGCACCAGTCAGATGGCCTTCAAAAAAGAATGGACCAACTAATCGGTTGTCAATAATTCCTCCCCACACGTTCAGTGACCATATGTCTTGTGTTTTTTCTTCTCTCATCCAATGTGGGTTAACCACCGACCAATAGTGCATATTATGCCTGTTTACGTGCCCATTAGATTTGAATGTGCATTCATCGGTGAAAAGCACAAACTTGAAGAAGTCCTGATTTTCCTGCAGTTTCTCTTGGGCCCACGTGCAAAATCTCACCCTGTTCATAAAATCCTCTCCATGTAGTTCCTGATGCAGTTCGATGTGATATGCATGGAATTTGTGCCTTTTTAATATTCTTAGAATCGATGACTTACTTATGCCGCTTGATTGCTTCATTTCTCGACTGCTGACTTGGGGATTATTTTCAGCTATGTTCAAAACAATAGCTTGATTGATTTCATGAGTCACAGCGGGATTTATCACTGTCTTTTTCTTGGGCTTCAAACTGCCTGTCTCTCTAAGTTTCTCTACAATTCTTTTAAATGTTCGTCTATCTGGTTGAAGTCTGTCTGGGTAACGTTGGGCATACAATTCTGCTGCTTGCATTGCATTTTGCTGGCATTCTCCAAAAATCAAGATCATGTCGACCTTGTCTGAAAAGGAAAGATGTTGCATCGGCATGATAAAAATTAAATGCACTCCACTAAAATAGAATAAAACTATTAATTAACACTAGGTATAGGAAATTCACCAAGATTCACTTCTACACGTAATTATAATTAACACTCACAACACAGAAAAACGCGTGAAAGCTTCCCTGGAGGGAAACCAGGATAAGAGCTGTGAAAACAGCTAACAAGAAGGTATGTAAAACTAAGTTGGAAAACACTTCTCTTCAAGAGGTTGAAGATTTCACAAAATAGCAATTTTTCTCAAAATTAGCAACCTAAACACTGCAACACTATTGTAATTCACACACTAATCACACTAGTGGGTGACTAATGATTAGCTAAAAGGGGTTGGAAGAGTTTGAGCGGGAAATTAACGCGCGTAATGAAATAAATGCGCGAAATTCAAGTAAAAATATGAAAGCCTGCTTTATTAAATTTACTTAATAGGCAATTATTGTTAATAAACGAAAGAATAATCTCAGTATTCTTAGTTCATTCTAATGACAAAAATTGAAACTCAGGCACACACACACATCTTGTTTATGCACTGGATGGCTTGTCGTGTGATCAATGATTAATTAGTCCTTATTTGCCCACCATGATGATGATTATTAAATTCCACATTGCACCTTTTTGCTTCTGCTGTTCAAATAATAACTTGAGCTTCACCAACTTCAAAGCATCAATTATTAACGTCTTGATTTTGTTTAGGAGGTACCTACGAGGTATTTGCCAATCGAAAACTGACACTTGCACCACCTTCGATTACAGTTTATCTTTGAATATGAATTATGTTATGCAAAACGATTCCTTGGTGCTTATTTGACACGAGTTGCTGTTAAATTCTGGGCTGTGAATATCTTAGTCCTCGATATTAGTCTCAACGGGGCAAACTAAGTCGACTCACTTAACCTAAAAATGCCAACTACAAAACAGGCCATAACAACAAAATAATTACCTGTGGAATTACATAAGTATGGAATAATGCGAATTATGGAAATGGCTATTTGAAAAAACCCCCTCACACAAACCGGAGCCCTTCACACAAACTGGAGCCCCTCTTCACGCCGCGCCGCCATCTGATTAAATGTCCGTGTTCGTAACCTCTCCTGGCACCTTGGGTGGGCGAATTAAATGGTGGATTCCCAGTTTAAACCGATATTTCAACATTATTCGTTACAAAAATCCACGTTTATTAAAATTAAAAACAATTTCGCAGTTCAATGGCCACGTCGTGTCGCTGTCAACTGGTGACAGATGAAAAAAGCGTACGCTGTTATCCAAGAAAGCCCTCGCATAGTAGTCAATTGTTTACGTGGCCGACTTGTGAATTAAAATGGACCATTTTTAGCTTGCTACAGTTGGCTAATCTGATGACGGAAATTTAAAAAAATGGGCTTAACATAAAGGTATTAGCCCAAAAAACGATTTTATGGGTAAAAATTTTTTTTTTCTTGGAAAAACGATATTTCAAAATTTCGTGACGTCACAGTTTTTGCATGACAGATAAACTTTTGCCCTCATTTGAAGGGTCCTTGGTAGCCATATACACTGTAAAAATTTCGAAGTCCCAGCTTTAAAATAAAAGGCAATTTTTGAGGTGGGCAATAGTGTTGGTCCACCCGGTATACAGGGTGAGTCTGAACGACACCACATCCTTCATACCACATAATCTATTGTTCAAATGATGACGTTTGGTGCAAAAATTTTTGGTCAATTGTGATTCCTCTTGATGTTATAAGCCGCCAAAGTTCTTCATTTTTAATCGTTTTTATTTAATATCTTCCGAATGGTATATCGCAGGATTCTGAAATTTTGTACAGTATTGTTGCAGACCAAGATGCAACTTCTGATGGTACTTCAGACATTATACAAAAAGCCAACGAAAGATGTATATCAATGCGATGTGTGTCCCTGTAGATGTTTACCTTGTTAATGTGTATGTAGGGGCGAGCTGAATTTACTGGTGGAGTCGGGTGCAGATTTTATAAATCTGCACCTAGTAGTAGTGCCTCCGCAGACGCACAGTGGTGTTAAAAAGACGAAATTATGAAAATTGGCCGTACATAATTAAACAGTAGAGAGTTAACAAAAAAACATCATATTTGCGAAGTAGGTATGTAGAATTAGCTCTAAGGGGGTTGAAAAAGGGAATGAGAAGTCCAAGGTAATGAAAAAAGGTGATGAAAAGTCAAGAGGAATGAAAATGAAGTGTGGATTAAGTAGAATTACGAAATAAAACACTTAAATAACCAAATTATGCAATTAAAACTTTTGTGGGGGTTGAAATAAGCACTTATACCTACCTATTGCGAAGGAAACTGAAAAATTGTAAAAGGTAAACTGAATCCCAAATGCGTTCAATTTTATAACCGTCGAAAAACGAAATTATGCGAATTTTACAAAATTAGCACTTAGGGGGTTGAAAAATCGTAAAGGTGGATGAAAGATCAAAAGGTATCAGGATTAACCGTGGCTAAGTAAAATTACGGAAAATAACACCAAATTAACCCAATTATGTAAATTTAGCATTTGAAGACTTGAAACATTGCGAAGGGGGATGAAAAAAGTGAAAAATTTAATCATCATCCAAATGGGTTCAATTTATTACAGAAGAAAAACGAAAATATCCGAATTTGGCAAAACTAACACCTAGGGGGTTGAAAAATTGTAAAGGGGGATGAAACGTCAAAGTGGATGAGAATTAATCGTAATTAAGCAGAATTACAGAAAATAACACGAAAGTAAACCAATTATGCAAATTTAGATTTTGGGGGTTGAAATGTTGCGAAGGGGGTTGGAAAAGTGAAAAAGATAAACATAATCCAATTGAGTTCAATTTATTACCGAAGGAAAACTAAATTATGTGAATTTTGCAAAATAAACACTTAGGGGGTTGAAAAATTGTAAAGGGGGATGAAAAGTTAAAAGGGATGAGAATTAATCGTAATTAAGTAGAATTACAGAAAATAAGCCAATTATGCAAATTTGACTTTTGGGGGTTGAAACATTGCGAAGGGGTCGAAAAAGTGAAAAAGGCAAGAACAATTCATAAGGCAAAACTGCGCGAATTTTACAAAATTAACCAGCGGAAATCACCCGAAAAAGAAGCGGTCTGGGTAAATTTTGCTCTTTGAGGGTTCACATATCATGAAAGGGGTTGAAAAATTGTGGATGGGTCAAAAATTAATGAAAATCACTTTAAATTAATAACAAATTAGAAGAAAGCAAAAAAAAAATAAATGAAATATATTTACTCCGCTTGCTAGGGCTTAGGGGTTGTTAGTAGCGTAGGGGTTGGTTTTAGGATGAAGACTCATAAGACTTTTTTCAATGGTTGACCGAAGTCTATTGAACCCCATAATTTTATTCCACCATTTACTTGAAAAAATTTCCAGTTTCAACCCTTAAATTTCATCCCCCTTGTTAGATATTAATGAAAATTTGCCCATCCGCCTACAGTGGCGCTGTAAATTACCACATCAAATTTAGCCCTGATACGTTGAGCAGTTTTTGAGTTCTCGCATTTTTTTGTTTCGGCATGTTAGGGGGTTGTACCGCCTTTAAGGGTCGTTTTTCGCGAATGATGAATAAGACCTTTTTTGTACCATCAATAGAAAGCTATCGAATGGTAATATTTTCAACTATACATTCTTCATTGAAAATTCGAGTTTCCACCCCTAACTTTCATCCCCTTCGATAATTTTCTCCTAAAATTCGATCTTCCCTTCTCGAAGATGCAGTGTGTAAGATGTCGCAGTTTCGCAGAAGATATTGCTTCTCTGTGTCAAATTACAGGGCTTTATGGACGTTTCAACCCCTAAACTCCAACCCCCTATTTCACCACCCCCACATGCCCTAAAGGAAGTTGTGTTTTCAATTTCACCACCCTAACCCAATTCGTTTAAAAATTAAGGTAATTTGTAGATTCATGTTTTCAACACCTCATGATTTCACCCCTTTATGATTTACAGGGGTGAGTTTATTTTTCCGGTGTGACATAACTCCTTGCGTATTTACTGACTTCAGTTGTTCATAAATAAACCAATAGGGTTTCAGAAAAAATAAATAAAATATAATTATCGACTTGCAAAGAGTTAGGGGTGGTTAATGGCCCAGGGGTTGGTTTTAGATTGAAAACTCATAAGACCTTTTTTCAATAGTTGACCGAAATCTATCGAACCCCGTAATTTTAGCCTACCATTTACTTGAAGAAATTTCAAGTTTCAACCCTTAAATTTCATCCCCTTTGTTAGATATTTTTGAAAATTTGTCCATCCACCTATAATGTCACTGGAAATTCACAAACCAAATTCTGCCTTGATACGTTGAGTAGTTTTTGAGTTCCCGTATTTTTGTGTTTCTGCATGTTAGGGGTTGTAGCGTCTATAAGGGTGGTTTTTCGCAAAATATGAATGACACCTTTTTTGAATAATTAATGGAAAGCTATCGAATGACGCCAATTTCGACTAGTACTTATTAAGCGGAATTTCGAGTTGCTACCCCTAATTTCCACCCCATTTGTTCGATTTTACGAAAAAACGCATCCCCCACAAGATTTCACCGATGTATGTGTGTACGTTGAGTTTCCGACAGCTGCGTGCAACCCTTGCGGAGTTATCATATTTTTTGTGGTTTTCATCCCCTAAATTTCATCCCCCGAAATTGGCACCCCCTCACTTTCAACAGACTTGAAGGTCGAACGTGCATACTAATTTTCAGCAAGATATCTCCACTAGTTCTCGAGTTATTGCAATTAGTAGTTTTTCGGTTTTTCACCCCTAGCTCCCACCCCCTTGGTCCGATATGGCCCAAAAGCAATCCCCGCCTTACTTTTCGGGAGACGAAGCTGCCTACCAAGTTTCAGCTCGATATCTCAATCCGTTCTCAAGTTATCCGACGGACAGACATGTGGAGCGATCGAGCGAGCGAGCGAGCGAGCGAGCGAGCGATAGAGCGATCGAGCGAGCGAGCGAGCGAGCGAATAAGCTAAGACAAGAGTACCTCCGCATTCTGCTACGGCACTAAAATCGGATCCCTTTTATACAGGATGGTCCTAATGTTATTTGTTCTTGAACTTTTTTGTGTTTTTAAATGTTGCTAATTTGTCTATGCGGTGTGATTCTTCGATTAATTTTGAAGCTTTTTTGGCTCTTAATTTTCTTTGAAAAAACTCACCATTCACCAGAAAAATTGAAAAAACCGGAGAAATGACAATCGCTATAACGCCTTAAATTGCAATAAAAATCAAATATGCGTTGATACGCGTCATATTTTGATTGTTTTTATGCAAGGGAGCCATTTTTCGACAACGGTGTCCTGAATTCATGTTCATAACTGAAGAAAGACTTGGGTGGTAATTTCACTTTTTTTAATTGAAATTTTACCGTTGGTTTTATGGTGATTCCTTGAAGCATGTTATCGGTTTTTACAATTTTGCTGGTAAATTGTGAGTTTGTTCAAAAAAATTTAAGAGCCAGAAAAGCTTTAAAATATTGATCGAAGAATAACACCGCATTGTAGACAAATTACCAACATTTAAAAACATAAAAAAGTTCAAGAACAAATAACATTAGGACCATCCTGTATAACAGGGATCCGATTTTTGGATAATGTCTGAAGTACCATCATGAGTTGCCTCTTGGTCTGCAACGATACTGTACAAAATTTCAGAATCCTCCGATACACCATTCGGAAGATATTAAATAAAAACGATTAAAAATGAAGAACTTTGGCGGCTTATAACATCAAGAGGAATCACAATTGACGTAAAATTTTTGCACCAAACCTCATCATTTGAACAGTAGATTATGTGGTATCGTTCAGACTCACCCTGTTTAATAATGAAAAATAAGATGGCATTCCATACCTGTGGGCATCGGCTTGCCAGAAGTAGGACACAAACGCGTATCCTCGGTTTCGCCCGAAAAAGTCCAGCATTAATCTCAAATTGTAAATAGGGCCGACCTTAGAAAACAAAGGTATGAGTTCGTCCTCGAACAGGTCGTGAGGAAGGTTTCCTATAAATATTTCCGACCCTTTGGGGGGTTTGATGATTCCACTTGCGCTTATCGGGGAATAAATTCGCTGACCATTTTCTTGCACTATTTGGTAATTGGTGCCGTTAATTAGAGTACGGCGTTTGCAATTGGTATCGCTGAACTGATGGTCACTTAACAATAACTTATGCATTTTCCTAATCGAATTAAAACTGATCTCAATTAAACAACACTCGTCCGATTAATGTCCCACTACCTAACTAATAATTTTTGCAATGCAATTTAAGTTTGAGCCCGCCTTAAAAAACCGGTTGCCCTTATTTGATTGGCGATTATTTTTAGAATAAGGTGTCAATCCGTGGGAACGGCGCGGTGCAGCCGTGATGTCCAGAAATTCCGGGAAATGACACCTATAAGTACTAGTTAAAGGCAAAAAAAATTCTAATCGTTTTAGAATTTTACCCGAGACTTAAGATCTAACAGGCTGAAACCACGACAGACAAAATTTCATATAGGAGTTTTATGAAAAACTATTTTTTCTGCTTTTCCGCTAATTTCTCGAAAATTAAGGAAAATATAGTAAATAGTATACCTGCCTTTTTTATGGAGCGTTAAATTCTCTACAAGAGTAGTCTCAGCAACTAAAGCCGTCAAATTTGCAAAAATCACCCTCACCATAATATTTCAGAAGATTTTTTGTTTATTTTGCAGATATAGGTGAACAGGGAAGCTATAAACCAATTTTCATTGCTGTTTAGAATTATAAAATTCACTTGAAAGTCATTTAATCGCATTAATCACGAAATGGATAAATTAGCACAACGTTCGTTGTAGGACAAATGTGCAGGAGTCCTTTGTTGTTGCTAATTTAGTAGATAATAGGATGCACTTGATTTTTGTCTCAACATAATAGAAGAAATAAGTTTTCAGGCCTCCCACACCTAAAATTCTTAAAATGCTTTGATCCTCCTAACCTCCTAACTGCCTCCTAACTGCCTAAAAAGGACTTACTTATACCTACTTTTCTCTAATGAATGTTTCAATTTGTTTGTTCTAAAAAAGTTCTAAAACCATCATGGAAACCAGTCATACATTTTCTTTGCTAATTCGACTAGAAACCCAAGTCAAAGATCCACGCGATGGGGAGGTTCCAGCCGCTTCACTGCTGCATTTTTTTTCCAGATATTAGAATCTATTTGTGCCCATTTGCCAGAAAAATTCTGTTATTAAAAGAAATGTGATCCTGTTGAAGTCGCAGAATTTTATTGCTCCTATTAGTTTTTTTTGCAAGATAGGCCGAGTCGCGTGTTTGCCATCAATTCGGTTAATTTTCTCCGCCAAAGCTTTTGATAATGTCGGCGGACGTATATCAGTTCTCTGATGATAAAAAAACGGTACGGCCAGACTTGGATTTAAATTACATTTTATTGTTTAAGGCGATTAATATAAAAATGTTTCCTTACATTGCATATCATTACGTGTAACAACATTTACATTATTCTCTTTTGAAATTAAAGGAAAGTATAACATAAAACTTATACCTAAAGTTTACACAAAACAATCTAAAGATAGGCGTACATAAATATGGTAATTATTAAAATAAGTAAACTAATGATTAAAATAAAGGAGATGTTAAAATTATTAAAATACGTACCTACATAATTGGAAAGTCAAATTCCAGACCATTTCCTAAAAATTTTTTTTATTTCATATAAAAACATATTCCTAAGTACATACAAAGACCAAAACCAAATATACAAAAATTATAATTAAAAGATAAAATTTAAAAAAAGTAAAATTGAAGCCTCGCATTTGAAACTTTTACATATACCTTTAAAATACAAATAAAATAATTTGGGATTATAGCCTAATATTGAATATAATCGTTGTTAATGGTGTTTCCTGTTCGAGTTCGGCATAAGGCTAATTCGGCTAAATCGGGAACATATATTCTTGCACATGCCCTACAGCAAAAAATTAGAAAAATTGTATTTTGGAGTCAATTACCTCAGTTTCGGGGGCACTCTCATTAGATGAAGACGACTTATTGCCAATACTTCCAACTGATTTTTGCTTTGAGCGTTCAACCATTTTCCTCGTTCTAGGGGGAACAGAGCTGCAAAAAAAGCAATAATAATTTTCCCTCAATTTCGTATAATTTCATAGTCTTACACGCAAAAGTTGTCCGGAACTTCATTCCATCGATGTTTTTTGCTGTAATCGACAGGACGAGCCCATTCCACTTCTAATACGCTTCGGTCGATGATTAACGGTTCTAATTTTTTTTATAAAACAAATAAATAAATAAGATAAATGTTGACACCTTTGTTAAGTGTTTACCTTGCTTGAGTTGGGCAAAAGCTCTCTCTGCAGCAATTCTCGTATCGAAATGAATAAAAGCGTAGTTATCCTTTTTGTACGTTCTTACGATTTGCCATGGATTGTCCAACATCTCCAAAAGAGCTATTTTCAGTTTGTATGGAGAGCAGCTTATGGGGACGTTGCTTAGGAAGAGTATTGTTACCTGAAGCATTCGGTTTTATTAGTACTTTCATTTTAATTATAATATATAAGTATAATATAAGTGTTTACGATATTTGATACCCACCTTGATATCAAATATCGTAAACACTTTTAAGGAGCTCCTAATTTTTCTTACAAGAAGTTCCGACACTTCAAAATCACTGTTAGTTGCATTGCGTTTGCTATGCTCGTGTCGTGTCATGACATGCCGCTATTATTGCTGAAATAATGGAAGATCCTTAGAAAAAAATTCTTGAGGGCCTAAAGGACGGAACTTTATCAAGAAAAACGTTTCAAAAAGGGGAAAGAAAAAGTGACATTTGGAAAACGTTCGATTTAATAGTTGACAGCGAAGATAAACCGCAAGAATTTGTGCAGTGTAGAAAGTGTAGAAGTTTATTTAAATATCTAGCTTCTAAAACTGGCAATTCACATTTGAAAAGACATACATGTGCCGCATTATCGGGGAGCAGTTCTTCTAATAAACAATCGAGTTTGTTAAAAGGTTTTGTGGTGAAAAAAGTTAATACGGACATTAGCGTCAAGTCACAGAAAAATGTGTAGACATGATTGTGTGCTGAAGATTTAAGACCATTTGAAATAGTGGCTGGTAAAAGAACCGGGAAGTTGGCAACGTAGTTGAAGCACAAATGAAGGTAAGGTGGCATATCGTTAGTGCTTCGTTAGTGCTTCATTGTGCTTCACATTGTAAGTCAACAACACCAACTGCTTAGCCGCTATAAGGAAACAAAACTTTTGTTGCCAACTTCACACCTGACAACACAGGTGCTCCTAGCAGTAATTCATGTTATCACAGCTTTAGTGCTTCCTTTGTGCCTCATTGTGCTTCATAATTTATTGCGTTAAGTCCAATAGTACATGAATTATAAGCTAAAGAAGAATGACAGCCTAGCAACAACTTTGAAGCACAATCGACCGAAAGGCGTAGAATCGATAATGCTTCCTTTGTGCCTCATTGTGCTTCAGAACTTATTGCCTCAAGTCCAATAGTACATGAATTATAAGCAAAAGATGAATGACAGAGCCTAGCAACAACTTTGAAGCACAGTCAACCAAAAGGCGTATAATCGATAGTGCTTCGTTTGTGCCTCATTGTGCTTCAGAACTTATTGCTTCAAGTCCAATAGTACATGAATTATAAGCTAAAGAAGAATGACAGCCTAGCAACAACTTTGAAGCACAATCGACCGAAAGGCGTGGAATCGATAGTGCTTCGTTTGTGCTTCATTGTGCCTCATAACTTATTGCGCTCGGTCCAATAGTACATGAATTACAGGCTAAAGAAGAATGACAGCCAGCAACAACTTTGAAGCACAATCGATCAAAAGGCGTGTAATCGATAGTGCTTCGTTTGTGCTTCATTGTGCCTCATAACTTATTGCGTTAAGTCCAATAGTACATGAATTATAAGCTAAAGAAGAATGACAGCCTAGCAACAACTTTGAAGCACAATCGACCGAAAGGCGTGGAATCGATAGTGCTTCGTTTGTGCTTCATTGTGCCTCATAACTTATTGCGCTCGGTCCAATAGTAGATGAATTACAGGCTAAAGAAGAATGACAGCCAGCAACAACTTTGAAGCACAATCGATCAAAAGGCGTGTAATCGATAGTGCTTCGTTTGTGCTTCATTGTGCCTCATAACTTATTGCGTTAAGTCCAATAGTACATGAATTATAAGCTAAAGAAGAATGACAGCCTAGCAACAACTTTGAAGCACAATCGACCGAAAGGCGTAGAATCGATAGTGCTTCGTTTGTGCTTCATTGTGCCTCATAATTTATTGCGCTCGGTCCAATAGTACATGAATTACAGGCTAAAGAAGAATGACAGCCAGCAACAACTTTGAAGCACAATCGATCAAAAGGCGTATAATCGATAGTGCTTCGTTTGTGCTTCATTGTGCCTCATAACTTATTGCGTTAAGTCCAATAGTACCTGAATTATAAGCAAAAGATGAATGACAGAACCTAGCAACAACTTTGAAGCATAGTCAACCAAAGGGCGTATAATCGATAGTGCTTCGTTTGCTCTTCATTGTGCCTCATAACTTATTGCGCTCAGTCCAGTAGTACACGAATTATAAGCTAAAGAAGAATGACAGCCTAGCTACAACTTTGAAGCACAATCGATCAAAAGGCGTATAATCGATAGTGCTTCGTTTGTGCTTCATTGTGCCTCCTTATTGCGTTAAGTCCAATAGTACATGAATTACAAGCTAAAGAAGAATGACAGCTTAGCAACAACCTTGAAGCACAATCGACCGAAACGCGTATAATCGATAGTGCTTCCTTTGTGCTTCATTGTGCCTCATAAGTTACCGACTCCGTGATGTAACCAAAAAAGTTACTAAGGTAGTAGATATCGTCCGATCTTCACCAAAAGCTTTTCAGCTCATGAGGGGCCACCAATAAGCCTTCTGTGGAAATTTCGCATTCTCCATACTCGAAAATGTAAAGGTCTGCCTTTACCTCGATTTTCAATTTTGGACCAATTGCAGTAACCTCCATTTCGAGATACACACAGATGTATACGTTTTTGGGTCTGCTACCGAACTACCGAACCAATTTGTATGAAATTGTGGCAGAAGGTCTAGCCCCCGGTACACCGGCCCTGATGAGCTGAAAAGCTTTTGGTGAAGATCGGACGATATCTACTGCTTTTTTGGCACATGAACTTTAAAATTTTGAACATAAACACCTGTTTTTGACAACACCAAGCAGACGACATTGAAATTCTTATTCTAGAAATTCAAAGTCCAATAGTACATGAATTATGAGCAAAAGACGCTCCTCAGTCTGTCCGTCAGATAACTTGAGAACGGATTGAGATATCGAGCTGAAACTTGATAGGCGGCGTCGTCTCCATAAAAGTATAAGCATAACTTGAGAACGAAAGCAGACATCGAAAGTCTCGGCGGGGATTGCTTTTGGGCCATATCGGACCAAGGGGGTGGGAGTTAGGGGTGAAAAACCGAAAAACTTATTGCAATTAATTGCAATAACTCCAGAACTAGTGAAGGTATCTTGCTGAAAATTGGTATGCACGTTCGAACCTCCAGTATGTTGAAGGTGAAGGGGTGCTAATTTCGGGGGATGAAATTTAGAGGATGAAAACTACAAAAAATATGATAACTCCGCAAGGGTTGCACGCAGCTGTTGGAAACTCAACGTACTCACATATACCTAACGGTGAAATCTTGCGGGGGATGCGTTTTTCGTTAAATCTGTTCTGTTCATTTTCTGCTTTTTAATTTTGTAACAACATTTCGCCTTCTTGACACATCTGTGCGTCTGCGGAGGCACTGTTCTTAATAAACGAAATTAGCCATGGAAAAAATTTAATAATTTTCAGTTGACTATAATGTCGCACCCACTCTAGAAAGTAGTTTTTCATTTTTAATTACATATAGTTTATTTACCTTTTCAATATTAATAGGCAAATGTGGTGTTATCGCATAAAGGATAATGTTATTTATTGAGAAATCCCATGAGAAACTATAGTGTTACGATGAGAGTAACGTTAGTTCGAACCATAACTCATTTATTGCAAGACATCTATTGACGACAAAATCGCCAAATTATTTATTTTCTCGAAAGGACGCCGCACACTTCTTATGGAAAATTTAGATCGATAGATTTTTTTTGTTTTTTAATATGTTGTAGCCAGGGCGATGCTGATTAAAACGTCTCACGGGCGCAACCTTGTGGGGCCCATGGTTTGGCCGGTAGAGCGCCCCAAAGACAGGTCCGAACTCCATGAGGCAAAAATAATTAAAAAATCGATATCTCAGTTATCTTTGAAGTTAGAGCTTTCGCTCAAAAAGTCTTTGGTAAATATTTTGCCAAACTATCTTGTCATGTACATAGAAAAACAAATGACGGTCTTTGATATCAGGACTTAACTTTTATTTATGTATACATATAACTACGTCCAAGCGGAAACTTTAGCCTGCTCTATTTGAAGTTCTTCTCCTTTATTAGCGTGGTGGCATCAAGAATATATGCAGTTCGGTATACAGAGTGGTCCAACATCTGTTTACAGCGGCAAAATAACACTTTACATTGACATTAGAGTTTTGAATTTTTAGCATGGTGACTGATGGGTACCTAGTAAAAGCCTTTCAGATGAAGTGGGATATTTAATTTTACCAAACATATGACTCCACAGGATTTCAAATATAGATTAGAAATCTTGCGTAGTCACAATAGCTAGGTACAAAGAATTAATAGTATATGTCCATAATGTGGTTATTTGGTTATTTTGAGCCTTAAGATTATGATAATTGTTTAATTTTTTAACGTCAGGTTATAAAACTGCACAAGACAAAATAATAGTCATTTTTGCATCCGAAGGATTCAATATGGCGACCATAAGAGAATCAAAAGTTGACTATCATTGCTCAAAATCTAGAAGGCTTAGAAGATTTCTGTCGATGCCATTCAACTGACAGCTGTCAAAAATAGGAAATTTCCAAGTTTCATTTAAATAGCATCAATCGTTAGGGAGATATTAATTTCTGTCGCAATTTTAAGATTTTTCGGGATAACTCATTAACGAGTCAAGATATTGGGGAGCTCTCTTCAGATTCTTAATCACAAGAAAATAGCGCAACTTTTGTCTGGTTTCACCGACTTCGTATCTCTTACCGGTTAGGAGATGCCAATGGTGAGCAGTGAAAAAGGAACCGCCCTGTATATGTTTGATATATTACGATAATAAAGGGAGGTAACTTCAAATAAATCCTGGTCTATTTGAAGTTATTCCCTGCCAAACGTCCAGCATGGAAGTATACAACGCCTTGTAAAAAATACATTATGGCCTTTTTTTGTCAAAGACCGTCATTTGTTTTTCTATTTGCCATGACAAGAGAGCTTGGCGAAATATCTACCAACGACTTTTTAAGCGAAGGCTCTATCTCCAAAGATAGCCGAGATATCGATTTTTCAATTATTTGAATCATGGAGTTCGGCCCTGTCTTTGGGACGCTCTAACGGCCAAACCGTGGGCCCCACAAGGTTGCGCCCGTGAGACGTTTTAATCAGCATCGCTCTGGCTACAACATATTAAAAAACAAAAAAAATCTATCGATCTAAATTTCCCATAAGAAGTGTGCGGGGTCCTTTTAACCTCCCCAACCCCATCACAATTAAAAAAAAATGGTAGGTTACTGCAATCACTAAAATTTTCGAATTCGAGATAGCACCAGATCTTCACGTTTTGAGGTCTCAGGAACCCAAAAATAGTATATTAAAAAACACGTTTCATAAGGCCCATTATTATCGCACGAGGATATTTGGACAACGAGGGCGAAAAGCCCGAGTTTTACAAAATCCGAGTGCGATAAGTGCCTTATGAAACACGTTTTTTATACAATTTTTTCTATTTCGGATATGCATAACCTGTTAGAAAAAAATTGGTTTTCCATTTTCCTAGACAGGTCAATGTTCGCTTGACAGTTGGCGATTGTTGGACACAATCGTTGTCTAGGTTACGATGTAAACAAAAGCCGTGCTCTAATAGAGCACATTAGAGAACGCGTTTGGGTGCTATAAAGTGTTCATTAGGAAACCGAAATACAAAAAGCCAACGAAGGATGTATATCAATGCGATGTGTGTCCCTGTAGATGTTTACCTTGTTAATGTGTATGTAGGGGCGAGCTGAATTTACTGGTGGAGTCGGGTGCAGATTTTATAAATCTGCACCTAGTAGTAGTGCCTCCGCAGATGCACAGTGGTGTTAAAAAGACGAAATTATGAAAATTGGCCGTACATAATTAAACAGTAGAGAGTTAACAAAAAAACATCATATTTGCGAAGTAGGTATGTAGAATTAGCACTAAGGGGGTTGAAAAAGGGAATGAGAAGTCCAAGGTAATGAAAAAAGGTGATGAAAAGTCAAGAGGAATGAAAATGAAGTGTGGATTAAGTAGAATTACGAAATAAAACACTAAAATAACCAAATCATGCAATTAAAACTTTTGTGGGGGTTGAAATAAGCACTTATACCTACCTATTGCGAAGGAAACTGAAAAATTGTAAAAGGTAAACTGAATCCCAAATGCGTTCAATTTTATAACCGTCGAAAAACGAAATTATGCGAATTTTGCAAAATTAGCACTTAGGGGGTTGAAAAATCGTAAAGGTGGATGAAAAATCAAAAGGTATCAGGATTAACCGTGGCTAAGTAAAATTACGAAAAATAACACCAAATTAACCCAATTATGTAAATTTAGCATTTGAAGACTTGAAACATTGCGAAGGGGGATGAAAAAAGTGAAAAATTTAATCATCATCCAAATGGGTTCAATTTATTACAGAAGAAAAACGAAAATATCCGAATTTGGCAAAACTAACACCTAGGGGAGTAGGGGGTTGAAAAATTGTAAAGGGGGATGAAACGTCAAAGTGGATGAGAATTAATCGTAATTAAGCAGAATTACAGAAAATAACACGAAAGTGAACCAATTATGCAAATTTAGATTTTGGGGGTTGAAATGTTGCGAAGGGGGTTGGAAAAGTGAAAAAGATAAACATAATCCAATTGAGTTCAATTTATTACCGAAGGAAAACTAAATTATGTGAATTTTGCAAAATAAACACTTAGGGGGTTGAAAAATTGTAAAGGGGGATGAAAAGTTAAAAGGGATGAGAATTAATCGTAATTAAGTAGAATTACAGAAAATAACACGAAAATAAGCCAATTATGCAAATTTGACTTTTGGGGGTTGAAACATTGCGAAGGGGTCGAAAAAGTGAAAAAGGCAAGAACAATTCATAAGGCAAAACTGCGCGAATTTTACAAAATTAACCAGCGGAAATCACCCGAAAAAGAAGCGGTCTGGGTAAATTTTGCTCTTTGAGGGTTCACATATCATGAAAGGGGTTGAAAAATTGTGGATGGGTCAAAAATTAATGAAAATCACTTTAAATTAATAACAAATTAGAAGAAAGCAAAAAAAAAATAAATGAAATATATTTACTCCGCTTGCTAGGGCTTAGGGGTTGCTAGTAGCGTAGGGGTTGGTTTTAGGATGAAGACTCATAAGACTTTTTTCAATGGTTGACCGAAGTCTATTGAACCCCATAATTTTATTCCACCATTTACTTAAAAAAATTTCCAGTTTCAACCCTTAAATTTCATCCCCCTTGTTAGATATTAATGAAAATTTGCCCATCCGCCTACAGTGGCGCTGTAAATTACCACATCAAATTTAGCCCTGATACGTTGAGCAGTTTTTGAGTTCTCGCATTTTTTTGTTTCGGCATGTTAGGGGGTTGTACCGCCTTTAAGGGTCGTTTTTCGCGAATGATGAATAAGACCTTTTTTGTACCATCAATAGAAAGCTATCGAATGGTAATATTTTCAACTATACATTCTTCATTGAAAATTCGAGTTTCCACCCCTAACTTTCATCCCCTTCGATAATTTTCTCCTAAAATTCGATCTTCCCTTCTCGAAGATGCAGTGTGTAAGATGTCGCAGTTTCGCAGAAGATATTGCTTCTCTGTGTCAAATTACAGGGCTTTATGGACGTTTCAACCCTTAAACTCCAACCCCCTATTTCACCACCCCCACATGCCCTAAAGGAAGTTGTGTTTTCAATTTCACCACCCTAACGCAATTCGTTTAAAAATTAAGGTAATTTGTAGATTCATGTTTTCAACACCTCATGATTTCACCCCTTTATGATTTACAGGGGTGAGTTTATTTTTCCGGTGTGACATAACTCCTTGCGTATTTACTGACTTCAGTTGTTCATAAATAAACCAATAGGGTTTCAGAAAAAATAAATAAAATATAATTATCGACTTGCAAAGAGTTAGGGGTGGTTAATGGCCCAGGGGTTGGTTTTAGATTGAAAACTCATAAGACCTTTTTTCAATAGTTGACCGAAATCTATCGAACCCCGTAATTTTAGCCTACCATTTACTTGAAGAAATTTCAAGTTTCAACCCTTAAATTTCATCCCCTTTGTTAGATATTTTTGAAAATTTGTCCATCCACCTATAATGTCACTGGAAATTCACAAACCAAATTCTGCCTTGATACGTTGAGTAGTTTTTGAGTTCTCGTATTTTTGTGTTTCTGCATGTTAGGGGTTGTAGCGTCTATAAGGGTGGTTTTTCGTACTTATTCGTACTTATTAAGCGGAATTTCGAGTTGCTACCCCTAATTTCCACCCCATTTGTTCGATTTTACGAAAAAACGCATCCCCCACAAGATTTCACCGATATATGTGTGTACGTTGAGTTTCCGACAGCTGCGTGCAACCCTTGCGGAGTTATCATATTTTTTGTGGTTTTCATCCCCTAAATTTCATCCCCCGAAATTGGCACCCCCTCACTTTCAACAGACTTGAAGGTCGAACGTGCATACTAATTTTCAGCAAGATATCTCCACTAGTTCTCGAGTTATTGCAATTAGTAGTTTTTCGGTTTTTCACCCCTAGCTCCCACCCCCTTGGTCCGATATGGCCCAAAAGCAATCCCCGCCTTACTTTTCGGGAGACGAAGCTGCCTACCAAGTTTCAGCTCGATATCTCAATCCGTTCTCAAGTTATCCGACGGACAGACTGAGGAGCGATCGAGCGAGCGAGCGATAGAGCGATCGAGCGAGCGAGCGAGCGAGCGAATAAGCTAAGACAAGAGTACCTCCGCATTCTGCTACGGCACTAAAAGGGGTTTTTAAAATGTGTCTGTGTGTATGTACGTACGTACGTTCGTTTGTAATCACGCCACAGCCAAAACTACTAGACCGATTTGGCTGAAATTTAGAACATAGGCATCTTGTAGTCTAACTTAGATCTGAAAAGCTTTTGGAGCCAATCGTGCAACCGAAAATGCCATTTTGGCACATCAACTTTTAAATAAGGCCTTCAAATTCTGCTTCTAAAAGTGTATTCATTCTTAGTGCCCTTTTGACCAAAAATAGAAAAAAAATTGATTTTTATCGGACTTTAAAATCGCGGTACAGCCCAAGCCCCTGAACCGATTTGGCTGAAATTTTGCACATGGGGATTGTATTACACGTCGAAGAGCTGAACAAATTTTGAATTCAATCGACTCACGGAAAGTGCCGTTTTGGCACACTAATTTCCAAATTTAAAATTATTCTCTCATTTGACCATTAAAAACAAGTTTTTGAAAGATTTATTGTCACCATCTGAAAGGTCTTCAAATTCTGGTTTTAAATAGGACAAAATTAATTCGCATTTAGCGCTGTTTGGTTCAAAAAATCGAAATTTCATAATAACAGTAAAAATACATTATA
Organism: Pycnomerus fuliginosus; assembly: GCA_963924575.1. Classification (NCBI taxonomy): domain Eukaryota; kingdom Metazoa; phylum Arthropoda; class Insecta; order Coleoptera; family Zopheridae; genus Pycnomerus; species Pycnomerus fuliginosus. The sequence goes on from OZ004618.1 coordinate 2,847,904, forward strand.
GCCCAAATTACTGAATCGATTTGACTGAAATTTGGTACATGGAGATTGGGTGACCCGTTGAAGACCTGAAAAGCTTTTGAAAGCGTGCGGGTGGTTGTTGATGGCTGCTGCGCCCGGCGCTCATTTACTAAAATCTAAAATATAAGTTTTTCACCCCTAAAATACAAGTTTTTCACCCCTGAAATGACATTTTTGGAAAAAATGGCACTAAGGTTTACGACCCGGCAATAAAACAGCTATCGAATTCGATAATGATGATATGCCCTTTTGTTAAGATAAATTCAAAAAGGGGCCTTTTTGTCCTTAAAATGGAAATTTTCTAAAAAAATTGCTCTAAGGTTTTTGATCCAGCAATACAACAGCTGTCAAATCCGATAGTAAGAATATGCTTTTTTGTAAAATAAATTAAAACACGGGTCCTTTTGCCACTAAAATGACATTTTTCGAGAAAATGGCACCAAGGTTTTCAGCTTAAAAAAAAATCAGTTATCAAATCCGGTAATACAAATATACAGTTATACATAGGTTTTCACGGCATAATTTTTTGGTCAAAAGGGCCCAAGTGTGAATACATTTTTAGAAGCACAATTTGAAGAGCATTCATATGGTAATGCGAAAAATGGGGGTTTGCATTTAAATTTTTAAAGTTGATGCGCCAAAAAGGCACTTTCTGTGAACCGAGTGACCCAAATTCTAATCAGCACCTACAAATCTCCCACTGAATATGTGTGCCAAATGTCATCTTGATATGTTCAGTAGTTTGAGCTGCAGCGTGATCACAAAGACAGACACACAGACATTTTTTCAAAAACACGTTTTTGGGTTCCCAGGACCCTGAAACGTAAAGATTTCATGTTTTTGGCAATTCGATGTTTTTGATTTTTTTGTACAAGAATCCGCTAAGAAATGTACAGCGTGTCATCAAAAGTTACAGGGGGACCATACAAAACTGAATCATCCGGTAAAAACTCTCCTATTTTGCTTTAAAATCCCCTAAATTCCTAAAAAATATGAAAAATTGACGTGGGAGGCCTGTGCTTTAAATGTCGGCCTACCATCATGCTTTATGAGACGGATAGTGTATATCTAAACTATCAACGGAAGAACAGGCGCCAAGTTTTAAAAATACATCAGGTTTTATTGGACATGGTTGAAACCAAAACCGTGGTCGAATGTACCCCCTCTTCCCCTACTAAACTTTAAATTGAACTATATACATATAGCCTTTGCATGCAATATACGATATAGATAGAAAACAAAGTTTTATGAATACCCACCTACCATTTCGTTATTTGCTCACCTGCATGAGAACCATTGGATGGACGATGGGTTCAGGTTCTGCCCAATCCACGAAGATCTTCTGGTGCCGGCCCCACAGCGAAATGAACCCGGCCAGCATCTTTCTCCTCGCGATGGCCGCCAATGCGTGGCTCTCGAATTCCACAAAGACGAAACCGCGATTGAAGAACGGCACCCCCGCATCCTGATACGCTATCACGTCGACTATCCCCTCGATGAATTTCACCAGTTCGAATTTCACGTCTTGGGCGGTTTTGTCCCGTGGAATATTCCCGAAGTACAATCGGCAATTGTCCAGGGAAACGTGGACGGTTATGAAAGCCTCTTTCCTGATGGGATAATTGTTGAAATTTTCCACCGCGCTGTTGGCGGCTTCCAGGGTGAAATAGGAAATGAAAGCGAACCCTCTGGTGTTTCCGGTGAAGTCCATCATCAGCCTGAGTTTGTAAATGGGACCGACTTGGGAAAAAACGGGGATCAGTTCGTCTTCAAAGAGATTCCGTGGTAAATTGCCGACGAAGATTTCGGTGCCTCGGGGTGGCCTTGGGGTGAAAACCGTCGATGGCGGACAGTAGATTCTTTGTCCGTTGCTTTGGATTATTTGATATTTATTGCCGGTCGCTTGAGGGGTGCTAACGGGAACCCATTTCTGAACGGTGATATCCATTTTTCCAATTTTAAATCAAACACAATGAGTACGACACTGCCACTAGGACTCGGCAAGGCAAGAATAAAAAATGATTTTAGGAAAATGAGATGATTGAGATGACCAAGTGGGGGTCGCGAATCACGGTTGAGGGGGTGATGCATGTGCGCGAATTTTCGTAGGTGTCGACACTTTCGAAATTTTTTTATCTGCCAAATTTGAAATCAAATCGCGTAATTGGTTTGGTTGCAACGAGGGTTACAATTTACAATAATTGCAATAACATTTGAGCCACACAAAGGCACTTTTACTCCGAATAACATACAGGGTGTCTCAGAACGCTCGCACCAAATTCTAATGGAGTATTCAGGATTAAATTCTGAGTCGATTCGTGTTTTTGAAAATTTCTAGGGTCCAATAGTTTTCGAGTTATAAGAAATTTAATTAGTCTACTAAGTGTGCCTCCTGTCGACCCCTCGAGGAGAATAACATTCTTTCTATTCTTCTGGAGCCTCGGGGGTCGAAAGTAGGACCACTGACCGACATGGCCGTTTAGGTAAGACTTTCTCTCCATTTTATGTGTAACTTTTCATTGTTATTTTAGTGCTGATGATGGCCTTGCATGGCTGAAACCTAGGTACACTTTATTAAAAGGTTTTTTTCGTGGGATCGATTTTGAGTTATATCCTCCTCATTTAATTCTACTTAGCCCACTTTAAGATGGACACCTCCAATTTTTTAAACATTTTCTTTTGTTGTAGCCATTTTTCTCACCAAATAATAATAAAATCTTAATCGGTAGTCGATGCTGCCCAGAAAAGAGCCTCTTGTTGAATGTTGCTAAAACGCACCCTTTTCGATTAAAGTGACTTTGATTGATTTAGAGCGTGAAAATTTCTGTTGTAAGATTTATTCAATCTGCCTAATTACATAGTGAAAATAAACTCAGAATATGATTTCTTACATCATTTTAGAAAGAAAAGATCATATGGACATGTGGCGGTAAATAATTATTCCTAAGGGGAATATGGCCCTTCGAATAATATGTTTTCCGAGACTCCATTCAAAGGAAACATTTTCTGCCGCCGTATCTTAATATGAACTTTTCTTCCTAAAATTAAGTAAGGAATCATCCTCCATCTTTATTTTCACTCATTAGGTAGATAAAACAAAAAACTAGTCACAAATTTTCGCCCCCTAACGTAATATACTAACTTGAATCTTGACTTTTGGCCGGAAAAAATTGGTAGCAGAGAAGCGGCTGCAACCTCCCCATCGCGTAAACCTTTGATTTCCGTATAAATTTTAAAGTTGACATGCCTAAATGGCACTTCCCGTGAACCAATTGCTCCCAAAAGCCTTTCAGCTCTCTAACGGGTCACCTAATATCCATGTACCAAATTTCAGCCAAATCGATCCAGTAGTTTGGGCTATAACGTGGTTTTAGTGTTATTACAAAATTTCGATTTTTATACCCAAAGGGTACTAAATGCGAATGGATTTTGTCTTATTTAGAATATTTAGAACAAGAATTTGAAGACCTTTCTGATGGTGACAATAAATTTTTCAAAAACTTGTTTTAGATCGCTTAATGAGAGAATAATTTTAAATTTGGAAATTGGTGTGCCAAAACGGTACTTTCCGTGATTCAATTGAGGCCAAAAAATTTTTATCTCTTCGACGTATAATACAATCGTCATGTGTAAAATTTCAGCCAAATCGGTTCAGCGACTTGGGCTGTACCGCGATTTTAAATTCCGATAAAAATTTTGAATTTTTTAGTTTTTGGTCAAAAGGGCACTGAGACTGAATACATTTTTAGAAGCAGAATTTGAAGGCCTTTCCTATGGTGACGTGAAAAATGGGGGTTTGCATTTAAAATGTAAAAGATTGGCTCCAAAAGCTTTTCAGATTTAAGTGGTCTAGTAGTTTTGGCTGTGGCGTGTTTACAGACGCACGTAAGTGTCAAAAGTCTTTTTTTGCATATTTACAATGAAAGTCGTCTTTTTTAAATGAAAAATCGTAATGAAAGTACCACTTTTTTTAACGAAAAAATCGTAATGAAAGTATCGCTGTTTTTAACTATTTTAACTTTTTTTCATCTTTACATTGTTACATTATATTATCACACCAAGGAAGTAAAGGGTTACCCAATGTTACCAATCAGTACTCCCCCATATAGAAAAAAAAATCTTTTCCACTTTTTCGCGTATGGCGAGGGAGGATGTACAAAAAAATTACGTGTACAACACGTAATGAAAGTATCTTTTTTCGCTCGTTTGATTGATACACTCCGCCTACGGCGTCGTGTATCAAACTTCAAACTCATGAAAAAAGTATTACTTTCATTACTAGTTGTACAAATGACTAGGATGGCCTTCCCCTAAAAGTTGTAGACATTTCAGGAAACCGGAAGAACAATAGAAATTTAAACGATATTTTTGAAATCTTTACCTTCTTTGTCATGTTGACATTTAAGTACTCAGATGATACTGGATTCTATGCACGAAGTTTCAATTTAATTTGAAAAAAGGTTTTCGAAAAAAAGCGGCTATCAAATCCAACAATTAAAAAAATATACATACAGTTAAAATATCTACGTGTTTTCCTCAGGGCACCGATTTTTCAGAAATTGTGAATAATAATAATAATAATAATAATAAAGTTTATTAAGCGGCTTTTAACATAAGAAAATAAAATGAAAATACTTGAAGAATATTTTAAGAAACCAAAACCAAAAAATTAAGAGTATGCATAATTCAATATAAAATGCCGCATGAAAGGACAGAAACAGCCATGTGCTGATTTACATTCTGCCCAAGTGATCAAAAAGTGAGAAGTGTACAACTAAATAGTATTGATTTATAATATACAAAATCGCAAAAAAAGTGAAAAGTGAAAAGAACAATGAAAAGTCGAAACCGTCTACAAATAAGTAACCACTAAAACAATTAATTATCAATCAATAATTATCAAAGTTGAAGGCAATGAAATTCAAAATATAAGCAGCTAAAAACGAAAAAGAGGCCCTAAAGCAGGCCAGAGTATGCCTGGGTATGGACACCGTAAACTGCCCAGCAAACCTCAATCTTATGGCCGGTTGCCGGCCGGAATGAGGCTGCCCGGACAAGCCGGAACCGGCCCAGAAGCGAGTGCCTTATCTGGCGCGGCCCGCATGTGTGCCTCTGGTTTTGTTACGGCCGATCTACGTTGCCCAGGCACGGGCCAGGTCTGGTTCTGTTTGAGCCCACATTACGGCGTTCTTATGGCCACGTTCAGGCCGGAACTACCTCGGGACGAAAAAAAACGTGATAAAACGCTTCACCACCGGGAACCGAACCCGGATTCTTTGGACGACAGTCGAGTTTCTTGCTACTATAGTCTGTCCGTCCTGCAGGCGACCGGCCCGCTTCACAATGGGGAATGATGGGAAAACTTCTCTAGGCGTTTTTTCGCCAGCAGGATTTTCTGATAAATGTCAAATTCAAATATGCTAAATCTGATTGGCTTGCTTAACGCGGGAACTTTAAATTGAAATTAAGCGAGTAATTTAAAGTAATCCTTGGGGCTCATAAAATTCAAAGTAAATCTTCTTTCAGTTTACACGATTTGGGGTTTTGAATAAATACAAAATAGTCAGCTGACAAATAAAACGATTTATTACTTTCTACATTATCGAAAAACAAAGAAATCAGCACATCAATAAAGAGAAAGTTCTTCGTCCATCGTAATCTAAAATTGTCTGTGTATCATTGAAGTTTCCCGTCCCATTTCCTGATACACAGACAATTTTAGCAAAATAATTGTGCATTTACAAATCAGGACACTCAAAATGGCAATTAGCCATAAAATGGATTATTTCCTAACATTTATAAAGAATCCTATACGACATCGGCCCAGGAAAAAATTTAGCTCAAACACTGAATAGTGATTTTTCGTGGGAACGTGTATGAAAATCTTCTTAGGTGATTAAATACCGAAATATAAAAATGCTTACATGACGTTACATTTTTAATGGGCCCTGATCAAGTTTTGGACCAGAAAGTGCCATTTTTGATGAATTTTTATCTCCGAGGGGTTTCTAACATTTCCAGGACATTCGGACATTTTCCCTCACTTCTTTCTGACATTTCCGAGGGCATTTCCGATATTTCCTTATGATTTCCCCCACATTTCTCACATTTTCACGACATTTCCGAAATTTTGTAACATTTCCACGACATTTCTAACATTTGCAAGGCAGATATTTTTCATGTTCATCCAATACAATCCGCTGATCCCTTCGACCTACTTTGGGCTGTGATAGAGTATTTGTACTACGCTCTTCCTTTAATATAGCTTTAATTGTTGTTGAACATCGGCCTGAAAGATAACGTGTGGTACCGTTAACATGAAAGAGGAATGTGTTTACCTTACCTTGTTCAAGTTAGGGAAATTTGTACAGACACTTTTATAGACATTTAATATTATCTTCTTTTCATTCAACGTTAAATGCCCCTTTCCGAAACGATAACTATTTGTTGGACCGAGGGCCGCCATGTTTCATCTCTTTATTATGAAGCAGCCGGAATTCAGGATCGGAAAGATGGCGGCTTTCATAGCGGTAACTTTAAATAAGCCAATAGAATAGCCGCTTTTATCGCACTCATTGGCTATTACGTTTCGCAGGAATCATATGACAGACAGCAGTATATCTGTCATGATAGCAAAATTTGTACTCGGCAAATCAATAATTTTGCAATATTATAAAAGTAATGCAGCGCAAACGGTTTAAAATGTAACTTACATCGACCTGCGAGGTAAATTTGATTTTTAAACCTACATTCTTAATTCCTGCAAGCCACATTTTTGTTGCGATTAATTATGGCTGAATTTTAACCAATCGGCGACGTGGATTTCAAATTTCCCGGGGAGCAAAAGTCGCCTAGATCCCGGCCAGACTATAGGCCGCTTCACTTCATACTTTACTTTGTTCGTATCTTGTTCATAAACTAACTGGCAATTATTTAAAAGATATGTAATACTCTTTAATTTTGCGAATTGTATGATAGTAAGGGTTACATTATCAAATTAATCACTATCATCATATTATTTAACTACAGAAACATTTTCAATACGGCCAGAATGAGGCAGCCAGAGGCCGGCCGGGCTAAGGCTGTCAGGAGTCGGCCGGGTTAGGGCTGCCAGAGGCCGGCCGTGCTATGGCTGCCTTTGTCTGGCCGTTGTTCGTATGCCCATAGTACGGCCACGTTGAGGCTGCTTTCGTATGGCCGATTCTCGTCTGGCCAGTACACGGCCGTAATTCTATTGCCAGTGCCGGACTTGCTGGACAGTTGCCATAACACGGCCAGACCTTCTGTGTTTGCTGGGTGAATACATGTTTAGAAACCAGTGGCGGCTGGTCAGGGGCAGCAGGTACAGCCGGGCTGTACCAATGCGCAGTCCTCTCCTTATAGCTTTAAAAAATTATTTTACGTTCAAAAAATTGTGGTTTTAGGAGTTTACTTCAGCAAAAATGCGTTTCCAAGTTCTTTACATAATCGACAACCCTTTATACTCCGCTGAGTAGTGGAGCGTAGGCACTCCAAGCATCCCTGGGCCGGGGCAGCCAGCAGACCCTGCCATACGGGAACGTTCCGCCAAACGTTTTAATAAGACACATACGCGCGCGCTAACTTGCGTTTACAACTGAAGTGGACGTCTAAAGCAACAGTCGTGGATAGATTCACTCAAGTACAGCTAGCATACCCTATGGTGGCTGCTAGCGCGGCGATGGCTCTGGCAATGGTCAAATGCATATTAATAATCCCATCCCATTGATTGAATTATCGGGATTCAGGACTAACTAATCAACCCAGTAATTAATTTAGACTATGAAAGTGTGAAAATAAATTAGATTGAGATATTTAGTATGATAATTTCATGACGAACGTTGGGTTTTTTATTCTAACTTCTAACAATAATTCTGAATTATTTATCGGGAAAAGTTATGGAATATTGAAATAAAATTTAAATTAACTTCCATTTTATTTTCAAATTCGCTCAAAAAGCCTATCAAACACTAAAAGGTTGCTTAAAAACCCCACTGCCAATCAAGCCGCTTATCCTTACACATCAGCGATGCACTGAGGCCCGGGTACAGCCAGCTGTACCTGCCATTTAAAATTGGCGCCGACGTTTGGTAGTCTGCTTTAACGACACAACATTTTTAATAATTTTTTTACACTTTGAGGCTTTAGTACTTTGACAGTTTCCATCATTTTAATATGAGGGGAATTTCGAGCAAGCTGTTGTGTTTAGTTTAACAGATGGATTTTTGCGGCAAACAGTTCTACAAGTTTGGCACGTCATGAATGCGAGTGTGTCGTTTAGAGTGTTTGGTTTCGGTTCATTTTGACCTAAAGGTTAAGAGACTATTTGTGTTTGTGATCTTCAGGCACCGGTAGGGGGTACGATTCACCGGGTGTCATCGGTGAAAATGGCAAAAATTGTTCGTGTGGGTTTTGCAAATAGGTTTATTGCAGAAGGGTTTTTAGTTTTTCTTGTTCACAAAGCAGCCATACGAGCCACTTGCATCGACTATCACATTACCTTTGCCCGGTAAAAGTAGTTAAAGGTTCACCATCAGATCAGACACTTTGCTGAGGGTCGCTTCTACACAGTACGTCCCTGTCGCAAATGACCAGTAGAAGTGCTATAGAAACCATTAGAAACTGCCACTGGTTTGTGTTGGTATTTAATGTGTATACTGGTCTGTACTGGAACGATACAACTGGAATGTACTTGGAATACCCCACGAATTGATTTTTATAATGATTTCTAATGGATGCTACTGGTCCAGTAGACTGCTTGGAAATACCAGTAGAAATGACAAAACTATTTCTTCTAAAATCTAATGGATTGTACTGGCTTTGTATTCGTACTGGGAAAATCCATTAGAATTAGAGTAGATGGCGCCAGTTGCAGAATTTGAGCCAATAGGAATCAAGCAAGCCCTGCCTGTTTACAATCCATATCATCTTTCATATTAGTAGGTAGTTAGCCATCTTTGATGCGGTTGGTGTTAGTCATTGGCAATGTTTTTCTTTCAAGATTTTCGTGAGTTTCTGATTCCGTTTAGGAGATTTTGGTGAAATGTGGACAATGTATCGTTGAAGACAATTTGGAACAGTTTAGAGTGTTATTAGGATTCAGGATGAGCGTCAGCTCGCCAGCGAAGTCAACAAAAAACCACCATCTTGCTTTGACAAAAGCCTGAAGTAAAAGTTAGGTACGTTATTTGGCAACCTCTCAAATTCTTCAAATTGCTTGAAACTATCAAATGATCGAGAGAAGGCGTGGAAGAGAAAAATCCTCCTCACTAGGTACCTAGCGGGTAAAGTTAAAATATTTCGATCCTGAAGTCTGCTATCTCTAAAACCTACTATATTGAACTCTTTTTTGTACTTTTCACTCTGAGAGCCAAACTTTTACGTTACAGATCATTCAACATTGGCTGCAGGAAAGGGACTTCGCGAGAAAAGAAAGTCACGCCATCATACCATTTAGATCATACGCAGAGCCAATAGGTTCCATTAATATTTGTATTGTGGATTTCCAGTGAAAATATTTTTTGTTGGATCCTATAGTGTTTTTATGGGAATTTCGTGTGGATTCTATTGGTTTCCATTGGTGTCTATTGGAACTGCCCAGTGCGAACCAGGGCAATTTTCTGTTGGTTTGTACTGGGAATTACCCGTGCAAATACACACATTGAAACCAGTAGAATCCACAAGAACATTTTTTCAATGGTTTCTACTGTGATTTGCAACAGGGGTGTTCAGAGCTTCATTCCTGTCTTGCAAACACTCTGCAAAAATGCAAAGCACTTTTTTCTATTTCCGTGTCCTAATGAACACTTTATAACACGCAAATGCGTTTTCTAATGAGCTCTGTTAGAGCACGGCTTTTGTTTACATTGTAACCTAGACAACGATTGTGTCCAACAATCGCCAACTGTCAAGCGAACATTGACTCCTGTCTTTGAAAATGAATATTTTCTTATTTCTAACAGGTTGGTATCCGAAATAGAAAAAATTGTATAAAAAACGCGTTTCATAAGGCTCTTGTCGCACTCGGATTTTGTAAAACTCGGGCTTTTCGCCCTCGTTGTCCAAACATCCTCGTGCGACAATAATTGGCCTTATGAAACGTGTTTTTTAATATACTATTTTCTATTTTGGTTTCCTAATGAACACTTTATAGCACCCAAACGCGTTCTCTAATGAGCTCTATTAGAGCACGGCGTTTGTGTACATCGTAACCTAGACAACGATTGTGTCCAACAATCGCCAACTGTCAAGCGAACATTGACCTCTGTCTTTGAAAATGAAACACCAATTTTTTTCTAACAAGTTGGGTATCCAAAATAGAAAAAATTGTATAAAAAACGTGTTTCATAAGGCTCTTATCGCACTCGGATTTTGTAAAACTCGGGCTTTTCGCCCTCGTTGTCCAAACATCCTCTTGCGATAATAATTGGCCTTATGAAACGTGTTTTTTAATATACTATTTTCTGTTTCGGTTTCCTAATGAACACTTTATAGCACCCAAACGCGTTTTCTAATGCGCTCTATTAGAGCACGGCTTTTGTTTACATCGTAACCTTAGACAACTATTGTGTCTAACAATCGAATTAACTGACAAGCCAGTCTTTGAAAATGACAATCTGAATTTTTCTTGAGAATATTAGCAAGCTGGGCATCCGAAATAGAAAAAATTGTACAAAAAACGTGTTTCATATGGCTCTTATCGCACTCGGATTTTGTAAAACTCGGTCATTTCGCCCTCGTTATCCAAACATCCTCGTGCGATAACAATTGGCCTTATGAAACGTGTTTTTTAATATACTATTATCTTTGCCATCATCCGCCGCCTAAAAACTCTAGTAGAACTGTAAAATCTGTCATACAACAGTAAAACTGTTTGTCCATCTGGTGTCGCAAAAATTATTATTATTATGAAAAAAATTTCCGGGGGGCTGCCCCCCCCCTTACCTCACCCATAGCCAACCGAGGCTGTACCAGCCTGAAACCCCACGAGCCGCCACTGTTAGAAACAGAATTTGAAGAGCGAAGAGAGAAGAGTGATGTGAAAAATACAGGTTTGCATTTCAAATTTTAAAGTTGATGTGCCAAAAAAGCACTTTTCGTGGACTGATTTGGCCCAAAAGTCTAATCACTTCTGTGCACATACCAAATTTCAGCTAGATCGATTCAGTAATTTAGGCTGTAGCATGTCCACGAGACAGTCCCACAGACACACGCACAGTCACTTTTTGGGTTTCCATCAGGACCCCCAAACATAAAGATTTGATGTTTTTGGCGATTCGAAGTTAAAAATTATACACAATGCTGCATTTTGGTGCATCGTCAGTCTGTGCGAACACCTTGAAGTTTTTCATTTCCATTTTTCCTATTTCAGTGATGTATGGACAAGTTGCAAGTGTGATAAAAACAACCTCCAAAATAATTCGAAAAAATGTAATTATAGTTTATAGCATACATTTCATCGATTTATTCTAAAGATTTTTGTTTCTTTTTAAGTGTGTGAAGGTAGCCGCATTTTTAAAGCAACACATCGATAGGTATACCTAAAGAAAACGAAACTTTTGTCTTAGGGTGGCATTTCATGTATTGACAAGAAAATTTACGGCACCGTAACTAAGTTAGCGCGTAGATCATGAGATGGCGCTTTCAGTAAGATTCCTGCAATACCATCACCCAAAACTATCATAAACCATCAGGAAAATGCGTTATAGCATTGGTTTGTGATGGTTTTGTCAAGTGATGGTATTGCAGGAATCTTACTACCAGCGCCATCTAATGATTATTCACGCGATAACTTAGTTACGGTCCTGTAAATTGTTATGTCGACGCATGAAATGCCACCCTAAGGAATACTACGTTTTGGTTTTGTTTAAATTAAATGGCGATGTGATACTCCCATTGTAAAACTTTTTTGTCTTTCAATTTCGGCGGTACAGCGATTCGTTTTACTTATTCGATAAAAGATGTCGACACCTGTTTACGTGGGGAATAAATTTATTATTACTAATCGATAAAGCAAATGCTCTGTGGAACTAACGTTGTTTCGCTACTGGCCGCTACGCGGCAGCTAAATACACGCTTCGTCTCGGCATCAGCTTTTTACCGATTTAAAAAAAAATCACGTATTTGATTATTTGAATTCATATATTCGTATCTATCTATTTGCGGGTGTTGCTGATGCATATTTTAGTTTTGCTAGGCACAGTCACAGCATCTAAATATCAAAGAATAAATAACTTGTTTCCATTAATTTATACTTTCAACTAACAATTCATTATTTTGTTGCAGGTAATGTGGGGTTTTCCCGGAATAAGAAGAGAATTTTCAAAAGATAAACTTGTATTTCGTAAATGGTAATCCATCATTCAGATTCAGAGAAGGGGTTGTGCGATCCTGACTTCAAAGGTAAATTACTGATTATCGCTCGCGTTTAATTATCCGCTACGCAAGTCTTCAAAAATTTTAGATAGATATGAATGCAGACCAGGACGAAAGATTCAAAACATAAATCAATTTCTAGCTGAAGCATCCAATAATGAAATTCACCGATATTTTTACGAAATTACATTAACGAGAAATGGTGGAGGCGCCGCAACGTTATTATACACAGGATGTACTTTTACCTTATCAAATTTTAATGTAACAGTTGCTGTTTTGCTTTTAAAAACGTGCAGGCAGCTCCAGTCTCAAGATTTTCGTATTGATTGTCCTGCCACGTCAACAGAAAGTTTCTCGTCGGTTTATATAACTTCCTTTTATGCCGTAGTATAAAGAGCGCCTTCCACACGCAAATTCTAAAGAACTGTTGAGACTATTTTTTCTCTCCTTGGGAGCTCCGCTAATTGCGTCCACGACTCTCACGTTTTATAAAAATGTTAAGAACAGCGAGCATTTGTTCCCTTTAATTGCACTCTTCTTCCGTACGTTACCTGAATAAATAAGAACGGTAGGTCATTATCTAATTAGTGGTGCAGTCTAGTTCTGAAATTTACAGAGGGTCGTTACCGTTTCCAATTCTCTCGAGATGCCCAACTTTCTGTGTCAAATAAGGATTTATTTGGTGTGCTTTAACAATTTACTGCAGTTAGTCCGTGGGATTTTAGGAAAAAGCGGGTGAAGACTTCTGTCACGCACTAGTAAAATACTAACGTTCTCGAACTCGAACGCCCTTCTTCTTACACTAAACTTGTGCGTCAATCAAAAAAAAGTTGAAACCATAATGAATTAGTCCAGTCAAGTTAGGTTTTTTAGAAGAAATAATTTATGTTTTTGAAATTTTGGTTACGGACTCCTGATGGCACCTGAAATGAAATGCCGAAAAGTTCCGACCTCCCAAGTGTGCGCTTCATCTTTTATTTGGCGAAAACCAACCCCAAATGTGACATGGCGCTAGTTTTTAGCATTTTTCGGCGAAACTATCCATCTGACAACTAGCCGAGTAAAGTCAATTTTTGTGTTCAAAATTAAATAAAAACCGTTGAAAATGGGAAAAAATTTACAAAAATAACTTTTTTATCAAGATTGCTTAATCCGAACCTTCTTTACTGAGAAAAACTTAAATTCTGCATTTAAAAAAAAATCAGTCAAATTGTACAGTGGACTACGCCAATTTTCAAAGTAACGGTACACTATAAGTGTGACCCATCGTTTGATACTAAAACAGGTCTAACTAAGCGAACGGTACCATTTTCGTGACAATGGGATTAACACTAGCCGAGAGAAGTCAATTTTTGCGTTCAAAATTAAGTAAAAATCGTTGAAAATGGGAAAAAATTTACAAAAATAACTCTTTTAGCAAGATTGCTTAATCTGAGCCTTCCTTCCTGAGAAGAACTTGCATTCTGCATTAAAAAAAAATCAGTCAAATTGTATAGTGGACTATGCCAATTTTCAACGTAACGCTACATTATAAGTGTGACCCATCGTTTGATACTAAAACAGGTCTAACTAAGCGAACGGTACCATTTTCGTCACAATAGGATTAACACTAGCCGAGAAAAGTCAATTTTTGCGTTCAAAATTAAGTAAAAACCGTTGAAAATGGGAAAAAATTTACAAAAATAACTTTTTTAGCAAGATTGCTTAATCTGAACCTTCTTTACTGAGAAAAACTTGAATTCTGCATTAAAGAAAAATCAGTCAAATTGTATAGTGGACTATACCAATTTTCAAAGTAACGCTACACTATAAGTGTGACCCATCGTTTGATACTAAAACAGGTCTAACTAAGCGAACGGTACCATTTTCGTGACAATGGGATTAACACTAGCCGAGAGAAGTCAATTTTTGCGTTCAAAATTAAGTAAAAATCGTTGAAAATGGGAAAAAATTTACAAAAATAACTCTTTTAGCAAGATTGCTTAATCTGAGCCTTCCTTCCTGAGAAGAACTTGCATTCTGCATTAAAAAAAAATCAGTCAAATTGTATAGTGGACTATGCCAATTTTCAACGTAACGCTACATTATAAGTGTGACCCATCGTTTGATACTAAAACAGGTCTAACTAAGCGAACGGTACCATTTTCGTCACAATAGGATTAACACTAGCCGAGAAAAGTCAATTTTTGCGTTCAAAATTAAGTAAAAACCGTTGAAAATGGGAAAAAATTTACAAAAATAACTTTTTTAGCAAGATTGCTTAATCTGAACCTTCTTTACTGAGAAAAACTTGAATTCTGCATTAAAGAAAAATCAGTCAAATTGTATAGTGGACTATACCAATTTTCAAAGTAACGCTACACTATAAGTGTGACCCATCGTTTGATACTAAAACAGGTCTAACTAAGCGAACGGTACCATTTTCGTGACAATGGGATTAACACTAGCCGAGAGAAGTCAATTTTTGCGTTCAAAATTAAGTAAAAATCGTTGAAAATGGGAAAAAATTTACAAAAATAACTCTTTTAGCAAGATTGCTTAATCTGAGCCTTCCTTCCTGAGAAGAACTTGCATTCTGCATTAAAAAAAAATCAGTCAAATTGTATAGTGGACTATGCCAATTTTCAACGTAACGCTACATTATAAGTGTGACCCATCGTTTGATACTAAAACAGGTCTAACTAAGCGAACGGTACCATTTTCGTCACAATAGGATTAACACTAGCCGAGAAAAGTCAATTTTTGCGTTCAAAATTAAGTAAAAACCGTTGAAAATGGGAAAAAATTTACAAAAATAACTTTTTTAGCAAGATTGCTTAATCTGAACCTTCTTTACTGAGAAAAACTTGAATTCTGCATTAAAGAAAAATCAGTCAAATTGTATAGTGGACTATACCAATTTTCAAAGTAACGCTACACTATAAGTGTGACCCATCGTTTGATACTAAAACAGGTCTAACTAAGCGAACGGTACCATTTTCGTGACAATGGGATTAACACTAGCCGAGAGAAGTCAATTTTTGCGTTCAAAATTAAGTAAAAATCGTTGAAAATGGGAAAAAATTTACAAAAATAACTCTTTTAGCAAGATTGCTTAATCTGAGCCTTCCTTCCTGAGAAGAACTTGCATTCTGCATTAAAAAAAAATCAGTCAAATTGTATAGTGGACTATGCCAATTTTCAACGTAACGCTACATTATAAGTGTGACCCATCGTTTGATACTAAAACAGGTCTAACTAAGCGAACGGTACCATTTTCGTCACAATAGGATTAACACTAGCCGAGAAAAGTCAATTTTTGCGTTCAAAATTAAGTAAAAACCGTTGAAAATGGGAAAAAATTTACAAAAATAACTTTTTTAGCAAGATTGCTTAATCTGAACCTTCTTTACTGAGAAAAACTTGAATTCTGCATTAAAGAAAAATCAGTCAAATTGTATAGTGGACTATACCAATTTTCAAAGTAACGCTACACTATAAGTGTGACCCATCGTTTGATACTAAAACAGGTCTAACTAAGCGAACGGTACCATTTTCGTGACAATGGGATTAACACTAGCCGAGAGAAGTCAATTTTTGCGTTCAAAATTAAGTAAAAATCGTTGAAAATGGGAAAAAATTTACAAAAATAACTCTTTTAGCAAGATTGCTTAATCTGAGCCTTCCTTCCTGAGAAGAACTTGCATTCTGCATTAAAAAAAAATCAGTCAAATTGTATAGTGGACTATGCCAATTTTCAACGTAACGCTACATTATAAGTGTGACCCATCGTTTGATACTAAAACAGGTCTAACTAAGCGAACGGTACCATTTTCGTCACAATAGGATTAACACTAGCCGAGAAAAGTCAATTTTTGCGTTCAAAATTAAGTAAAAACCGTTGAAAATGGGAAAAAATTTACAAAAATAACTTTTTTAGCAAGATTGCTTAATCTGAACCTTCTTTACTGAGAAAAACTTGAATTCTGCATTAAAGAAAAATCAGTCAAATTGTATAGTGGACTATACCAATTTTCAAAGTAACGCTACACTATAAGTGTGACCCATCGTTTGATACTAAAACAGGTCTAACTAAGCGAACGGTACCATTTTCGTGACAATGGGATTAACACTAGCCGAGAGAAGTCAATTTTTGCGTTCAAAATTAAGTAAAAATCGTTGAAAATGGGAAAAAATTTACAAAAATAACTATTTTAGCAAGATTGCTTAATCTGAGCCTTCCTTCCTGAGAAAAACTTGCATTCTGCATTAAAAAAAAATCAGTCAAATTGTATAGTGGACTATGCCAATTTTCAACGTAACGCTACATTATAAGTGTGACCCATCGTTTGATGCTAAAACAGGTCTAACTAAGCGAACGGTACCATTTTCGTCACAATAGGATTAACACTAGCCGAGAAAAGTCAATTTTTGCGTTCAAAATTAAGTAAAAACCGTTGAAAATGGGAAAAAATTTACAAAAATAACTTTTTTAGCAAGATTGCTTAATCTGAACCTTCTTTACTGAGAAAAACTTGAATTCTGCATTAAAGAAAAAATCAGTCAAATTGTATAGTGGACTATACCAATTTTCAAAGTAACGCTACACTATAAGTGTGACCCATCGTTTGATACTAAAACAGGTCTAACTAAGCGAACGGTACCATTTTCGTGACAATAGGATTAACACTAGCCGAGAAAAGTCAATTTTTACGTTCAAAATTAAGTAAAAATAGTTGAAAATAGGAAAAAATTTATCGTAAACAAAAACATTCTTTATGAAATTCTGTACTAAAAAAGTCGTTTTGATTATTTTGCTTATCTCCACCTAATTCTCGAAAACGACGTCCGAAGTTGTAGAACAGTCAAATTAGAGTTTTTAGTAGATCATATTTATATATTTATGAAATTTTGGCTACGGACTTCTAATGAAGGGCCGCAAATTTAACACCCCCGAAAACCTACTCCCAGACTTGGACATGGCGTTAGTTTTTAGCATTTTTCGGCTAAACTATCAAACGGACAAAAAATTACTATAATCAAGAACATTCCTCGTGAAATTCTGCATTAAAAAGTCCTTTTCATCATTTTGCTTATCCTCACCTAATTCTTGCAAACGACGTCCGAAGTTGAAGGTTGTTTTTCGCTCCCACCGAAAATCACCCTAGCGGTACCCTCAACTTCGGACGTCGTTTGCAAGAATTAGGTGGTGATAAGCAAAATGATGCAAAGGACTTTTTAATACAGAATTTGACGAGGAATATTCCTGATTACAGAAATTTTTTGTTCGTTTGATAATTTGGCCGAAAAATGCTAAAAACTAGCGCATGTCCACGTCCGAGAGTATAGGTTTTTGCCAAAAAGAGGGATGAAGCTTACACTTTGGAGGTGTTAAGTTTGCGGGCCCTTCATTACTAAAAAATCTAATTTGACTGTTCTACAACTTGTCGTTTGATGTCGTTTGCGAAAATTAGGTGGGGATAAGTAAAATAATCAAAAGGACTTTTTTAATGCAGAATTTCATAAGAAATACATTTGATTAGAATAAATTTTTTGTCAGATGGATAGTTTCGCCGAAAAATGCTAAAAACTAGCGCCATGTCACGTTCGGGGGTGGTTTTCGCCAAATAAGGGATGAAGCGCACACTTGGGGCGTGGGAACTTTTCGGCCCTTCATTTCAGGTGCCAACAGGAGTCAGTAGCCAAAATTTCAAAAATACATAAATTATTTCTTCTATTCGTCTTTTTTAGATCTAATATGACTGGACTAATTGTTGTGATTGAAAGACTTTTTAAAATGAGCTTTGACGTGTTTTTACGTTTTCAGATATAACCATAGTACTAAGGCCATAAAATGAAATATAAATTTTCATGACGTCCTCGAAATGTACGAGCCCACCTGTTCCTTTCATTCTTGTTTCATTTCGTCAATGTCAAATCTTATTTTCTAATGGAAACAAGTGACAGAACTGTCATCTATTTGTCGTCTGTGTTCTTATACCAAGAAATTGTAGAGAAAGGTGAGTTCGCTAGCACATACGTCATCAATCTTTGGATGTCAATCAAATTTGATTATTTTTCGATTGATAGCAGTAAGAAAGAAATTTGTGACATGCCGTAATGGCCTATATGTAGGTATACCCATATCAGTGCGTTCGCGAGACTTAGCCCCATCGTACCCTGTTATAATACACCTACGTTTTGAAGGCCATCTCTCTCCAGCGTTGTTGCACGTAGACCGAGAAAGTTTGAGCGTAACGCCCTGATCGTGTCGTGCGCTATCTCTCACTCCGACTCGTTTATCTGAGGAAGAAAGTAAACTGAACGTTCGACGTTCGTTGAAGCGTCACTGAGGCCCGGTTGATCTCTCCACCACACAATGTACGACGACGGTTGATTTTTGTACGCGCTCTTACTGGCTTCGCTAACATTGGTGGAAATACCAAGCGTCGCTTATTACAGACGTCGGTCACATCGTTGATAACTGCAGCCTCTAGCTCATGGGGCTAAGTCTCGCGAACGCACTGTATATTCTTCAACATTTAGAATTTTCCTTTAAATATAGTGAGTGAGTGTCGATAAGTGTGATTAATGCGCACATCTTTTATGTACTTTATTTAGCCAATAAAATAGTACAGTATTAGATCGATAAAATTGCACCAAATGCGATTATCGCCCATTTTTCTCTTGATTCGTCTTGAAAATGATAAAATGTAGGAAAATACAAACAATTTTGACAACCACCAACGACGGTAACTAAGGCTTCCATGGAAATTTTATGATTCCTTTTATTTTTCAAACATTTTCAATAATGCTGACCTGCGCATTAATCTTCCGAATCTTCTTCGTGCATTAATTGTATAGGGTAATTTTTTCTCGTGCATTCCGATAACGTAGTTAGCCCTCGTGTTCCACTCGGGCCAATTATTACGATATTGAAATGAATTCGAAAAAATTACCCATAACAATAATTAATGTACTAAGTATATTAGATTTGGAAATCAGTTTGATGTTTTAACCCAATTGACATCAATTTCTCTAATTCTGATTCCTAGACTAAAATAATTATTTTACTAACGACTTGCAAACTTCTGAGAAATACGGAATTAAATGCAGATTGGGAAACCATACTAGAATAATTGTTTTAATGTTAATCCAGCGCTCACA
The DNA here is from genome assembly GCA_963924575.1 of Pycnomerus fuliginosus. Lineage (NCBI taxonomy): Eukaryota > Metazoa > Arthropoda > Insecta > Coleoptera > Zopheridae > Pycnomerus > Pycnomerus fuliginosus. The sequence continues at coordinate 2,867,461 of OZ004618.1, forward strand.
TCTCACAACGTTCGAAGCCGCATAATCCTTATGCTAATACATGCATACTTCAGTGCATAATATGCTGGTCCGCCAAATAACCTGACCGAACGTGCATATACCTAATTTGACTAATTAGGATTATTGCTGAAAAGGACTCTATTAGCTCAGTGGGAAATTAAATAGCTTCGCTTTGTTTCATGAAAAATGAAACTAAGCTTTTTTTAAATTACCCACTTTAAGAATAATTTTTGGCCCATTGAACTGAATATTTTTGGTACGAAATGTTCAATTTTACGACACTTATGTTTGTGACACTTTCATTTAAATTACTTACGCAGTAAAAAGAACTGAAGGAGGTTTTTAATTGGATGCTGTACAAAAGAGCGAAAACTGTAATTATACTGAAAAATTATAGAAAGTCAACCAGCTGAACTTTGCTTTCATATATTATTATTGTAATATTTGGACCTTTTACTGTTAGGGGTTGTTGGATAGTTTATGGGAAAAGAAGACCTCGATTGGAATAGTCTCTACTTTATTCTATGAACCCATCTTAAGAACTAATTAACAAATTATTGCGCTGCGATGATCGACACCGTCAGCGTGCTACTTACATTACCCGATTTCCTAACCTAATGACTCGACAATATAATGCAATCTAATGTGTAACAATTAATATCAAATCTCAACTAAAATCCTAAAATATCCTATTTTATTCACTACATCCCCCACGAAAAAGAGAAAAAAAAAATACTGAAAAGCTGTTTTTTTTTTTTTTTTGTTTTGTCCCTACAATATAAATAACAATTAAATCTAGTTCTACTCGCAATACAATTTAACCCTATTTTTATGTACAGTAACAGACTTATCTCCTATTTTAATTGAAATGTTGGGATTTTCCTGGCTTAGAACTAAATAAGGACCACTATACAACTCGTTAAACTTTTTCCCTGCTTCATTTCTTAACATAATTTTGTCTCCTGACTTGTAATTAACCTGTCTACTAGTTCTGTCATATCTGTCTTTCCTTTTAGATTTTAAATTTATTAAATTTTCTCTTGCTTCATCACATGCCCTTTGCAGTCTATATTTTAGTTGTACTGGGTAATTATCGAAATTGTAAATTGGATCTACACTATTGGTAAGATTTGATGGTAGTTTACATGACTTGCCAAAAATCATCTCAAAAGGTGTATAACCTGTTTCAGTATTGACGGTAGTATTGTACGAAAAACTCCAATATTGGACCCAAGAACTCCATGAATCCGGAAATTTTGACATTTGCATGCGTAAATACGCGCCTAAGCACTTATGGGAATTTTCTAACGATCCAATGGTTTCGTGGTGATATGCTGTCGATGATAGTTTTTTTATTTGTAGCAATTTACATATATCGGCCATTGTGGATGACATGAACTCAGTACCCCTGTCAGAAATAATTTCTTCAGGTACGCCATATCTCAAAAGAAAATTCTCAACAAAAGCTTTAGCAACAGTGATAGTTTCTTTGTCTAGCAAAGGATAGCACTCTACATATTTACTTAAATCACACTGCAGGGTTAGAATATACTTATTTCCCGCTGCATCAGCTTCAATTGGACCGAGTAAATCTAGGAATATTCTCTGAAAAGTTGACTTGGCTGTTGTAGTAATAGATAAAGGTTCAGTATTGGGTAAACTATACTTGTATCTTTGACAATCGTCACATTTCTTTATAAAATTTTCTACGTCTCTTTTCAACCCTGTCCAAAAATAATGTTTTGTAATATTATTATACATACGGCTTACGCCTGCATGTCCTCCTGTTGGAAGCATGTGAAAGTCATTTAGCACTAATTGTCTCAAGTCTTTATCGTCAATTGTCTTTGGACTTTTAATTATACTTATTTTTATTCCATTTTGCTTGAGTAGTGATTTTATCCCCAATAATTCAGCAATTAAATTCTTATTTTCATTATTTCTCACAACTATTAATTCCGGAATATTATTTTCAACACAAATTTTTCGCAAATCTTTCAACGATGCACCTAATGCTGACGTCGATACAGATACTTGCTTTACATAAATTATTTCTGTTCTCTCATTAAATAATATATTTTTACAGCACTTAAAGTGAGGACCTAGGTCTCTACTTCTAAGGTTTTTTTCGAACTCCTTGTCACAAATCGTTCGCAATTCCACAGAATGTGGGGGTCGTTTCATAAGTTCTACAATTCCAGGGTGACCAAGCCTTTCATTGGTAGACGCATTTGCACATTTCCTTTCTTGCTTCGCTTGTGCTCTAGTCATAACGTTCACACTTTCACTCATACTCTTCAGTTCACTTATATCAATGGTAATACGAGACAATGCATCGGCCGTCACATTTTCTCTTCCTTTAACATAATCTATCTTGAAGTCATACTCTTCTAGTAATAGTCTAAATTTCGTTAACCTGCTCGAGGGATTTTTCACTCCAAATAAAAAGACTAATGGTCGATGGTCTGTTAAAATTTTGAATTTTCTGCCGTAAAGGTACGGTCGGAAATGATTTACTCCCCATGTTATAGCCAAAAGTTCTTTATGAATGGTGGGATAATTTTTCTCGGCTTTGTTGAGACTCCGGCTAGCATACGCTACTGGTCTATTGTCAGCATTTGATAGAATTGCTCCAATGGCATACCCAGAAGCATCTGTTTGTAAAGTAAAAGTATTTGAACTTGAAAAATCAGGAAATTGAAGAATTGGTGATGTTATTAAGCGCTCCTTCAATGTTTCAAAAGCCTTTTGACAATCTTCTGTCCAGTTAAATTTAGTACCTTTCCTTGTCAAATAATTTAGTGGAAAAGCGATTTCTGCAAAGTTTTTAATAAACCTATAGTAGTTCGCGAATGCAACGAATCTTTTGACTTCTGCAACATCTTGAGGAACTGGATAATTTTCAACTACTCGTGTTTTTTGAGGATCTGCAGATATACCTAATTCTGAAATGTGATGTCCCAAATATAAGATTTCCTTTTTCAGAAAATTGCATTTGTTTGGATTCAACTTCAAGTTCACTTCCCTTAATCTTTGTAATACTCTCGCAAGATTTTTGTTGTGATTGACTAAATTATTCCCAAATACAATCAAATCGTCTAAATAAACAAGGCTAATTTGTGGATTTAAGCCACTTGTAGCTATAGTCATAGCACGTGAAAAACAACTTGGAGATGTTTTTAGACCTGTTGGTAACCTGGTCATTTGAAACTGTCCTTTATCGGTTGTGAATGCAGTACAAGGCCTACTTTCTTCCTCTAACTCTACTTGATTGTAAGCCTGCTTTAAGTCTAAATGAGAGAAATAAACAGCTCCCGACAACGATTCCAAAATTGTCGAAATACAAGGTAGGGGAAATTTTTCGTCAACTATCTGCTTATTCAATTGGCGGTAGTCAATGACCACCCTAAAATGTTTATTGCCGTCTTTGTCGTCTTTCTTAGTTGTAAGTAAAATTGGTGATGAATAAGGGGACCTAGCTGGCTCAATTATACCATCCTTTAACATGTTGTCAATTTGTCTATCTACTTCAGCTCGCTGCGTTTGAGGCAAACGATATGGTTTAATGTAAACTGGCGTTGCATTATTCTGTAAGGTAATTCGTTCCTTGTAGAGATTTGTTGTTGTTAACCTATCGCCTTCCAAATGAAAAACGTCTGCAAATTTCGCACAGACTCTGTGAATAGAAAACATTTCATCTTTATTAAGATGATCCGTCTGAATTAATTGTAAAACCCTATCTACTCTATCTACTGACAATGAGTTATTTTTGCCAAGATCGCAAATTTCAAACTCATTTAATTCCCTTAATTTTGGTTTAAAATTCCTAAGTTTAATTTCTTCCTCACGAACATTCAAAATTTGTACCGGTAACATGTTACTGTTATTTGGCCTAGACAAAATACCAGCAACAAATACACCCTCACATAACTCTTCCGGCAATACCACGCAATCATTCATGCTCTCGACATAAAAAAATTTTATTATTTCACATCTGGGGGGAATTGTGGTAAATACATTAAATTTCGATTCTAGTGGTAATACTATTCTACTATTCTGAACAAAAATTGAAAAAGTGAAATTTTCAAAATCCAAGATTCCTAAATATTTTTCAATGAAATCTGATCCAATTATACCTTGAATTCCATCCGTAAATTCTTCCATCAACAAAAATTCATGTCTTATGCACACATCATTCACTCCCAACTGAATACTTGCTGCACCCTGAGAAACGGTTGATCCACATACGCCGTTAATTTTTATTCTTTTTGTTAAATCAATTTCTTCATTCTCTTTAATGTAATTTCCAAAAAATACAGAGGCACTGGCACCCGTATCAAGCAGTAGTAAAACGTCTCTCAATCCATACTTCATTCGCACATAATTCATACCATTCATACTTAAAATAACAATATTTCCTACGTCGCGTCAGTCTCGTTCTTCACCTGATTCACGAAAACACTGCTGTCTCTGCTGTTGAGGTTGGTCAGTATTTCCGACGTAAACATTGTGTGTACTTTGATTCTGTTCATATCTATTATAATTATTATCATAGTTGCCATTATTCGCTGACCCCCTATAATTATTGCTATTCTGACCTTGACCGCGGTAAGCACTCCTATACGTATTATTATTACCAAAGCGATTTTGACCATTTGAAGGATTATTGAAAAACTGATTATTGTTATCGTAATAATTTCGAGACTGACCTCTTGAGAAACCCCTCTGGAAATTTCTACCTCTAAAATTGCTTCTGCCCCGCTGATTGCTAAAGGTTCTGGTGAAATTTTGCCTATTTTGAGATGCATAGAGCACCTGAGAGTCCCTGTTTGAACCAATATCCTCGTCCAGAGCTCCTCGAATGGCTTGGCTTAAGGTGTTATAATTTCTGGCTTTAATGATTGTCCTTAAGTCGCAATTTTGGAGTCCACTCGCGAATGCATTAATAGCTAGCACTTCGTTATTTTTACCTAAAATTTTTGCCGCATCATCACTTCCGCCAGCTTGACTAATAGTTAAATCTGCCATCAACTGTTCCACAGACTTACCAAATTCTTCAACTGACTTCTGCCCTTGGCTCGCTGTGTGCAACTTAACAGAAAGAGTTGCTGCGGATTTCTTAGTGAGAAAATGCTCTCTCATCTCAGCTATTAGATCAGCGTTACAAGGATACGTAGTCTTTAATCTAATTTTTGCTGACTGCGAAAGGCGTGTTTTAAGCACGTAAGTGGTCAATAGTTTTTTACCATTGGCATCCAAAAAACTGTCGTACATTTCGATAGCATCAATTAATTGCAAAGTGACTTCCTCTTTGCCATTCATTTGTGGCAATAGGCCACAAGCTGTTTTTAAATCAAACTTGTCAGACATGTTCAGAACTATATTTTGTAAATTTTCGTCCGGGTTTGTACTGTCCGAATCTGATGAACCGGATGACTGACTTCTACCTGAATCTTGCAAAACTGATGGTTGCTCTAACCTAGCATTTAAAACTATTCCAATACTATCAATAAGCTTAACAATAAAGTCTACGTACTGCTTAACCTCGTCTAAAATATGCCTATCTTGCACAAGTGAATTATTGAAAGTTTCCCTCAACTCCTGTAAACTTTTCTTAAATTTTTCTAACTTCCTTAACTTTTTATTGGTTACACTAATATCAGCCCTACGCCTATAACTATCCTTATTTAAGTTCCTATTAAATACCTTTAAATCTTCACAGAGATGACGAAATGGTATCGTCATTAATAATTATTTGCGGATTGCAAAATATATTTCGTAGGTACTGATGGCGTTCGTTATTTCACTTTCATTAAACTTGCTCCAAACTTTTCCTCAATTCTTCCCGAATTTTCCTTTCAAACATCTTTTTGCATTTCCCAACGAAGTACAACAATATTACAATTACTGCAAGGACCAGCAAGCAAGCGCCCAAAATTTCTTTTCCTAAAAAACTGTTAGTGGTGATGGAATTGGTTCGTCCACCGCTATTTCCAGCCTGGGCCAAGATAATTTCCTCCTTGGATTGAGTGGATCCCATTCTACTGTGATTTTACCGGACTTCTTACATCTAATTCCAAACACCCATCATTTTTTTTTTCCACGCTCGGTACGACCTAAAATTTAATTAATTCTCTTCCTTCTTCATCTTCTCGCCACAACTGGCAGGATCGCCATGTAATATTTGGACCTTTTACTGTTAGGGGTTGTTGGATAGTTTATGGGAAAAGAAGACCTCGATTGGAATAGTCTCTACTTTATTCTATGAACCCATCTTAAGAACTAATTAACAAATTATTGCGCTGCGATGATCGACACCGTCAGCGTGCTACTTACATTACCCGATTTCCTAACCTAATGACTCGACAATATAATGCAATCTAATGTGTAACAATTAATATCAAATCTTAACTAAAATCCCAAAATATCCTATTTTATTCACTACATTATACAGGGTGTCTCAAAATTAGACGTTAATATCTTAAGGATAAAAAATATGAAGAATAGTTCTGAGGAACGACTTACGAAAGCGTCACGAAATTTTGACCTTTGCTGTAAATTTTTCCGCTGAATAAAACTGATAATGGTTTTTGGCAAATAATTAATTACATGCCTACCTTGTTGAACATCAATTTTCTCGAAAACGGATTAAGCTGTCGGGTTTCAACAGGAGCACCTTTTTTACGTAAAAATCTACAAGGAATTCAAATTTGTGTTCCATAATTGATCCGAGACTTCGTACAAAAAAATTCACGCACGTCCCTGAAACGTTTGTCAAAAACAAGCAGTCTTATTTTGCACAAAAATTTAGAAAAACCATTTTTTGTTACCCCCTTAGCTCACTGAGGAGGTATTTTTCCACACATGTTTATTAAAAACCATTATAAACTTTTAACCTCCCCAACCCCATCACAATTTAAAAAAAATGGGAGGTTACTGCAATCACTAAAATTTTCGAATTTGAGATAGCACCAGATCTTCACGTTTTGAGGTCTCAGGAACCCAAAAAAGGGGTTTTTAAAATGTGTCTGTGTGTATGTACGTACGTACGTTCGTTTGTAATCAAGCCACAGCCAAAACTATTACACCGATTTGGCTGAAATTTGGAACATAGGCATCTCGTAACCTAACTTAGATCTGAAAAGCTTTTGGAGCCAATCGTGCAACCGGAAATGCCATTTTGACACATCAACTTTTAAATTTTAAATACAAACCCCCATTTTTCACGTCACCATAAGGAAGACCTTCAAATTCTGCTTCTAAAAATGTATTCATTCTTAGTGCCCTTTTGACCAAAAATTTTAAAAAAATTGATTTTTATCGGACTTTATAATCGCGGTACAGCCCAAGCCCCTGAACCGATTTGGCTGAAATTTTGCACATGGGGATTGTATTACACGTCGAAGAGCCGAACAAATTTTGGATTCAATCGGCCCACGGAAAGTGCCGTTTTGGCACACAAATTTCCAACTTTAAAATTATTCACTCATTTAACCATCCAAAACAAGTTTTTAAAAGATTTATTGTCACCATCAGAACGGTCTTCAAATTCTGGTTTTAAATAAGACAAAATTCGTTCGCATTTAGTGCTCTTTGGGTCAAAAAATCCAAATTTTTTAATAACACTATAAATACATTATAGCCCAAATTAGTGAATCGATTTGGCTGAAATTTGGTACATGGAGATTGGGTGACCCGTTGAAGACCTGAAAGGCTTTTGGAAGCAATTGGTGCACGGGAAGTGCCATTTAAGCATATCAACTTTAAATTTTAAATACAAGGCCTCCTTTTTTATGTCGCCATTAGAAAGACCATCAAAATCTGGTTCTAAAAATGTATTCACAGTTTCTGCCATTTCAGTAGAAAATAGAGAAAAAATTATTTTTCATTAAAAGGGAGCGGGCTGACAGTGGACATAAAGTATCAGTTATTGTCAAAAGGGTGGCAAACTATTAACCTTAAAAGGAACATATTGTCAAATGTGATGGGTGATGTCCGAGGTTACGTCGGTATTTGTCAGAAAATTGCGAAATTAGTCAAGGATTAAAAAAATTCTGTTGAATTGACTACTAACTACACAGAATAGAGAGGTTCCAGCCGCTTCTCTGCTGCATTTTTTTTCATATTTTTGAACGTAGAATTCCAGTGAGCACACACACGTTGATTTCACGTTATTGTAACGTTGGCTTCGTTGAAATAACGTTTTTGGTTATAAAATTCAACCGTTGAAAAGTAGTTACTGCTAAACGGTATTTTTCTAAAATAAAAATAACGTTGTTTGTCAACCGTTCCTCAACTTACCACAAAAGTTGATTTTAAGCATAATTAATAACGTTGATCAAAACGTGTTTTACTACCGTTGATTCTACTTAACAAACCAACCGATTTTGATAACGTTTATGGTTGATTTTAAATAATAATTTTTCTACGTTACGAAAACGTTATCTGATAAACTGATATTGAACCACCGGTGATTATGTATTATTTCAGGTGTAACTAAAACGTTTATTCTACGTTGTTTACTAATGTTAGCTCAACTTAGCAGATCAACCGGTTTTGATATCGTAATATGGTTGATTTAAATCGGTATGTTTTCAACATTAAGAAAACGTTAAGTTATAAACTTCTTTTCAACCAAGGGCACGGGTCGGACATGCATTGATTTCAGGTGTAACAAAAACGTTGACGCTACGTGGTTTTACTTACGTGGATTCAACTTAACAGATCAACCAGTTTTACTATTATAGATATATGATATATGGTTGAGTTTCGGTATGTTTTGAACGTTAAGGAAACGTTAATTGATACATTTCTTTTCAACCACGGCTACAGGTATGCATTAATTTCAAGTGTAACGAAAACGTTGACGTAACGTTGTCTTACTAACGTTGATTAGACCAAGGTTGTCAATTGCCTAAATAATAGCGTTTGAAAACCACGTTGAAAATTCGTTATAATTTTGATTGAAAGTAACGTTAATTTCGGCGACATTGAGACGTTTATTCGATGTTTAAAATTTACGTTTCTTGCAACGTTTTTTCAACGTGGTTGTGCTCACTGGGCTTTCTCTCTCTGATTTTCGAGAAATAGTTTTTATGTTTCAATATTCTTACATTTATGACTTCAAACATGATTATGTGAAAATGAAAAAATTGCACTAATAACCTTTATGCCGCGACAGAGTTGCATTTCAAATAAAGCCATTGATTTTTACGAAATAAAAAAGACAACCTGAATGGAAATCGTTCTTGGATAAAAATTAAAATGGCAGCAGAGAAGCGGCTGGAACCTCCCCAACGCGTGGGTCTTTGATTTCAGGGACTTCTGTTTAAGATTCCAAAGTTGATATGCCTAAATGGCACTTCCCGTTGACCAATTGCTCCCAAAAGCCTTTCAGCTCTTCAACGGGTCACCTCACCTCCATTTACCAAATTTCGGGCAAATCGATCCGCTAGTTTGGGCTATAAAGTGGTTTCAGTGTTATTACAAAATTTCGATTTTTCTACCCAAAGGGTTCTAAATGCGAATAAATTTTGTCTCATTTAAAACCAGAAATTGAATACCTTTCTGATGGTGACCTCGATAGTGACAATAAGTCTTTCAAAAACTTGTTTTGGATTGGTAAATTAGAGAATAATTTTAAATTTCGAAATTGGTGTGCCAAAACGGCACTTTCCTTGGGCCGATTGAATCCAAAATTTGTTCACCTCTTCGACGTGTAATACAATCCCCTTGTGCAAAATTTCAGCCAAATCGGTTCAGGGGCTTGGGCTGTACCGCGATTTTAAAGTCCGATAAAAATCAATTTTTTTTTATTTTTGGTCAAAAGGGCACTAAGAATGAATGCATTTTTAGAAGCAGAATTTGAAGGCCTTTCCTATCGTGACGTGAAAAATGGGGGTTTGCATTTAAAATTTAAAAGTTTATGTGCCAAAATGGCATTTCTGGTTGCACGATTGGCCCCTAAAGCTTTTCAGATCTAAGTTGGGTTATCACATGCACACGTACCAAATTTCAGCTAAATCTGTCGAGTAGTTTGGGCTGTGGCTTGTTTACGAACGTACGTACGTACAAACGTACGTACGAACGTACGTACAAACGTACGTACATACATACAGACACATTTTAAAAACCACTTTTTTGGGCTCCTGAGACCTCAAAACGTATAGATCCGGTCTTATCTCGAATTCGAAAATTTTAGTGATTGCAGTGACCTCCCTTTTTTTTTAAATGGTGAAGTGGAGTGGGGAGGTTAATAAAATGCAGTTTTTTCAAGAGGAAGATTGAAAATGACCTACCTCATGCGTATTGCACAGTGATGCAATATATCCTAAATAAATGTCGGTTTATTCAGAAGCGCTGTTACTGTAAACAAACCTAAAAATATCTCATTTGTTCTAAAGTTTACTTTTTATGGTTTGTTGCAATGTTCCTGCACCTAAATAACGACTTTCGGGTTAAAGTTATTCGGAATCTCGATAAACTGTTAGTTCATAAAGATTTACGATTTACGATATTCTAACTAATGGTAATTCTGTTTTACTTGCGCTTGCATGGCATTTATGATGATGTAAACCTACCACTCTGGACGTGGAGGTATCGATAATTTGATGCCGATCTGTAAGCTACTAATTGAAGCATAAACAGAGATCTGCAACGCAGAAATTCAATAGTCAGTTTAATTAACACTGGAACCCGTACAATGTTCGATGATTGGAAAATGTCGGAAATAGGCGAGGAAAATTGTGACAACAAAATGTAAGAGATCGATCTATGCGATGTTCGGCTAAAGTTAGGGGCTCCGTGCACTGGTGAACTTATTACCTGGTTCGTTGAATTGAGTGCTTTGGTAGGTTGCCACAAGATTAACGAAAGCTACCGGTCCTGTGCCTTTTCTTCCTTTATGGAATCTCTTTAATAATAAAGGGCAACACCCGAAACAAATAATTTACATAACGGAAGTTTGTCCTCGATACCTTTCCCCAGTTTTCCTCTTCATTTATTATTTCGCTTCTTGAATCTGTAAAGAATAAGAACGATTGGCCGTAAATTGCTTGAATAATTTTAACCCATTTCCTAGCTGATGCCATTATTAGGATATTTGTAAAGAAATCGATAGAACTGTTATTCTCCGTACAATGTATGTAGATTAATTGAACCCTAGACAACAGAATCACACTGCAGTTCTATGTAATTTATCTACACCATTGTCAGTAGTATAATCAGAATAATATAAAGGTTGACCACCGCAGTGTTCGATTTGAACAGGAATAATTAAATTTTTTTCTGGTTTAAATAATCAGTTATAATCAACGCTTTAAAAGCAAAGCGATGTATCAATAAAAAAAATATTCGCAAAGCGACCCATCTTTGCTGATTTCTATTTAGCCAACGAAGTGAAAATAGAAACAAAAATTACTGCAGTTCTGCAAATTTTCCGAACTTGTTGCTTAGACCATTCTGTTGAACATACTAAAAGTCCTCAAGGATGGGGGTGTGCGTGTGAGCTCGAGCCACCATCATGGCGAAGAGGTACAGTTTTTGTTATCTTTGCAAATATCCCATGAAATATTGGTTTTATCGAAAAAATAGCCACATAACAAATTGAAGAGCATAAATTCTCTAGAAAAAATGCAGCAGAGAAGCGGCTGGAACCTCCCCATCGCGTGGATCTTTGTATTCTGTGTAGATAGTAGTCAATTCAACAGATTTTTTTTTATCCTTATCGTCTGACGTCAGTGACTAATTTCGCAATTTTCTGACAAATACCGACATCACCTCGTACATCACCCATCACATTTGACAATATGTTCCTTTTAAGGTTAATCTTTTGCCACCTTTTTGACAATAACTGCCACTTTATGTCATCCACTGTCAGCCTGCTCCCTTTTAATGAGAAAGAATTTTTTCTCTATTTACACACAGACACATTTTAAAAGCCAACGAAAGATGTATATCAATGCGATGTGTGTCCCTGTAGATGTTTACCTTGTTAATGTGTATGTAGGGGCGAGCTGAATTTACTGGTGGAGTCGGGTGCAGATTTTATAAATCTGCACCTAGTAGTAGTGCCTCCGCAGACGCACAGTGGTGTTAAAAAGACGAAATTATGAAAATTGGCCGTACATAATTAAACAGTAGAGAGTTAACAAAAAAACATCATATTTGCGAAGTAGGTATGTAGAATTAGCACTAAGGGGGTTGAAAAAGGGAATGAGAAGTCCAAGGTAATGAAAAAAGGTGATGAAAAGTCAAGAGGAATGAAAATGAAGTGTGGATTAAGTAGAATTACGAAATAAAACACTAAAATAACCAAATTATGCAATTAAAACTTTTGTGGGGGTTGAAATAAGCACTTATACCTACCTATTGCGAAGGAAACTGAAAAATTGTAAAAGGTAAACTGAATCCCAAATGCGTTCAATTTTATAACCGTCGAAAAACGAAATTATGCGAATTTTGCAAAATTAGCACTTAGGGGGTTGAAAAATCGTAAAGGTGGATGAAAAATCAAAAGGTATCAGGATTAACCGTGGCTAAGTAAAATTACGGAAAATAACACCAAATTAACCCAATTATGTAAATTTAGCATTTGAAGACTTGAAACATTGCGAAGGGGGATGAAAAAAGTGAAAAATTTAATCATCATCCAAATGGGTTCAATTTATTACAGAAGAATAACGAAAATATCCGAATTTGGCAAAACTAACACCTAGGGGGTTGAAAAATTGTAAAGGGGGATGAAACGTCAAAGTGGATGAGAATTAATCGTAATTAAGCAGAATTACAGAAAATAACACGAAAGTAAACCAATTATGCAAATTTAGATTTTGGGGGTTGAAATGTTGCGAAGGGGGTTGGAAAAGTGAAAAAGATAAACATAATTCAATTGAGTTCAATTTATTACCGAAGGAAAACTAAATTATGTGAATTTTGCAAAATAAACACTTAGGGGGTTGAAAAATTGTAAAGGGGGTGAAAAGTTAAAAGGGATGAGAATTAATCATAATTAAATAGAATTACAGAAAATAACACGAAAATAAGCCAATTATGCAAATTTGACTTTTGGGGGTTGAAACATTACGAAGGGGTCGAAAAAGTGAAAAAGGCAAGAACAATTCATAAGGCAAAACTGCGCGAATTTTACAAAATTAACCAGCGGAAATCACCCGAAAAAGAAGCGGCCTGGGTAAATTTTGCTCTTTGAGGGTTCACATATCATGAAAGGGGTTGAAAAATTGTGGATGGGTCAAAAATTGATGAAAATCACTTTAAATTAATAACAAATTAGAAGAAAGCAAAAAAAAAATGAATGAAATATATTTACTCCGCTTGCTAGGGCTTAGGGGTTGTTAGTAGCGTAGGGGTTGGTTTTAGGATGAAGACTCATAAGACTTTTTTCAATGGTTGACCGAAATCTATTGAACCCCATAATTTTATTCCACCACTTACATGAAAAAATTTCCAGTTTCAACCCTTAAATTTCATCCCCCTTGTTAGATATTAATGAAAATTTGCCCATCCGCCTACAGTGGCGCTGTAAATTACCACATCAAATTTAGCCCTAATACGTTGAGCAGTTTTTGAGTTCTCGTATTTTTTTGTTTCGGCATGTTAGGGGGTTGTACCGCCTTTAAGGGTCGTTTTTCGCGAATGATGAATAAGACCTTTTTTGTACCATCAATAGAAAGCTATCGAATGGTAATATTTTCAACTATACATTCTTCATTGAAAATTCGAGTTTCCACCCCTAACTTTCATCCCCTTCGATAATTTTCTCCTAAAATTCGATCTTCCCTTCTCGAAGATGCAGTGTGTAAGATGTCACAGTTTCGCAGAAGATATTGCTTCTCTGTGTCAAATTACAGGGCTTTATGGACGTTTCAACCCCTAAACTCCAACCCCCTATTTCACCACCCTCACATGGCCTAAAGGAAGTTGTGTTTTCAATTTCACCACCCTAACCCAATTCGTTTAAAAATTAAGGTAATTTGTAGATTCATGTTTTCAACACCTCATGATTTCACCCCTTTATGATTTACAGGGGTGAGTTTATTTTTCCGGTGTGACATGACTCCTTGCGTATTTACTGACTTCAGTTGTTCATAAATAAACCAATATGGTTTCAGAAAAAATAAATAAAATATAATTATCGACTTGCAAAGAGTTAGGGGTGGTTAATGGCCCAGGGGTTGGTTTTAGATTGAAAACTCATAAGACCTTTTTTCAATAGTTGACCGAAATCTATCGAACCCCGTAATTTTAGGCTACCATTTACTTGAAGAAATTTCAAGTTTCAGCCCTTAAATTTCATCCCCTTTGTTAGATATTTTTGAAAATTTGTCCATCCACCTATAATGTCACTGGAAATTCACAAACCAAATTCTGCCTTGATACGTTGAGTAGTTTTTGAGTTCTCGTATTTTTGTGTTTCTGCATGTTAGGGGTTGTAGCGCCTATAAGGGTGGTTTTTCGCAAAATATGAATGACACCTTTTTTGAATAATTAATGGAAAGCTATCGAATGACGCCAATTTCGACTAGTACTTATTAAGCGGAATTTCGAGTTGCTACCCCTAATTTCCACCCCATTTGTTCGATTTTACGAAAAAACGCATCCCCCACAAGATTTCACCGATATATGTGTGTACGTTGAGTTTCCGACAGCTGCGTGCAACCCTTGCGGAGTTATCATATTTTTTGTGGTTTTCATCCCCTAAATTTCATCCCCCGAAATTGGCACCCCCTCACTTTCAACAGACTTGAAGGTCGAACGTGCATACTAATTTTCAGCAAGATATCTCCACTAGTTCTCGAGTTATTGCAATTAGTAGTTTTTCGGTTTTTCACCCCTAGCTCCCACCCCCTTGGTCCGATATGGCCCAAAAGCAATCCCCGCCTTACTTTTCGGGAGACGAAGCTGCCTACCAAGTTTCAGCTCGATATCTCAATCCGTTCTCAAGTTATCCGACGGACAGACTGAGGAGCGATCGAGCGAGCGAGCGAATAAGCTAAGACAAGAGTACCTCCGCATTCTGCTACGGCACTAAAAACCACTTTTCTGGGTTCCTGAGACCTCAAAACGTGGAGATCTGGTGCTATCTCAAATTCGAAAATTTTAGTGATTGCAGTAACCTCCCATTTTTTTAAAATTGTGATGGGGTTGGGGAGGTTAAAAAGGTTATACAATTTTTTGCTGACTCTAAAATTTTATCGCTAAATCGTCGGCTATAAAGCAGTTTGTTGGTCCAAGGATATCATCCCCTTAAATTTGGACAGAGGTTTGGACAGAAGTAGTGACTAATTAAATTCAAAAAATTTTGAAAAAAATCTAACAAAACTATACAGTACAGTGTTATCCAAAAGTAGGGCACGGGTAGTTTATTTGACAAACTAGGTATTGCATTATCGAAAAACGGTTCCTATAAAACTTGAATCAATCGCATCTTTTGACGTTAATGATTTTTTTTTGCTTTTCGTCAAGGAGTGATTTCATCGTCATTTTTCTTAATAACGAAATAGTTCGAGTTTGGTATCATTGAAAATGGGATTTTTGGTTAAAATGAAACATATGACCAATAATGGATAAAGAATGTAATTCTTGTTTTTTGAATTAACCATTAGGCGTAAATCGTACCTAGTAGGCAATTGTAAAATATAAACAATTGCCGTCTAATTTGGTTCTGTTTTAACCCACAGATCCTTGATCCATTCGAAAAAATTGAATAATTTGGAAATTATTGTGATTAGTATGAGAGGTCACTGCACTCTACAGGGTGTCTCAGAACGCTCGCACCAAATTCTTATGGATTATTCAGGATTAAATTTTGAGTCGATTCGTGTTTTTGAAAATTTTCAGGGTCCAATAGTTCTCGAGTTATAACAGATTTGAGAGGACCAATCAGATTTTAGCTCTGAATTGCTTCATAAGGTAACTTAGTGTTAGATGCACTGTTTCCTTGGTAACAAGATACAACAACATTAAATTTTCATTGATAGAATCTTGTTACCTAGGAAATAGTGCATCTAACATTAAATTACCTTATGAAGCAATTCAGAGCTGAAGACTGATTGGTCCTCCCAAATCTGTTATAACTCGTGAACTATTGAATCCTGATAATTTTCAAAAACACGATTCGACTCAAAATTTAATCCTAAATACTTCATTAAAATATGGTGCGAGCGTTCTGAGACACCCTGTAGATGAAGAAATAAAAATCAAGTTTTTCGAAAACATGAAAACTTTGAAAAAAATGCTCTGTTATAGTCAGAATTTAATACAGAACTCGAAAATATTAAGATATACAGGTGTCTTATTTTAAAATTCAATGGTAGGTCCATTTCCGCTGTAACTGGAAGTGATTCAAAATGTCTCTAAATGTCAAAGAATGGTGTTTAGCGTATAATTGGTTTGCCATATGTCATTGAAGTATTTTAATAAGTGCGGAAAAAAGGGGGGTGAGCCTGGTTTCGTTGGCACACGGTATATACATAAATATTGGTGTTAGGAGAAAAATGAATAGAACCTTTTTTATAGAGAATTTTATACTCTTCAATTCATTACATAATGGCTTTTTTGATAAAGTCATTATTTCACGAGATTTATGTAGGTATGCAAAAAAAGGGAAAAGTTGTAATCAGTTTAAAAGGTCTGCGCATCATAAAGGGAAAAAATTCCCCTTTGTTCGTATTAAGAAAAACGTCGATGAAATCATCACCCCGTGACGTATTGTAAAAATAAACATTAACCCCGTCAGGGTTTCGGTGGTTTTCACTGTCAACACAATTTTTTAATGTTTCGTCAAGATAATTAAGTTTTGGTATGTATATGTATATATTTTTAACTTCTACGCTCAAGGCGGAGCAGTATATAAAATCGATCAAAAATTCGAAATTGAACTGACATCAAATCTTTACGTTTCGGGGTCCCAGGAGCCCAAAAAACCTATTTTTGAAAAATGTGTGTCTGTGTGTCTGTGTGTGTGTCTATCCGTATGTCTGTGGACACGCTACAGCCGAAACTACTGAACTGATTTTGATGAAATTTGGTATACAGGGTGTTTCACGACGAGCGGCAGTTAGCCGTATCTCGAAAAGTACTTCGATTGGTGTGGAGAAAATTTGCACACTAAGGTTTTAGCGGAAGCCGAATTCAATGAAAATATTTTGAGTTTGATGGCACTTCCGGTTTTACCGGAAACAGATACAAACTTTGTTATTTTAAATGGGACACCCAGAATATTATTGCATTTTTGGATTCTTTGTTGAATTTTAGGTAAAGTTTCATCAGAAAGTGGTATACCTAAAGTCAGCCGCTCTTGAGAAAATTAAGTCTTTCAAAAATTTTTACCAAAAACAATGTTGACTTCAAAAAATTACATCTTCGCTGTGGTGCCAATTATGGAAACGAAATTACACCGTCCTTTAAACCAATGCATGTGCTAACTAATGGTGTATTGCGAACTTCCTTTTCTCAAAGAGGAGGCGCCTCACGATTTTTTAAATTTCGGGAACTTTGATCATAAAAATCTCCGTTTTTCTAAATGGAATGCCATAGAAATTGAGTATTCATAAGAAAGAGAATTAAATTCTCTTTCTTTTGATTATCTCATTCCTATATACCTAACTATCTTAGATTTTGTTTTATTTTAGATTATTTGTCATTTTGCTGCATTTTTCAATAATTTTCCCTTTAACAATCTCACAATCATGATTTCTATAGCAACGCCACTGTTACCAGTCGTAAGAAAACCTTTTTTAATTGTAGTTTATGTACGTAATTTAAAACATTCTTGTTGCACTCACTTAATCTCAGCAATTTCATTGGTTAAATTTAAATGAACCAATCAAATTCATGTAAAAAGGAGATGCTTTTTATTTGTCAATTTTTATCGTGCTGGCTTTAATGCAGTGTCCTTCCCTCATCCGGAAGATTGTTAACCAATTAGCCAGTAGTGCCAGGACCCCTTCCCTCTTTTTTGTTTGGTTATTAATTGACAAATAAAAAGCATCTCCTTTTTACATGAATTTGATTGGTTCATTTAAATTTAACCAATGAAATTGCTGAGATTAAGTGAGTGCAACAAGAATGTTTTAAATTACGTACATAAACTACAATTAAAAAAGGTTTTCTTACGACTGGTAACAGTGGCGTTGCTATAGAAATCATGATTGTGAGATTGTTAAAGGGAAAATTATTGAAAAATGCATCAAAATGACAAATAATCTAAAATAAAACAAAATCTAAGATAGTTAGGTATAGGAATGAGATAATCAGAAGAAAGAGAATTTAATTCTCTTTCTTATGAATACTCAATTTCTATGGCATTCCATTTAGAAAAACGGAGATTTTTATGATCAAAGTTCCCGAAAATTAAAAAATCGTGAGGCGCCTCCTCTTTGAGAAAAGGAAGTTCGCAATACACCATTAGTTAGCACATGCATTGGTTTAAAGGACGGTGTAATTTCGTTTCCATAATTGGCACCACAGCGAAGATGTAATTTTTTGAAGTCAACATTGTTTTTGGTAAAAATTTTTGAAAGACTTAATTTTCTCAAGAACGGCTGACTTTAGGTATACCACTTTCGGATGAAACTTTACCTAAAATTCAACAAAGAATCCAAAAATGCAATAATATTCTGGGTGTCCCATTTAAAATAACAAAGTTTGTATCTGTTTCCGGTAAAACCGGAAGTGCCATCAAACTCAAAATATTTTCATTGAATTCGGTTTCCGCTGAAACCTTAGTGTGCAAATTTTCTCCACACCAATCGAAGTACTTTTCGAGATACGGCTAACTGCCGCTCGTCGTGAAACACCCTGTATAGGTATTGTCTGTGCGGGAGAGGAGCTGATTAGATTTTGAAGCCGATCAGTCAACCCGAAGTGCCCTTTTGGCATAGCAACTTTCTTATTTTAAATATTTAAAAATTTAATAAATGCTGCTGTTATTAATCCAATGCAGTGCGGCATAGAAGTTCCTGCCGTCTCCGAGACCGCCTTTTTATGGGTTGCCATTGATATGCTTTCCAGCCCTTGAAGAAGGCCTTAAATAAAGACCGAAACGTTGGCTATAACTTGCAGAGTTTTATTGAATTCAATAGTCCGATAACCCAATAAGAGCATCGATTTAAACATTAACGTCAAAAGATGCGTTTTTCGATAATGTCAACAGTTTGTCAAATAAACTACCCGTGTCCTACTTTTGGTTAACACTGTATAGTTTTGTTGTAGTTTTTTTTCAAATCTTTCACTACTTGACTAAATATTAATATATTTTTGATTCTGCCCAAATTAAGGGGGATGGCATCGCTGGATGCTAGGATGCTTTAGCCGCCGATTTGGCGATTACATTTTAGTGTCAGCAAAAAATGCATACAGGGTGTTATTTTTAAAACTTCCCACCTTGAATATCTTTGGAGGTAATAAAGACTTTGAATTGAAATAAAAACTGGACAATCCCGCACGGAGGGGGACACTTGCGCGCATATTCAGGGAATTTTTTCCACTTCCGGTTTAACCGGAAATGACCCTAACTTTGTTTTTTCAAATGGAATGACACCTTTTTCTCAACGGATTCGAAATCTACGATTTTTTCTGAGTTAGAGCACGTATCATACTTGACCGGAAGTGCAGTCACGGCCACCCTAGATTTTCAAAAACATCGAAGAAATCGGTGAAATATTGAGATTTTCGAAAAACGCAAAAACACGTCAAGTTAGTTTTTTTGATGCAAATTTACCTGAGCAATTTCATTTTTTGATTTCTCTTATTTCTATCAAATTTTCTCTTACCTCACAATCTGTCAAAATCTCAAAAGTAAATAAAAAGAAAATGTCAATGGGCAGATGAATTCGCATAAAAAAATTAAAGTAGACGTGTTTTTGCGTTTTTCGAAAAACTCAATTTTTCACCGATTTCTTCGATGTTTTTGAAAATCTAGGGTGGCCGTGACTGCACTTCCGGTCAAGTATGATACATGTTTATAACTCAGAAAAAATCGTAGATTCTCAATTCGTTGAGAAAAAGGTATCATTCCATCTGAAAAAACAAAGTTAAGGTCATTTCCGGTTAAACCGGAAGTGGAAAAAATTTCCTCTATATTCGCGCAAGTGTCCCCCTCCATGCGGGATTGGTCAGCGTCTATTTCAATTCAATATCTTTATTACATCTAAAGATATTCAAGGTGGGAAGTTTTAAAAATAACACCCTGTATAAATTTCTTTTTATAGGGAAATTTACGCTCTTCAATTTGTAATATAGCTATTTTTTCGACAGAATCAAGATTTCATGAGATATTTGCAAAAACAAAAACTGTACCTCTTCGTCTTGATGGTGGCTCGAACTCACACCCCATCCTAGGGGACTTTTAGTATGTTTAATAGATTGGTTCAAGCTACTGTCACAGTCAGTTCTCGCAGGGAGTAGGGTAGGCCCACTGGTCAAGAGGGCCCACAGCTGACAAGTATGCACTCAAAGAAAGGAGTTCTGAAAAATAAAACGCAAGCCCGATCCCAGGGCGGTGGATCTTCTCCCGTACGGGAGGTAGGTAGCGAATAGGCAGGCTACTAATTGAAGTTGGTAATTAAGGACGCCACTGGCTTTATTTACCCTGATGCGACGACCTCGAAAGCCAGAAATCACAAGATAAATCTCCTATAAACTGAGGGGAGAGGCTAGCTTTAGCAATAACACACAAACATAAAAACTACGTACATTTATAGATATCAGTTTGATACACAAATTCGTTTACAAGTTATACTGGTGATAATTTCATAACTTAAAATGATGACAGCAAAATCGTACCGCAATCCGGACGAAACAGAGCCTTAACGGAGCTCCAACTTAATTGACCGGTAAATTTCGAGCGCAAATTGGACGGCCGCAGGTACCTACTAATCCGCAAAATGACGCAAATGATCGCGCAAGTTAGTGAAGGGTCGAATTAAGCGGAGGCCATAAACGGCCACACGTAAGTACCGCCACGAACGGATATTTTTGGTACTAAGTGGCTGAAGGCCAAATTAATAACAGTTAAAGATTATGAGTTTACAATTAAATGGCAAAATTTAAGTAATGTAGCAGAAAAAGACCAATTCGTACTGAATAACACAACTTAAAGGGGGTGAAGCCCAAATAAACAATTCGAAATAACTCAAGGGGGTGCAGATTGTGTTCACACCCTCCAGCCCTGAGTCGGAGGGACAGTTCCGAATGTGGCGAAGCCCTTCGGTGAAAATATGGAACGGACTCACCGAATACAGCCCCGAAGGAAGGCAAGGACTGACGCGAACAGCTGTGCTGAGCCAAGATCGTCGCCCCCTAGCCTGGGGGTGGCCTCGAGCAGATATGGCCGGTCCTGTCTCAATCTCTCGATACCTCCAGCCGGGGAAGGAAAATATCCGCCACAGTGGTTGGACTGAACGAGTGCTTCAACAATCCACAATATTCTAACCGGAACAACACGAAGATGGGGGGGAGAATCTCCAACCCTATAAATATAACCAACACAGGGTGGTCTTCAAACCCCTCGAAAAACACTGAAGGAAGGGTACTCCAATTCCCACCCGAAAAATGCTAAGGCACTTAAGCCCTACCCAAACAAAATAGGAGCGTTCAAGCCCTATCCGAAAATGAGGGCATTCAAGCCCTACCTAAGAACCCTAAAATAAATATTAACACAAGAAATCTTTCATTAAAGTTTTACCTCGTGGTAGAGGGCGTACTGTCAAACAACCGACGAAGAAATTCTGTTTTGAGGTCAACAAAACCCGACAAACGGTATGTTGGGGCACCGATCAAGGGCACTTCACCAACCTGGGGCGGAATCCTGCAATCTCCCGAAGGAATTCACACAAATACCAGGACGCCGTCTACGATCTCTTGTTACGTCAATTGCCTGACCGGAAAGGAGGTCAGAAAATGGCCGGAAGCCTGACGGAAGACACAGCGCCCTCTCTGGCACCTTCCGGAACCAAAATTCCCCCAGACAGATTAACATTGACAGCCCAATTCCCCAAGCTCGTCGATGTAAACAACTTAACCTCGAAAACTGACAGTTGTTGATATTTCGCAATTTAATGATGATTCGGCCAAATTGGCCGTGAAACCCAGACTTAATTACCGAAACGGGATGACGAATCCCTAATAAATCACCAGGTAAGTAATTCTTTACCATGTGACTTATTTATCGACACTAAACTTTGAGACACAAACGTCATCCGAAGCGCCCCCAAAAGACGTCGATCTTCCGCTGCCACCACACGACCCCTGCAGAGGGAGGCCGAGAATTATAACCGATGATCCAAAATAGCAGCGGAGAAGGAGAAACCGAGCAATATCCACCCTCGAAAGTGGAACAGCTCGGGAGCTCGAAAATGAACGTGACACTACAACTTCTTCCAATTTGCAGAACTACAGTAATTTTTGTTTCTATTTGTCAAATTCAGGTCTTTATTATTGACTGAGCTAATTACAAATAATTTATAAGTGCTTATTAAAAATAAACGAAAAATACAGAAGATTCTGTTAGGCGTGTTCTTTACCAGTCGATTGTACAAATTTGTGCCTAACTCACGTTCAAGTGACATATAAAATTGAATATTTTATAATTTCTTTCAGGAGTAACTTATCAAGAATTGGAACAAATCGCTTTTCGAGTTTCGTTTCTTCAATTCTTTCTCCATCCGTTAGTATTACAAGTTTATTACCAAAAGAACGAAGTTTGTGTCCCCTCTTAGTTCAGAAGTTATAAAGTTAAATTAGTACGTATGAAATGATACGTTCATTTCAAACGAAAGGAACGAAATTGTTTAGGTAATCAACGGACGTTGCCTGAAAATGGCTCTATTTTTCTTTTTGAAGCTGAGCCCTTTGTGTTTTTTACTTTACACCGAATTTACTCTGCTTGGCTTAATGCAAATAAAAATAAAAGAACTCCGCGATTTTATTGTGTATTATTTCATTGTGCGTTTGCAGGAAAAACCGCGGCAGATAACGAAAGTGATTCCGCACCTGAAACTTCACAAAGAGTTTAAACGTCAGTTAAATATTTGTTGCCTTTGTTACATGAGAATATCGTAGAGCTTCATTTACGTCGACTTTGAACGTTTCGGGAATAAACGAAGTGAAAAGATAAGGTTGAGCTCTACCTGTTATAAAAATAAGAACTCTGCTGACACATCCGTTGATAATCACGTAATATTGTCATCCTTGGGAGTCTTTTTATAATGAACGTAATAATAATGTCGCCTTTGAGATTTCATTTATCGATATTATTTTGCGCTTATTCGTCAAATAATCGTATTTTCATTCACTTGATTTAAATTCTATTTCATTTGCTGGCAATTTTGCATTCCGCTAATATCCATTAAAATTACATAAACTTGATTCCACTAAAATCCCAGAAAGATTATTTGATCAAATAATCCAGAAGTAATTGGACATAAAATTAATTAGTACAAGGTAGATCCTTGTATAGAAGTTAATTAAGCAATAAACCAATTATTGTTTGGAAAAACAACTTTGAAAATATCGAGCTAAACTAGGGCATGTCGCATGTGTATGTTACATAGCTAATTATTTCGTAAATTGCATTAGTAACGAAAGCTCTTCATACCGAGTAATAAACAGACAATTTACGAAAAAATAATTCTGAATAAAGTTGAAGTGGGAATGGAACAAGTTAATGGGGCATCAGTTAGTTTGACTTCGTACAGGGTGTCCCAACGGTGCGACAAAGTACATTTATGCTCACGTCGGTAATAATATCGAAAATCTGTGTACGCCAACCGTTAGTGACTGAAAATGTGCATATTCTAAAATTACTATGAATTTACACGGGGGGCTCGTGTAGGGGGCAGCACAACATTACATTTTGTTAAATGGAACACCCCATATATCAATGCATTTTTGGTTTCTACGTGTCATTCTGTGCAACTTTTGTCAGGTGTGCCCCATACGTAAATTCAATCGTTTTTAAGTTATTGAATGAAATGTGTAAAATTTGGCAAAAACAAGAGCACGGTTGGGACAGCCTGTATGTTTTGACAACAATCTGAAGAAAATTACTTTCATCCACCTTGAGCTTACACCATTTTTATCGGAAAATATCCATAAACACGTTCGTTATCTCTGTTGTTATCCCAAGCTTGAATTTCCAATTCAAACATAACGCATCACTGAGTGCCACGTTTCGTTTCATATGACATAGGTTGCTAATATAAGTATATCTTTTATAAAAATGTGCTCAATTTTATTTGTCAAAGTCTAGAATCAAGGTATTTATCAAGGGCTGTGGCAAGAAAAGATACATAAATTACGTCCGTATTCTTAAAAGAAAATAAATTTTATATTTACGAGGGACTGCGTGCATTTAAAAAAATACTCCAATTTACGGTCCTTTGCGTCGACCTAATTTCTCGAGGAGATTTTGGTATAAATGGATTAAAAGTAAACCGCTTCATAAAGAGCTTCAATATAACTAATTAAGGAGATTTCGATAGAGACGGATTTGCTAAACCGTCCGAATTTTCTACTTTTCTCGGGGATACTAAAAGGCGAATCGCTGAGAAAAGTTGGGAACTTCACGAAATCTGTCTGTTTAATTAATTATGAGCCCTTCAATTAAAAAAGATTCAAGGCTTAATAGACTAGGTACCTATCTGTACTTTTGTTGAATATGCAACACAAATCAGTAATTTCGTTATTAAGTTAAAATCTGGTGGGACTTCCATCGATCGTTCAGTTACCTGTCGTCTGCATACACGTGGTTTTAAAATAGGTGCACGTAAATAACGAAAATTTTATTCTATTTTTCAGTGTATTATCATGTTGTCCCAGTTGATTGACAGAATAATAATTTCTGATGGCAAAATTAAGACTTTGTTATTTAGCTTTAGATATTACAGTAATTCACGAATTGTAGCTCAAAAATTATAAATTTGAATAGATACTACATACTTAAAAAAATGGCAATCTCGCAGATGGTAGAAACTTCTACTTTTTCAGATTGTGTAAATATAGAAATGGCAAGAAAATAAAAGGTGAAGATGTTTTTTAGCCCAGTCAATTACTGCAGTTCTGCAAATTGATCGAAGTTGTAGCTTGAACCATTCTATTGAACATACTAAAAGTCCCCTAGGATGGGGTGTGAGCTCGAGCCACCATCAAGGCGAAGAGGTACAGTTTTTGGTTAAATTTGCAAATATCTCATTAAATATTGATTCTATAGAAAAAAAATCATATAAGAAACTGAAGAGCGTAAAATTCTCTAGAAAAAAGTTTATATACACTTTTTGCTGACACTAAAATTTAATCAATAAATCGGCCGCTGAAACAGTCTTTTGGTTCAACGATGTCATCCCCCTGAATTTGGGCAGCATCAAAAACATATTAATATTTAGTCAAGTAGTGACTAAGTAAATTCGTTAATTCGTTATTCAAAATCTAGAAAGCCTAAAAAATTTCTGTCAATTCCATTTAATTGACAGCTGTCAAAAATAAATAAGTTCCAAGTTTCATTTAAATAACAGATAAAAATAACATCAAACGTTAGAAAGATATTAATTTTTCTTTAAATTGTCAATTTTCAGATTTTTCGGGATAACTCAGGAACAAATGAGAATATCGGGAAATTCTCTTCAGAACCTTAATCACCAAGAAGTAGCCCAGCTTTTCTCCAATTTAAATTACCCTCCATCTATTATGGTTTCCGAGATATTAATGGTGGAAACTCGAATTTTCACTTAATAATGCAGGGTTAAAATTAATGCCATTCGATAGCTTTCTATTGATGGTACAAAAATTGTCTTAATAATCATTCGCGAAAAACCACCCTTAAAGGCGCTACAACCCCCAACATGCAGAAACGCCGTACGATAACTTAAAAAATCGTCAACGTATTAAAGCTGAATTTGGTGGGTCAATTTACAGTGACTGGGGTAGAGGGACGGTAAATTTTTCATTATGATCTAACAAAGGGGATGAAATTGTAAGGGTTGAAACTAGATTTTTTTCGGGAAAATGGCATGAAATTGCAAGGTTCGATAGATTTCGCTCAACCCTTAAACTAAAGTCTTATGAGCCTTCAACTTAAAACCAACCCCTAGACTACTAACAATCCCTAAACCCTAGCAAGCAGATTAAATACATTTTATGTGGGCTTTTTTGTGGGGGGCTGATCACTCAAAAAAATTGTGTACAATTAATTCCAATAATTCTAGTTTAATTCCATTAATTCCATTCTAATTCCATGAATTCCGATTTAGTTCCATTAATTCCATTAATTCCGTCAATTCTAGATCAATTCCAGATTAATTCCATCAATTCCCGATTAAATCCATCAATTCCCGATTAATTCCATCAATTCCATATTAATTTCATCACTAATTCCATTAGCTAATTTAATTCTTTTCCAATACAGGGTGGTTCCTTTTTCACTGCTCACCATTGGCATCTCCTAAACGTAAGAGATAGGAGGTCGGTTAAACTAGAAAAAAGTTGCACTGTTTCTTGTTGATTAAGAATGTGAGGAGAATTTCCCGATATCTTGATTCGTTCTTGAGTTATCCTGAAAAAACTGGGGAAAAAAACTGAAAAATGCGACTTTCAAGAAAAGTTCATATCTTTCTTACGATTGATGTTATTTAATTGAACCTTTGAACTTTTATATTTTTAACAGATTTTTCGGGATAATTCAGGAACGAATCAAGATACCGGAGAATTTTCTTCAGATTCTCAATCACCAAGAAATAGTGCAACTTTTTTCTAATTTAACCGACTAGGAGATCCCAATGGCGAGCAGTGAAAAAAAGAACCACCCTGTATAGTTCCATTAATTTAGTGCCAAATTAATTCTTCATCCTGTATACTTTCATTATTTAGTGAAAAATTAATTCTTTCTTCACTATGGAAACACTGGACAACTTCGGTGGAAAAATGCACTATCACTAGAAACACCCCACTACACCGAAACACTTGATTTACACTGCTGACGCGTTTCGAACACAATGTGCTCATTATCAAAGCCGAAGCTAAAACAACCTGCCTGTTTAGAAACTGAAATATTTATAGGCCCACCCGCGTAGCTCCGCCCCTCGCCTGATCTCGGTAGACCAATCACAGGTCGAGAAATGGTCACGTAAGGGTGAACACGTATAAATACAACAAGTCCTACTTAAAGTAGCGTAAACAAAGATGAATATGCGATCGGGCCTGTATCAGCGTTCATAAGCCTATCTCTAGACTTATGAATTACGATACTCTCCCAAGCGTCGAGCATCTGCATCTTGTTAACGCTACAAACTAACTTAATATTATCACTTATTCTATGGTCATTGTGTAAAGCATGTAGGGCAACACTGGATTTCTCAGTTCTGCCATATTTAAGGTGGGCTAAGTGCTCCTTAAATCTGGTGCTGATAGACCTTCGTGTTTGACCTACATACTTTAGATCACAATTTTGACAATTGATTTCGTATATACCAGATTTTTCGCTATTCCCTACTTTATCTTTCGGGTTGCCTAAAAGGTTTTTCAGTTTGTTTTCTGATCTGAAAACTGTCCTTAAATTTTGTTGGGCAAAAAACCTTGTCAAACCTCTTGTCAACTGAGGTTCAAAAGGTAGTGCGACAAATTTTAAGTCCTGTTTTTGTTCTTCGAAGCGAAAAGTCGTGGCGTTTAACACTTGTTGTTTGAATTTTAACTTCCTAATGATGTTGTCTATTATGATAGGTTCGAACCCGTTACATCTCGCTATGTCTTTGATTGTTTTGAGTTCTTTCTGATATCTTTCCTTGTCTAAAGGAAAATTCAGAAGACGGTGTGCCAAAAAATGGAAACTTGCCATCTTGTGTTGTGCACAATGATGGGAGTCTGCCGAGATAGAGTAGAATAAGTGATAATATTAAGTTAGTTTGTAGCGTTAACAAGATGCAGATGCTCGACGCTTGGGAGAGTATCGTAATTCATAAGTCTAGAGATAGGCTTATGAACGCTGATACAGGCCCGATCGCATATTCATCTTTGTTTACGCTACTTTAAGTAGGACTTGTTGTATTTATACGTGTTCACCCTTACGTGACCATTTCTCGACCTGTGATTGGTCTACCGAGATCAGGCGAGGGGCGGAGCTACGCGGGTGGGCCTATAAATATTTCAGTTTCTAGACAGGCAGGTTGTTTTAGCTTCGGCTTTGATAATGAGCACATTGTGTTCGAAACGCGTCAGCAGTGTAAATCAAGTGTTTCGGTGTAGTGGGGTGTTTCTAGTGATAGTGTAATTCTTTCTTGTAATACTAGATATAGAAATACCGAAGTCTTCAATTTTCAGGCATGGAGGTACTGTCAGGGGTCATTAGGTGCTTTATACAAAACTTTCAAAACGGAAACATTTTAATTATTATTAATTTAAGAACAATTAATTAAGGTATCGCCGAAGACGATCTGTAGACGGTCTTCCTTGTTTTTTTCGTAAGAGCCAAACACCAGGTACTTTTCTTAATTTTCACGTCTTCAGAAAGCTTGACTTGACATTAGTAGAAAATTTTGTCTTATTTCGTTTGAAAATAAAATATTGTATTTTATTCGGAGTTTAAGCGACATGGATTTAAGCGTATGGATTTAATTCTATGTCTAAACTTCCATACTCCGTCACATAATGTCATACTTAAACTCCTAATAAAATAAATGTCTATTATTTTCAAACGAAAATAGACAAAATTCTCCAAACCCAATAACTTATATTGGGTATAATGTTGTACTTAAAATTAATTCCAATTAATTCCGCGTCAATTCCATATTAATTCCAAATAATTCCAAACAATTCCAACTAATTCCAATTAATTCCAAGTCGGATGTACAACTAATTCCACTAGTGATCAGCCCTCCACTTTTTTGTGATCCTTTGGTAATTCAAGGTCACTTTCAAAACAGATGGTGGATGATAGCATAGCAATGTGTCTATTTATCGTACTTTTAAATAACTATTCTTTCCCAGGTTTTGTCGGCATTTTAATTGAATTTACTCTGAATCTGATATAGGTACTAATTTCTTAAATTGTTTGCGGCAATAGTAATTATTGTGGTGGGGAATATTTGTCAATAATATTGGATAGAGCGTGTTGCCAAGCTGACCGCAAAGCTCAAAGCCCAAGCACGTGTTGGGAAGCTTCCCCATGACAGCGACCGCTCCAAAGTGGGGATGAAGTGCGCACGCTTTCCACTGCGTGTCTCCTAGTTTTCTTCAACACATTTCCACGTACATTTCGGAGAAATACACGGGAGCACGTGTCGGCAATTGCGTCCAGGTGTCGGACAGTCTCTACGGTGATGGTGTCCAAAATAAAAAATTTTACTTGACTGTGATTATCGTGAAACAAAGTGATCATTCTATTTTTAAGGTATGTATTTTAAATCTGTCTATACGAGCTACTCGGTGTTAAACTCGTACTTATTTGTTTTGATAGCATGATTTCATGACTTTTTGTTTCATTTCGTACATTTTTGCATGATCAATTCCACATATTATTTATCGCGTCCTACTCCTACGTTCTAAGGCCTTTGACTCTTCTTATTTATATTTAACATTTCTGTCTGTTTTTTGTTATTGTTGTAACTAAACAAATTGTTATTGTTAGCTGACAGGAGTGTACTTATCACCGACATTTCTTTAAATAGCAGCACCTATTTGTGGGCATGAATTGAATAAGTATCCGGCTATAGGTACATCCTTTGCAAATAAATGTAAACAGATTTACAATTTTACAGACGGTCATAACAGAAATGTAAACATTCAAATCTTTTTTTTTTTGTTACTTTCTGGAATTTGTTAAAAAGAGTGTCTAGAAGTCCATCACAGATTTAAATAGCAATAATATACCTTATTTAGTATAGCCTTATACCGATGAAGGGGCAAACAAAAATAGTACCTACTGATTTCTGCCAGGATTTTCGAGTATTTACCTGTTACCTATACAGGGTTAGTCAAAATGTATGGAAACAGCCGATTATTTCCCAAACTATTCACTTTATCAAAAAATTGTTCAAATAAGAGTTGAACTTAGGGGCCACGTTATGGGTTAATCAAGTTTCTTTGACATTGACATTACCAAGTAATGACGTCATCAACACACTTTTTTTTTGGTGCGAAGATATGTCAAGTATAGTATCATTGGAAAGATAATTTTTAACCTCCCCACTCCACTTCACCATTTAAAAAAAAAGGGAGGTTACTGCAATCACTAAAATTTTCGAATTTGAGATAAGACCGGATCTATACGTTTTGAGGTCTGAGGAGCCCAAAAAAGTGGTTTTTAAAATGTGTCTGTATGTATGTACGTACGTTCGTACGTACGTACGTTCGTAAACACGCCACAGCCCAAACTACTCGACAGGTTTAGCTGAAATTTGGTACGTGTGCATGTGATAACTCAACTTAGATCTGAAAAGCTTTTGGAGCCAATCGTGCAACCAGAAATGCCATTTTGGCACATCAACTTTTAAATTTTAAATGCAAACCCCCATTTTTCACGTCACGATAGGAAAGGCCTTCAAATTCTGCTTCTAAAAATGCATTCATTCTTAGTGCCCTTTTGACCAAAAATAAAAAAAAATTGATTTTTATCGGACTTTAAAATCGCGGTACAGCCCAAGTCCCTGAACCGATTTGGCTGAAATCTTGCAGAAGGGGATTGTATTACACGTCGAAGAGGTGAACAAATTTTGGATTCAATCGGCCCACGGAAAGTGCCGTTTTGGCACACCAATTTCGAAATTTAAAATTATTCTCTAATTTACCCATCCAAAACAAGTTTTTGAAAGATTTATTGTCACTATCGAGGTCACCATCAGAAAGGTCTTCAATTTCTGGTTTTAAATGAGACAAAATTTATTCGCATTTAGAACCCTTTGGGTAGAAAAATCGAAATTTTGTAATAACACTGAAACCACTTTATAGCCCAAACTAGTGGATCGATTTGCCCGAAATTTGGTAAATGGAGGTGAGGTGACCCGTTGAAGAGCTGAAAGGCTTTTGGGAGCAATTAGTCAACGGGAAGTGCCATTTAGGCATATCAACTTTAGAATCTTAAACAGAAGTCCCTGAAATCAAAGACCCACGCGTTGGGGAGGTTCCAGCCGCTTCTCTGCTGCCTTTTTTTTTCTCTTTACAACGGGGTGAAAAAATCATGCTCTTACATAATGGAAATTTCGAGAAAATGTGAATTGAATGTGTTCCCAAAAATATGGATTTGACCGTTTATTTCACAAACTATGCACTTTATCAAAAAATTGTTCCTATAAAAGTTGAAAGGCAACTTTAGGCGCATCTTTTGATGCAATTCACTCGACATGATCTTGTCTTTAGAAAAATGGGTATGACGTAATACCAAGTGAAGCAGACGTCAAAAAAGTGAATCGCATCAAAAAGATGCGGCCTGAATTTGCTTTTCAACTTTTACTGGAACATTTTGTGCATAGTTTGTGAAAAAAATCCATAGTTTTGAAAACACATTCAATTAGCATTTTCTCGAAATTTCCATTATGTAAGAGCATAATTTTTTCTCACCCTTTTAAAGAGAAAAAAATTACCTTTCCAATGATGCTGCACTTGACATATCTTCTCATTAAAAAAAAAATCGAGACGTCATTATTTGGAGATGTCAACGTCGAAAAAAATTAATTAGCCCAAAACCTGCGCCTAAATTTACCATTGAACTCTTATTTAAAGACTTTTTTGATACAGTGAATAGTTTGGGATATAATCGGCTGTTTCCATACATTTGACTAACCCTGTATATTTTTGCATAAAAAAGTATGAAATGTATAAATTATTGTAGTTTTAAACTATTGCGAATTGAGCTCAAATGCATTTATCGTGCCGGTTACTGTTTCATCAATAAATTGCTGTTCCAATTATCAATCTTGAAACTTCATATTTCACGTTACGAGTGTTTACCTATTACCCGGCATAACTGTAACGTTAATAGGGCATCGGCCAATTTATACGTGATTTACACATTTTTAAATTAAAGAGAGAATGTTGTATTTTTTCCTTTTTCGTAATAACGTGCACTATGGGGCACCAAGTGTAAATCCCTATACATTTAACTTAATTTGAGTCATTTATTGCATATTTATTGCGAGAACATTAAACTTTTATAAAAGTTGAAACTTTTAAGAAAATATCGCAGACATTTGTAAATGTCTAGATTTTTACGTAAATATCGCGACATTTAGCTAAATATCCTGACATTTATAAATGTTCATACTTTTAGGTAAATATCGCCACATTTAGCTAAATATGCTGACATCTATAAATGTCTAGATTTTTACGTAAATATCGCGACATTTAGCTAAATATCCTGACATTTATAAATGTCCAGACTTTTACGTAAATATCGCGACATTTAGCTAAATATCCTGACATTTATAAATGTCCAGACTTTTACATAAATATCGCCACATTTAGCTAAATATGCTGACATCTATAAATGTCTAGATTTTTACGTAAATATCGCGACATTTAGCTAAATATCCTGACATTTATAAATGTCCAGACTTTTACGTAAATATCGCGACATTTAGCTAAATATCCTGACATTTATAAATGTCCATTCTTTTAGATAAATATCGCCACATTTAGCTAAATATCCTGACATTTATAAATGTCCAGACTTTTACGTAAATATCGCGACATTTAGCTATATATCCTGACATTTATAAATGTGCAGACTTTTACGTAAATATCACGACATTTACCTAAATATCCTGACATTTATAAATGTGCAAACTTTTACGTAAATATTGCGACTTTTAGCTAAATATCCTGACATTTATAAATGTCCAGACTTTTAGGTAAATATCGCCACATTTAGCTAAATATGCTGACATCTATAAATGTCTAGATTTTTACGTAAATATCGCGACATTTAGCTAAATATCCTGACATTTATAAATGTCCAGACTTTTACGTAAATATCGCGACATTTAGCTAAATATCCTGACATTTATAAATGTCCAGACTTTTACGTAAATATCGCGACATTTATAACTGTCCAGACTTTTACGAAATATCGTGACATTTAGCTAAATATCCTGACATTTATAAATGTGCAAACTTTTACGTAAATATCGCGACATTTAGCTATATATCCTGACATTTATAAATGTGCAGACTTTTACGTAAATATCACGACATTTACCTAAATATCCTGACATTTATAAATGTCCAGACTTTTACGTAAATATCGCGACATTTAGCTAAATATCCTGACATTTATAAATGTCCATACTTTTAGGTAAATATCGCCACATTTAGCTAAATATCCTGACATTTATAAATGTGCAAACTTTTACGTAAATATCGCGACATTTAGCTATATATCCTGACATTTATAAATGTGCAGACTTTTACGTAAATATCGCGACATTTATAACTGTCCAGACTTTTACGAAATATCGTGACATTTAGCTATATATCCTGACATTTATAAATGTCCAGACTTTTACGTAAATATCGCGACATTTATAACTGTCCAGACTTTTACGAAATATCGTGACATTTAGCTAAATATCCTGACATTTATAAATGTGCAAACTTTTACGTAAATATCGCGACATTTAGCTATATATCCTGACATTTATAAATGTGCAGACTTTTACGTAAATATCACGACATTTACCTAAATATCCTGACATTTATAAATGTCCAGACTTTTACGTAAATATCGCGACATTTAGCTAAATATCCTGACATTTATAAATGTCCATACTTTTAGGTAAATATCGCCACATTTAGCTAAATATCCTGACATTTATAAATGTGCAAACTTTTACGTAAATATCGCGACATTTAGCTATATATCCTGACATTTATAAATGTGCAGACTTTTACGTAAATATCACGACATTTACCTAAATTTCCTGACATTTATAAATGTGCAAACTTTTACGTAAATATTGCGACTTTTAGCTAAATATCCTGACATTTATAAATGTCCAGACTTTTAGGTAAATATCGCCACATTTAGCTAAATATGCTGACATCTATAAATGTCTAGATTTTTACGTAAATATCGCGACATTTAGCTAAATATCCTGACATTTATAAATGTGCAAACTTTTACGTAAATATCGCGACATTTAGCTATATATCCTGACATTTATAAATGTGCAGACTTTTACGTAAATATTGCGACTTTTAACTAAATATCCTGACATTTATAAATGTCCAGACTTTTAGGTAAATATCGCCACATTTAGCTAAATATCCTGACATTTATAAATGTCCAGACTTTTACGTAAATATCGCGACATTTAGCTAAATATCTTGACATTTATAAATGTCCATACTTTTAGGTAAATATCGCCACATTTAGCTAAATATCCTGACATTTATAAATGTGCAAACTTTTACGTAAATATCGCGACATTTAGCTATATATCCTGACATTTATAAATGTGCAGACTTTTACGTAAATATTGCGACTTTTAACTAAATATCCTGACATTTATAAATGTCCAGACTTTTACGTAAATATCGCAGACATTTGTAAATGTTCAGACTTTTACGTACCTGCCTAAATATTCAGACATTTAGAAATATCGAGATTTTTACGTACCTAAATAGTGCCGAAGTTGCGGGAGTTTTAATAAAAGTGGCCACTGTGTACATTTTTCGCGCATGCGCAGTGCATTGTGTAATCGGATGTCAAGAAGTAGAGCAACCTTCATTCGTGGGGTCATAGGTCACGGTTGTCCATCTCGTTTATATGTGCGCTGCACATGCGCGGGAACATGTACACGGTGCTCACATTATAACTCCCACAACTTCAGCACTATTTACGCAAAAATTTCGACATTTCTATATGTCTGAATATTTAGGTACGTAAGAATTACCATAAGTACCAAGAATTCTTGACATTTATACTTGTCAGGATATTTAGCTAAATGTCTGCTATTTACGTAAAAGTCTTAACATTTACAAATGTCTGCGATATTTATAAATGTCAGGATATTTAGCTAAATGTCGCGATATTTACGTAAAGGTCTGCATGGACATTTACGTAAGAGTTTTTACATTTACAAATATTAGGATATTTGGCTAGATGTGTCGATAACGATAAATATCAGCGATATTCTCGTAAAAGTCTTGATATTACAAATGTCTGCGACATTTACGTAAAAGTGTCGACATTTATAAACGTCAGGATATTTAGCTAAATGTCGGGATATTTACAAATGTCTCCGATATTTACGTAAAAGTCTCAACTTTTATAAAAGTTTATGTGCTCGCAAGAAATATGCAATAAATGGCGCAAACTCAGTTAAATGTAGCACTTTACACTTGGAATGAAGCTAAAAACTAAAAAGTATTTCAGTTCATTACGCGAAAGCAGAAAGCTTAGCTTGATTTTAAAGTCTTCATTCAACTTACCCTTACTTAAATATTTTTTTAAGTACGTAAAATATTTCCGAACGGAACGAAAATATGAGATATTCCCAGAGATAAAGTTGCAATATTCGAGCTGAGTTAAAAATAATGGTCGAATAAATCTGGTTGATGCGATTCCTCTTTTACAGCATTGCATCCGGACGTTAGCCATCTGTTTTGGGATTTGTGCAGTAGCATCTAAATTCCTCGGAGTTTGAAGATTTCTGTAAAGATGATTTGTTGTCTGTTTTTATCGACCCTGTTCGATTCTTCAATTTCTTAACAAATTATATTTGAATGAGCTGTTAGGCTGTTTCAAAAACCACAAAGTTATTTCTGGATTTAGGATTATATACCTGAGTAACGACGCCAAGATTTATTGCTAATTTAATTTAAGTGACTGGAAATAAATTTTGCGATAAAATTTAATATGCCACTAATAACTCCATATAAAATTTTAAAGGTTGCATGACGTACAGTATGGGTCAGTTTTTCTGCTCTAACTCGAGTATACCGGGTGATTCAATTTGGTATTCGCCCCCCCGTAACTATTTTATTGCAACAGGAAAATATATAAAACCATATATATTTGTAAATTGCATGACAAACTCCATGAAGTGACGTCAATAAATCGTCAATATGATGACATTATGTCAAAATGACGATTGTCAACTTTTTTTCTTCAAATGACATGCTGTATATTTCTTAGCGGATTCTTGTAGACGTTTTTTTTCTACATTTAATTATGTAAAAAAAGTTCACAGTTTCACTAGAAAAATTCCGAAAAAAAATTTTTTTTATTAGGCATAATTTGAAAGTTTCTTGTCAATAAACGTAGTGAGCCGTGGAAAAAATTGAATTATGGTGTTGCCTAATGTCGCCCTCACACGAAGGGTCCTGTTTTTCAAAAATTATAATTGATTTACCTGTTAGATCGTTAATAGTAATAATGTTATTGTTATTCACTAGTTATAAGGTAAATGGGGTATTATTTTTATTAAAAGGGTAAGTAATAATAATTCTTTGAGAAACTACGGTCCTTGCGATGTGAGTGACTTAGACTACACTATAATTCAATTTTTTCCATGGCTAACTACTTTTATTGACAAGATACTTTCAAATTATGCCTAATCAAATCAATTTTTTTTTCGGAATTTTTCTAGTAAAAGTGTAGACTTTTTTTACATAATTGAATGTAGAAAACAAATGTCTACAAGAATCCGCTAAGAAATATACAGCATGTCATTTGGAGAAAAAAAATTGACTATCGTCATTTTGACATATGTCATCATATTGAAGATTTAATTACGTCATTTAATAGAGTTTGTCATGCGATTAACAAATATATATGGTTTCATAAATTTTTCTGTTGAAATAAAAAAGTTACAGGGGGGCGAATACCAAACTGAATCACCCGGTATAGTTCCATAGAGATAGAGAAAAGCTTTAAGTTAGTATCCTTTAGGGGTTGTCCCGAGAAAAAACAAGCAGAAAAGTTTTTATCTCTTCACAATGCACAACCTTTTAGTTTGAAACGACTTCCAAACAAGAAATCTGACTCATCCTGTACAGACATAGTTTACATAAAATAAATATTTAATCACTGCTCTTACTTTATTATTTTAACACCGGAAATAATGAATAATAGCCCGCGTTTTAGGATTTATAAGCCATCTGATGCAGTTTGAGATTACTACTTGATCCCATTATTAAAATGAAAAGGATTTAATTAAACTAGTTGCCGTCTTTTTTACGAACCGTTTTTGCGCTTAGATTTAATAAAAAAAAAGTAACCAAGTAACCCACTTTTCAAATGAATCAATGTGTATTACTATCGATCGGATGAGAGCCAGTTAATAATAAATTATATATTGACGTTATTATTGTGTTTGACCATGAAACCATTGATCTTCTAATATCCTCTACCCTTAATTTGGAGTGCGTTCATCATGGACATTTTTGTATAAAAACGTCATTAGATTCGTTTAAAGTTATTCTTTTCATTTATTATTAATAATTTAGCGACGTTAAAAGCAGTTTTAAAAGGCGTAAAATCGTGAAAGAAGAATAAGTTACAATTTTCTTATTGTTTATCAGTCGAGGCCCGAAGTAATCCAGAGAAAATTAAAAAGTTTGGAACTATTGATTGTCCATGTACTTAAAACTATAAAATGCATGATAATGAGTCGAGAATGAGTAGATAATAAAATTAAATGTCTATTGTTTCTTTGTACTGCATTACGAACTAATGTTCTGTTGACTACGTGGGTATAACGATTTACCCCTTTTGCTGTTAATCTATCGAAGAATAGCAATAATGATATGATATGATATTTTCGTACTATTTGCTCCCCAGATAGCACAAACACATACATGGAATGAACAGTGAATATTCGTCCATGAATATATGAATTTTATGTACTATATACACATTATAAATTATGAATGAGCCGACGACATTCTTTGTATATTCATATGAATATTCATTTAATGTTCCTATGTGGTATACCAAGCATCCATAGGATGTCCATTTTATTACATGAATATACAGGAACATTCATGGCACACCCCATGCATATTCCTGTAGTAGCAACTTCCACCGTATACCAGGCACCAAGAACTAACTTGATGGTTGAGTTATGGTACAGTGGTATTCAAAAAATATGTGACAACGGGTGGCTATGGAAACAAATGAATCGCAATCTGACAAAAGGACGTTTGTCCAAAGTTTGTTCTTACCGGGGATTTGTTTGTCATTTTATCTGGTGCGAACTAACTTAGTTAGTAGTGAGTGAGTTAGTAATATTATTACTTAAGTTTTTAGGGAAAAAGCCAACGAAAGATGTATATCAATGCGATGTGTGTCCCTGTAGATGTTTATCTTGTTAATGTGTATGTAGGGGCGAGCTGAATTTACTGGTGGAGTCGGGTGCAGATTTTATAAATCTGCACCTAGTAGTAGTGCCTCCGCAGACGCACAGTGGTGTTAAAAAGACGAAATTATGAAAATTGGCCGTACATAATTAAACAGTAGAGAGTTAACAAAAAAACATCATATTTGCGAAGTAGGTATGTAGAATTAGCACTAAGGGGGTTGAAAAAGGGAATGAGAAGTCCAAGGTAATGAAAAAAGGTGATGAAAAGTCAAGAGGAATGAAAATGAAGTGTGGATTAAGTAGAATTACGAAATAAAACACTTAAATAACCAAATTATGCAATTAAAACTTTTGTGGGGGTTGAAATAAGCACTTATATCTACCTATTGCGAAGGAAACTGAAAAATTGTAAAAGGTAAACTGAATCCCAAATGCGTTCAATTTTATAACCGTCGAAAAACGAAATTATGCGAATTTTGCAAAATTAGCACTTAGGGGGTTGAAAAATCGTAAAGGTGGATGAAAAATCAAAAGGTATCAGGATTAACCGTGGCTAAGTAAAATTACGAAAAATAACACCAAATTAACCCAATTATGTAAATTTAGCATTTGAAGACTTGAAACATTGCGAAGGGGTCAAGCTTTATTGGAAAGTTATCCACCACTGATTTTATGAACCAGGGATGAAAAAAGTGAAAAATTTAATCATCATCCAAATGGGTTCAATTTATTACAGAAGAAAAACGAAAATATCCGAATTTGGCAAAACTAACACCTAGGGGGTTGAAAAATTGTAAAGGGGGATGAAACGTCAAAGTGGATGAGAATTAATCGTAATTAAGCAGAATTACAGAAAATAACACGAAAGTAAACCAATTATGCAAATTTAGATTTTGGGGGTTGAAATGTTGCGAAGGGGGTTGGAAAAGTGAAAAAGATAAACATAATCCAATTGAGTTCAATTTATTACCGAAGGAAAACTAAATTATGTGAATTTTGCAAAATAAACACTTAGGGGGTTGAAAAATTGTAAAGGGGGATGAAAAGTTAAAAGGGATGAGAATTAATCGTAATTAAGTAGAATTACAGAAAATAACACGAAAATAAGCCAATTATGCAAATTTCACTTTTGGGGGTTGAAACATTGCGAAGGGGTCGAAAAAGTGAAAAAGGCAAGAACAATTCATAAGGCAAAACTGCGCGAATTTTACAAAATTAACCAGCGGAAATCACCCGAAAAAGAAGCGGTCTGGGTAAATTTTGCTCTTTGAGGGTTCACATATCATGAAAGGGGTTGAAAAATTGTGGATGGATCAAAAATTAATGAAAATCACTTTAAATTAATAACAAATTAGAAGAAAGCAAAAAATAAATAAATGAAATATATTTACTCCGCTTGCTAGGGCTTAGGGGTTGTTAGTAGCGTAGGGGTTGGTTTTAGGATGAAGACTCATAAGACTTTTTTCAATGGTTGACCGAAATCAATTGAACCCCATAATTTTATTCCACCACTTACATGAAAAAATTTCCAGTTTCAACCCTTAAATTTCATCCCCCTTGTTAGATATTAATGAAAATTTGCCCATCCGCCTACAGTGGCGCTGTAAATTACCACATCAAATTTAGCCCTCATACGTTGAGCAGTTTTTGAGTTCTCGCATTTTTTTGTTTCGGCATGTTAGGGGGTTGTACCGCCTTTAAGGGTCGTTTTTCGCGAATGATGAATAAGACCTTTTTTGTACCATCAATAGAAAGCTATCGAATGGTAATATTTTCAACTATACATTCTTCATTGAAAATTCGAGTCTCCACCCCTAACTTTCATCCCCTTCGATAATTTTCTCCTAAAATTCGATCTTCCCTTCTCGAAGATGCAGTGTGTAAGATGTCACAGTTTCGCAGAAGATATTGCTTCTCTGTGTCAAATTACAGGGCTTTATGGACGTTTCAACCCCTAAACTCCAACCCCCTATTTCACCACCCCCACATGCCCTAAAGGAAGTTGTGTTTTCAATTTCACCACCCTAACCCAATTCGTTTAAAAATTAAGGTAATTTGTAGATTCATATTTTCAACACCTCATGATTTCACCCCTTTATGATTTACAGGGGTGAGTTTATTTTTCCGGTGTGACATGACTCCTTGCGTATTTACTGACTTCAGTTGTTCATAAATAAACCAATAGGGTTTCAGAAAAAATAAATAAAATATAATTATCGACTTGCAAAGAGTTAGGGGTGGTTAATGGCCCAGGGGTTGGTTTTAGATTGAAAACTCATAAGACCTTTTTTCAATAGTTGACCGAAATCTATCGAACCCCGTAATTTTAGGCTACCATTTACTTGAAGAAATTTCAAGTTTCAACCCTTAAATTTCATCCCCTTTGTTAGATATTTTAGAAAATTTGTCCATCCACCTATAATGTCACTGGAAATTCACAAACCAAATTCTGCCTTGATACGTTGAGTAGTTTTTGAGTTCTCGTATTTTTGTGTTTCTGCATGTTAGGGGTCGTAGCGCCTATAAGGGTGGTTTTTCGCAAAATATGAATGACACCTTTTTTGAATAATTAATGGAAAGCTATCGAGTGACGCCAATTTCGACTAGTACTTATTAAGCGGAATTTCGAGTTGCTACCCCTAATTTCCACCCCATTTGTTCGATTTTACGAAAAAACGCATCCCCCACAAGATTTCACCGATATATGTGTGTACGTTGAGTTTCCGACAGCTGCGTGCAACCCTTGCGGAGTTATCATATTTTTTGTGGTTTTCATCCCCTAAATTTCATCCCCCGAAATTGGCACCCCCTCACTTTCAACAGACTTGAAGGTCGAACGTGCATACTAATTTTCAGCAAGATATCTCCACTAGTTCTCGAGTTATTGCAATTAGTAGTTTTTCGGTTTTTCACCCCTAGCTCCCACCCCCTTGGTCCGATATGGCCCAAAAGCAATCCCCGCCTTACTTTTCGGGAGACGAAGCTGCCTACCAAGTTTCAGCTCGATATCTCGATCCGTTCTCAAGTTATCCGACGGACAGACTGAGGAGCGATCGAGCGAGCGATCGAGCGAGCGAGCGAATAAGCTAAGACAAGAGTACCTCCGCATTCTGCTACGGCACTAAAAAGGATACTGAGAATCTTGATTCTTGGAATCTTGCAGTAGGTTTTATACCATTCAGGGGTTTCATAAGTTGTTAGTTGTATCATGCGCGCCATCTATCAACTGAAAATTCAACCTGGATATCATGAAGATAGGTACATTGCATATACAGCATTCTAATACCCTCCTACCGGGTGTCAACGAACCTATGTAACACCTCGAATTTTTTTAATTTTTAACCTCCCCACTCCACTTCACCATTTAAAAAAAAAGGGAGGTTACTGCAATCACTAAAATTTTCGAATTCGAGATAAGACCGGATCTGTACGTTTTGAGGTCTCAGGAACCCATAAAAGTGGTTTTCAAAATGTGTCTGTATGTATGTACGTACGTACGTACGTTCGTTAGTTCGTTCGTTCGTTCGTAAACGCGCCACAGCCCAAACTACTCGACCGATTTGGCTGAAATTTGGTACGTGTGCATATGATAACCCAACTTAGATCTGAAAAGCTTTTGGAGCCAATCGTGCAACCAGAAATGCCGTTTTGTCATCAACTTTTAAATTTTAAATGTAAACCCCCATTTTTCACGTCACAATAAGGAAGGCCCTCAGATTCTGCTTCCAAAGATGTATTCACTGTCAGTACCCTTTTGACCAAAAACTAAAAATATCGAGATTTTTATCGGACTTTAAAATCACGGTGCAGCCCAAGCCCCTGAACCGATTTGGCTGAAATTTTGCACATGGGGATTGTATTGCACGTCGAAGAGCTGAACGAATTTTGGATTCAATCGGCCCACGGAAAGTGCCGTTTTGGCACACCAATTTCCAACTTTAAAACTATTCACTCATGCACTTAACCATCCAAAACAAGTTTTTGAAAGATTTATTGTCACCATCAGAAAGGTCTTCAAATTCTGGTTTTAAATGAGATAAAATTTATTCGCATTTATTACCCTTTGGGTAGAAAAATCGAAATTTTGTAATTACACTGAAACCACGTTATAGCCCAAACTACTGGATCAATTTGTCCGAAATTTGGTATATGGAGGTCAGGTGACTCGTTGAAGAGCTGAAACGCTTTTGGGAGCAAATGGGTGCCATTTAGGCATATTAACTTAAAAATTTTAAACACAAGTCACGGAAATCAAAGACCCACGCTTTGGGGAGGTTTCAGCCGCTTCTCTGCTGCATTTTTTTTGAATATCAACTTGAAATATGTATAGGTTCATACGCCTATAAAAACGCTAATTTTGACAGTTTTACAAACTTTTCGTTACTTCCGGTTTGACCGGAAGTGACGTTAACTGCGTTATTTTAAATAGCAAGGTGACGGTTTCTTTACGCAATTCGAAAGACATTTTAATTTTTTTTTACAATCATATCAAAAAACACAAGTTTGAAAAATGGCCGTCAGATGCCTGCCATGTTTTAAGTCAAGTTGGATGTGATTTCTGCCATTTTAAATTAAAGCGACTATTCAAGATTAGTACAGGAGTCCTCTAAAATGCGCATATTTGTTTGTTAACTCTTTATCTTCGCTAAAAAGTTGATTTTCTAAGCCAAATTTTACGTTAATTTTAAATGGAAAGGTACATGTTTTTTAAGCTAAAATGAAAATTTGGTTCTTCCTTTTTCTAATGGACGTCAATAAACAGGATATATCAAACGGGAAGCATTCTTAATTGAGAATTTTGAGAACCTCCTGCATTTTCTCCAAGAAAGGAACAATAACTTTGCTATAGAAAATTTATGAAAATGTTTATTATTTAGTAATGATCTGTAATGATCTGAATAGTCACTTTAACTTAAAATGGTAGAAATCACAGGCAACTTGATTAAAAAGATTTCGGCCCTCTGGCGGACATCTTTGAAACGTATGGTTACATTTTTAAATATGTGAAGACTAGCGTTTTCATAGGTATATGATCCCATAAAAATTTCAAGTTGATATTCCAAAATATAAAAAAATGGCGAGGTGTTACATGGGTTCGTTGACACCCGGTATATAACACTTTGGAATATTCTCAGGAAATACATAGAACATTCGGTATATTGTGTATAACATAAAAATGACCTTTCCCGAATATTCAGGGCTTATTTTGTGCTGTCTGATGGATTAATTCAACCTAACTAAATTTTTGGTGGCCATTTAATAATTTTCAGATGAAGACCAGAAAAAACAATTCAACCCTCACCTTTAGTGTCCATTCCCATTTGACCAAAAAATTGTCTAAGGCACTAGTTTTAAACATTATTAGTTTCGTAAATAGGTAGTTTATTTGTTGTAACCAAAGTAAGCTTATTAATTTGACTGTGCTGTGCTATTTTTCACTTTTGACTTTTATTAATTATAAATCAGTCGGTTAATACTAGAACAAAGTGATGGGTATGACTCCCACGATATAGCGCAAAGCAGTTATGAATAAACAAAATGTGACCTTTTACTAATTTAGTTATACACGTAAAAGCAAAAGAATGAATTGTCTTTTAACCTCCCCAACCCCATCACAATTTTAAAAAAATGGGAGGTTACTGCAATCACTAAAATTTTCGAATTTGAGATAGCACCAGATCTCCACGTTTTGAGGTCTCAGGAACCCAGAAAAGTGGTTTTTAAAATGTGTCTGTGTGTATGTTCGTACGTACGTTCGTACGTACGTACGTACGTTTGTAAACACGCCACAGCCAAAACTACTGGGCCGATTTGGCTGTAATTTGGTACGTAGGCATCTCATAACCCAACTTAGATCTGAAAAGCTTTTGGAGCCAATCGTGCAACCGGAAATGCCATTTTGGCACATCAACTTTTAAATTTTAAATGCAAACCCCCATTTTTCACGTCACCATAAGAAAGACCTTCAAATTCTGCTTCTAAAAATGTATTCATTCTTAGTGCCCTTTTGACCAAAAATTAAAAAAAAATTGATTTTTATCGGACTTTAAAATCGCGGTACAGCCCAAGCCCCTGAACCGATT
This sequence comes from Pycnomerus fuliginosus, assembly GCA_963924575.1. Lineage (NCBI taxonomy): Eukaryota > Metazoa > Arthropoda > Insecta > Coleoptera > Zopheridae > Pycnomerus > Pycnomerus fuliginosus. Next base: position 2,911,850 of record OZ004618.1, read on the forward strand.
TGGCCGAAATTTTGCATATGGAGATTGTATTACACGTCGAAGAGCTGAACAAATTTTGAATTCAATCGACTCACGGAAAGTGCTGTTTTGGCATACCAATTTCCAAATTTAAAATTATTCTCTCATTTGACCATTAAAAACAGGTTTTTGAAAGATTTATTGTCACCATCAGAAAGGTCTTCAAATTCTGGTTTCAAATAGGACAAAATTAATTCGCATTTAGCGCTGTTTGGTTCAAAAAATCGAAATTTTATAATAACAGTAAAAATACATTATAGCCCAAATTACTGAATCGATTTGGCTGAAATTTGGTACATGGAGATTAGGTGACCCGTTGAAGACCTGAAAGGCTTTTGGGAGCAATTGGCCCACGCGAACTGCCATTTAAGCATATCAACTTAAAATTTTAAATACAAGGCCTCTTTTTTATGTCGCCATTAGAAAGACGATCAAATTCTGGTTCTAAAAATGTACTCACAGTTTCTGCCATTTCAGTGGAAAATAGAGAAAAAATTCTTTCTCATTAAAAGGGAGCAGGCTGACAGTGGATGACATAAAGTGGCAGTTATTGTCAAAAAAGTGGCAAAAGATTAACCTTAAAAGGAACATATTGTCAAATGTGATGGGTGATGTACGAGGTGATGTCGGTATTTGTCAGAAAATTGCGAAATTAGTCACTGACGTCAGACGATAAGGATAAAAAAAAATCTGTTGAATTGACTACTATCTACACAGAATACAAAGATCCACGCGATGGGGAGGTTCCAGCCGCTTCTCTGCTGCATTTTTTTTAAATTATTATTGTTAATTTTAATTATTTTTTTATTGTAATAACTAAGATACAAAATATTTGAAAACAGGACGACCCGATAAAACAACTTTGAAAACTAATGATAACCGTGAAAGTTTGACTTTGACTTTCTTGACACAAGACAATGGAAGTTTTGATTTAGTGAGAGGATACGTTATACTGATGTCAGACGCTCTGCAGTATGCACTAACGCAGTTCCTTCTTTCAAACTATGGTCTGTCCGGGATCCACACGACCGAGATTCACCCTATTTCCATGGCGAATCATTGTTGGAAATCTAGATCGATATCTCCCCTATCTTATTACTATCGTGCCTGTTACATTATGCAGCATCAGTTGTTATCCGCCAGATGACGTGTGAGGCGATAATAATTTTAAAGGTTGTAACTACTCAAAGGCCTCCAGAGTAAAATTCCATGAAATGGATGTAAGGGTCCATAAACGACCTGCAGAGGACATCAGTTTTCTTAATGTTTTCTTCTATTTATTTTTAACAGCAGAAATAGGGCGAGATAAGTTAGGTCCAACTAGGTAAAGGGGTAAACCATCATCTCATTAAGAGACAATGAACGACTGAATAATTCATCGCAGGAAGGAGAATCGAAGTTTGAAGGGTTTGAAGGTATTTTCCTTCCGAAAAATACGCACTTGATTGTGCAATCTAACTTTCTAACTACACAACTCAAACTGGAGGGTTTTCTATTTACAATTTAATTTAAATGGTGGAACTGGTGTATCTTATTTCCTTTAACCGCGTTTTTCTACCCCTCTAGAAGAGAGCGTCATTTCTAATTTTAGAACCATTTGACCTACCTACCTCTGTTGACAATATTGTCCGAGATTATGAACTTAGGCTATGTAATTTGGTCGAGGGAAGCAGTAAGTTCTAACGCTAAACCAGTGGAATGCCTTCTTGGCAAATTAAGTTCCGCGTCGATCATAATTTTAGTGCCGTAGCAGTATGCGAGGCACTCCTGTTTTAGCTTATTCGTCCGCTCGCTCGCTCCTCACTCTGTCCGAGCGATAACTTGAGACCGGATTGAGATGTCGGGCTGAAACTTGGTATACGGCTTTGTCTCCCCGAAAAGTAAGGCGGGGGATTGCTTTTGGGCCATATCGGAACTGAAATCGAAAAACTATGAATTGCAAAAACTCGGGAAGTAGTTTAGGTATCTTGCTGAAAAAAGTATGCTGAATGTGAGGGGGTTGCAATTTCGGGGGATGAAAACCACAAAAAATATGATAACTCCCCAAGAATTGCACGTAGCTATTTGAAACCTGACCCAAGTAACACTCCACCGCAGGGTGTATACGCTTCTGGAAAACCTGGAATTTTTTATAAGTAGGATCAATCAATCATCAATAAAATTAATTACGACACAAAATTCTCGAAGAAAAATATGTCTTTCTTACACGAAAAATTACTTTCAACACCCCTCGAAATCATCTTTCGCTACGCCAGCATACGATACGAGTGTCCTTGAACATCCACGAAACCAGAGCACGAGACAAAACAAAACGAAAGTGAAACATGGTTTGTAGGGGTTAATTTTAGTGTTTACGATTGAATTGGCATTAATAAATAATAAATAACTTGATAACAATAAGAATATGGACGTCCATCTAATGGGGGATTACGGTACCTTTGAATAATTCTGTGGCTTAGTGCGAGAAGGGCCAATGTGACATTTTCAAAATTAGCGTTTCTTTTTAATTATACAGGGTGAGTCTAGTTGGACAAATCAGTCGCCTAGCGTTTAAGATATTGAAATTGGAAATTCAATTTTTGGATATGTTGTAGCTGATATGGTTCCCTACACATGGGACCTATAAAGAACGCTCCAGTTTTATTCAAACCGAAATTATTAAATAAAAACGAAGGCTTCAAAATTTTTTTTTCGATATTGTTGAATTTTTTAAGGTTATATTTAGTTAGAGAATCATTTTCTCTTTATGGAAACATAATTTTTTGCAGAAATAAGTTAATAATCTCCGAGAGACAAATTATTTAAATAATAGAGATTTTTAATTATTTCCTAAAGAAAACCACGCATGCCGTGATTTGAACAACTGAAAGGCAGTCTAGCTTATACTGCAGACTGTACCCAGAACGACAAGTGTCAGTTGGAAATGTCATTTGAGGTCGTTTGTGAAAAAATAATGCAAAACTACGGGTTTTTGCCCTTTTCTTTACAGATAATTAGGTAATTTTTATTTCTTGATGGATGTTTTGCTAAATTCGTCGAATACAAGTGTCTCGGGTTCTCACACTGGAGCGGCCCGATTAGGACAAGTTAAAGTTTACACCCTTCAAGTTGAATTTTCTTGGTTTCGCTTGGCTCACCGCTTCTTTGTCTTTGTTCATTATATCAACACGTTGAGTGTCTTCAACATTTGCTGGACCCCTCAACATCCGATGATAAATCTTCATTTCGTACGTGTGAAAAAATTATCAGCAGAAATATTAAATTTTTAATAAAACAACAAAATCACCATATTTGACAGCATGACAGCAATGTAAACTGTTAGCAACTATTGCCAATTGCTTTCTGGCTGACGAGAATAGCTTTTCTTGGTCGAACCATTCGACTCCAAAAAACATCAATCGGGTGACAACCCGAGACACTTGTATTCGGCGAATTTAGCAAAACATCCATCAAGCAATAAAAATTACCTAATTATCTGTAAAGTAAAGGGCAAAAACTCGTAGTTTTGCATTATTTTTCCTTTGATTTTTCCACAAACGAAAGCAAATGACATTTCCAACTGACGCACTTGTCATTCCGGGTACAGTCTGCAGTATAAGCTAGACTGCCTTTCAGTTGTTCAAATCACGGCATGCGTGGCTTTCTTTAGGAAATAATTAAAAATCTTTATTATTTAAATAATTTATCTCTCGGTTATTATTAACTTTTTTCTGCAACAAATTATGTTTCCATAAAGAGAAAATGATTCTCTAACGAAATAACCTTAAAAAATTCAACAATATCGAAATAGAATTTTTTAGGCCTTCGTTTTTATTTAATAATTTCGGTTTGAATAAAACTGGAGCTTTCTTTATGGGTCCCATGCGTAGGGGACCATCTCAGCTACAACATCTCCAAAAATTGAATTTCCAATTTGAATATCTTAAGCGCTAGAGCGACTGATTTGTCCAACTAGACTCACCCTGTATACTTACGATATCATTCTGTAAACGAAATTACTCAATATTCTAGTTAATTTAATATTAAATTTTGTTACTAAAGTGTGGTTTTGTTTACAGATTAATATCCTAAGCTAATAATTTTTAAAAAATGCAAATTTTTAAAATGTCACATTGACCTTTTTTGCACCAAGCCACAGAATTGTTCTGATTGAAAGATCTTTTAAAATGAGCTCTGAGGTTTTTTTGCATTTTCGAATATATCCAGTACTAAGGCCATAAAACGATGACGTATGAGCTACGTCCTCAAGAAAAGTTCGAACCAACCTGTCCATTTCCTTCTTGTTTTAATTTTGTCAATGTCAAATCTAATTTTGTAATGGAAACAAGTGACAGAACTAGAGATGTCAAAGGGTGTTATGGGCGTCAGGGTGTTTTGGGTGTAAGAGTGTCACACTCATGGGTGGCAAAACCTATGACATCCATTGGGTGTCAATTTTAAATTTCGCGCCATGAACAAGAGGCATCATTGGGCATCATGATTAATGGAGGCCTAAGTTCAGTGTTTGCCCGTTCAGATTGACACCGGGTGCCAAGGGTGTCAAGAATTTCAGACGCCAATCTTTGACACCTTGCCACCGGGTGCTAAGGGTGTTAAAATCTTGGCACCCCACCCAAAAACCATGACACTGGGTGTTTTGACATCTCTAGACAGAACTGTCATATATTTGTCATCTGTGTTCTTACACCAAGAAATTGTACAGAAAGGTGAGACCGGTAGCAGATACGTCATCAATTTTTTAAAATTGCTTTCTGAAGTGGAATACTTAATAAAATCTAAAACAAAAGTGGTAGATCTTGATCAAATTTGATTAGTTTTCGAATTACAATACTGATAAAGAAATTTGTGACATTGCCTATTGTACTGTACTGAACTTGCGAAGTTTTATCCAAAATTAATATCGTTAAATAAACTAGGAATTCCCACTTCAGTAGTAAATTAAGAATTAACATAGCAGATTGTAGGTACTGGAAAATTTTGCAAGACGGTCTGGAAAACCTGGAAAAATAAGGGAATTTTGTCCAGAAAATTCTGTATACACCCTGAAATGGTTATAGTATTTGATAAATTAGACGAGAAAAATACGTCCTTATCATTCTGAAATAATACGCATTTGGCTATACCCGAAAAAAACGTATGTAGACGACCTAATTTTTGCAAATTAAAATGTTTATACGGATAGAATACGTAATTGATATACAACAATAAGACGTATAAATACTTAAATATACTATATGTCTTTCAACGAAATATATGCGTACAACAACTTGAAATAGATTGAAGACGCATAATAAACATCCTTTACGTCTATAAATAAGACGTATTTCATATATCACTTAAAGGCACATACGATATACGTCTTATAACCGTATGAATTCGTTATTATAATCGGTCAGTCCTAGGGTTAACCCAGAGATGGCGCTGGTGTTCTGCACTACCACTGCTGATTGGTGCCATCGCTATAAAGCGAAGTGCATTGTCCAACTAAATCATTCATATTGTTACTTGGGTCCCAACAAAGCAAAGTAACAAAAGTTGGTCAATTTTGACTTGGATTTCTGATGCCAATATTATTTATTGGCAAGGAAAATAGCCCGAAAACTTTTAAGGGAGGATGGCAAATTCCTATCTAAGATTCGAAGAATGATAATGGAAGTGCTTATGGGTATTATTTATTCAGAAGATTCGTAACGTATAATTCTGGTATCACAAATACATTTATGGACTACTTACGTTAAATTTTCGGATTTATTCAGCAGATTCGTAACGTATAATTTTGGTAGCATTAAACACGTTTATGAACTACATTAAATGTACGTCTTCCCGGCGGACATTACTGCGTATTTTGAATGGGTCGGCGCATGCGAGTTATATACAAAAAGGAAACATGTTTATTATACGTCTTTTGTACCACTTGTGCTACTTAGGGACGTACGTACATACTACGATGAAATCTTGCGGGGGATGCACTTTCCGCAAAATCGGATAACTACTCATCATTTACTGATTTGGATTAAATTTTCACTCGTTACAACTTTTCAACCCTCTTCAGAATTCCATCCCCTCCAAAACATAAATTTGCAAAATTGTCTTATTTTCCGTGTTAGTTTTGGTATTTCTATTTAGCTGCAGTAAATTTTTTCTTGCCTGTATTGCCAATTCTACAGACTTCACAAAATGTTAATGTTTTTTTTGTTAATTTTCTACTGCAAACACCTTAAAGGACTATTCGCGAAAATCAGCAAAGTGTCTGACATCTGGTGGCAATACTTTAACTACACTGAGAGACCGGATACGGAAATACTTTTAAACGTCCGTCATCATAATTTCGGCTTACGTCAGTCAGTTGTCAGTTGCGAGGTTAGGGAGTAGTTTTGTTAGGAGACATCCTCTCGCTGACTCGAAATTTTGCGAATAACTCTATGGAATTTTACGTTTTGTGTACTTAAGTGGAACATTGGAAATCCAGGAAAACTTGGCTTTTAAAAAATCCGCGTATCGATGTCACTGATGTCACCAACTGACACTGTCAGGCACGTCACGCTAGAATTCTCACTTCCGGCTCCCCAATGCGGTGAGACCGCCATTTTGTGGTTTAGCAATGCCATCTATTAGCAGCTGATTTTCGCGAATTTCAGATTTCTTATTAATTCACGGTTTTTTAATACTGTGTTTTTCAATAACTCGCCCTTCAGGGATACACATCGCATTGATGCACATCTTCCGGTGGCTTTTAGGTATCAATTTCGATGTTTTTTTTACAAACAACCCTTGAATTGAATCTCATCCGGAGAATGAATCAAACCCATTCTACGAAGACGATTAATAATTGTTCGGCTTTGACGGTAATTGGACTCGACTAGCGTTCCCACAAATTATTGGTGCAAGATGGAAAATTGAAAGCAACAAGGAATTTTCTATTTATCATCGCTGGATTCTCATGAAATCTAATCTTTCTTACGCCGGTTATTTAAAGGAAGTTTGTAATTGTTTCAAACTAGATTATGAAGATCAAATTCTCCGCGCTATAAGATAAGGTGTAGCTTTTCGGTGTTTCAGAATCCGATTACTTGCCCTAAGATTAAGAAGCAAACACTGATTATCCCTGTAGGGGCAAAGTTATCTACATCGTGAAAGTGACTCGGGATTAAAGGATTTATATCAATAGCCAATCTACTCATGACTCAAAAATATTGCTAGCATTCTGCAAGTGGGTTGTTACTTGTTAGTAGGTTAGGAATAAATTCAAAACAGAATTTGCGTCGCGTCGTCCTGAGATTAATCTTTTTTAAGTGCGAGGGTCAATTTCCTACAAACATTATTTTAGGTTCAGTTCCTGCACCCCGCTTTTTTCTAATTCAATCTGGATGCAGAATCCATTTAATTTCATGATTACAGTTTTTAGTGCCGTAGCAGAATGCGAGGCACTCTTGTTTTAGCTTATTCGCTTGCTCGCTCCTCGTATCGCTCCTCTCTCTGTCCGAGCGATAACTTGAGAACCGCTTGAGATATCGGGTTATTGGTCGACTTATTAATTAATTCTATGTACTGTACGTTAATTTTTTATCGTATTTAAGAAAATTATTGTTACAATTTTTTTTCTTTCATTGCAATTTTACCAATTAAAGCTCTGCGAGAGAAAATGACGTTTCAATTTCCTAAAATTTAAAATTGTGTCAGATTATAGGATATTCAGTTTGGTTTCGTATCCACGCTTATTTTTATTAATAAAATTTAATATTAAACTCTGATGTAATGAAAGTTATAATACGTTTGTGTTACATATTTATTACATATAGCCCCATATTAATTTCTCAGAGGGGAAAAAAGAATTTGATATCCAGCAACATTATCGATTGATCATGACGCTTCCAGTAAGGGTGTTTACGAAAACTAACTGTAATTTTGTCGAGTTGCATCAATTGAAGAAATCCCTTTGGCTCCATTTTTTATGAAATGTCATTATTTTATACCCCCAGTCTCTATTATTTACCTGTCGTAACGATGAATTCTCAAATATCAATTCCTGTGAGATCATCTCGAATGCGGAAATCGATTCAGAAGGTGTTACTTTACAACTTTCGATAAAAAAAATCGTGCTTTGGGAAAATACAGACAATGCAATGATTTAAGTGATGGCTAATTGAATTTAAGCGTTTCACTTCGGTTTGTCGCTGAGAAACTAATTAATTATCCTGAATAAGACGTGTAGGGTAGAAAATTGCTGCCTGGCGTTGGTCGAAGTGGTTTATTAGACTTCGCTGCCTTCAAACCAATTGGGAAATGGTTGTTGGTTACTTACCAAACATGACTTCGTGAACAAATTTATTTTTATACGGGGTTAATCAAATGTATGGAGACATCCGATTATTTCCCAAACTATTAACTGTATCAAAAAATTCTTCAAATAAGAGTTGAATGGTAAATTTAGGCGAAAGTTTTGGGTTAATCAATTTTTTTCTTGACATTGGCGTTGACAAGTAATGACATCGATTTTTTTTTAAATGCGACAAAGTTCATTTATGTCACGTCATTAATAATATTGAAAACCTGTGTACGCCAACCGTTAGTAACTGAAAACGTGCATAATCTAAAAAATGGGCAGCTAAGGAAGCGGCAGGAACCTCCCCACTTGGTGAACGATCCAATCCCTAATCACCTATAAATTTCAATCCACAGTAAGTTGTTTTTCAGTGTATCGGGTGTCCCAAAAAAAACCGGACAAAATATTCTTGGAAATAAGTCAGCCATTTCTTAACCGATTTGGATAGACTTGGTCTTAAATTGAAGCTAAAGACTCAGGCTTTCGAACTTTGTAAGAAATGTCGACAGATGGCGCTGCTGTAGTAGCCTTATTGATACTGGTCTTTAAGGCTTATTTTAGGTGCGTGGGGATTGGTCGGGCAACAACCAATGCTTATGAGACTCAAATAGCCTTGAAGATCTTATTCTCTTATTCGAGTGTCATACCGATTGGTCGTTGACTGACCAATCCCCATGCAGCTAAAATAAACCTTTAAAGCAAGTATCAATGTCCTATTGCAGCGCCATCTGCCGTAGTTTCTAATGCAGTCGAAAGCCTGATTCTTTGGCTTTAATTTAAGACCACGCTCATCCAAATCGGTTAAGAAATGTCCGGTTTTTTTTGGGACACCCGATAGATTAAGAATCTGGAAAGAAATTGATAATATCTGGTTTGGTTCCTGAAATATACTGAAAAAAAAACTGAAAAATGTCGTATTTTAATCTAGAAAGAATTAGAAAAGATTTCGTCACCTCATTTTATTCTTCGTGCAATTGTAATGTAATTCAAGGTCAACTTTCTTAACAAATCCCTATACCTAAATAGCATCCTTTACAAGTTACTTAATACTTAATACTGATGGGAATAAAAGAAGGGATTGAAGAAATAAAAGAAGAAAAAAGAAAAGAGGAAGAAGGTATAATGGACAGAAAAGTGATAATAGACAATAAGGAGTGGAGAATAATGACGGTGTACAGCAGAGACATGAAAACAACGAAAAAGAAAATAGAAGAGAGAATAGGAGAGAGGAAAGGGGAATGCATACTCATAGGAGGGGACTTCAATGCAAGACTAGGAGAGAGGGGAGCAAGAACCTGGACAGAAAACAGAGGAATCGCAAGAAGGGAAACAAAAGACAAAGTGAAGAATAAAGAAGGAAGAATCCTAGAAGAACTGGTAGAAGAAAAGGGGTGGGAAGTGTTAAACGGAAATAAAGAAGGAGATGAAAAGGGGGAGTTTACATACGCAGCAACAAATGGAGAATCGGTAATAGACTACGTATTAGTAAACGAAGAAGCGTGGGAAGAGGTGGAAAAGTTCAGAATAGGGGAAAGGGTAGAATCAGACCACATGCCGTTGGAGGGGGAAATTTGGAGGGGGAAATTAAAAGGGAGAAGAGAAAACGAAATACTGGAGACATAACGAAAAAGGTAATAAAGAAAGAAAGGTGGGATGAAGAGACTATCAACGAATACAGGCAAAAATTGGGAAAAGCAAAATTCGAAGCAAAGGGGGTGGAATAAAAAATCAATGAGCTGGAGAAAATTATAAGAGGGGCAGTAAGAAGTGAGGAAATAATACTAAGGGGAAATAGTCAGGGAAATGGAAGGAGATGGTTCGACACAGAATGCAAGAAGGCAAAAAGAGAGACGAGAAGAGTACTAAGAAAATGGAAAAAAGGGAAAACGAAAAGGGAAGAATACTTAAAAGCCAAAGATAAATATAAGAAGAAGTGCAGCGAAAGAAAGAAACAAATGAAGGAAGAAGAAGAACAAAAGATAAGAAGTATAAAAACAGAAAAAGAAGCGTGGAAATACATAAACCAAGAGAGGAGAGAAAGGGGAGAAGATGAAATGGGAAAGATAGAGATAGAAGAATGGAGAAGGCATTTCGTAGAGTTGTTAGAGGGAGAAGAAGAAAAAGAAGGGGTAGAAGTAGACAGAGAGAAGGAACATGACATAGAAAGTACCGAGATAACAAAAGAAGAAGTGAAGAGGCAGATAGAAAAACTGAAAAAAGAGAAAGCACCGGGAAGGGATGGGATAAGAAATGAAGCGTGGATTTACAGTACGGAAGAGGTGATAGACAGAGTAGTAGAGATTTTGAATGGAGTGTGGAAGGGAGGGGGATTTCCCCGGCAATGGAAAGAGGGCGTAATCTGTCCTATATACAAGAAAGGAGATGCAAAAGAAGTAAAGAATTACCGGGGAATAACCCTCCTGAATACATTATACAAATTGTATGCAATGATACTAGGGGACAGAATGAAAGAGGAATTAGAACGGATGAAGAGCTTGCCAGATGGCCAGGCAGGTTTCAGAATGGGGAGGGGTACCATGGACAACGTGTACATATTAAACCATATAGCAAGAAGAGAAATAAAAAAGAAGAACGGGAAGATGTACGCGTTGTTCGTGGACCTCAAAGCAGCGTTTGATAGTGTAGACAGGGGAAGATTGTGGGAGCACATGAGAGAAATAGGATTGAATGGGAACCTGGTAAGAAGTATAAAATAAATATATAAGGAAACAAAGAATGTAGTTAGAGTGAATGGAATAGAGAGCGAATGTTTTTGGACGAGAAAAGGTGTAAGACAGGGGTGCCCACTCAGCCCAACGCTGTTTAGCATTTTTATAAATGATATTGATGATGTGTTCCAAAAGGGGCAGGCAGGAGGGATTGTGGTGGGCAAAGAGAAAGTGTGGTGTTTGGCGTATGCGGATGACCTGGTGATTGTAGCGAATGACGAGAGAGGGATGAGAGAAATGATAAGAATTGCAGAGAAGTATATGAAGAGAAAAAAGTTGGAAGTAAATGTGGAAAAAACCAAGATAATGGTTTTCAGGAAAAGAAGAGGGAAGGCAAAAGAAAGTGAATGGAAGTGGAACGGGAGCATAATAGAGCAAGAAAGAGAATTCAAATATTTAGGGTATGTATTTAATGAAAGAAACACAACGAGAGCGCATGTAACAGAACTGGTTAAAAAAGCAAATAAGGTGGTACGAATGGTCTGGGGAATAGGAGAGCGAAAGTTTGGGCATGATTTTAAGAGGAGGGGAATGATGTTTGATAGTTTAGTGAAGAGTATGTTGATGAATGGGGCAGAAATATGGGGGTGGGAAGAACAAGAGGAAGTGGAGAGAGTACAGGAAAAGTATTTCAAGTGGGTGCTGGGCGTGGATAGAGAGACACCGGGGTATATAATAAGAGAAGAAACGAAAAGGAGCAAGTTGAGAGTGGAGACTGGTAAAAGGGCGGTGAAATTTGAGGACAGAATGGGAGAAAGATTGGACTGCATGATATTACAGGAGTGTTGGAAGGAGAAAAGGAGAGAAAAAGAAGAATGGAAAGAAAGACAAAAATAAATACTATGAGAGAAATGGGTACGCATGGGAAGACATAGAACGACGCAGAGAACAAGGGAGATGGATGAATGGAGCGATGTGCACGGATAAAAGAATCAAGGTATAATGCAAAGTATAAGGATATCATATGTGCGGGGCTACCAAGTTATTTGAACAGAGTGAGTGCGAAAGAAAAAAGAATGATAGCGAGATTTAGATGCGGGAATGAGGAGAGAGAAAACAGATTCTGGTTGGAAGAGGAAGGGAGAGTATGCAGAGTATGTGGAGAGGCAAGAGAGACGATAGAACATATGTTGAGAGAGTGCGAGGGGATGAGAGAAGAGGAACGGGAGAGAAAATGGATATTGAACGAAAGGGGAACAGGACTAGAATGGATGAGGGAAGTAGAGAGGCAGAGGGAAATAAGGAGAGGGGAGGGAAGAGAAGACAAAAGTGGAAGATTAAAAAGAGAAGGATCTTAATTTCATTTTAAATATTTTTGTATATATAATTATATTGTAAGGGCAGGGCTCATTACAAGCCGAAAGGCAAAGTAATAAAGTATTCTATCTATTCTATCTACAAGTTACTTAAAATTTTTGGATTTATAGCTTAATTTGTCATAGTTATTTTAGATTATGCACATTTTCAGTCACTAACACAGATTTCCGATATTATTAAACTTTGGAAAGGTAAGTTTTTTCTCGGTGTGCTCTTACATTTAATGAAAATTTCAAGAAAATGTCAATTGTGTTTCCAAAAATATATATTTGGCCGTCTATTTCACAAACTGTGCACTTTATCAAAAAAATGTCAAGAAAATGTACCAATAAAAGTTGAAAAGCAAATTCAGGCGCAGCTGTTTGATGGGATTCACTCTTTTTGACGTCTGCTTCACTGAGTATTACGTCAATCCCATCAAAAGATGCGCCTAAGGTTACCTTTCAACTTTTATAGGAACAATTTTTTGATAAAGTGCATAGTTTGCGAAATAGACGGCCGAATCTATATTTTTGAGAACACATTCAATTGACATTTTCTGGAAATTTTAATTATGTAAGAGCATGATTTTTTCACACCGTTTTTGTAAAGAGAAAGAAATTACCTTTCCAATGATACTACACTTGACATATCTTCTCATTTAAAAGAATGCCGATGACGTCATTACTTGGTAATGTCAATGTCAAAAAAAAAATGATTAACCCAAAACGTGTCTCTAAATTTACCATTCAACTCTTATTTGAACAATTTTTTGGTAAAGTGAATAGTTGGGTATTAATCGCCTGTTTCCATACATTTGACTAACCTTGTATTTATTGTATTACTACAATATAATTTTTTCTGCCCATATTATGAAGCTACAAGTTTTCATTAATATTTAGTTATTCGAGTTAATATGACGAGACATTAATATCAGTTTAGTGACGTGCTTATGATAAACGAGGGCTAATTTTTAATTATTTTGGAACTCGCATCACTTATTTATTAAGTAATGAAAGAAATTTCCCCTGATGCTAGCAACTGGAAAGGTAGAAAAGTGTTACCTTTTACAATTGAATAAATAATAGGGCACTCTTTCGAGGGCTGAAGAATGCTCTTGTTTTTCGTGCTTGATTCATCGACATTTTCTTGTTTCCTCTCCCGCATGAGAATCCACCAAATTATTTACTTAGTTTAAAAATCTGTTTACATTCGACACTAAATCAAAGCAATGTGTGCTAAATTTTTAATCCGGGTTCAACTACCAACTGAAAATTTTAATAATGAACCACCAGTCATTTTTAGATTAGCAATAAATCGAAGCGATAAAAGATTTTAGGGCCAATTTATCGCTTCATAAAACGCGGATTAGGATGTTTCCAATTAATTTGGTTGAGCCACAAAATATTTTTATGCATGTTGCACGTTTCATACTTTGGTTTTGATTTCAAACATGGATAACGTATTGCAGACAATAAAGCATGATGAAGGAGACCAAGTCCACGAGGATAATTAGGTTGGGGAAACTTTATGACGAGAACAGGATTAAACAATCGACATAAAGGAGAAGATTTTCTAAAGCAAAAGGTATTGATAGGAAAGACGAGTATTCGTGTGTCGATGTTGCCTGATTGTCGCTCTCCCTCCGCGACCTCTAATGTGACATGTGTAAGTAGACACTTTATGAAATTTTTCAGCAACTTTATGTGAATGCTCTCACACAAAAAATTGTTTAATGCTTCTAGCTTGCTCCATTTTATTCGCACGTCGGGCTTGGGATTTTAAATTTTTTGTTTTATTTTCCTCGTCGAGCGCAATTAGGATTTTAACATCTTATACTTAGTCAACGGGCTGGCGAGAAATTTTTAACTTTTAACTTCTCTGCAGCGTGGAATCGATCGAAAAATTCAGAAAAATCTAATCGCCAAAAACATGAAATCTTTACGTTTTAGGGAACCCAAAAACGTGGTTTTTGAAAAATGTCTGTCTGTGTGTCTGTTTGTCTGCAGTCGAAACTACTGAAGACATCGAGATGAAATGTTACGCACCACGTTCAGTGAGTACTAGTGTTTCATCAAGGCAAGTGATCTTGTCTCGAGGGTAATTTCTTGTCTTGTCTTGAATTTAAAATCAAGAGTGAAATTCATTCTTGTCTCGATAAGAGTCTTGACATTCAGCTTCTTGTCTTGAGCTCAAGATTTTTGAAATTTCTTGATCTTGAATTTTTCGTCAAGGATTGGTGAAACTCGCTTAGAGTTGTAGGGAGTCAAAATTGGATTCTGAACAACTTTTTTCGATATTTTTATAAAGATAAGGAAAATATCTGGATGTCTTCCTATTAAGTTGGATAAAGGGTATTTTGACGGCTCGATCTAAGAGCTGCTTATTCACAACCAATTTACCTACAGTATGCGTCAGATATTTTGCTCGACCGTTTGTTACGCAACTGAAAGCTTTGCGGAACAGACTTGGTCATCACGCCTAAAAATCATAGTTACCTGACATATCGTGCCTGAAATCCAATCATTGTCTTGTCGTTCAAAGTAATTGTCATCACCGAATCTGTTCCGTAAAGTTTTCAGTTGCGTAACAAACGATCCAGCAAAATATCTGACGCATATTCTGTATTTTAATCTTCAGAAATTGACTCAGTTATTGGATCCATGAAATGAAATTATGAAATTTTGGTTTTAAAACAAATTTTCGAAAAGCGTCAAGAAAGTTCAAGAAATCTTAGTTCTTGAGAGTTTTGCTCTTGTCTTGCCAAGAATTTCAGACATTCTCTCGTGTCTTCATCTTGTCTCGAATTCAAGAAAAAATCAAGACAAGATCTTGAAAACTTCTTGATCTCGTGAACCACTAGTAAGTATCCTGTAGATGATGATGCGATTTTGGGGCAAATCGGTTGAATACATTATATCCAGATTTATACGTCTATATGGCGCCTCGCCTATACGTCTATACAGGGTGTTTTGCAACCGCGTGTAAGTTTTTTAACCTCAGATTGCCCATCGAAAATGGTAACGATTGGCACAAAATTGTTTTGGTCGAAGTCGTCTCCTAAGGAAGTTATAGGGCTTTAAAGTCAGCCATCGGGAGCTGTTTTTCTTAGTTATCTCAGGAACGGATTAACGGATTTGAATGAAATTTGGTGGACACTAGTAGCCAGTGAATATACATCTACATGGGGAATTTCGTTGAATTATGACAACGGGATCCCCAGAAAACGGAGACACCTTTGACATTTTTCTTCCGGAAAATGTTTGAAGGTCACGCGTTTTAAAAGTGGTGGTATCCGCTAGAAAGGGCAATTCAAACTGCAACTTTTACTATACTTGGTATTTTTTGATTTAATGCGTGGTTTTAGAGATATCCGTACCTGAGGTAACTGGAAAATTTTTCAAGGTCACGCATTTTAAAAATGGTGGTGCCTGTTGTAAAGAGCAGCTTAAACTACAACTTTTACTATTCTTGGTATTTTTTTATTTAATGAGTGGTTTTAGAGATATCCAAATAAGAAAAGCTGCTCCCTATGGTAAAGCCCTAACTTCCTTAGGAGACGACTTCGACCTAAACAATTTTGTGCCAATCGTCACCATTTTTGATGGGCAATCTAATGTTAAAAAACTTACACGCGGTTGCAAAACACCCTGTATAGGGAGCCTCCGATAAATCCAGGGAAAAAATGCGCTTCTTTTGCGAACGCTGCCTAAACGTTTGGAGATGGAACAAAATCTTATATAGAAGAATTGTTGGCAACAAATAGATCTACAAAAAAGTCCGCGACAGCATATAAGTATCTATGATAGGTAGGCTACAATAATTGTTTGACTGTTTGTTGTGGGCTATTCTTCATAGATACCTATATGCTGTCGCGGACTTTTTGGTAGATCTTTTCGTAGCCAACAATTCTTCTATTTATGATTTTGTTATATCTTCAACCGTTTATTCAGCGTTCACGTTTTAAATTATTAAAGCGGGGTTTTTTCGCGGATTTGCACGCAACGAATAACTGGAACGTTTTAAATAGGGTTAGTGGTTGACTTTTATTCTATTTTTATTTAAATTTAACATCGTGGTTAAAATCCAGCTAGTAAATTCGGGTAAATTCCATACTACTTTCAACTTTAAAACACAAATGTGACAAAACAGTGTTCTCGTCTTGTGTAGTCAAGAGGTCTGACTGAGTGAGTCTGAGGCTCAAGGCCAAAAGAGAGGGCAAGACGTAAGGAAGTTTCGGACGTATACAGTCGTGGCAAAAAGTGACTAAAAACCAAAGTGATTTTATTTCTCTGTAATAATGGCGTGTGTGAAGTTAGCGCCTTCTCCAGCGCCCAGCGACTTCTCTAGATTTGACGATGTGGCAACCGCGCATTTTCTTTCTAATAATAATAATAATAATAATAATAATTTATTGCTGTCTGGATGTTTACATACATATGCAGCTCGTCAACACACACAGAAAAGTTACAACTATTTAAATAACATACAAATGCGAAAATTGTATATGTAAGAATTGTATATAGCCTAAAATTTAACATCAATGTCTTACATGAAAGTCACACTGAAAATATTCGGGAATTGAATAAATGGAACACTTTACCAAAATCTGTTTAACTTTTTTCTTGAAGAGTTCAATTTTGTCAATAGACTTTAAAGTATTGGGCAAGAAATTATACAATCGGATGGCAGTTATAATGGGACCACGCTCCATCTGCAACGAATTGAATTTAGGTACAAATAATTTATTTGAATTGCGGGTACAATATGCATTGACATCTCCACATGACTCGAATTTACTCAAATTTAAATGAACATAAGTGACGCAATGTAAAATATAGATTGCATGAATCGTCAATATATTATGTTTGGCGAAAACCTCCCTGCAGGAGGCCCGTGGTGGCAGTCCGAACATATTTCTGACAATCCTTTTTTGGAGAATGAATATTCTGTGTACATGAACCGAGTGCCCCCAACACAATGCGCCATAGTTTAGGAAGGAGGCAACACAGGAATGATAGTAAAGTAACAGGGTGTTTTCACTAACTGTGTTTCTTAGTTTGAAGAGACAAAATGAACAACTGGCTAGAATATTTGATACATAATTTATATGTGTTTCCCATCGTATGAGAACACTATAGTTTGGCTTGTTATGTATATTAGAAAATTGAATTAACTGAGTCTTGTTCTTGTTTAAGACTAGCCCATTGTTATTACACCAGGCTTCTATTGAGCTAATGCACTGCGTGGTCTTATCTACTAGCACCCTCACATTATCCCCGGATATCACCGATGACGTATCGTCAGCGAATAAACCGTGTAAACCGTGTAAAACGTGTCTGTCGGCAGCTCTGATTGGTTAGAAAGAAATTGCGCTGTTGCCACATCTTCAAATATAGGGAAGTCACCGGGCGCTGGAGCAGGCGCTAACTTCACACACATGTTGGAAAATAACATATTTTAAAGTAAGTTTCTATCAGATCCACACCACATTCGAAACTTTTTCAAAAAAATATTCTAATTTTGAGAAAAATTGCCAAATTAATATCGTTTTCTTATGTCGTACTGTAAGGATGGTACAGCTTTTTGAAGTTAGGCCTGCACTTGACATAAAAAGCGAAATTCTTTATTTTCTCAAAAACGGTAGACTTTTAGCATAGCAATTCTTATTAAATGTTGACCTGGAATTAAACGTAGAATCCAAAAATATCATAATATACATGGTGTTCCATTTAAAATAAGGAAATTAGTACCTATTTCCGGTATAACCGGAAGTGCGCCATTGATAAAAATAATTTGCGTCGATTCAAAATTAATTGAAACCCCTGTGTACAAATTTTCATGACGATGCTAGAAACAGTTCTCCAGATACGGCTAACCGACGCTCGTTGAGGGATACCCTGTATGGCAAACGTGACCTTTCGTGTTAATTACGGCCAAACTGACTGCAGTGTGCAAACGTGAATCGAATTCCATTACGAATTTATTGTAATTGTAAAGTTTCAATCTCGGAGTACATTTACCGTCTCCGAAAGAGTAATAATATTCCAAAAGGCAAAGGTTGAATCTGATTGCCTGGTATTGGTTACGGTGACTTTGCATAAAAACGGAATCGAAATTATTTACAATATTTTGGCTTTTCTCGATGTTATTACTGGAAACTCACATCGTATTATACGTATCTAAAAAGTTAATCTAATTTGAACTTCGATCCAAGTTCTCCCTGTGGAGGAATCAATCGATGATAAAGTTATTCGGCTGCAGCGATGCGCCGTAACCTCGAGGAAGGTAGGTGGAAGATACTTGGAGGTTTGGACATTTTAATTAAACTTCGGTTAAGATTTTAGCAGGTGATGTATGGAGAAAATCAGTTCGAATTGCACACAAATTTTCCGAAGTTCTACCGTCGATGTGAGCATAATTTGAGACGTCGCATTATTGAAATAGGAATAGGATATCGGCCTGCAATCTTCTCACGTTTTTGTTATACTTCCCATGAGGTGGAAGTTTTCACACTTCATTGGCCTGCTTTCGGGGTCTAGTGTTGTAAGGAATGAAGCCTTACAAGCGTAAAGATGATAAATGTGATTTTAAAACACGACATGATATCCCTTATATTTTCACGTTGTTCCGAGTAGGTTGTACCTTATTTTTAGCGCTTGATAAAGTTGAGTGCAATAAGGGGCTGGTAAAAAAGATGTCAGCATGCTTTATTTTTCGGCAACTTACCAAAATTATTTTTCGTATCCTTAAGTACAATGCGTTTATTAATTTACAAAATGTTTGTTATATTGAACGCAATTCATTTAAATCAACCATTTGAGTCATTGTTTCTGATTTCCAATTCATACTGGGTGTCCCAACGGTGCGACAAAGTCCATTATGTCCACGTCAGTAAAGTTACCTACATTGAAAGACATGAGCTGGTTCTGGGCCTAGGAATCCTTCAAGATTAGGCTGTAACTTTTGAACGAATGGATATATTCAAAAAATTCTTGCATTAGTTTACAGATAATTTCAATCCCTTTCAAATGATGTATCACAAAGGGCCCTAATGTAATTTAAAATTTGACCAAAGAGGGCGCTAAAGTTCAACAAATATAAAAAATTGTTACAGCGTTAGATTGGCAATGAAATTAGCTTTCAAATGATGTATTACAAGTGGGGGATTGCCATTTAAAATTTTGAAGTGAGGGTAGACGGGGGTGAAGGGGTGAGTTTTGAAATTTCGCCAAGCATGGATTTAAGTGTCCCCCTCCAAATAAAAATCGACCTGTCCGAGCTAATTTTCATATTTTATTTGGTTTACGAAATATTTGGGGTGGATACTTTTCACTGGAACACCCTGTATCTCAGTAACCAAATTAGATATCTTGAATTTCTCTTCAGAATCTTAATTTACACTGAAAAACACCACTTTTTTCTAATTTCATAAAATTTTGTATCTTTCACCCTTTGCGAGATGTCAATTTTTGAACAAATAAAATCGCCGCCATTAGCCCCTGTCCCACAAGATTTATGGCAGACTTCCGTTAAAGTATCCTTCAGCATGAAAACTATAAAATTACTAAACCAACATTCCAAAAATTTTCACTGCTGCCTCCCAGACTATTTATTGATTTAACTTGTTTTATACCGAGAGAGGTTTGAAAAGGCTAGGTAATAATTATGGACTCTCCGAGAAGAGTTAAAAACAAAAATTTTATAGGATAAGTTTTATTTTATTTTGTTGAATTTATGTAGGTATAGCACTGAAGAAATTAATTTTTTAAATGCGGTAAGCATCATTGTAAGCACTGCACGAAATGAAAGAAGCAGAATTTTACCAATTCCCTCAATTTTCAGGGATAATTTTACATTCGCATGTGAAGTTATCATTACCTTATCCTATCCAATATTCCATTCCAGCCTCTTCGCAAATGCTCATTGGAGCCATCGAAATCTCTGCTTACTCCTGCCATTTTCTGCTCTTAACTTGATTAATTTTTAATTCGGATTCAATGGATCAAATTAATAAAGATAAGCTAATATAGTATTGGGAAACGAAACTTTCGTCTTACGCAAAGATTGAAAAGCTCCGACGTTGCTTTATTTTCAATTTTGAGTTTAATATGAATACCTTCAAAAATAGTTTAAAAAATCACTTCTCGAATAGCCTTTAGTGGCAGCAATTCGCAATAATTGTGTGGACAGTATTCGTATCGTATTTCGTTCTGCGGTGCGTTTCCCTGACGGGTCCGCTGCATTCAGACCTTATGGTCCATTATGCCCGCACTGTGACAGTTATCCATTTCCTACAGGAACCCCGGTTCTGCAAAGACCCAGTACTTCTGCTGTAGAAACTGAATAGTGTTAATCGGGTGCTAGAAAAGCCACCCCGCTTTGCTATACCACGGCGGGTACTTCTGCTCTCTAGGGAGTTTGTTGATGCTTCGTCCCGCGAACCCACTATAACCGGCAGGTCTTTTTCAGCCCTGCCGGATACAACTGGTTTCTTGGTGTCGAAGGCAGCTTAAAGTGTACCCTTAAAGGGTTCAGTTGAGGTATCAATTTATGTCCCTCTATGTTACAAACTGCAGACATCTTCCCCCAGTGTGGCCGACGGTTCTTGGTGGACAGCCCCATCAGCCACAACTGGTTGTTGGTGCCACAGTCCCTGAGGGTCTGCCAGTGTCACGGTACCTGTGCAGCTGTGGTATCTTTTTCAGTCCCATCAGCCACAACTAGTCCCTAGCGTCCTGCGCAGCACTATTATAACTACCCTTCCGTACAGACTGCAGACATCTTCCCCCCGTGTGGCCGATGGTTCCTGGTGGACAGCCCCATCAGCCACAACTGGTTGTTGGTGCCACAGTCCCTGAGGGTCTGCCAGTGTCACGGTACCTGTGCAACTGCGGTGTCTTTTTCAGTCCCATCAGTCACAATTAGTCCCTAGCCACAAAAGTCTGATAGGTCCAGTTGTCAACCTGTCCCTATCGCAACCGCGAGGTATTTTTTATTTTTTTTCCCTCCGTACAGACAACAGAAGTATCAGTCTTCCAGTCCCTCTGTTCAGACTGCTAGGTCCCGAAGTCTCAGAGCAGCTATGGGTGTCCTTCGACCCCATTTGCCGCATTGAGGCCTCCAGTATCCTCTTAAATCTGGTCTGAAATTCCCAGTTAACCCCGGGAATTCGGTCCGCCCTCATTCCCTGAGGGTCTGCCAGTGTCACGGTACCTGTGCAACTGCGGTGTCTTTTTCAGTCCCATCAGTCACAATTAGTCCCTAGTCACAAAAATCTGATAGGTCCAGTTATCAGCCTATCCCTATCGCAACCGTGAGGTAATTTTCTTTTTTTTTTTTGTCCCTCCGTACAGACAACAGAAGTATCAGTCTTCCAGTCCCTCTGTTCAGGCTGCTAGGTCCCTAAGTCTCAGAGCAGCTATGGGTGTCTTATTCCGACCCCATTTGCTGCATTGAGGCCTCCGGTACCCTCCTAAATCTGGTCTGAAATTCCCAGTTGACCCCGGGAGTTCGGTCCGCCCTCATGGAGCCCGGCGCATGAGGGTAAGGCTATTACTCTGAGAGGGCGCCCGGTGTCTCAGAGGGGTTGGTTCGCGGTAGCGGCTTTGGTACAGACACGTGAGGGTTTTAAGCCCCAGGTCTGCACGTATGGCCGTAACTAACCAGCGGACTGGCCATTCCCCTATCCACCACCCGGGGACGCGCCCGATGGGCACCCAACCGCACGGGTGTGTGGTGTGTGTGGACAGTAGCAATGATTTTAGATGTGATGAAAGACGAAAGTTTCATTTCCTTTTAAAATACCTATAAACATTGGGGCAAAATAATTAAACTAATCCGAGGTAGCAGCATATTTTATTCGATTTTGTGTATTTGATAATGTCAAAATTCAATATGGCGGCCATAAAAGAATCAAAAGTTGACTGGTTATTCAAAATTTTCAATGCCTAGAAAATTTCTGTCGATGCCACTTAATTGTCAGCTGTCAAGAATATAAAAGCCCCAAGTTTCAGTTAAATAATATCAATCGTTAGGAAGATATTAATTTTTCTTTAAATTATCAATTTTCAGATTTTTTGTGATAACTCAGGAACGAATCAAAATATCAGGGAATTCTCTTCAGATTCTTAATAATCAAGAAATGTATCGCATATTTTCTCCGATTTAAAATACTCTCTCGATAACCACCTGTATGTCCATACCATAGGAAGTTTTACTCTTAAAATACTGTGAAGAATTGCAGAATATTTTTTATCGGTAAAACCCAGTGATAATTCTCGAGTAGGTAGACTGTGATTGGATTTTGGATTATTTTTGAAAAATAAAGCATATGTACCCAAGTAACACAAACGTATTTATAAAAGCTGCAAGAACATCTACACAGGTAATTTATAAAGGTTTAAGTTTTATAAGAAAGCTGTAAGAGCAATTACTCAGTACTTATAAAGCACTTATATACCCAAAATAGGCGCAGCTTATAAAGCAAGTTTATAAGAGTTGCACCTACAACACTTAAACAACTTAAACACTCGGTGGTTACGTTTTTACAGCATCTATACAGGTGTTACAAAGTATTTATACAGTAGAATACCTGTATTATAGCGAACTTTAATACAGCAAAAATGTGTCAATTGGACAGTAATATAAAACATTTTAGCTGTATATCTACTGTACAAAGATACCAATTTGTTTTATTAATAATTATTCATCAATATGGGCTTCCATCTTTAACAGGGAGCTTTTGTTATAGTACAAATAAATTTTAAAATACACTGACTGTCAAAATTTGCATCAGAAGGCAGAATCTAGGTGCGAAGAAAATTTTACTGTATAAATATAGGTACTTCAATACTCGTAAATCTAACAATGCCCCTCGAAAATTGTGCGGATTTTGTGGTCTTTAAAAAAAAAATTAAAAAATTAAATCAGCAGGCGGAGACCAAAATAAAACTGACAATTAATATAGTATGTCCTTGTTCCAACTATAAAATTTCGCTGTCCGACATCGCATTTGCGCATTACTCTCAAGTTCACGTCACTTTATTCAAGGTCTGTCTCAAATTATTATAGATGACCCAGTATACACTCCGTTGAATGCAGAGGCATCAAACTTTGGCGGTGGAGGCACGGAATATACAATCAGGACAGGATATAGGTACATTTTTAGTGCCGTAGCAGAATGCGTTGTACACAGGTGTATACCCCGAAAATCTCGGCGGGGATTGTTTTTGGGCCATATCGAACTATAGTAGTCGAAGTTACAGATGAAAAACCGAAAAAAATATCAATTTTCGACGTTTGATCGCGAACGCTGCCTCAACACTTGAAGATAGATCAAAAGTTTGAAAGGATGAATTGTCGGCAATGAAAAGATCTTCAAAAAAGTCCGCGACGACCTATAGCTATCTACGATGGGTAGCACACCGTGATCGTTTTTGTGTTTTGATTTTTGACGAAAGTGGCTTCGGTCGCTTATTGTCGACATTTCTTCCTTATACGATTTTAATCTAGGTATCTTCAAGCGTTTAGGTAGCGTTCGCAGTAGAATCACGAGAAGCCGCGTTTTTTTCGCGGGAGCGAAAAATTATTAATTGTAATAACTCGAGAACGAGTAGAGGTATCTTACTGAAACTTGGTTTTCGAGTTCTACCATCAAGTCTGCTGAAAGTGAAGGAGTGCCAATTTTGGGGGGTGAAATTTAGGTGTTGAAAATCACAAAAATACGAAAACCACTCAAATATGTTGTACGTGGAGGTCTAGAACCCGACACACAGTTAGAAATAAACGCACCCCTGTAAATTAGTCGTGAAGTAATGAGGGGGTGAAAAGATGAATCTCTAAATTATCGCAATTTTTCAATGAATTGCATTAGAGTGGTGAAATTGAAACCACATCTTTCTTTAGAGCATGTGAAGATGATGGTAAAATAAGGGGTTGGATTTTAGGGTTTGAAATGTTCATGAAGCTTTGTAACTTTACACAGAAAAACAATATCTCATGTGAAACTGTGAAATCTTACACACTGTGGAATAAATTCATCGAAGGGGATGAAAGTTAAGGGTGAAAACTGGAATTTTCACCGAATAATGTAGATTTGAAATTAATACAGTTCGAAAGCTTTCTACTGATGGTACAAAAAAAGTCTTATTCATAAGTCGTGAAAAACCGCCCATTAAGGCGCTACAACCCCTAACATGCCGAAACACAAAAATGGGATAACTTAAAAACTGCTCATCGTATCAAAGCTGGATTTGGTGTGTTAATTTACAGCGACACAGGCGGATGGGCAAATTTTCATTATTATCTAACAAGGGGGATGAGATTTAAGGCTTGAAACTGGGAAATTTTTCAGGTAAATAGTGGAATAAAATTACGGGGTTCGAAAGATTTCCGTCAACCATTGAAAAAAGTCTTACAAGTCTTCAATCTAATACTAATAACACTTAGGCTACTAATAACCCCTACCCTTGGTAAACGGAATAAATACATTTTTTATTTTCCTTTTCGGGTTTTTATGTGCTTTCTCTGTACGTAATTCAAAGCCGTTTTAATTAACTTTTAAGCTATCTATAATTTTTCAGCCCCTTTCACCCTCAAAACTCACAAAAAGCAAAATTTACGCAGACCGCTTCACAATTTTTCAACGCCGCGAGCGTTAATTTTGTAAATTTTGCGTAATTTTGTCTTTCTGCGATAATAAATTTTGCTTATTTAGACTATGTTTTGCCTTTGTCACTTTTTCGATCCCTTTCGCAATATTTCAACCCCCCAAAACCCTAAATAATTGGGTTATTTTCGTGTTGTTTTCTGTAATTCTATAGGTAGCTATAACTACAATTAATTTTCATACCCTATGACTTTTCATCCCCCTTTACGATTTTTCAACCCCCAAGTGTTAATTTTGCAAAATTTGCGTAATGAGGGTTTATAGTATAAAAAGACGGAAGATGTGCGCGTGGCTTCTGCGCTTAGTGCGCTTGCAGGGGTGGCGCCTGAAGAGAGATAAATTGTTACAGACACGCAAGTGAGCACGCAATAGGAAATGTATCACCTGAGCTCAAGCACCAATTACGTCGTAGTGCGCTAGACGACGTCACGATTAGAAAAGGACCTTCTTATACTAGAAACCCTTATTTCGCGCTTTTCTTCGGTAATAAATTGAACTCAGTTGAACGATGTTTACCTCTTTCTCTTTTTTGAATCCCATTCTCAATATTTCAACTCTCCAAACCCAAAATTTACATAATTGGATTATTTTGGAGTTATTTTCTGTAATTTTTTACTTAAACATCGGTTTATTCTCATAGCCTTTGACTTTTCAACCCCTTAAGTGCTAATTTTGCAACTTTCGCGTAATTTCGTTGGTAATAAATTGAACTCATTTGGGATTCAGTTTACCTTTTACAATTTTCCAGTTTCCTTCGCAATAGGTACATAGGTGTTTCAACACCTAAGCAACACAAAAACTTTAATATAATTGGATCATTTTCAACAAGAAATTTTTAACATTTTGCCTTTTTGACACATCTGTCCGTCTGCGGAGGCACTACTACTAGGTGCAATCTGCACCCGATTCCACCAGTAAGACCAGCCGCCCCTGCATACACATTAACATGATAAACATCTACAGGGATACACATCGCATTGATGTACATCTTCCGTTGGCTTTTTCAAATGACAATTAAACCTAAATTAAAAGACTTTAAGAAGGATAATAGTATCTCTTCGGTGTGTTAGGTACAAGATCTTAGAGAAGAGAAATGGAATTGTGAAAAGATAATACATCATTCGAAATAGTATAGGTAATTTTATATTTTCAGGAAAAGGAAATGAATATGTCATTTAATTTTATTTATTATCATTAGCAATATCATTTAATTTTTGTTCATTGAAAAATAAATGTAAAAGTTACGAATGCGCATGCATTTATTATTTTGGTTGAGGAATTCAGGAATTCATCTAGAAATCGATTTTGAGTTTATTATTGACTCTAACGTAGGTACCTAGGTATGTAATTTGATGTTCCTCGGACAGGCCAACCCGGGGGCCAACCTTATTTTGAACTTCTACGGAGCAGTTATTGGAATCGATCGAAAAATTCAAAAAAATTGAATCGCCAAAAACATCGAATCTTTACGTTTTACGGTACCTGGGAACCCAAAAAAGTGGTTTTTGGAAAAATGTCTGTGTCTGTATGTCTGGATCACGCTGCAGCTCAAACTACTGATCGCATCGAGATGAAATTTGGCACACATAATTCAGTGGGCAATTTGTAGGTGCTGATTAGATTTTGAGCCACATCGGTTCACGGAAAGTGTCATTTTGGTGAAAATTCACCAATAGAGATTTGTTTTAAAATCTTCACTGTCACCTGAAATTTTGAAAATTTTACATTTGATAATACAGAATTGACAACTACGAGTACATTTAAAAAGATTTTATGATGTAAAAGATTACTTCATTAGGCGCGCGGAGCGCGCTTCATGTTCTAGTATCAGAAAAAAGTATATTAAGCAAATTCACGGAATTTACGACAATATTTTTAAATAATTTGCTTGATTTTACTGCAATAGCAAAATGGCCGTCACCATATTCCACTCATTGAGTCCAAAAAATATGGCCGTTGCGAACAACGCAGGTAAATTAATTTATAAAGGCATTGAATACAGGTAAAAACCTCAAACAGAGCATTATACCTTTATAAGACATTTTTAAAGTATGCGCCTTACTAGTGTAATACAACATTTATAAAGACTCTTTTTAAAGCCTGCTGCAAAGTGTATATAGCTTAAGGAGCCTAAAAGCTGCAAAATTAAGCTGTAAGAATATTCTTACGACTCTATTATACAGCTTTTATACGGAAAATAATAACCTCTATAAAAGGTTTATTAAATAGCATATAAGAGCTTATACAGGCATTGTACAGGCACTATAAATCTAAAATGCTAACGTGGAAGGCTAAGACTGTATAAGCATAGTCACGTGAGCCTTTATAAAACTGTAATAAAGGCTTTATAAAGTTACTTTATATTTTTGCTCGGAGAATGTTCTAACAGCTTGTATACAACACCAAATTGTTGTTTGCAGTAAATTGCCTCCGAAATAAGCTTTAATACAACCGATAAGAGACTTCTGCAGTTATTATAAAATAGGTATACAGCTTTAAGTGTTATGATTGTGGCATCTGTGTTACTTGGGTACCTATTAGTATTATTGGCTGTCAAATCCTACGTGACATTCGAGTGTCATAATCTACAAAATACTACTCGTACACACCATGTTCTCAGAAAATTTAGCTTCGCTCAATCTTTCGTGCCTGTTAAGGTGAAAACCACTCTCGTGCAATTATCGATAACATGGTTTTCACTCGCGGTATTACTTATGATTAGAGACCGGATAGTTAGGCAAAATAAAACTGCAAAATAGGCAAAATAAAACCCTATTTTAGGCATAATAAAATGGCCAATTTAGGCAACAAAATAATCAAAAACAGAAGCAAAAATTTACGATTTATTTACAATTCCCGCTACATACAAGCAGTCTCTCTATGTTTTCGGTTTTGAGATTGGCTCCTCTGTCGGTTAAGACGTCCTTGTACCGAGAAAAAGATCGCTCTACATTAGGGTGTATCGAAAAAGAAGAATTTTGGAATTTTGTTTTGTAATAGTCGCCAAAACTTGCCTTTTACTATCCTAAGAAGATTTTTTTTTAAGGTTTTGCTATAGTTCAACATCTTTAGCCCTCTACCGCCCCTCAAATATTGGTTATTTTGAAATTCCAAGTCTACAACGAATAATTTTTTTAAATTTATTATTTATTGTTTTTCTATCACTAGTAGGTTCGGAGTATATTTTAAAGACCACTGAAGGCCGTTTTTTTTCATCTCTAGTTAAATTTAGCTACCTACTGCCATATAGTTTCAACGACAATTAACTCTAATTAATCAAGTTGCTGGTGCATGCATGCAGAGCTGGGCCAAGTACCGAAAAAAAGTACTTAAGTATCAAGTACTAAGTACTTGATATTTTGAATATACTTCAAGTATCAAGTACCAGTACTGGATAGAAGTACTTGAAAATTGCAGTCCAGTACTTTACTAGTGCGCACACGTTAAGTACCCAGTACCAGTACCAATACTTAAAAGTACTGAGTAAAATAAACGACTGAGTATTTAATTTACTTAAGTACTTCATAAAATACTTAAGTACTTGACATAGTACTTAAGTAAAATAAGAGACTGAGTATTTAATAAGGTACTTAAGTACTTTCAGGACTTAAGTACTTGACATAGTACTCAAGTATCTACTTGTTATTGAGTATACTCTTATAGACAGCGGGCTAACGATAATTTCGGTAGGTATATCAAATTTGTAAAAAAAATTAGGGCCCTGAATATCATTTGCTCCCGTCTGCCTGTCAATTTTTCATGTAAATAAGATGGCACATGTTACAAAAAAACATTTGACTGACGTCCAGACCGCTGCGTTTTCGGTGAGGGTGATTGTAAACATGTCATGTGCCATCTTATTTACATGAAAAAGTGACAGGATTGCAGTCTGCACCCCGTGCCCGTAATAATTTCGAGTTCTGATAACGACACCACGCAAAAAGTGCTCCATTTCAATAAGATTTATGGTATTGTTTTGCGAATTTCAGGCTTCTAAGAAATTAACAAAGTGAAGTCGTTCTTGGATATGCCCCAACCTAATAAATATTCTAAAAACCTCCCATTTTTCAGTAAAAGATTCAGTACCGAACTCGATACTTAAGTACTCGATGCTTAAGTCCTCGATACTTAAGTACTTGATGCCGCATGGTTTAAAATACCAAGCACAAATACTTCGCTCGAAAAAATTATTCAAGTACCAGTATCAAGTACTTTTAAGAAGTACTTGAAATACCCAGTACCAGTACCGAATTTTCAAAGTACTTAAGTACCGGTACTTTAAGTACCAAAAGTAATCAGTACTGTACTTCAAGTACATTTCGATACTGAGTAGCCCAGCTCTGCATGCATGACAGAACTTATGACACTACTGGTTGACGTCTAAAGTTCAGACGTTATATTTTCGTGCGTTTTTTATTCGAATTTCTGCCGTCCCTTTCGAGTTAATAAGAATATTTCAAAGGCAATTTACACTAGAAATAGTCTCGAGTGGCCTATATTTGGTGGGCCTTCGAAGACTAAAAAACGCACAAAAATTTAACGTTTGAACTTTAGACGTCAACCAGTACTGTCATACATAAGTTCTGTCATGCATGCACCAGCAACTTGATTGTTGAGTTAATTGTCTTTGATGAAACTATAATGCAATGGCCATCTAGTAGGTAGCTAAATTTAACTAGATATGAAAAAACGGCTGTTAGTGATCTTTAAAATCTACTCTGAGCCTACTAGTGACAGAAAAACAATAAATGTTGCATTTCAAAAAAATTTTCATTGTAAACTTGAGATTTCAAAATAACATAATATTTGAGGGGCGGTAGAGGGCTGAAAACGTTGAACTATAGCAAAACCTTAAATAAACTTTCTTTTCAGGATAGTAAAAGGCAAGTTTTGGCGACTATTACAAAACGAAATTCCAAAATTCTTTATTTTTGATACACCCTACTCTACATCCACTGACGTTGCAGGTGTATATTTCATGAATTTCAGCCACCATTTGCAATTTTTCAAGGCAGGAGTTTTTGCTCAAAATCTTGTTAAACTTAGTTTGCACCGACTTGCCTATTGGCCCAGGTGCGTCAGAAACAGTTTTTTACTTGACCAAGAATTTGTAAATTCTCCAAGAAGGTCAATCCTCTGGTTTATAACTTCTCGAATTTTGAATTGAAAATTTTTATTTAAAAGCAACCCTTTAAGAGGGAGGGTAGGTAGGTAGGTACCTGCTCTAATCGCATAATTGTGTGTGTATTTTGCTGAGAGTCACAATAATAATGGGAAAAATTCATTTTCTGATACCTAATGGGCCATTATCAAGAAATCATCCCGGATTTGCATTTCTGAGAAGAAAATTTATGATGGTGATGAGCTTTTAGGCAAATTCAAGGAAATTATTGTCAAATTAGGCATAATAAGCAGAATATATGATTTTAGGCAAAATAACACAAAAACTAGCATTTTAGGCAAAATAGGCAGGCACCAGGTCTCTACTTATGATTATTTCACTTACAAAATTTAATCCAGTTATGAATGAATATTTAAATCTTGACGACGGATTCCGGGTTACTTTAAAGAAAATTATATCGGAAATTTCGTCAGTATTTTGTATTTAAGTGAAATTTTGACTCGTGACCTCTAAAATGTCCGCAAATTTGTTTTTGACATGTACTTTTGTTT
Source organism: Pycnomerus fuliginosus (assembly GCA_963924575.1). Lineage (NCBI taxonomy): Eukaryota > Metazoa > Arthropoda > Insecta > Coleoptera > Zopheridae > Pycnomerus > Pycnomerus fuliginosus. The sequence continues at coordinate 2,942,559 of OZ004618.1, forward strand.
TTTTGCCGCGAAAATCAGCCATAGATATCAAAAAATTTTCCGAAATTTTGGTGTTACACGGCAATTTTTAACCTCCCCACTCCACTTCACAATTTAAAAAAAATGGGAGGTTACTGCAATCACTAAAATTTTCGAATTCGAAATAACACCAGATCTTCACGTTTTGAGGTCTTAGGGACCTAAAAAAGTGGTTTTTAAAATGTGTCTGTGTGTATGTTCGTACGTACGTTCGTACGTTCGTACGTACGTTTGTAAACACGCCACAGCCAAAACTACTAGACCGATTTGGTTGAAATTTGGTACGTAGGCATCTCATAACCCAACTTAGATCTGAAAAGCTTTTGGAGCCAATCGTGCAACCGGAAATGCCATTTTGGCACATCAACTTTTAAATTTTAAATGCAAACCCCCATTTTTCACGTCACGATAGGAAAGGCCTTCAAATTCTGCTTCTAAAAATGTATTCACTCTTAGTGCCTTTTTGACAAAAATTGAAATATTCGGGATTGTTAAGGTACTTTAAAAACACGATACAGCCGAAACCTCTGGGTCGATTTGGCTGAAATTTTGTACATGGAGACTGTATTATAACGTCGAAGAGCTGAAACAAGTTTGGAGGCAATCGACCCACGGAAAGTGCCGTTTTGGCACATCAATTTTCAATTTTAAATATACTCCCATTTTACCATCCTAAATAACTTTTTTTAAAATTTATTGCCAGCGTCAGGAAGGCCTTCAAATACTTGTTCTAAGTAAGACAACATTCATTCGCATTTACTGCCCTTTGGGTAGAAAAAATTTAAATTTTGTAATAACACTAAAAACACATTATGGCCCAAACTACTGAATCGATTTGACTTAAATTTGGTACATGGAGATTGGGTGACCCGTTGAAGACCTGAAAGGCTTTTGGAAGCAATTGGTAAACGGGAAGTGCCATTTAGGCATATCAACTTAAAATTTTAAATACAAGACCTCTTTTTATAGGTCGCCATTAGAAAGATGATCAAATTCTGGTTCTAAAAATGTATTCACAGTTTCTGCCACTTCAGTGGAAAATAGAGAAAAAAATTTTTCTCATTAAAAGGGAGCGGGCTGACAGTGGATGACAAAGTGGCAGTTATTGTCAAAAATGTGGCAAAATGTTAACCTTAAAAGGAACATATTGTCAAATGTGATGGGTGCTGTTCGAGGTAATGTCGGTATTTGTCAGAAAATTGCGAAATTATAGCCACAGACGAAAAGCATAAAAAAATGTTTGTTGAATTGACTACTATCTACACAGAATACAAAGACCCACGCGATGGGGAGGTTCCAGCCGCTTCTCTGCTGCATTTTTTTTAGATAAATTTTGACTATTTATAACGGCGAAGTTCCTTTATCCGTTTTTAACCATCATAATCATCTTGTTTCGAAAATTTTGAAATAGGTGGTGCCTTAATGTAATTTAAATTTTGACTCTAGAGGGGTTTTGAGATTAACGGATTTCAAAAGGCTTTAGAGCATTGAATTGCGGTAATGAAATTAGCTTTCAAAAGATGTATCACAAGTGGGTGGTCAATTAAATGGGAGACATTTTTTTCCATATAATTTTTCGAACGAAAGAATCAGTAAAAGCTTGTTCAATAAGCATTTGCTGAACGTGTATTAATATATCTTTTTCAGGATTGCCTAGTTTTTATAAATATGATGCAGCCTGGGCAAAAATTGAATTTTACATTTCATAAATTAGTAAAAAAGGTTATTGCTTTTAACCCAGGTGGATGCTCATAAATCATGATAAATATTTACAGAAATTAATTTCGTTTGCTGTTCATTCTAGATAGAATCAATATTTCGCCGTCTATACAAAAGTGGTAAATACTAATTTAGTTAATGCAAATCTCAGGATGACGCTTTCAATGGGGAATAAATGTACCTAATCGTCGTACAGTAATTTTGTGAAAGAAATATAGAAAAATAATCTCAATTTCTCTGTTCTTTTCCTTTCTAGTTTATTAAGTTAACGGTCCCATGATATCTAATAATAAAAAAAATATGATACACGTAACCATCGACATTCGAGTAAAAACTTACTAACAAGACAAGCAGGTTGGACCGTCATGTCCATGGAAAGCTTTATACAGGGTGTCTGAGAACGGGGTACGTTAAGTTGGCGGCACCAAGTTGGAATATTTCTTTGAAACTCTAGCGCCAAATTCAGCACACCTAGCGGCAGCTAGCGCCAGTTCGCTCATAGCTAGCGCTTCATTGGTTCGCGAATTACGGCCCATTGAAAGTGGGTGCCGCCAACTTAACGCTGGCGGCACCAAACAGATGAATCGATTTGACACTCTAGCGCTATATTCTATCGACCTAGCGCCAGCTAGCGCCAATAAGAACACAGCTAGCGCTTTGGTATTTTTGAAGGTACGATGCTTCAAATTTTGTACACTTTTTTCCGCCATCTTGGAATTTTAACCTCAAATTTGGCATGGACATTGTGTTGACCTAGCGCCATCTGGCGCCACAAACATTAAAAGGCTTATCTCTCCGGTTTCTCTACTATTCGCGGGTCTAGCTAAGGAGGGCGCTCTCTGGTGTTAATTGCGGAACCTGACCACGTGACGCACAGTAGGGAACGGAGCCAATGGGGAACGCTGAATGTGATATGACAGACAATTTTGATGACCTTTTTAACAAAACATTTCCCATTTCCCCATCTGACGTCACAAAAAAATTAGGTTGAATAGTGACTAGATTACGCGAATGGAGCAACTTCACCCACCATCTTGGGTGGGCAGTTTTTTGTGCACTTTTTTAAGGCTCCCACTCATCTGACAGACCGAAGCGGTGACGGTAGGTAAAAGTGTTTGCGTAGTCTCACAGTAGCAATATGACTGACATATACCGCCACCGCACACAATCCTTGTCATCGCCTTATTATATAATTTCGATAGCAACGATTGTTTTTGTTCTGAGTGAAATTTATCAGGTATACCTATACCTACATAACAGATGTGAAATAAGGATGAAATTTATTTTCGGTCAAATACTAGGTTTAGGTAAAACCAAATACGAAGAATGCAGACATCTGTCTGTATAAGGGTAGGGTATGTCATAAACTAATATCGTTTATTACAACGCACTTTCCCAGGCAAACATGTCGTAACACCATGAGTTTCCAAATGAAGTACGTAGAAATAAAAAAACTTTACCAGTAGATTCTTCTATGAAAAATATGAAGAAAGTTCTTATAAACATATGTCGAAAAATGCCTCCCATAAAAAGAGCCACTTTGAAAGTTTTTTTTCAAAATGTCTTCAAAGCGGTTAAAGATAGCAACGTGAAATTTGGTTTCTTTAGAAAGTCTTTGATGCTGAATCTACCACTGTGGAGAAAGTTTTAAAATTTTGATCATAAGCGTATCGTACAACGTACAAGGGGAGATTAGAACTAAATTTAGTCAAAGAAATGTGTCAGTAGTTTTTTCTTTTTGATTCGAAAATCTGAAGTCTTTTACGTAAAAAAGGTGCTCTTGGGGAACGTCGCTAGAACACACTGTTTTTGAAGAAAATGGTTTTTCACTGATTCAGGGCTACAAAATTTGTGATTGAAGACTTCAAAATACTGTAAACCAGCGCATGGGACGGTTCCTTACTTCATTCTAGAAAGAATAGTTCTTATCGACATGGGTCGAAAAATGTTTCCTAATGGTCCTATGGTCTTTCAAATGGGGTCTTGGAAAGCACGTTGTTTGAAAGACTCTAGCTCCCTTAGGAAGCATTTTTCGACCCTTGCCCATAAGGACTTTCTAGAATGAAGTAAGGAACCGTTCCAGGAACTTGTTTACAGTATTTTGATGTCTTCCCTCATAAATTTTGGAGCCCTGAGCCAATAAAAAGCCATTTTTTTTCGAGAAAGGCGCATATCCCATTGATGTCAAACTACAGTACCATTTTTACGTAAAAAACCTCAAATTTTCAGATTCTGGAATCAAATTTGAGAAAAAACGACTCAAAATTATTTCAGCAGATTTAGTCTTAAGACCCTCCTGTACGAGACGCTTATGATCAAAATTTTTAAATTTTCTCCACAGTGCACTACCACAGTGGTAGATTCAACGTCAAAGATTTACTAATGATACCAATTTTCACGTTGCTTTCTTTAACCGCTTTGAAGATATTTAGAAAAAAACACTTTCAAAGTTTGTTTTCGGGACACTCTGTATAGTCCTATCGTAGATTCGTCCTTCTGGGAAATTGATTCCATAAACACTCAGCTTGTTCTCACCAAGCAAAATATTAGAATTAATAGATATTGTTACGTTTTCTAATTTTCTATTAAAGGCAAAGGCCATAGCAAGTTACCTATACCTAATTCTTGTCTTCATTATTGCTTTTAACTCAGCTTTTATGACACGCAAAATTTCAGTACTTATGCAATTCTAAGATTTCGATTCAACGAATAGTCGGTCCAGATATGTTTAGGTACCACACTAAATTATATGTATTTCTACGTACCTCATTTGGAAACTCATGGCGGCACGACATGTTTGCCTGGGAAAGTGCGTTGCAATAAACAACATTAGTTTACGCCCTTATACCCTTATACCTTACCCTATATGTAGGTAGGTACCTGATAAATTTCACTCAGAACAAAAACAATCGTTGCTATCGAAATTATTATAATAAGGCGACGACAAGGATTGTGTGCGATGGCGGTATATGTCAGTCATATTGCTACTGTCAGACTACGCAAACACTTTTACAATATGTAGGTACCGCCACCGCCACCGCTTCGGTCTGTCAGGTGAGTGGGAGCCTTAAAAAGGGCACAAAAAACTGCCCACCGAATGCAAATAACACTGATGTTGTTCCCCCAAGATGGTGGGTGAAGTTTCTCCATTCGCGTAATCTATAGTCTGTCCGGGATCCACACGACCGGGATTCACCCTATTTCCATGGTGAATCATTGTTGTCAGCAATGAATCGCCATGGAAATCGGGTGAATCTTGGTCGTGTGGATCCCGGACAGATATTAGTCACTATTCAACCTATTTTTTTTGTGACGTCAGATGGGGGAATGGGAAATGTTTTGTTAAAAAGGTCATCAAAAATGTCTGTCATATCACATTCAGCGTTCCTCATTGGCTCCGTTCCCTACTGTGCGTCACGTGGTCAGGTTCCGCAATTAACACCAGAGGGCGCCCTTCTTAGCTAGACCCGCGAATAGTAGAGAAACCCGAGAAATAAGCCTTTTAATGTTTGTGGCGCCAGATGGCGCTAGGTCAACACAATGTCCATGCCAAATTTGAGGTTAAAATTCCAAGATGGCGGAAAAAAGTGTACAAAATTTGAAGCATCGTACCTTTAAAAATACCAAAGCGCTAGCTGTGTTCTTATTGGAGCTAGCTGGCGCTAGGTCGATAGAATATAGCGCTAGAGTGTCAAATCGATTCAACTGTTTGGTGCCGCCAGCGTTAAGTTGGCGGCACCCACTTTCAATGGGCCGTAACTCGCGAACCAATGAAGCGCTAGCTATTAGCAAACTGGCGCTAGCTGCCGCTAGGTGTGCTGAATTTGGCGCTAGAGTTTCAAAAAAATATTCCAACTTGGTGCCGCCAACTTAACGTACCCCTGAGAACGCTCGCACCACCTTTTAAGAATGTATTGGAGGGAAGCAAAAATGAGAATTTCACCTCGAATTTCACAGATTATTCTTATCATTGTTCTAAAGTTTCAATTCAAGAAAAGGACCCTATACGATAGTGGCCCAGGAAAAATCAGATCTAGACGATTCCAAAATTTTATTTTTGCTGTGTTTGAAGTGTTCTTACAACATTGAATACAAAAATATAGAAATTTTCCCAGGCAGTAATATTTTTATGTGGCTCTAAACCAATTTGGACCCCGAAAATGGCATTTTCACGAATTTTTTTTTCGGAAACTAGAAGGTATACTATACCTTCTGGTGTTAATTTTATTTCATTGGAGAAAAAAATTTTGAAGCCGGGCCTGCGAAGCTACCAAACGAGCAGTACGGGAAAAACTTCGGTAATGACCTGTTAGGATTATTTACAAATTTTATTGCTGCCATATAACCTTACAGCATTTGGACTACTATACCACACTTTAATTTTTCTATCAAACGTTCACCTATCCCTCGCTTACCAAAATTTAAAATTTGGTAGAGATGGGCCCAGGCAGTCGCTTATTGTATAGGGTCCTTTAAAAGTTTAGACAAAATGGTACCATTGCTTTGTTAATTTTTATGTGTATAGAATGAATATTGAGGAACAATTTGGTGTGATGTTCATTGTTCATCAAAGGTTACTAAACTCTTTCTCGAGATATTAATGTATTAGTCAATAAATGTTTCGTTTTCTAATTAATCATTGCGAAAACGTGGCATCGCAGTCTTGAGAAAATCATAGTAACGATTTAACTATGCGGTAAAAAATGATTTTTTACATTAACGTGACAGTAGTTGAAAGAATAGCCAACTTAAAAGAAGTTACAGTGTTGCCAAGTTTCTTCATGATTTCTTACTTTTGAATCACGGGCTTTTATCTAATTTTAATACAACTATATTGTTTATAAATCTCATTATTACTGTGTTTATTTACTATTATATCTGCTCATTTTAATCGCTTAACACTAATCGTTCAATTCGCTGCCACTCAAAAAATTTAGTTTCGTAAGGTTGGAATCGGATACATTCACCCCCAAAAATTTTGTCAATCAAAATGAAAATATCGTCTAATTTAGCGAAACAACAATTATTTATTCGAAAAATGTCTTGCTGTTCGTTAGATAAGCGCCTAAACTATTCTTCATTGCCTTCTCGCTATTATCGCAACGTTCAGAGGGTAGATATTAATTTATTTTAAATTCTGGGGCGGCTTTTCGCTCCGATTGTATGTTCAATACATCCCTAATGGATTATTCAGAATTAAATTCCGAGTCGATCGGTTTTTTTGAAAATTTCTAGGGTCCAATAGTTCTCGAGTTATAAGAGATTTAAAAGGACCAATCAGATTTCAGCTTTGAATTGCTTCATAAGGTAATTTAATGTTAGATGCACTATTTCCTAGGTAACAAGATACAACAATAATAAATTTTCATTGATAGTATCTTGTTACCTAGGAAATAGAGCAATTCGGAGCAGAAATCTGATTGGTGATCTTAAATCTCTTATAACTCAAGAACTGCTGGACCCTGGAAATTTTCAAAAACACGAATCGACTCAGAATTTAATTCTGAATACTCCTTTAAAAGATCACGTTCTGCGTCCTGTATAATAGACCCAGCTGTCTTCCTACTTAGCTGCCTATTGTTTCGGGTGTGTGCTAAGATTTCTCATTAATGGCAGCTCCGCAAATTAGCAAAGCAATCAAACAGGAACTGAATGCTATATACGTTGACCTATTAGATGTGCTAAATACATAATCATTTACCCCAGCCCCCGTTTCACTTAACTTAACATGCTAATCAACTAAGGATTCCTTCATCCTTCCCTAACTTTTGATTGGAGTTACTTGTTAATGATTCATCCAACACGTCACTTGGTGGATTCGAACAATCGATGGCAGTAGGACGAGACATTTCTCTTTATTTTCAGGCAGTCCTTGACACGACAAATTACCCAGTAATTTCGTTTTAAAAAATCAATGAGAAATACATTTGTGATGTATTATTTACAAATTGCATTTCTGCTTCAAAACTGTTAATCATTTCATTTTCTGAAATTATTCCCTTGCAAGTCCAGTGACCTGCAGTTCCCCCATTGTCAATCTATCCTTTCGTGTATGGTTTCGAGATTGCTTGTTAACTTGGAGAGAATAAAAAAAAACTGTTCCAAAAGAGGAGACGATTGGATTTACTATTTACTTATGCAGGTCACTTCATTTTCTTCGGGTCAGTCCTCGGAGGACAGTGAGCGATTTCCAACGTAATATTGTCATATCTTATTATTAGAGAACGGAGTATATTGTGAAGGGAAATTATAGCAAAATATGCGCGTAAAAATGCTAGCTTTTTGGTAAAATATGCAACGAGAATCAGATATGCACTAATATGCAGGAAATATAATAATTTGTCGAATAGATACACAAGTAGAAAAATGTAGTGTTTATTACGTATAATATAGGTAAAGTTTACAAAGGATGTATAACATGCACATTATTCTAAGACGAAAACTTCCTATGACAAATGTCCTAAGGTGTTTAGTTTCCAAGATACAGAGTGTGCAAATTAAAAAAAAATGTGTTTTGCTAATATTTCTAAAACTCGTTAAAATATTTTGTTGAAACTTGATATACGTTTCTACCACATAAAGAGCATCCTGCGGCGTAAGCGGAAAATTTTGTCCAATGGCGTAGGTGTAGGTAACCAGATGCATAATTTTCTTGGCGAGTTCCGTACGCCACTGTTTTTTTGCAGATATGAGTTGCATTTACTATTTACTGGTTAAAGCTGCATAAAATCGTCCTCTTTAATTTTTTCTTTATGATGAGCCGTTTTTGAAAAAACAGGAAAAAACTAATCGGAGGCAGGTAAATCTGAAAAAGCAATAAGCTTAATACTATGCGTTAATTAATCTACATTTTAAATACAGAATGACCAATACGCTGAAAAGCTTAATTAATTTAACCACTTTCATGAAAAAATAAAGGCAGCAGAGAAGCGGCTGGAACCTCCCCAACGCGTGGGTCTTTGATTTCAGGGACTTCTGTTTAAGATTCTAAAGTTGATATGCCTAAATGGCACTTCCCGTTGACCAATTGCTCCCAAAAGCCTTTCAGCTCTTCAACGGGTCACCTCACCTCCATTTACCAAATTTCGGGCAAATCGATCCACTAGTTTGGGCTATAAAGTGGTTTCAGTATTATTACAAAATTTCGATTTTTCTACCCAAAGGGTTCTAAATGCGAATCAATTTTGTCTCATTTAAAACCAGAAATTGAAGACCTTTCTGATGGTGACCTCGATAGTGACAATAAATCTTTCAAAAACTTGTTTTGGATGGGTAAATTAGAGAATAATTTTAAATTTCGAAATTGGTGTGCCAAAACGGCACTTTCCGTGGGCCGATTGAATCCAAAATTTGTTCACCTCTTCGACGTGTAATACAATCCCCTTGTGCAAAATTTCAGCCAAATCGGTTCAGGGGCTTGGGCTGTACCGCGATTTTAAAGTCCGATAAAAATCAATTTTTTTTTCATTTTTGGTCAAAAAGGCACTAAGAATGAATGCATTTTTAGAAGCAGAATTTGAAGGCCTTTCCTATCGTGACGTGAAAAATGGGGGTTTGCATTTAAAATTTAAAAGTTGATGTGCCAAAATGGCATTTCTGGTTGCACGATTGGCTCCAAAAGCTTTTCAGATCTAAGTTGGGTTATCACATGCACACGTACCAAATTTCAGCTAAATCTGTCGAGTAGTTTGGGCTGTGGCGTGTTTACGAACGTACGTACGTACGAACGTACGTACGAACGTACGTACATACATACAGACACATTTTAAAAACCACTTTTTTGGGCTCCTGAGACCTCAAAACGTATAGATCCGGTCTTATCTCGAATTCGAAAATTTTAGTGATTGCAGTAACCTCCCTTTTTTTTAAATGGTGGAGTGGAGTGGGGAGGTTAATAAAAAAAGAAGAAAATCAAAACGTACAAACACCTGTATCTTGGAAACTGTAACGCACCAGTTTTCTCACCTTAAATATAGGAAGTTTCGGTCTTAGAATAATGTGAGGAATCACCCCCGAGGTTTCTCGGTGTACACCCTGTATACATATAACGTAGAGTTGGGAAAGTATGCCGTAAAGATGAAGCATACAGAGCGTTCCAATGAAAAGGAGCCAAATAAAATATGAAAATTCGCTCGGACAGGTTTTTTTATTTGGAGTACCAAATTGGCCAAATTTCAAAACTCACCCCCTAACCCCCACCTACCCCCACTTCAAAATTTTAAAGGGCAACACGCCCCACTTGTGATGCATCATTTGAAAGCTAATTTTAAATTACATTATTACATTAGAGCCGTTTGTGATACATCATTTGAAAGGGTTTGAAATTATCTGTAAACTAATGCAAGATTTTTTTAAATCCATCCATTCGTTCAAAAGTTACAGCCTAAACTTGAAGGATTTCTAGGCCCCAGCTCATGTCTTTCAATGTAATTTTTGAACGAGTGGGTGGATTTTAAAAATGCTTGCATCAGTTTACAGAGAATTTCAAACCCTTCCATGCAAATGATGTATCACAAAGGGCCCCAATATGATTTAAAATTTGACCATAGAGGGCGCTAGAGCTGAACAAATATCAAAGACTGTTACAGCGTTAGATTGGCAATTAAATTAGCTTTCAAATGATGTATCAAAAGTGGGGGGTTGCCATTTAAAATTTTGAAGTGGGGAGTTAGGAGGTGAGTTTTGAAATTTCGCCAAGCATGGATTTAAGTGTCTCCCTCTAAATAAAAATCTACCTGTCCGAGCGAATTTTCTTATTTTACGAAATATTTGGGGTGGCTACTTTTCATTAGAACTCTGTATACTATACCCTTAAATGTTCCGTTAAAATCGTTAAATATATTCTCTAAACAGCATCTTCAAGTATATGCTCTAATATATGCCGTAAAAATAAATATCTAGTCATTTTTTATTTTGGCGGTTTCTTTATAATATGTTAACGAAATAACATTGATTTTCAATACATTTTATTACTAAATTATGTATACGTAAATCCTTCTCGAAGAAAACGCGATAATAGGGGTCAATCTAATCCCCGAGGTGGTCTATACAAATGTTTTGTTAATGAGGGTAGCAGAATAGTTTCCGGCTTAACAGGGGTACCCGCGCTGCCAGTGTTATCTTTAATATTTTTTTTAAATTTAAATTTTGTAGAAATATTCCGGGGAGCAACCTTAAACAGTCGAAAATATGCAGCTTTATGCTGTAATGTACCCAAATATACCGTAACGTATGCTGTATACGGTAAAACCTTGATATATGCTATCATGCAAAATGAATTTAAGTTTTTATGAAATAAAAAAAGGCGGTCTCGGAGACGGCAGGAACTTCTACGCCGCACTGCATTGGATTAATAACAGCAGCATTTATTAAATTTTTAAATATTTAAAATAAGAAAGTTGCTATGCCAAAAGGGCACTTCGGGTTGACTGATCGGCTTCAAAATCTAATCAGCTCCTCTCCCGCACAGACAATAAAATAAATTGCCACTAAAATGACATTTTTCGAAAAAATGGCACTAAGGTTTTCGGCTTGAAAAAAAATCAGTTATCAAATCCGGTAATAAAAATATACATTTATGCATAGTTTTTTTTCACGGCACCATTTTTTGGTCAAAAGGGCCCAAGTGTGAATACATTTTTAGAAGCAGAATTTGAAGAGCATTCATATGGTAATGCGAAAAATGGGGGTTTGCATTTAAATTTTTAAAGTTGATGTGCCAAAAAGGCACTTTCCGTGAGCCGGTGTAGCCCAGATTCTAATCAGCACCTACAAATCTCCCACTGAATATGTGTGCCAAATTTCATCAAAATCAGTTCAGTAGTTTCGGCTGTAGCGTGTCCACAGACATACGGACAGACACACGGACAGACACACACACAGACACACAGACACACATTTTTCAAAAATAGGTTTTTTGGGTTCCTGGGACCCCGAAACGTAAAGATTTGATGTCAGTTCAATTTCGAATTTTTGATCGATTTTATATACTGCTCCGCCTTGAGCGTAGAAGTTAAAAAATGAAAACATCACATGCTACATAACGTGGGCTTAATATGAGCCTTTTGCCCAAGCCTATTTATGTATATTGCTTGAACATACAGGAATATTCATGGTAATATTGACATACACCTGAACATGGTGGCTATGGGTTATGATGGCGTGGTTAGATTGCTCCAGTCAGATCTTGTAGTAAGCTTTATATATCATCAGAGGTTTTATGCACAGATAGTTGTATCATTCACGCCATCTATCAACGACAAACTTCAACCTGGATATGACTCGCATATTCCGGACTTCATTTGGATATTCACGAGTGTCATGAATGTACACCGCATGTTCAGATGAACTTCGTATGAATATTGCATTTAAAAGCAAGTAATCATACGAAACGAGTGGTGAAAATATGGCGAGGCAACTCCAGGAATATTCAGATATTCATTTGACATTCCTACGGATGCATTTCAGAATATTCCTGGAGATGATATGAGCTTATTCTTTCCGCATGAGACTGTTCTCGGCAAATTCATACAATATTCGGTATATTCTGGATATAAAATGGACCTTATCTGAATATTCAGGGAATATCTTCTGCTATCTGGGTTCACTCCGCAGCGATTTTTTTAACACTGTCTTAATGTTCTAATGACCTAAATTCTTCACATTTACGAATATGTGCAGTGATTAATTAGGGCAAATCAGAACTATTTAATCCATTCAGAATTATCATTTGCTCACTTTGCATAAAATCTACGTTAAACTTGTATTTTTTTGCGTAGCATTTAATTCTGGTTTTTATTTACAAACGGGCGAGAAGATTTAAATCGCAGAAAATGATGCGACTATTGCACATTCAGCAATTAGCTTTGATGTGCACTTTTGCACCATAACATCTCTTGAAAGGGTCATTTAAAATCCCAAGTTCCACATAGTTAACAAAACGTTATGGAGCATGATTTCTCAACATTTCAAGCTTTCACGTGCTAGGAATACATTTGGTATAATAACGATAAGTGGGCTCCAAGCCTTTGAGTGTTATAACCCCAAAGCATTCTCGAGTTCTTTTGTTATCGAAAATTCGTTGCTTGACCCAGTGTGAGTACGTAATGCATGTCGCATGAAAATTACCCTTTTTCGATAGGTTTGGATAAAATTTAACGCATTGCCCGTATATGCAGAATGTCTATGTACTTCTTCCGACTGCACAACCTCCGTAGGGCTGAGGAGGATAAAAAGAAGAAACAACGGCAACGTCGCAGAGGAACAATTGGATGCCACCGGTACACCAATGCTCTCACACTGGCTCCCAGTAGGCTCTTCGAAAAAACACCACTTACCCCATCGGACAGCCTAGACGAGGTGGCCTTGCAGATTCCCAGGTGCTCTCCCTATGTAAATATACTCAAGTCTGCTTAAATTATTTCTTGCAGTTTTTTATTTAATTCCTGAAATCTCGCATCCACGCTGCCCTCTACTGGCGGATAGCGGGAGCAATCCTGTTATTGGTTTCGCGTTTGTTTAGTTCTGTCCGACCTCTATCCGGGTTATTAAATTTAAATCCGATAAAAATCATACAGCGTTATGTTCCTGTCACAATTAGTTTTGTAACGAGATTATCCACTCGAAACCTTAACGATGAATTTAGTTTGAAAAGGGGTTTATGTAAGGGTTGAAAATACCCTTTGAACTTTAAAAAAATTAAAGCTAGTCAGCCCCTTTTTTCTTTTCAGGCACGATACACAAGATGTTTATCTAATGTATTTTGACGTAAATAATTTATACGGTGCAGCAATGTCATTCGAAATCCTGGAGACTTGGAATACCGTAAATATTTTGGTTCCTACATAGCCAGATATTTTTTCTTTCCCGGGACATAAAGCTTTTAAATTATGTAGTTGATGGACAGGAATTTTTTGGGTTGGAACCTTTATAATTAAATCTTTCCTAATCGGAAGTTTGTTGAGGTGTGGTCCAGGGTTCCAAGTGTGACTCAATTTTTTTACGCTATACAGGGTGATGAATTTTTCGTTGCCCACCATTGGGATGGAGAGTAACTTAAATTAGAAAGAAGCGCTTTTTCAAGGTGATTTAAATTCCGTAAAGAATTTTCCTTAATCGGGATTCATTCCTGAGTTATCCCGAAAAAATTGAAAGTCGCAATTTTAAATCATATCTTTCTAACGACTGGTGGTAATTAAATGAAACTTAATTTTTTTGACAGCTGTCAACCAAATAGCCTTGGCAGACATTTTCTGGTCCTTCTAGATTTTGAGCAACGACAGTCAACTTTTCTTTTTCTTATGGCAGCCATATTGGATTTTAACACCAAACTTAGGTGAAAAATAATTGCAAAATGGTACACCGGCTTTTTCTTTCTTTTTTGACATGTGAAAACAATCGAATTCACCGGAAATTAAATACGTCTTGGCATCGTGGGAGTCAAGCTTTGACATATTTTTACAAAAAAGTCTATATTAGTTACAATTGTGGAAAGCAATTTTTTTTGTCTAACCAATGGTGTTAAAATCTAATATCGCGGCCCTCAAAAAAGAAAAGTTGGCCATCGTTTCTCAAAATCTGGAAGGCCTAGAAAATTTCTGTCAATGTCATTGAATTGACAGCTGTCAAAAATTTAAAAGTTACAAGTTTCATTTGATTACCAGCAATCAATTTTCAGTTTTTTCAGAATAACTCAGGAACGGATCAAGATATCGGGTAATTCTTTACAGATTCTTAATCGCCTTGAAAAAGAGAAACTTTTCTCTGATTTAACCTATTCTCGATCTCTTATGGTTTTTCGAGTTGCCACTGGTGGGCAATGAAAAATTCACCACCTTGTATACAGGGTGTTCGTCAACCTATGTCCGGAAATGTTTCGTAGGGGTGTTACGCCCCTGCAAAGCGGTATTCAGGGGTATTTCAGATTTTTTCCTAAGACCAGAGGCGTACGTTCATGGAGGGGGTCTTCACATTTTTTGGGGTTGCGGGCGCTTTCCACTCTAAATGGTAAAAGTAAAATAAAGGTACTCTTGTTAAATGTCGCTAGAGCGCCGGTTTTCGAGTAAAATAATTTTCTTCCTACACTAACTGAAAATGAGATTTTCGGGATTCAGAAGGGCTGTGAAAGGACCGCTTCTCACGGCTGGCCGTGTAAAAATGATACTAACGGCTAGGCGTGTAAAATGGACAATATGGCGACGGTGATTGGCGTATGAAGGAAGCCAGCACGCGCGATTTTGCCAAATTTAAATTGTAGGACTTGACGTCTAGATTTTCTTGATCTGTCACTTGGGTTCTCAAATTTCAAAATTAATTAATTATTTATTTTTAACTGGTGTAGGAAGAAAAATGTTGTACAAACCACAGCGGAAAAGTGGTTTTACGCGTCTCAGGAAATGGCCAGTCTCGGCTATACGCCTCGACTGTCCATATTTTCCTTCGCCTCGTAAAACATCACTTTCACGCTTTGGGTTATAAACTACTATTCCAATAGCTCAGAGAGAAAATTTCAGAATAAATTATTTTTATTTAATTAACCAAATTAGTTAAAATAAAGACAGATAATGAAAGTTTAACTGAAAACTTGAATTGAAGACAATTTGATTAAAATTCTACCATAAATAGAAAACCAATTTACATTTATAGAAAACTGAAATTTTGGGTGTGTCCTCCTTTGAAGGCATTTCTGAACCATAGGAACTTTTTCAATTAATAACACCCTGAAATATCTGTACGAGGTTAAGGAACACCCTGTATATAAATCTTTTAATAACATTTCGGCGAATTTCACTCCATCACGCCAAAACTCACCCGCTTCAACCGCCTAAATACAAAGAATTGACGTGGCATACAATACATCTTTTCAAGTCCTAAGGACATAAATTAACGTGCAGGAAATTGAACCGTTGAACCGCCTACAATCTGAAGAGACTAATTAAAGGTCAAAACTCTCACCCCCTTCAACCCCAAAAAACAGAAAAACTTGAGATGGTGAGTTAATGACGATGAATTAAAAAATATACATATTTAGAAGAAGAATTAAATTTATAATTTATTTAATTATGTACTGCAGTTAGTTCGTAAGCGATTTTTTAGTCTTCTTCTAATATGCCATCTTGCGAAAGTATTTCAATTTTATTTACTATTCACTTTCCATCCGAGGACCCAGAAATAGCTTCTAAGGGCAAAATACGCCCTGGAGCCTACAACTTTAGCATGTATTAATTGTTTCACCCTCAACAACCTTTTGCCACCTGGAAAATGTAGTTTGTAATTAATTTGGGCAAGTATGCCGTAAAAATGAAGCATATATACACTTAAATATTCCGTTAAAATCCTTAAATATTCTCTAAACATGCTAGAATCTTCAAATATACATATACCCTAATGTATGCCGTAAAAATAAATATCTATAGTAATTTTTTCTCTTCGGGGTTTCTTTATAATATGTTAATGAAATAACATTGATTTTCAATTCATTTTATTACTAAATTATGTACATATACAATCAAAATTTGCTATTCATTGGCCCAACCATGTTAGAATTAAACATTGTTTTTATGTAAATCCTTTTCGAAGAAATCGCGATAACAGGGGTCAGTCCCCGAGGTAGTCCCTACAAATTGTTTTGTTAATGAGTGTAACATAATACTTTCCGGCTTAACAGGGGTACCCGCGCTGCCAGTGCTATCTTTAATAATTTTTATTAAATTAAATTTTCTAGAAATGTTCCGGAGAGCAACCTTAAACAGCCGAAAACATGCAGCTTTATGCTGTAATGTGCCCAAATATACCGTAACGTATGCTGTATACCGTAAAACCTAGATATATGATATGCAAAATTAATTAAAGTTTTTATGAAATAAAAAATGGAAACATCACATGCTACATAACGTGGGCTTAGTATGACCTTTAGGAAAAACATGCAAATATGCTTTTCCCAACCCAAGAAATTATTAATTTTGTAATGACTTTTTTTCGTAATTTCGTACTAATCGTTAATTTTAATTTTTCGAGCGTTCAGGGTGATATAAGTGATTCATTCTGGAGCGCTCTATAGAGCGTATTTTACCCTCCGAGTCTATTTCTGGGGTCGGAATTAATGGTAAGTGGGCGTGTCTTAAGAATTTAGTAATTAGGAAACATTTCTTCGTTTTTTTTGTGTTTTTGTATTTTTTTTTCTAAGGTGCTATTGAGCTAAAATTTGTTAAATTCAGCCAAGACTTAAGAAAACAGGAAAACCTGCGAGAACGAAAGAATCTCGCTTTAGTTTAGCCGTAATTACGAATAGTATGATAATTATGAAATGATACCGAAAACTCTGTTAGAAGCCCCTGGACAATAGTACCTATTGCACTAATGTAGCTATTACACTTACTAAATGGAAACCTAATCTGTTATAAAACTGGAAATACAAGTATTATTAGGATTTGATCAACATTTTGTTCAAAGCTTCGTCAGGAAATGTCATTCGGAAATTTTCAATTATTAATTAGGCGTTGAGGGGAGGCTTTATAGCGCGAATGGGTAAACGAAAATAATAAGCTTTTATAAGTACATGCTGAGCCGATTTGTGTTGTAAATGCGTTTGACCTATACGAAAAATTTATAAAATCGGTCGAGCAGTTATTTGCTGATAATGCATTTTAGTCCCATCATTATATCCGGAAAAACTATCAGAGGACTGAATTTTTGTACATACGTTCCTTTGGTGTCCTAAATGAAATGCTAAAAGTCCTCTAGAATTCGAGTTCGGCTTCCGATGATATGCCACCAGGAAGTGTTAAAAAGTGATTTTCAACAAATATCTCTTAAAGCAGTCAGTTTTCAACAAAATAGGTAATACAGTGTGTTTCATTTTAACTGGAACCACACAAATACTTCGGTTAATTTCCGAATCAATGCTTTCTTTTTTTTTGCATGTAGAGCTCCAAAATCTGCACCTGTGTAATACTCAACTTTTTTTATAAACTGAAACCCCAGCTTACTGCGATTTAATAAAGAGTCCAAAAATGACGAAAACGTATTAGGCATTTTTTTATCGAAAAATTTTATAAAGAAAAGTTGCCCAGGATCGCTCCAAATGGCTAAATTCGAAGTTTCACGATAAAATAAAAATGTTGAATTTCTTGAGGAAGAATCGTAAAATAACGAAAACGGCAATATTTTTGCAACATAACGGGTGATGTGAAATAAAAAAACAATGGAAGCGCATATGTTTGCTGTTTGTGGCATATTGCAACAGATTAGATGGGGTGTCCTTTGAAATTGTTAAGAAAAACGAAAATCTTACACTATCTTAATAATTTCAACTTTTTCTGCGATTGTTAAGTTTTATCCATCCATAGCCGATAGCAAATGTCAAATCAACTCATTTCAATTGTTTTTTATTTCACAGCACCCATTATGTTGCAAAAATATTGAACTGTTCGTTATTTTGTGATTCTTCCTCAAGAAATTCAACATTTTTATTTTTTTCTGAAATTTCGGATTTAGCCATTTCGAGCCATCCTGAGCAACTTTTCCTCATAAAATCTTTCGATAAAAAAATGCCTAATACGATTTCGTCATTTTTGGTCTCTTTATTAAATCACAGTAGGTTGGGATTTCGGTCTATATAAAAAGTGAAGCATCACGCGGATGCAGATTTTGGAGCTCTACATGCAGAAAAAAAGAACGCATTGATTCGATTAAAATTAACCGAAATATTTGGGTGGTTCCAGTAAAAATGAGACACACTGTATATAATATTAAAGCGCATTTCATTCTGTACAAAAAAGTTTCCATTAGTTTGTTTCCTAGAGTTCAGGCGCAACACGAAGTGTCAGATGACACGGCGCGCTTCCTCTATCTTCTAGCTTTCCATAGCTTACAAAAGCAATGTACAGTTTAATGCATTAAATGTTGTTTAACAACAAACAAACACCCCATAAAAATTAATAAACATCTCTTTATGAAATAATACGCTTAGCACCAGTGGAAGCGTGCCGTGTCATCAGACGCCTTGTGTTTCGTCTGAACTGTCGACTCTATGAAAAAAACTAATGGAAAGTTTTTTGTAGAGAATGAAGTGAGCTTTATTACCTATTTTGTTGAAAACTCAATGTTTTAAGTGATATTTGTTGAAATGCGATTTTTAACACTTTCTAGTGGCATATCATGGGAAGCGGCACTCGGATATTAGGGGACCTATGTGCAAAATTTCAGCCCCCTGAGGAGTTTTCGTAAAAAATGCAATAATGTCCGAGCGGTCTGACGTAGAAGCTGCGCAGTTCAAAATCTTCAGAGAATTTTTTACTAACTCCAGTAAGATGATTAACTTTCTCTAAATTTTTTCTAATAATTTTTATGAAGAGTATAAACTATAAATAGGCAAACATAATATCTTATTTATCTACTCGTTTTGCCTGAATTTATGAATAATCAAATTTTTCTATCCTATAAAGGTAAGATGATCCAGATATGATTGTAGACAAAGTTGCAATTTTTTCGGTGAAAATTGTTCTAAATGCAACAAGAGGATTCCACTATTTTCTAAAGACCATTTTACAGTTTAAGCAGGATATTTCGTGAATACTGTAATTAGTCATTTTTTGACGGTTTGAAAATGTTTGTTTTACCTAACTTATGGAATTGAAAATGTGGAAGTGTCTAATATTTTATTGTGCTGAATTGACAAAAGTATTTCAACTGTTTTTCTTGGATGTCTTGATTCACTTAACATTGCCGCCGCCTTGAAAGATGAACATCTTTAAATATAACATAAAACATCGATGGCCTTAGTCAAGCGGAAGCACGCAAATCTTGGACACCGCTCGTTTGATTAAGGTTTTGTTTGGAAGTTGGATTGTGGCAACTCTGGTGACATCGTCCTTGCCTGGATGAAGCTCAACGACTCTGCCTAATTTCCATTGAAGAACTGGAATGTTAGTGTTGTCCTCCTTGATTAAAACCAGTTGACCAATCTGTAGAATCTCCTGGCACTGCTGCTTCCACTTTGTTCTTACTTGCAATTGAGAGATGTATTCCTTGTTCCATCTACTCCAAAAATGTTGTTTCATGCGCTGCAGTAATTGAAACTTGTTCAGGCGATTTTCTGGTCCATCCATGACATTTCTTTCGGGAATCGAAGTTAATGGACGTCCAATGAGAAAATGTCCTGGAGTCAGTGGTGAATAATCTTGCGGATGCGATGACAACGGCGATAATGGTCGAGAGTTCAAGATGCTTTCAATCTCAGTGATCAGGGTGTATAATTGCTCAAAAGTTAACAAAGAATTTCCAATAACTCGCTTTAAATGATACTTTGCTGACTTAACACAAGCCTCCCAGAGACCGCCAAAATTTGGAGCTCTTGGTGGAATGAAAGACCAAGATACGTTGTATCGCTGCAAATGATTTTCAATCATTGATTGTACATTGCTGGATGATAGAAATTTTGATAATTCTTGAATTTCTGAATAAGCGCCTACAAAGTTCGAACCATTATCAGACCAAATTTTACATGGCCTTCCACGACGTGCAATGAACCTTTTTAAAACTGCAATGAATGACTGTGTTGAGAGATCACTAACCACCTCTAAATGTACAGCTTTGGTACTGAAGCAGACGAATACACAAATGTAAGATTTCTGTAATTTAGAATTTCTGGTATTGTTTAATTTTGTTTTGATCGGACCTGCATAATCTATACCAACATTAAAAAATGGTGGACATTGTTGTAATCTCTCTTTCGGTAAATTACCCATAATGTAGCTTATCGGTTTTGGATTGGCCTTAAAACAGATTATACAATCATTAACCAACTTTTTTGCAACTGAATTTCCGTGAATCGGCCAAAACCTGTCTCTGATCGATGATAATAGCAACTGTGGACCGCAATGTAGCAACTGTTCATGTTCGTTTTTCATAATGAGTTTTGTCAAATAATGATTTTGAGGCAAAATGATCGGATGCATTTTATCATAACAAAAGTCTTCTGAATTGCAGATTCGACCCCCGACGCGAAGAACTTCATTTGTATCTAAAAATGGCTTTAGCGCAAATAGATGGCTTTTTCTGTGAACTTGTCTTTGTGTCTTTAATGCTTGAATTTCGCCAAGATAATGTTCTCTTTGGGCGATTTTAACTATATGCATCAACGAATTCTCTATTTCTTGAACAGTCAATCTGCTATTTTTTCCAAAATCTGTTTTCTTGCGTAACTTTGAAATGAATCGTAGGCAATATGCAAAAACTCTTTTTAACATGTCGAGAGAAGAATATGAAGATAATAAATCAAATGTTTCTGTTGGGATTGCAGTTAATATAATATTTGTGGTACAACGCCTCTCAGGAATTTCCTGTGCAACTATGCCTGGCTGATTGGGCCATTTATTCTCATGCCATTGTAGCCAATGTGGACCAGAAAACCATAACGAATTTTGAATTAAGTTTTTTGGAAACACTCCGCGAGATATCAAATCAGCTGGATTATCAGCCGAACTGACATACTTCCAATGACTTGAAGCGAAAGAATTCTGGATTTCACTTACTCTGTTTGCTACAAAGGTTTTAAGGCTGCTTGGCTCATGATTAATCCATGCAATAACAATCTGTGAATCAGACCAAAGGAAAATCTTAGAAAATTGAATTTTAGAAGCTTTAATCACATTATTTACTAGCTGAGTTGAAAGAACGGCACCACATAATTCAAGTTTTGGTATAGTAATAGGCTTGCTGATTGGAGCAACACGCGATTTAGCGCACAACAATTTGACTTGCACCTTTCCAGTATTGTCTACTGAACGTACATAAACACTGGCGCCATAAGCCAGTTGAGACGCGTCTGAAAAAGAATGGATTTCTATGATTTCTGCTTGTGGAATTAATGTGCATCTTGGAATTTTTAAATCTTGTAAATATTGAAGTTCATTTCTAAGATGCAACCACTGTGAATAAATATTTTGTGGAACTGACTCGTCCCAATTCAACTTTAATTGCCATAATTGCTGAATAAGTAACTTCCCTATCACAGTTACTGGCCCTATGAGACCTAATGGGTCGAAGATTTTTGAAACAGAGGAAAGAATTTCCCTTTTCGTTACATTCTTTTTAGAATCTGATAATTTTGCAACAGAAAATTGAATAGTATCCTTTGTAGAATTCCAGGAAACTCCAAGAGTTTTGAGGCAATCATTTTCACCTAATTCCAAAACATCTAATTCTGTCTGACTTTGTTCCTTTATTGAATCTAAAATTTCTTTACTGTTAGAAAGATATTTACGCAGATTTAGACCAGCGCTGGACAAGATGTTTGATACATCCCGTTGAAGTTGCTTTAATGTTGAAATTGAATTAGTGCCAGTCAATAAGTCATCAACATAGAAATCTGTTTTGATTACTTGACTTGCTAACTCATTACTCTCTTCGCACTCGATTCCTAGTTGATATAGTGATCGTATGGCTAAATACGGCGCAGAAGCTGTACCGTATGTTACCGTGTTTAATTTGAAACACCGGAGTCTTTGGCTTGGATTTTCTCGCCACAAGATGCATTGATAATTTTGATCACTTTCCCTAATTAAAATTTGTCTGTACATTTTTTCTGCGTCAGCGGTAAGTACATATTGATGCTGTCTAAAACGAATTAAGATTGAAAATAAATCACTTTGAATAGTCGGACCTACCATTTGAATATCATTGAAGGAATAACCATTGTCAGTCTTAAGACTTGCGTCAAAAACAACTCTAACCTTGGTAGTTAGACTTGTTTCCCTAATGACAGCATGGTGAGGAATAAAATATTTAACATTGAATTCCTTTTCGGAAATTTCGGTCATGTGATTTAATTGTTCGTATTCCTTCATGAATTTGCAATATTCCTTTCTTAAAGTTTCATCCTTTTGCAATTTTCTTTCTATGCAAAAGAATCGCCTTAATGCTGCAGTTCGTGAATCGCCTAATTCGTGTGCATGTGATTTTAGGGGTATACCGACCACAAAACGTCCTTGAGTGTTTCTGCAGAATGTCTGTTTGAAGAACGTCTCGCAATCTAGCTCTTCTTTGGACAAATTTAGATTTTCTGATGTACTAGCTGCCGTATCTTCAATTTCCCAAAACTTATTCATTTCCTCAAATGAACTACACGAAGAATTGCAAATGAATGACTTTGGCTTATAAGGAGTTTGAAGTTCACCTCCTATAATCCAACCTAACTTTGTTTTCTGAAGAATTGGCATCT
The DNA here is from genome assembly GCA_963924575.1 of Pycnomerus fuliginosus. NCBI lineage: Eukaryota > Metazoa > Arthropoda > Insecta > Coleoptera > Zopheridae > Pycnomerus > Pycnomerus fuliginosus. The sequence goes on from OZ004618.1 coordinate 2,965,516, forward strand.
TTGGGCCCAGAGATTTCTGGCCTACCATCATTACTTCCCAAAAGATCTCGGCTCCTAAGAGAACATCTACTTCGTTTGTTTGATTAAACATTGGATCCGCTAACTTGATATGGTCGGGAATGGGAATATCTTGCAATGAAAAGGATCTTCGCGGTACATTCTCGGTTATTTTGGGCATTACAACACATGACAATGTGCGTTCAAATAAATTTTGCTTTGATTTTACTGTAACTGTTGTAAATTTGCTTGCTGAATTTGATAAAGCGCCGATTCCTGTAATTGGAATGTTGAGATCATGACATGTAAGACCTAATTTCTTAACTGCTGTTTCTTTAATGCAACTGACTTGAGAGCCACTGTCTAATAGAGCCCTTAATGCTACGTTCGTTCCGTTCTTGTCCGGAATGTTAATGATCGCAGTTGACAACAATATCATTCTTTGATAGTTTCTGTTTACACATTCAGAAGTTGCGGCGTTTGAGAGAGGAGATTCACATTCAGACGTTGCGGCGTTTGCGAGAGACAGAGGGGATTCAACAGAACTTGTTTCTTTTTGTGGAGTGACTTTCTTTTCAAATTCTAGATGAAGCAATGTATTGTGAGCTCTGTTACACCTTTTACAACGTGAAGATCTACAGGAAGGTCTGAAATGGCCCCCATGAAGACAATTTATGCAAAGCTTTAATTCCTTTACTAATTGTATGCGCTTAGATATTTCTAAATCAAGAAATGGTTTACACTGAAAGAGTTCATGAGAATTGCTCTTGCACACTGGACAGATTCTTATTCCTTTATCATCCTGTTTGCCATTAGAAACCAATGATTGATTATTTGACGAAAAATGAGACCTTTGTTTGTTGATATTGACATTTTGATTTAGTTGCTTAGGAACGATTTTATTAGAATGCAATTTCTCTAATAACTCGCATTTTTGAAGAAGGAACGACTTGAGGTCTTCCATGGTTGGTAGTTCACTTTTAATTTTATATTCTAACCAACCTCTCATTGTGTAATTGTCAAATTTTGATGTTATTAAATGAACTAGAATGGTATCCCAGTACTCAATCGGTTGTCCAAGATTGGCTAAAGCTCGAATATGTTTATTGATATCGTCATGTAATTGTCTCAAATTGCTGAATGATTCCCTTTGAATTGACGGTAAATCAAATAGGGTCTTAACATGATAATGGATAATCAGCCGCTTGTTTTCATACCTCTTTATTAACAGGCCCCATGCTGACTTATAATTGAGAGCTGATGATTCTAAGTTTTCAAGAACATTACTGGCTTCGCCTGTTAGTAGTGATTTCAAATATAAAAATTTTTCTGTATCAGAATAAATTGCATTGGAATGAATGAATGTTTCGAATGAATCTCGAAACTCGGTCCACATTAAATAATCACCTGAGAATTCCTTTATCTTTATGGGTTCTAATTTAATGTGCGAAATATCTGCTGCAGTATGTTCAGAACTGCCTTCTGAATGAAATTTGGATGTTTGCGAGGCGGTGAGCAATCTTTTGGCTTTACTTATTGTTCACCAAAGCATGAAATCAAAACGAGAGGATCAAGAAAAATAATGTATGATTAATTTACTTGAACTCTGACAGAATCCAGACAATGCTGCTTGTAGTTGTCACCCTACTTGTCACCCACCAAGGAAGGAAGTTGCTTCTAGCCCAATCGTTCAGCTAAATTCTTCTAGCTGCTGCGTAATTGTAGCTATTCTCTTTCTTCTCTAAGTTGAAACTCGAAGGACCATGAAAATGTTTGTTTTACCTAACTTATGGAATTGAAAATGTGGAAGTGTCTAATATTTTATTGTGCTGAATTGACAAAAGTATTTCAACTGTTTTTCTTGGATGTCTTGATTCACTTAACACGGTTATTTAAATTGTCTTTTTAAAAAAATTTTAAATCGCAAAATTTCGACAGTCGATGACTGCCGATGCGGATCCCAACCCCATCTCCCTCGCCATCCGCTCATCGCAATCATCCCATTTCGCATTTCGCATTTATTTCCAGTGTTGCCAGATGGGAGGATATTACGCACCTTTTTCAGGAGTTTTTTTGGAACAAAAGGAGTAAAATGGTATTATTTGCACAAGATGGCACTTGGGAGCAATTCAGCAATTTTCTTGCTCATTAACCTCCTACACATCCATATAAATTATGGGAGGTTACTTCAATCACTCCAAAATTCAAAATTGATATAACACCAGATCTTTACGTTTCAAGGTCCTAGGATCGCAAAAAAGAGGTTTTTGAGAAATGTCTGTTTGTACGTAGGTACGTATATGAGCAAGATTCCTCGGAATTTTAAAATAGTTGGCTTTTCAGCGGTATGAAATATGAATAATGATTTTGACATGACAAAATGACAAGAGACAGAGTAAATTTCGGTTGATTGACGGTCTGGGTCTGTGGTTACCTGATAAACTGTCAAAGAGATTTATCCTCCCTTCAATTTTTCGGAAATTTATCAACAAAAAATGCAGCAGAGAAGCGGCTGGAACCTCCCCATCGCGTGTATCTTTGTATTCTGTGTAGATAGTCGTCAATTCAACAGAAATTTTTTAATCTTTGACTGATTTCGCAATTTTCTGACAAATACCGACGTGACCTCGGACATCACCCATCACGTTTGACAATATGTTCCTTTTAATGTTAATCTTTTGCCACCTTTTTGACAATAACTGCCACTTTATGTCATCCACTGTCAGCCCGCTCCCTTTTAATGAGAAATAATTTTTTCTCTATTTTCCACTGAAATGGCAGAAACTGTGAACACATTTTAACCTCCCCACTCCACTTCACAATTTAAAAAAAATGGGAGGTTACTGCAATCACTAAAATTTTCGAATTCGAAATAACACCAGATCTTCACGTTTTGAGGTCTTAGGGACCTAAAAAAGTGGTTTTTAAAATGTGTCTGTGTGTATGTTCGTACGTACGTTTGTACGTACGTACGTTCGTACGTACGTTTGTAAACACGCCACAGCCAAAACTACTAGACCGATTTGGCTGAAATTTGGTACGTAGGCATCTCATAACCCAACTTAGATCTGAAAAGCTTTTGGAGCCAATCGTGCAACCGGAAATGCCATTTTGGCACATCAACTTTTAAATTTTAAATGGAAACCCCCACTTTTCACGTCGCTATAAGAAAGGCCTTCAAATTCTGCTTCTAAAAATGTATTCACTCTTAGTGCCTTTTTGACAAAAATTGAAATATTCGGGATTGTTAAGGTACTTTAAAAACACGATACAGCCGAAACCTCTGGGTCGATTTGGCTGAAATTTTGTACATGGAGACTGTATTATAACGTCGAAGAGCTGAAACAAGTTTGGAGGCAATCGACCCACGGAAAGTGCCGTTTTGGCACATCAATTTTCAATTTTAAATATACTCCCATTTTACCATCCTAAACAACTTTTTTTAAAATTTATTGCCAGCGTCAGGAAGGCCTTCAAATACTTGTTCTAAGTAAGACAACATTCATTCGCATTTACTGCCCTTTGGGTAGAAAAAATTTAAATTTTGTAATAACACTAAAAACACATTATGGCCCAAACTACTGAATCGATTTGACTGAAATTTGGTACATGGAGATTGGGTGACCCGTTGAAGACCTGAAAGGCTTTTGGAAGCAATTGGTAAACGGGAAGTGCCATTTAGGCATATCAACTTAAAATTTTAAATACAAGACCTCTTTTTATACGTCGCCATTAGAAAGATGATCAAATTCTGGTTCTAAAAATGTATTCACAGTTTCTGCCACTTCAGTGGAAAATAGAGAAAAAAATTTTTCTCATTAAAAGGGAGCGGGCTGACAGTGGATGACAAAGTGGCAGTTATTGTCAAAAATGTGGCAAAATGTTAACCTTAAAAGGAACATATTGTCAAATGTGATGGGTGCTGTTCGAGGTAATGTCGGTATTTGTCAGAAAATTGCGAAATTATAGCCACAGACGAAAAGCATAAAAAAATGTTTGTTGAATTGACTACTACTATCTACACAGAATACAAAGACCCACGCGATGGGGAGGTTCCAGCCGCTTCTCTGCTGCATTTTTAGAACCAGAATTTGATCGCCTTTCTAATGGCGACATAAAAAAGTAGGTCTTGTATTTAAAATTTTAAGTTGATATGCTTAAATCAATCGGACTTCCCGTGGGCCAATTGCTTTCAAAAGCCTTTCAGGTCTTCAACGGGTCACCCAATCTCCATGTACCAAATTTCAGTCAAGTCGATTCAGTAATTTGGGCTATAATGTATCTTTACTGTTATTATAAAATTTCGATTTTTTGAACCAAACAGCGCTAAATGCGAATTAATTTTGTCCTATTTAAAACCAGAATTTGAAGACCTTTCTGATGGTGACAATAAATCTTTCAAAAACTTGTTTTTAATGGTCAAATGAGAGAATAATTTTAAAGGACCCTATACAATAAGGCAACCGCTTGGGCCAATCTCTACCAAATTTTAGATTGTGGTAAGCGAGGGACAGATGAATGTTTTATCGAGAAATGAAAGTTCAGTATCTTTTAGTTTCTGAGAAAAAAATTCGTGAAAATTGCATTTGCGAGAGCTAAACATGTTTAGAGCCACATAAAAGTATGACCGCTTGGGAGAATTTCTATATTTTTGTATTCAATGATGTAAGTGCACTCTATTATACCTCCACACCAGAAATCAAAGTTCAGTATCGTCTAGATCAATTTTTTTCCTGGGCCACTATCGTATAGGGTCCTTTGGAAATTAGTGTGCCAAAACGGCACTTTCCGTGAGTCGATTGAATTCAAAATTTGTTCAGCTCTTCGACGTGTAATACAATCCCCATGTGCAAAATTTCAGCCAAATCGGTTCAGGGGCTTGGGCTGTACCGCGATTTTAAAGTCCGATAAAAATCAATTTTTTTTTAATTTTTGGTCAAAAGGGCACTAAGAATTAATACACTTTTAGAAGCAGAATTTGAAGGTCTTCCTTATGGTGACGTGAAAAATGGGGGTTTGCATTTAAAATTTAAAAGTTGATGTGCCAAAATGGCATTTCCAGTTGCACGATTGGCTCCAAAAGCTTTTCAGATCTAAGTTGGGTTACGAGATGCCTATGTTCCAAATTTCAGCCAAATCGGTCTAGTAGTTTTGGCTGTGGCGTGATTACAAACGAACGTACGAACGTACCCCAGGTAGCACACCATGTAGAACCGATGTAGGTTATAAACTGATTAAATGTAGATTCCATATATTTATTTAATATAAAATCGATATAAAATGTTAACGCTTTGAGAGATGGAATGCATATAGGCTTCTATATAGAATGCATGTAGAATCTATCTCATTTCCATGTGAAAACCAATATAAGCAACATATTGCAAAATACATGGGGCAAATGTGGATATCAATATGGAATTTATACTTTAATCTAGAGAGGACCGATATAGGGCAAAATACATATACACTTGTTAACCTTAAATCTTTTTATTGAATCAATATTTAATTTATTTTGTTAGTACAATGAAATAAAACAACACCACACTAGCTCCAAAATCCAAATTTGACTTTATTTTATTGACACCACACACCAGACGACAGCACAATGCGTTTTTCTCTAGTTCAATCAAGTCAAGACAAGGCAATTGAGTAGAGGGTAGGTGACAGGGACGCCGGAAAAGAACACCACACTAGACTAGCTCCAACCAAAATCCAAATTTGATTTTATTTTATTAACACACACCAGACAGCACAACGCGTTCTGATCAAGACGACAAGACGAGGCAATTGAGTAGAGGGTAACACAGGGACGCGTAGGGAGCGTAGGAACACTAAGCGGCAACCACAATGGCATCCCTTCGCTGAAAAAGTAGTGCCGAAATTTTTGGCTCGAAACTTTGAAAGTGATGGCATCTGATCCTATATTCTCATTTCCAGATACTATTGCAAGTTTAGTTTTCTCTTGAAATCGGTACTTCAAGGAACGTGATTATTTGGGATGCGAAAACGTACTGCGTAGGAATAACAAGTGACAACCGCACAGCGCACGGCACAATGGCGTTCCTTCGCCGGAAAAGTAGTACTGAACTTTTTTGCTTGAAACTTTGAAAACTATTCCACCAATACCTGGCAAATGTTTATCCACAGTCCCATTCGAGACACCTGTACATATTTCAATCTCTTGCAAAATTTGCTTGTTCAGGCAAGAAACTCAAATCTTGAAGTATAGGTATAAGTTCCAAGTTGATTCTATGTAGCACCATCCTGGAATTTTCCATGGCGATTCCAAATAAATTGAGACAATATTAAACCGTCCATAAAATAGCCCCCGATGTAGCCTATATAAAATACCTCGAACATTTTAATATTGATCCTATGTATTACCATCGATATAGATTGTATTTATAGGCATGATACAGGCCAAATCAATATAAAAGTGTTCATGTCTATTCTATATAGAATCAATCTGAGAAATGCTAATGTTGATTGTATCTAGTTCATAGATATGGGTCTCATATTGATATAATCAACATAGATTTATAAATGTCTAACCTTTATTGGGCCAATAACAAAGAATCAATGTAGTTTTTTCTACTTAGCACCTATATCGGAGTTATAATGGGCAAAATATATAGTTACATAATTTTGTATACGATGTCGTACCAATATCGAGTAGACATTGTCTATATAGAAACCTTATACATATATAGGTGATATATGACACCCCTTTACAACCAACATAATGTGCCACCTGGGACGTTCGTACGTTCGTTTGTAATACGTACGTACATACACACAGACACATTCTAAAAACCCCTTTTTTGGGTTCCTGAGACCTCAAAACGTAAAGATCTGGTGGTATCTCAAATTCGAAAATTTTAGTGATTGCAGTAACCTTAATTATGATGGGGTTGGGGAGGTTAATTAATAAAAATCACTAAACATTTGTATTAAATAGTTACGCGACGCGCGCAGCGAGATGCGTCGCGCATTCCTTTTGCTTCGCGTTACGGCTACCGTCGACTACGAAAAAAGTGAATAGCAACTTTTTTGTAGGGCATGAAACGGGCTTCAATTTTGTATACCACCTCTTTTGTCCAAAAGCCAATATTTTAGGAGATATTTGTTGAAAAGCATTTTTAACACTTCTTGGTGGCATATCATCGGAAGCCGAACTCGGATTCTAGTGCATTTTTAGAATTATCAAAAGAACATGTGTACAAAAATTCAGTCCTCTGATAGTTCATATGAATTTATGAATGATTTTACTATTTTTACAAGATGATGTGTTGATTACGAGTGCACTTTTACGTCACAACCCCTTTTCATATATTAAGGCAATCAAATAAAAACACTTAAGATTGCTCGAAGACTTCAAAGTAGAACACGTAATTTGCGGGTTTGTTCCATTTACTTGATGAATCTGACTCCGGATTCAGCATCCCGGCGCATCCACCATTTCCACTAACCATAAATCACTTCGTGGTTGTTGAACCTGATTGTGTATAAATAAATCCGTCAGTTGATCAGGCGGTTGTTGACCTTGATATTTCCCTGCGGCTTTATGTAAATTTTTAAATTTTCCGTCACTTATTTGGGAAAGCTTTTACATCGGAAGATCTTGACGAAACACGCGGTGTCTGTGCAGAAGCGGGGGCGGAGGCTCGTGCGACGGTGGCAGTAGGTCCGCGAGCTTGCAGTGGCGTTAAGCGCCCTGTGCGAGTATGAAGCGCTTCAAGTGCGCGTAGTGTTCAAACCATGACCGCCTCCAGCAGGTACAGCTCGTACAATTGCCTTACCAGCTGGGACAGCTACGATAAGATACCCAGGTAAAGTTTTGGGCAATTATTTTTCCCCCGGAAAAGTCGAAACTTTTCGATGATTTGCAGAATGTTAAAAGTTGACAGCCAAAGTCACCTTTAATATTTCACGTGAGCGCCAGGAAATAAATACGTACTTTTGTACGTAAAAAATGTCATTGTTTTAAAACTTGCATCTTCCAACAGAATTTCTAATGCGATTTTTCGTTTAAATTTTTTATGAAGTATAGGTACGAATACCATTAGGGTGAAATTTTGGAGGCCATGCGCATAGGATCGTTCATCAATTCACCAACACGCGCTGTTCTTGGAAATTTATATTTTTTTATGATAAGCCTCCAGGGAAAGTTGGCATTTGTAGTATTTATTTATATAAAGTCCCGTCGCATATTAACGAAAGCGGGGGTTGTGTGTCAGGCTTTTTTCTGCTGGTTTGTAAACGGGATTTCACATCCGTCAAAACTCCCCTCACTCACTGTCAGTGTCAATAAACAGTAACAATGGAGGTTGAAAGGGGTCTTTGTTGTTAATTATTGTCCATGACAGGAATTTTGACAGAACTGAAATCCCGTTTACAAACCAACAGAAAAAAAGCCTGAGACACACAACCCCCTCTTTCGTTAATATGCTACGGGACTTTACAGCCCAGTCAATAAAGACCTGAATTTGGCAAATAGAAACAAAAATTACTGTACTTCTGCAAATTGGCCGAAGTTGTAGCTTGAACATAGTACTAAAAGTCCCCTAGGATGAGCTCGAGCCACCATCAAGGCGAAGAGGCACAGTTTTTGTTAAATTTGCAAATATCTCATGAAATGTTGATTCTATCGAAAAAATAGCCATATAACAAATTCAAGCCTTCCACACCCCCTAAATTCCTAAAATTTCTAAAATGCTTTAATCCTCCTAAAATTCTCCTAAAAATGACAACGAAATCCTAAATTTCCTAATATAAGGAAGTTTGAAGAATTTTTATGTTAAATTTGGGGCGGAAATTTATCCCTAGAATAATTTTATGGCTAGGTATTGACTTAATTTTACAATAATTACGAATGTGATTATCACACTGACACGACCCCCGCGTAAATTGTCGGAACTCTACTTTATAGACCTCGCAAAAAAGTTTTTTTTTTGTTATTGTCAAGACGCTTGCTATACAGGGTGATTCAGTAAAATATGTATAAAACCATATTTGTAAATTGTATGACAAAACTCTATTAAATGACGTCATTAAAATAAATCGCCTTTTTAATGACATGTCAAAATTTCGATAGTCAACTTTTTTGATTCTTATAGACATATTTTTTCTACGTTCAAGTATGTAAAGAAAGTTTATACTAGTAGGGTGCTCGCTAGACTTTATCTTTCAACCAAGGGGCACTTACGAGTGAAAATGTATGGAGTATAAATTTTGGTTTCTAATGCCCTCGGTATGCTACTGTTAAATTCGTCCAAGGGTCGTCCTGTGACAAAGGGCACAAGTCAAAATTTTCCAACTAACGCCGCCACGTGAAAGTTCATGTGGAGAAGTACCTTTCCTGAAAAATTCATGGTGATGTCTGTGCGGATTGTATTTTTTATTAATTTTGAAAGAAAAATATCACCATTGAACCATACGGGGCCACGGACCTTTGGAGGCGATTATCTCGGTTCGAGCATCGGCAAAAACGCATCATTTTTAGGGGCATATTTCCTTTCCAACACGATTACTCCAAATCGGGGCGGTTAATCGAAATTAATTATTCTTAATAAAAGATGTGCTATTTTATTTTGTTGACGATCGTCTTTACAGAATATTTTTAGAGCAATCAATAAAGGAGATAATTGTTTAAATCTGAGAGGAAGTAAAGAATTCACGCCATTGTAACGCTCGGATCTCCGCGCCCCCACCACGACTTTCGCTGCGTCCCGCCACTCCGCAACCCCTTGAGACGTCCACATCTACAATCTTAGAGAATATCCTGTATTCCTGAAAATAATGGAAATAAGACTTGGAACTCTTGAAAAGCACCTTTTATTTCATGTAGGTAAGAAAAACAATAATTTTTAATTTGAAAATTCTTCGTCGTCCTTCTCGTTGATCGGGGAACCTCCGTGATCGGGGGTCTTCCCTCATTTGAATTTCCTTCATGTTATTTTTACAAGATCGGTTTTCCCATACCGTGGCATGAAAAAATGCAGGAAACCTTATTTTTATTGCAAATGTAACTCTTGCTTATGCAGTCTTTAAAAATAATTTTTGGACAAATTAGGACAATAATATCTGAAATGGTTTTATGGGACGGCGGGTTATGTTTGAAGAGCTGGCCCAAGACTGTCACCCACGTCGTTTTTCCCATCTATAACCTTCAGGTGACGGAAAATTAGGTCGAGAATTTAATTAATTCCACCAAATTTTGGTCTGAAAGAATAGAACTCTCAAGCAATGCTGCTTCAAACTGCCTTCGGTTGGAGGCAGTTTTTCTAGCGACTTAGTTAACGCAAGTAGGGCCCGTTAAATCGTTGATACATATAATTACTTCATCGTTGTTGGTTCAACACAAAAGTTTCCATATTTTTGAACGAGTTTTTGAATTTAATGTTGTCCAACTCTTGGTCTAACTTTTCGTCAAATCCTACATCGCCAAGTAATTCACATAAGTTTTTGTAAATTTTCCATCAATTTAGCGTCCCAACACCGCTGAACTAGCTTGTAGCATCAAATTCTGTTAGGGCATGAAATATACATTTTTTGGAAGTTTTGCTTCCGGAATGTTTCTTTACTATTTCCAGTTCTCATCCAAATCTCTGTATATAAATTCTCTGTCGACTCGAGATACTGATACAGACTTGCCAGTTATTCTCGTGCATTTTAAAGAATATCTCCAGAATACTCCAGAGGTTTGAATAAGAACTGGAAATAGTAAAGATACATTCCCGTTTAACCCACAGTCCATCAAATTAATTTGAAAGAAAAACTACTAAGCGGTTTTGGAAAGTTAACTTGCTGGGCTGGAAAATTTACCAATAGGTACTTCCGTGAATTACCTACTTAACAGTCGGTGGTGGGATTTGAGGAAACATAAAACCGTTTCAGATACATCTATTATTGTATTAATTTGTTCATAGATTATTTTTAAAGACTGCATAAGCAAGAGTTGAACTTGCATGCAGTTTGAAGCAGCATTGCTTGAGAGTTCTATTCTTTCAGACCAAAATTTGGTTGAATTAATTAAATTCTCGACCTAATTTTCCGTCACCTGAAGGTTATAGATGGGAAAAACGACGTGGGTGACAGTCTTGGGCCAGCTCTTCAAACATAACCCGCTGTCCCATAAAACCATTTCAGATATTATTGTCCTAATTCGTCCAAAAATTATTTTTAAAGACTGCATAAGCAAGAGTTACATTTGCAATAAAAATAAGGTTTCCTGCATTTTTTCATGCCACGGTATGGGAAAACCGATCCTGTAAAAATAACATGAAGGAAATTCAAATGAGGGAAGACCCCCGATCACGGAGGTTCCCCGATCAACGAGAAGGACGACGAAGAATTTTCATATTAAAAATTATTGTTTTTCTTACCTACATGAAATAAAAAGCGCTTTTCAAGAGTTCCAAGTCTTATTTCCATTATTTTCAGGAATACAGGATATTCTCTAAGATTGTAGATGTGGACGTCTCAAGGGGTTGCGGAGTGGCGGGACGCAGCGAAAGTCGTGGTGGGGGCGCGGAGATCCGAGCGTTACAATGGCATGAATTCTTTACTTCCTCTCAGATTTAAACAATTATCTCCTTTATTGATTGCGCTAAAAATATTCTGTAAAGACGATCGTCAACAAAATAAAATAGCACATCTTTTATTAAGAATAATTAATTTCGATTAACCGCCCCGATTTGGAGTAATCGTGTTGGAAAGGAAATATGCCCCTAAAAATGATGCGTTTTTGCCGATGCTCGAACCGAGATAATCGCCTCCAAAGGTCCGTGGCCCCGTATGGTTCAATGGAGATATTTTTCTTTCAAAATTAATAAAAAATACAATCCGCACAGACATCACCATGAATTTTTCAGGAAAGGTACTTCTCCACATGAACTTTCACGTGGCGGCGTTAGTTGGAAAATTTTGATTTGTGCCCTTTGTCACAGGACGACCCTTGGACGAATTTGACAGTAGCATACCGAGGGCATTAGAAACCAAAATTTATACTCCATACATTTTCACTCGCAAGTGCCCCATAATTCCTAAACTAAGCGACTTTTCTCCTCGCGAGCACCCTACTATACCTGACAGATTATAAAAATTCCGAAAAAATAATTTGATAAAACAGTTTAGCAGTTTTGTTGCAAAAAATGCCTACAAGAATCCGCTAAGAAATGTACTGCGTGTCATCAAAAGTTACAGGGGGAGAATACCAAACTGAAACATCCGGTAAAAACTCCTAAAATTTTGCTTTAAATTCTCCTGAATTCCTACAAAAAATATTAAAAGTTGACGAGGGAGGCCTGCAAATTGAAGAGCGTAAAATTCTCCAGAAAAAATTTTTTATACATTTTTTGCTGACACTAAAATTTAATCGCTAAATCGGCGGCTAAAGCAGCCTACTGATCCAACGATGTCATCCCCCTGAATTTCAGCAAGTTTATGCCAAAACCGAACTCAAAAATACATTAAATAAAAAGTAGGCAGTGAAAAGTTAAATTCAAGAAATTTAGGGAAAAAACTACTACAGAACTATACAGTGTTAGCCAAAAGTAGGGAATGGGTAGTTTATTTAACAAACTAATGACGTTATCGAAGAACGGTTCCTATAAAACTTGAGTACGACTGTCAGGCGCATTTTTGAATGAAATTTAGGGGATGAAAACCACAAAAAATGCGACTGTCAGGCGCATCTCTTGACGTTAATGATTTTTATTTTATATTTATATTTATATTATTTTAGACTTTTGTAACTAATAATAACTTTTATATTTTCTCGCATATATCTCGTGAAATAATGGGTTTATCGAAGAAGCCATTAAGTAATGAATTGAAGAGTATAAAATTCTCTATAGAAAAGGTTCTATACTCTGTCCTGGATCCACGTAACCCTATTTCCATGGCGAATGTTTCGCCATGGAAATATTGGATTACGTGGATTCCGGATAGAGTATATAAAGGTTCTATAAAATACTTCAATGAAATTTGGCAAACAAATATTATATGATTAGCTGCACTCTTTGAGATTTGGAGCCATTTTGAATAATGGCAGCGGAAATGGACCTACCATAGAATTTTTAAAATGGGACACATGAAAGTCTTAATATTAATAGTTTCGAGTTCTGTATTAAATTCTGAGTAGGTATGACAAAGATTTGATTTCAAGTTTTCGAAAAACTTAATTTTTATTTCTTCATCTAGAGTGCTATCTATGACCTCTCATACTAATCACAATAATTTCAGATTAGTTTTTGAGGGGTCATAGATAGCATACAGGATGTTCCATTTAAATATTTAATGGTAGGCCTATTTCCGATGTAACCGGAAGTGATTCAAAATGCCTCAAAATGTCAGAGAATGCAGTTTATCGTGTAACATATGTTTGCCTTTCATTGAAGTATTATAATAGGTAAGTGCGGAACAAAGGCGGGTGAGCGGGGTGGAGTTTCGTTGACACCCTGCTCCTATTATGAAGGTGTAAGAAGAAAAATGAATACAATTTTAACCTCCCCAACTCCATCACAATTTTAAAAAAATGGGAGGTTACTACAATCACTAAAATTTTCGAATTTGAGATAGCACCAGATCTTCACGTTTTGGGGTCTCAGGAACCCAAAAAAGCGGTTTTCAAAATGTGTCTGTGTGTGTGTACGTACGTACGTACGTACGTACGTTTGTAAACACGCCACAGCCAAAACTACTGGACCGATTTAGCTGAAATTTGGTGCGTAGGCATCTCATAACCCAACTTAGATCTGAAAAGCTTTTGGAGCCAATCGCGCAACTAGAAATGCCATTTTGGCACATCAACTTTTTAATTTTAAATGCAAACCCCCATTTTTCACGTCACGATAGGAAAGGCCTTCAAATTCTGCTTCTAAAAATATATTCACTCTCAGTGCCCTTTTGACCAAAAATCAGAAAAAAATTGATTTTTATCGGACTTTAAAATCGCGGTACAGCCCAAGCCCCTGAACCGATTTAGCTGAAATTTTGCACATGGGGATTGTATTGCACGTCGAAGAGCTGAACAAATTTTGGATTTAATCGGCCCACGGAAAGTGCCGTTTTGGCACACCAATGTCCAACTTTAAATTATTCACTTATTTAACCATCCAAAACAAGTTTTTGAAAGATTTATTGTCACCATCAGAAAGGTCTTCAAATTCTGGTTTCAAAAAAAATGCAGCAGTGAAGCGGCTGGAACCTCCCCATCGCGTGGATCTTTGACTTGTGTTTCTAGCCGAATTAGCACAGAAATTGTATAAGACTGGTTTCAGCGACGGTTTTAGAACTGCCTAAAAAGGACTTACTTATACCTACTTTTCTCTAATGAATGTTTCAATTTGTTTGTTCTAAAAAAGTTCTAAAACCATCATGGAATCCAGTCATACATTTTCTTTGCTAATTCGACTAGAAACCCAAGTCAAAGATCCACGCGATGGGGAGGTTCCAGCCGCTTCACTGCTGCATTTTTTTTATAGAAAATTTTATGCCCATTGCATTACTTAATGGCTTTCTTGATAAAGTCATTATGTCACGAGACATATTTATGCAAAAAAAGAAAAAGATTATTCTCAATAAAAAAAATGCAGCAGAGAAGCGGCTGGAACCTCCCCATCGCGTGGATCTTTGTATTCTGTGTAGATAGTAGTTAATTCAACAGAATTTTTTTAATCCATGACTAATTTTTTCTGTATTTTCCACTGAAATGGCAGAAACTATGAACACATTTTTAGAACCAGAATTTGATCGCCTTTCTAATGGCGACATAAAAAAGGAGGTCTTGTATTTAAAATTTTAAGTTGATATGCTTAAATGGGACTTCCCGTTGGCCAATTGCTTTCAAAAGCCTTTCAGGTCTTCAACGGGTCACTCAGTCTCCATGTACCATATTTCAGCCAAATCGATTCAGAAATTTGGGCTATAATGTATTTTTACTGTTATTATAAAATTTCGATTTTTTGAACCAAACAGCGCTAAATGCGAATTAATTTTGTCTTATTTAAAACCAGAATTTGAAGACCTTTCTGATGGTGACAATAAATCTTTCAAAAACTTGTTTTTAATGGTCAAATGAGAGAATAATTTTAAATTTGGAAATTGGTGTGCCAAAACGGCACTTTCCATGAGTCGATTGAATTCAAAATTTGTTCAGCTCTTCGACGTGTAATACATTCCCTATGTGCAAAATTTCAGCCAAATCGGTTCAGGGGCTTGGGCTGTACCGCGAATTTAAAGTCCGATAAAAATCAATTTTTTTTTAATTTTTGGTCAAAAGGGCACTAAGAATGAATACACTTTTAGAAGCAGAATTTGAAGGTCTTCCTTGTGGTGACGTAAAAAATGGGGGTTTGTATTTAAAATTTAAAAGTTGATGTGCCAAAATGGCATTTCTAGTTGCGCGATTGGCTCCAAAAGCTTTTCAGATCTAAGTTAGGTTACGAGATGCCTATGTTCCAAATTTCGGCCAAATCGTTCTAGTAGTTTTGGCTGTGGCGTGATTACAAACGAACGTACAAACGTACGAACGTACAAACGTACGAACGTACGTACGTACGTACGTACATACACACAGACACATTTTAAAAACCCCTTTTCTGGGTTCCTGAGACCTCAAAACGTGAAGATCTGGTGCTATCTCAAATTCGAAAATTTTAGTGATTGCAGTAACCTCCCATTTTTTTTAAATTGTGATGGGGTTGGGGAGGTTAAAAGTCAATAATATCTCGCGCATCATAAAGAAAAAAAAATCCCCTTTTCCGTAACACCAAACTCGAACTATTTCGCTATTAAGAAAAATGTCGATGAAATCATATCACTCCGTGACGAAAACGCCTGACAGCCGCATTTTTTGTGGTTTTCATCCCCTAAATTTCATTCAAAAATGCGCCTGACAGTCGTACTCAAGTTTTATACGAACCGCTTTTCGATAATGTCAATAGTTTGTCACATAAACTACCCGCGACCTACTTTTGGTTAACACTGTATAGTTTTGTTGTAGAGATTTTTTTTCAAAAATTTTTCAAGTTAATTAGTCGCTACTGATTAATTATTAATTAATGTATTTGTAATTTCGGTTTTGGCATAAACCTGCCCAAATTCAGAGGGATGACATCGTTGGACCAATAAACTGCTTTAGCCGCCGATTTAGCGATTAAATTTTAGTGTCGGCAAAAAATGTATATAAGCTTTTTTCTAGAGAATTTTACGCTCTTCAATTTGTTATATGACTATTTTTTCGATAAAATCAATATTTTATGAGATATTTGCAAATTTAACAAAAGCTGTACCTCTTCGCCACGATGGTGGCGCCAGCTCACACCCTATCCTAAGGGACTTTTAGTATTTTCAATAGAATGGTTATACAATAGAACAGGTGGTTAAGTGAAAAACTGACTAAAACTTGGATAGAGTATACTAAATACGTTTAAACTAAAATTGAAATAAATTACAAGCAAACAAAAGATAACTCATACCTAATTTTAAATCCGCTCAAATCACCGCCCTGTAAAGTTTGCAATCCTCGTGATTTAATTATTCTCTTTCATTTCAAATGCCGTTTGAACCGGCAAATAATTATTTGCAAGCTTCAAATTGAAAATCACATTTTAGCCACCCCGTCCAAAATAAATATGATGTAAGGTCGCGCTCGCCATAATTTGGGACTTCTGAATGTGCTAATAAATAAATGATGACGGCTTGCCGATATAAACGATAAGAAAGTATGGATTTAGGCTTGAATGAAGCTATTCGGTTCAATTGTTGGAAATAAAAGGGAAACTAATTTGCAAACCCCATTTCTATAGCTCGCCCAAAACTGAGTTTTGTTCAAGTTTGAATGACTATTAATATCTGTGTTCAATTCTAATTGTTAAAGACCAATGCGATAAATTTAATATGCCAACTTTCCATTTCTAGCGAGTTAGTTTTGGTGGCCTGGAGATATGTTGAGAATTGTAGGGAGCGATGTTTGTTTCAACTCTCATAGGATTATTTTATTATTAGAAATGCGCAGCGCGCATAATAGCTGTTTTACACGCTGAATTTTATTATTTATTAGTGTAATTGATAATTTGTGCGAAATCGATGAAGCTAAAGTCCGGCAAAGACAATTTTAAAGCTTTCTTTGGTTAAAAATCGGTCAAGTATCGAAAATAGTCGTACATACAGGGTGGCCCGTCCACGTCATTAATAATATCGAAAATCTGTGTACGCCAACCGTTAGTGAGTGAAAATGTGCATGATCTAAAATTACTATGAACTCACATGGGCGGCTCGTGTAGGGGGGTAGCACAAAATTATCGGGTGTCCCAAAAAAAACCGGACAAAATATTTTTGGGAATAAGTCTGCCATTTCTTAACCGATTTGGATGAGCGTGGTCTTAAATTAAAGCCAAAGAATCAGGCTTTCGACTGTATGAGAAACTACGGCAGATGGCGCTGCCGTAGCAGTCCTATTGATACTATCTTTAAAGGGATATTTTAGCTGCGTGGGGATTGGTCAGTCAACGATATGACACTCGAATAGCCTTGAAGATCATTCTTTCTTGTTCAAAAATCCTTTTTCAGAAGTCGATTTGGCTTAAGCATTAATTTTCTGTAATTTTTTAAAAAAATGTGTTTTTGAGTATTTTCACTCATTAATGGCAATGACCAAAGAACAGTAATGCATATAAATCTTAATTTTCAGTTATAAATGAACGAATATGGTGAAAACAGTGGCGCGGATGCCAGTGGGGGGCAACTGAACAGTAATCATTGAAAATTAAGCCCTATGTGCACAATGTTACTTTAGTCATGGTTATGGAAGCATGAAAATACGCAAAAACACTTTTTTTAGAAAAATCACAGAAAATTAATGCTTACGCCAAATGGACTTCTGAAATAAGATTTTTGAAAAAAAAAATGCAGCAGAGAAGCGGCTGGAACCTCCCCATCGCGTGGATCTTTGTATTCTGTGTAGATAGTCGTCAATTCAACAGAAATTTTTTACCCTTATCGACTGTGACTAATTTTGCAATTTTCTGACAAATACCGACACCACCTCGGACATCACCCATCACATTTGACAATATGTTCCTTTTAAGGTTAATCTTTTGCCACCTTTTTGACAACAACTGCCACTTTATGTCATCCACTGTCAGCTCGCTCCCTTTTAATGAGAAAGAATTTTTTCTCTATTTTCCACTGAAATGACAGAAACTGTGAATACATCTTTAGAACGAGAATTTGATCGTCTTTCTAATGGCGACATAAAAAAGGAGACCTTTGTATTTAAAATTTAAAGTTGATATGCCTAAATGGCACTTCCCGTGGACCAATTGCTTCCAAAAGCCTTTCAGGTCTTCAACGGGTCACCCAATCTCCATGTACCAAATTTCAGCTAAATCGATTCGCTAATTTGGGCTATAATGTATTTTTAGTGTTATTATGAAATTTCGATTTTTTGACCCAAAGAGCACTAAATGCGAACGAATTTTGTGTTACTTAAAACCAGAATTTAAAGACCTTTTTGATGGTGACAATAAATCTTTCAAAAACTTGTTTTGGATGGTTAAATGAGTGAATAATTTTAAAGTTACAAATTGGTGTGTCAAAACGGCAGTTTCCGTGGGCCGATTGAATCCAAAATTTGTTCAGCTCTTCGACGTGAAATACAATCCCCGTGTGCAAAATTTCAGCCAAATCGGTTCAGGGGCTTGGGCTGTACCGCGATTTTAAAGTCGGATAAAAATATTTTTTTTTTAATTTTTGATCAAAAGGGCACTAAGAATGAATACATTTTTAGAAGCAGAATTTGAAGGCCTTTTCTATGGTGAGGTGAAAAATGGGGGTTTGCATTTAAAATTTAAAAGTTGATGTGCCAAAATGGCATTTCTAGTTGCACGATTGGCTCCAAAAGCTTTTCAGATCTAAGTTGGGTTATCACATGCACACGTACCAAATTTCAGCTAAATCTGTCGAGTAGTTTGGGCTGTGGCGTGTTTACGAACGTACGAACGTACGAACGTACGTACGTACGTACATACATACAGACACATTTTAAAAACCACTTTTTTGGGCTCCTGAGACCTCAAGACGTATAGATCCGGTCTTGTCTCGAATTCGAAAATTTTAGTGATTGCAGTAACCTCCCTTTTTTTTAAATGGTGAAGTGGAGTGGGGAGGTTAAAAGAAAGATCTTCAAGGCTATCTGGGTCTCATAACCATTGGTTGTTGCCCGACCAATCCCCACGCACCTAAAATAAGCCTTAAAGACAAGTATCAATAAGGCTACTACAGCAGCGCCGTCTGTCGACGTTTCTTACAAAGTTCGAAAGCCTGATTCTTTAGCTTTAATTCAAGACCAAGTCTATCCAAATCGGTTAAGAAATGGCTGACTTATTTCAAAGACTATTTTGTCCGGTTTTTTTTGGGACACCCGATACATTTTGTTAAATGGAACACCCCATATATCAATGTATTTTTTGTTTCTACGTGTCGTTCTGTGCAACTTTTGTCAGGTGTGCCCCATACTTAAATTCAATCGTTTTTGAGTTATTTAATAAAATATGTAGAACTTGGTGAAAACAAAACTTCAGTTAAAGATTAATATTTTCGAAGCCTTGAAGTTTTTCTCTTCCGAACTGATGTCACATCCTAAAAAAAAGTCAGGACTATCTGATGGCATACTTGGATGTCAAATTTCATGCACAGAGTGTCCCCGGCATAATTTCAAATTAACAGAAATTGAAAAGACAAAATCTCAAAAATTTCAAATGGAATGACCTTGACATTTTTTCGCCATCTAATAGAGAATTAGATTCTAGATCAACTTTCTTAAGAAATCCCTATACTTAAATCGCATCCTTTCCAAGTTACTTGAAATTTTTGGGTTTATAGCTTAATCCGTCTGGAGTTTAATTCAAACATCGATCTTATTGTCACTATCGCGGTTAGAAGTGATTTTGTTAATTGACTTTGGTATTAAAAGCATTTTTGTTGACTTTAGAAAATATTGCCCTATTACAAATTGCTTCATCCGGTTTTTGTTAAAAATCTTTTGCAAACATCCGTTAACCTTATTATTTTGAATTATACGTTGTTATACACCGTAGAGTTTATCGTTTTAAAGACTTTCACTTGTTCTGTTACTCTTGTCAGTAACTCGGAAACGAATAGAACCACAACACAGACCTAAAACTGGTGATAATTTGAAAAACATGCTATTTAAAAATTTAGAAATTTTGTCTTTTTAATCTATGTTGATTTGAAAATTTACCGGTGACACGCTGTGCATGAAATTTGACATTAAAGTGTGTCATTATGTAGCCCTTACCTTTCTTTAGGATGTGCCATAAATTCGGAAGAGAAAAACTTCAAGGCTTCGAAAATATTAATTTTTAATTTTTAAGTCTGGTTTTAGCCAAATTCTACACATTTTATTAAGTAACTCAAAAACGATTGAATTTAAGTATGGGGCAGTATGCCCCCCCACACGAGTCGCCGATGTGAGTTCATTGTAATTTTATATTTTGCACATTTTCAGTCACTAACGGTTGGCGTACACAGATTTTCGATATTATTACTGACGTGGACATAAATGGACTTTGTCGCACCGTTGGGACACCCTGTATAGCCCAGGAGTTAATTATTTTAACCTCCCCACAACCATATAAAAATGGGAGGTTACTGCAATCACTCCAAAATTCGAAATTGAGATAACACCAGATCTTTACGTTTCAAGGTCCCAGGATCACAAAAAAGTGGTTTTTAAAAAATGTCTGTGTATGTACGTATGTATGTATGTATGTATGTGAGCACGATTTCTCGGAAACTACCGAACGGATTTTAATGAAATTGGGTATGGAGGTTAGTGTTGGCCTTCCGGTGAGCCGAGTTAATTTTGTTGTCAATCCGCAGACGCCAAGTGCCTTTTTGGTACACCAACTATGAAATTTGACTGATGAACACTAATTTTTCTTATCAGCACATGAAAAGTCTTGAAATTCTGTATCTGAAAGTGTATTCACACTTAGCGCCTTTTTGGCATAAAATCGAAAAATTCAAAGTTTCGAGGAAACATTAAATAAGACGCTACAGCCTAAAATGCTGCATCGATTTGGCTGAAATTTGGTAGGTAGAGATACCGTTACCCGCCGAAGAGCTGATTGAATTTTGGTGGCAATCAGCAAACGGCAAGTGCCATTTTGGCATATCAATTTCGAAATTTGAATAATGAACTCCTATCTTCTCTATCAGCACATGAAAAGCCTTCAAATTTTGTTTTCAAAATTGTATTCAATCTTAGTGCCCTTTATTGGCAAAAGATTGTAAAATTTAGAAAAATCACAGAAAGCACCTTAGGTTTGGTGGAATAAAATATGTACTAAATAGTAAAATTTACTTGATATTGGTGATAGGATTGGATCATTCACCAAGTGGGGAGGTTCCAGCCGCTTCCGTAGCTGCCCGTTTTTTTCAGGTTGATTTTTCTCTTAAAAATACTATTGTTTCCATGTGCAAAAGCTCCGAGACAGCTAATTAGGGTCCTAGATTCAATTTGGACAAGAAACTTTCACAATCCAATTAAGCCCCTGTAACATTTTATCTCAAAATAATAACATTATTGTATAACCTTTAGGAGACTAGGCTGCTTCAGTTTCTTAAGTTGAAGTAATAACGAAATTATGTGCTTTATAGTTATAGTCGATAACAATCTCGTCCTAACCAACCTGCCTTTATCTGTCGACATTTAACTTAATTAGTCTCGATTTTAATACCAAAAGTGTATTGCGTGCAATTAGTTTTTCATTAAAACGGAATTAAAGTTGAAGGCGAAGACTTGTACCTATCGAAATTGAGGAAGGGCGGCAAGTTTGGAAGTTTGAAAACCCAATGCCCAGCGTACAACTTTTTCGCAGAGTTATCTTATAAAAGTTGGCAACATTTTGTTGAAATTGACTCGAACTTTGATTATAAAAGGATCTTTAATTATTTTCTTTGTTCTAGGGTCCGAGTGGAATATTACGTCAATGAAAATACCTTCAAGGAACGACTGCAACTCTATTTTATTAAGAATCAAAGATCTAGTAAGTACAACTTTACGAAACATTAATTTTGTAAATCTAATTAACTCATTAGGTATATGACATTTAGAAACATTAATTTTGTAAATCGAATTTACTCATTAGGTATATGACATTGACATTTCTAGGTAGAACTTGTACAGAATGTTAGCTGTTCAGCGGGCTGGCGACAAATTTTTTATATGCTTTGCTCCTCTGGAAGGCGTTACTAATCTAATTATGATAATATTATCATCAGGAACCATAATCCGCGCGTCTTTCAACCCTTCATGGCTGCGTTTTCAATTGGCAGCCCCTTCAAACTTGTTAAAAGATATAGGTCCATTATATCATTTGCCTTCGTCTGCTTTTTGTTTCAACGTGTTTATTAGGGCATATAATCCACTAAACATGGAAGTATACAGGGTGTCCCAATTGCCTGTATTCTGTCGATATCTCCATTACTATTAGAGAAAGCGAAAATTTGTTAAATACAAAGTTAGTTGCAGACGGTCAAACAAGGCACATTTAAAAATACAGTACTGTATACAGGCGGTCCCACTAAGGAGTAACAACACAAACATAGGTTTTTTAAATTGCACACCTGTATTTTAATTTTTTATTGGATTCTATGATGAATTCCAAGTAACATTTATTAATCATGATTTCATACGAAGCGAATGGTTTAGAGGATATTAATTAATCAATTTTGTCCTATTTAAAACCAGAATTTGAAGACCTTTCTGATGGTGACAATAAATCTTGCAAAAACTTGATTTTAATGGTTAAACGAGGGGGAAACAACCAATGAAAATTTGTATACCATAAATCCTTTTTCGTTAATAAATCCCCATAAATCCTAATAAATCCTCATAAATCCTCGTAAATCCCCATAAATGCTCGTAAATCCCGATAAATCCTCGTAAATCCCCATAAATCCCTATAAATTCTCGTAAATCCCTATAAATCCTCGCAAATCCACATAAATTGGGGCCCTTTATTATCAATATTATTGCCATTAATGATAATGTTTTTGAAAGTGGCTGGGTAGGTACTCAAAAACAGAGTGCGTGAAAATTTCAAGGTCACGCATCTCACATAAAAAGATTTTTTACCTAATTGCGTTATGAAAAGTTGGATTTTACGCAATTAGGTAAAATGTTGTACGGAATACGTCATGAAAAGCCTAAATTGTTTGACTCGCATAATTTTGCAAAACTCGCTATCGCTCGTTTTGGCAAATATTACGACTCGTCAAACAATGTAGGACTTTTCATAACTAATTACGTTGTGACGCGCTTCGCTCGGTATGTTGACCGTTGCTCGGGCGCCAGATTTTTAGGCTGCTTTACTCCAGTTGCTCGCGGGCTGCTTTTAGACAGTCGAGAAAAAAAGCCAGGTGTTCGAACGGCGGTGGCGAGAAGGAAAGGGGGGTTGATTAGTCAGACGGCACAGACAGAGATACTAGTTATGACGAAAGATGGACGGTACAGAAACGGCACAGTCTACGATTTCGGTGAACTCGCTCCCTCTCGCTCGGACGATTTAAAATGACAACAGACGGCGGGACGCCTTTCGTACTACCCTGCTCGGAAGCTGAGAGGTTACCCCTCGCGCTCACGGACAAGATGGCAGACAGCGGGACTGTCGGCTCCGGTTTTTGTTCGCCTATCGAGGGAATCCCCTTCTCACGTTCGAACAAAACGCCGGGCCACGAGTTATCGGAGGGGAATCCCCTTCGCGATAACGGAGGCGGACAGCAATCCTTTCCTCCCGACTTTATGCGATTGTGGATGGGAACCCCTTCGCACGCTCAGATAAAGTCAGTAGGAAATCCCAACTACACGTTAACGGAGGCGGTCAGCAAACCTTTCCTCCCGATTTTATGCGATTGTCGATGGGAACCCCTTCGGACGCCCAGATAAAATCGGTAGGAACTCCTAACTATAACAAGAATGACGCGGCAATCAAACTAACGGAAAGAGAGAGACAGAACACCTAATGAAACATTTATTCAGACACAACTAGTACAATAATTAACCCGGACGGTTACCTCGGTTTACAAAACTAAAACGGCTGAATCAAAACTCAAGCTAAACAATACGGCTGACTTGACTCGGAGCGTTTGCTGAGTGAAGTCTCAAGCTAAACTAAAACTTAAACAATATGAAGCGCTCTTATATAGATTTCCACTCCTGGCGGCTACGTGTGCGCGAGACGTCGAGTGGAGATGGTACGGCGGAGAGGGAATTCGGTACTGCTCGCGCGGCCTCGGTGTCTTCCTCGGCGGTGGGGGAGCGCTCGATGTGGTGACATCTTTCTTCAGGGCTGTCGGCTGAAATATTCCTGAAATATTGAATTAATATTAAAGGTTCCTGAAGTCCAGCGATGGCGAAAGGAAATCCTGTGGCTTCGACGTTATTCTATTTCTTCCAGGCGATGAAATCACCACACGGCTCTTGAAACTAGCAGAGCGGAGAGTCGGCGGCGTTGATAACGCGGTGCTTATCAACAACTCGGCGCGGCAGATTAATAAATGCGGGGGCGGAGTACCGAAATTGGTAACGGAGAAATTCACTTCGTTACATACCCCCTCCTCTTCGGGAAAGAGAAAAATTTCGAAAATATTTTTCTCTTTTTGTAGAGAGAGCGTGGCGGCCAGCGGAGACGGGGACGGTGACGGCGATGACGGGACGGTTGTTCAACGGGGCGGATATTCATCAGGGTTGGCCTGATGGTGGCTGTACGGGCCACAGCATCCGCACGTGGGGCACGGATTCCAGGGGGCGGTGGTTCGGCGGTACGGGGGCGGAACATCACCGCTTGTCTAGCGGGCCATTGACTGCGAAGATGGCCGGTGCCCCCGCAGCGCCAGCAGCTCGACTCCGGGGCCGTGATCCGGGTCGGGGCGGTTGGTGGTGGCGAGGCTGCTAGCCGGCGGACGGGTGGCGCGTATCGAGGCGGCGATAGGCCCCAAGAGGATGATGTGGACGGCGAGGGTCCTCTGGTGGGCGTTGGTGTTCGGGGCGGCGGGTCCGCTGGTGCGGAGGGAGTCGACTGATAGTCGAGGTCCCAATCGCTATCGCTGGCCATCTGCAACAGAGGACGGTTCAAAGGTGACGGTTGGAAACGGAAACCCAGGACAGTCGGGGACGGGAAACTTTGACGGGCGGAAGGCTGGCACATCGTCTTTCAGAGACGATGCATTTTCGGCCGGTTTGCGTGACGGTGGTGTGACGTGTTTGCAGGCGTCATCAAAAGGTGGACGGTTTGAAGGTACTGTCGAAAGGACGGTGTGACAATAATCGTGGACGGGGACGGCAATCGTGGACAGCGACGGTAATCCCATCTTGGTCGGCTTTTCCCGGTAGCATTGAGCAAACGTTGTCTTCAACGTTCTGTTGGCTTCTGTTGGCTGCCGGGTTAGCTTGGGGACAATCTCGCTATGAAGACTGGTGGGGACGGACTCCACATTGGAAGCTCAGCTTCCTCTTCTTCAAAGGTGACCTGCGCTCTACTGTGGTTGACGTGATTCTTGACCAGTCGGGGGAGGCAGGTTGTTGGTGGGGGTGCCGCCGAGGACAGTTTTCGGCGGCTCCGTTGGTTCCGGTTGTTTTTATCTTTCTCCGGGGTGCGGTTCTCTCCATCCGGACTGAGCGAACATTGCTGTCAATGTCGGCTGGCTCATCTGTCCGGACTTCTCGGGTAGGTTTTCGGTGGGGCACAGTGTGACCTGCAACACTTTCCAGTATGCAAGTCTTCGGCTCGTCCATCGGACTCATGGGGATTACTGCTCCGAGTTCGGATCTCGTGCAGCCCCTCAACCCAGATTGATGGACGAAGCGACACCGGGGAAGGTCCCGGTGTCATCGGCGGTGGCAACAGTAGTCACCCACTACTGTTGCCGACAGCGGGTCTTCTGAGGACGTCGGTACTGGGGGAATGGCAGTTTCCACCCCCCTCCGGTGATACGCCTGGGTCGCTCGCTGCGGCGGCGAACGATCCTACCACCGGGCCAGACAGCATCGACGTTGCCCCCCTCAGAAGACAGGTTTTCCGGTCGTCGGTTTTCTCTCGGAGACAGTTGCATGGTCCTAAATTGCGTTAGCCTGGTCATCGGTTCATGTTCGGTGGACGTCATGTCTGACGTCACCGGAAATGGTGATCCGGTTCACCTTTTCCTTTGGTCATTGTCGGCACGGTCTTTCTTGACGGCGAGAATGGTCATTCTACGCGTTTCGGGGCGGTCGGGAGTCTTCGGGTGTTGTCGGAAATCCTCGGGGTTTTGTGTTTGGTCGGTTGGTCGGAGATGGGACGGTCCTTCTCTACGGAAACGGTTCCTGAACGGGGATCGGAGCTTGTCGGAGTTCGTCGGGTGTCGTCGGAAATCTTCGGGGATTCGTGGTCGGTCGGTTGGAGATGGTACGGTCCTTCTCCACGGAAAATTCGAAAAACGGTCCCTGCTCGGGCGCCAAAATATGTGACGCGCTTCGCTCGGTATGTTGACGGTTGCTCGGGCGCCAGATTTTTAGGCTGGTTTACTCCAGTTGCTCGCGGGCTGCTTTTAGACAGTCGAGAAAAAAAGCCAGGTGTTCGAACGGCGGTGGCGAGAAGGAAAGGGGGGTTGATTAGTCAGACGGCACAGACAGAGATACTAGTTATGACGAAAGATGGACGGTACAGAAACGGCACATGATAACGGCACAGTCTACGATTTCGGTGAACTCGCTCCCTCTCGCTCGGACGATTTAAAATGACAACAGACGGCGGGACGCCTTTCGTACTACCCTGCTCGGAAGCTGAGAGGTTACCCCTCGCGCTCACGGACAAGATGGCAGACAGCGGGACTGTCGGCTCCGGTTTTTGTTCGCCTATCGAGGGAATCCCCTTCTCACGTTCGAACAAAACGCCGGTCCACGAGTTATCGGAGGGGAATCCCCTTCGCGATAACGGAGGCGGACAGCAATCCTTTCCTCCCGACTTTATGCGATTGTGGATGGGAACCCCTTCGCACGCTCAGATAAAGTCAGTAGGAAATCCCAACTACACGTTAACGGAGGCGGTCAGCAAACCTTTCCTCCCGATTTTATGCGATTGTCGATGGGAACCCCTTCGGACGCCCAGATAAAATCGGTAGGAACTCCTAACTATAACAAGAATGACGCGGCAATCAAACTAACGGAAAGAGAGAGACAGAACACCTAATGAAACATTTATTCAGACACAACTAGTACAATAATTAACCCGGACGGTTACCTCGGTTTACAAAACTAAAACGGCTGAATCAAAACTCAAGCTAAACAATACGGCTGACTTGACTCGGAGCGTTTGCTGAGTGAAGTCTCAAGCTAAACTAAAACTTAAACAATATGAAGCGCTCTTATATAGATTTCCACTCCTGGCGGCTACGTGTGCGCGAGACGTCGAGTGGAGATGGTACGGCGGAGAGGGAATTCGGTACTGCTCGCGCGGCCTCGGTGTCTTCCTCGGCGGTGGGGGAGCGCTCGATGTGGTGACATCTTTCTTCAGGGCTGTCGGCTGAAATATTCCTGAAATATTGAATTAATATTAAAGGTTCCTGAAGTCCAGCGATGGCGAAAGGAAATCCTGTGGCTTCGACGTTATTCTATTTCTTCCAGGCGATGAAATCACCACACGGCTCTTGAAACTAGCAGAGCGGAGAGTCGGCGGCGTTGATAACGCGGTGTTTATCAACAACTCGGCGCGGCAGATTAATAAATGCGGGGGCGGAGTACCGAAATTGGTAACGGAGAAATTCACTTCGTTACAACGTAAATAACTATTATCGAATTTGCCTATTGCAATATAATATCTTTGAAGCATAAAGGAGGACACTTCTAAATGAAGATTATCAACACAGCAGCACCAAAAATTTTCACCAAAGTACTTTTGTTCTATAAACCGTAAACATTTGTTTGATTGGTTTATTCAATAATATCCCTTAACAGCCAATGGACTGCAATTTTAAACATCATGTGAGCGTCTTTTTTTATGTTTTGTCGTAGGTATGTACACCTTAGAAAGAAAACCTATTACATATTTGCAAAAAACATGTTATGAATATTAAATTTCAATTGCTTACTGTTTCTTAAAAAATTTTTAAAAGTTAATAAGTATAAATTCGTATTATTCGTATTCGTATTTCGTTCTGCGGTGCGTTCCCTGACGGGTCCGCTGCATTCAGACCTTATGGTCCATTATGCCCGCACTGTGACAGTTATCCATTTCCTACAGGAACCCCGGTTCTGCAAAGACCCAGTACTTCTGCTGTAGAAACTGAATAGTGTTAATCGGGTGCTAGAAAAGCCACCCCGCTTTGCTATACCACGGCTGGTACTTCTGCTCTCTAGGGAGTTTGTTGATGCTTCGTCCCGCGAACCCACTATAACCGGCAGGTCTTTTTCAGCCCTGCCGAATACACCTGGTTTCTTGGTGTCGAAGGCAGCTTAAAGTGTACCCTTAAAGGGTTCAGTTGAGGTATCAATTTATGTCCCTCTATGTTACAAACTGCAGACATCTTCCCCCAGTGTGGCCGACGGTTCTTGGTGGACAGCCCCATCAGCCACAACTGGTTGTTGGTGCCACAGTCCCAGAGGGTCTGCCAGTGTCACGGTACCTGTGCAACTGTGGTATCTTTTTCAGTCCCATCAGTCACAACTAGTCACTAGCGTCCTGCGCAGCACTATAACTACCCTTCCGTACAGACTGCAGACATCTTCCCCCCGTGTGGCCGATGGTTCCTTGTGGACAGCCCCATCAGCCACAACTGGTTGTTGGTGCCACAGTCCCTGAGGGTCTGCCAGTGTCACGGTACCTGTGCAACTGCGGTGTCTTTTTCAGTCCCATCAGTCACAATTAGTCCCAAGTCACAAAAGTCTGATAGGTCCAGGTATCAACCTGTCCCTATCGCAACCGCGAGGTACTTTTTTTTCACCTCCGTACAGACAACAGAAGTATCAGTCTTCCAGTCCCTCTGTTCAGACTGCTAGGTCCCGAAGTCTCAGAGCAGCTATGGGTGTCCTTCGACCCCATTTGCTGCATTGAGGCCTCCAGTATCCTCCTAATCTGGTCTGAAATTCCCAGTTAACCCCGGGAATTCGGTCCGCCCTCATGGAGCCCGGCGCATGAGGGTAAGGCTATTACTCTGAGAGGGCGCCCGGTGTCTCAGAGGGGTTGGTTCGCTGTAGCGGCTTTGGTACAGACACGTGAGGGTTTTAAGCCCCAGGTCTGCACGTATGGCCGTAACTAACCAGCGGACTGGCCATTCCCCTATCCACCACCCGGGGACGCGCCCGATGGGTACCCAACCGCACGGGTAATAAGTATAAAAAAGTAAAGAAATTGAAAATTGGCAAATTTAAAAATAGGATAATTAAGAGGCGCTCTCACCAGTTTATACCTATTGTTTTAAGTCCAAAAATTAATAATCCATTTTATTTCTTTTCCTTTTTGGTGTAAGTGCATAATAAGTGCAATGGTAACTATCCAACACTATTTTAAGTTTGCTTTGTTCAATAGTTCGATATTTTGTTCAATATCCTGTTAAATAAACGATTCAAAAATTTTAAGCTTGTTTTCGTTCAATATCAAAATTAAAAATATTAATTACTGCTTTGTCACGAAAGAAGATGCAGATTATCGCCTGAAAGTGTATTTCCTACAATACGAGTACCTAATCCCAAATAACCAACATATTTGCAAAAATATTACGTACAACTCTAAAAGTATCAACAATATTTTTGAACATTACTCCTGTAAAATTTCAAAAATGGTTTATTGATCAAACCAATTCTGGGGTAATTCCTCGGTAAATCCCAATAATTTCTCGATAAATCCCAATAAATCCCCGTAAATCCTCATAAATCCCAATAAATCCTCGTAAATCCTAATGAATCCTCGTAAATCCTAATAAATCCTCGTAACTCCCAATAAATCCCCGTAGATCCGGTAAATCCTCAGACTTGTACACCATAAATCCTAGGTTGTCTACCCCTCGTGGTTAAATATGGGAATAATTTTAAATTTGGAAATTGGTGTGCCAAAACGGCACTTTCCGTGGGCCGATTGAATTCAAAATTTGTTCAGCTCTTTGACGTGTAATACAATCCCCATGTGCAAGATTTCAGCCAAATCGGTTCAGGGGCTTGGGCTGTACCGCGATTTTAAAGTCCGATAAAAATCTTTTTTTTTTATTTTTGTTCAAAAGGGCACCAAGAATGAATACATTTTTAGACGCAAAATTTGAAGGTCTTTCTACGGTGACGTGAAAAATGGGGGTTTATGTTTAAAATTTAAAAGTTGATATGCCAAAATGGCATTTCCGGTTGCACGATTGGCTCCAAAAGCTTTTCAGATCTAAGTTAGTTTACGAGATGCCTCTGTTCCAAATTTCAGCCAAATCGGTCCAGTAGTTTTGGCTGAGGCGTGATTACAAACGAACGTACGTACGTGCGTACATACACACAGACACATTTTAAAAATCACTTTTTTGAGTTCCTGAGACTTCAAAACGTGAAGATCTGGTGTTATCTCGATTTCGAAAATTTTAATGATTGCAGTAACCTCCCTTTTTTTAAGTTGTGAAGTGAAGTGGGGAGGTTAAAATGCAAACAGTCTTTCTGGTAAAGAATTTAATAGTCTTCAATATTTGAAACTTCCATATTTTTCGTACGACGAAGAGAAAGCGAGTTATTGCCCAAAAACCTAATTTTTGTACATATTTTGTATATTTAGGGGTGATCCCAATCCGGGAGTAGGGAAGAATTTGATGTCTTTCAGGGCTCGAAAATCTAAGCATTGCAGAAAACAAATTACGAGTTTCAGCTTTTGTTTATTCCAAAATGCCCCCTTAAATTTTAAATAATCCTCTTGTAAAGCGAACAATCAGTCACATATACGTTTGTCTTTGATACTTTCATGTGCAGAAGATGATGGACGTCTGTCAAGTGTTTTTTTGTAACATGTGCCATCTTATTTACACGAAAAATTGACAGACAGACGGGGGAGCAAATGATGTAATGGACCTCCTTTTTTTTACAAATTTGGAGTTCCCTCAATTGAAAACGCAGCCCCACCCGAGCATGATTCTTGAATTTTTCTGTCTATTCCTGTCTATGTTTGTACTGAAGAACTAATATCAAACGATTTATTTCTCATTCATTATTTTACCTTTTGTTGTATAAATCATGGTATAAAACATTCACAATGCCTCACAATCCAAGTAATTGTAATAATTTCGTATCTGAGCAGTATTGATCACTTGAACTAATTATTTATGTTATGTAATGTTTTGATTCAACTTAAGATTAAATTACGCTCTTACAGTCAGTTTTGTTTACTTGATTACCTCGTAAACATATAAGTTCATGCCCCAGATCTTCGGCATAATCAATTTAGCTTTGAATGTTACGTTACGCCCACGGATGTTCAAAAGCTCAATGTGTTTGCTGGTGGAAAGTAAAAAAAATACGATTTTTTCTGTTCCAGGTCTTAGGATACGAATAGCGAATTTATTTCTAAAACTGCTCACATGTGTACTATACATAATTCGGGTTGTCACCGACCTCGATCCTATCTACGCAACGTGGTAAGTTTTTGATCCCATAAAAACTTTGCGCTACTTTTCAACTTTTTTATGAACTTTATAAACTCGAATTTAATTTTCAGTTACGGGTGTACTCCAGGCAACAAATCGATATTCATCGATTCAGCCAACTTGACAGAAGAAAAATTTCAGGAACATCCTATAATAAATTGGGACGCAATATGGTTTGTAAACCGCCCTCTCGAACTGTGGATAGTTCAAGTTATTTTAGCCATAATTAGTCTCACAGAGTCCCTTTTATTAGCCTACCTTGGATATAAGGTGAGTGGCGTTATTTGTACATTCTGCTAAAACCAGCGGTTCCTCATCCTATAGATCCGCAAACTACAAGGTGTCCCAACAAAGTCTATTTATGTCCACGTCATTAATAATATCGAAAATCTGTGTAAGCCAACCGTTAAGTGACTGAAAATGTGCATAACAGAGGTGGAAAAGTTACTTTTGTAAAGTAACTAAGTTACTTTTCATAGTTACTTCATAGAAACTAACTAAAGTTACCTAAATAATTAGTTACTTTTCGTGACAGTAACTTTAGTTCCAGTTACTAGTAACTTAGTTACTTCTAACACAGTTACTTTTCACTTTTAGTGTTAATAAACGGGAATATAAAATCCAAACTTTTCGTGTTTATCATAAATCTTTAATTTTATTATTAAGTCTAAAATTGGTTTAAGGCATTGTCGGCGCGCATTAGTACCAAATTGTCAATATTTTTGTCAGATAAAACACGATGCCTTCTTGGTGCACGAATAAATGAGGCAAAGGAATGGAAAACTAAGACGAACACACGACCCAATAAGAGGGTCAGAATGATGCAAATAATACGCAAAAAGAAGACAAATTAATTTGTTTGAAAAAGGAACTTAGTTACTCTTCAAGTAACTTAGTTACCAAAAGGAACTAAGTTCTTTATAAAAGTAACTAAGTTACAGTTACTTTTCCACAGTAACTGAGTTACTAGTTCTTTTCAGACTAATGCGAAAAGTAACTAAGTTATAGTAACTTAGTTACTAAATATAACTAATTTCCTAAAAGTAACTAAAATCGGAAGTTATTTCCCAGCTCTGGTGCATAACCTAAAATTACTACCTATGAACTCACATGGGCAGCACAAAATTTTGGTTTCTACGTCATTCTGTGCAAATTTTGTCAGGTGTGCCCCATACTTAAATTCAATCGTTTTTGAGTTATTTAATAAAATGTGTAGAATTTGACAAAAACAAGACTTCAGTTAAAAAGCCAACGAAAGATGTATATCAATGCGATGTGTGTCCCTGTAGATGTTTACCTTGTTAATGTGTATGTAGGGGCGAGCTGAATTTACTGGTGGAGTCGGGTGCAGATTTTATAAATCTGCACCTAGTAGTAGTGCCTCCGCAGACGCACAGTGGTGTTAAAAAGACGAAATTATGAAAATTGGCCGTACATAATTAAACAGTAGAGAGTTAACAAAAAAACATCATATTTGCGAAGTAGGTATGTAGAATTAGCACTAAGGGGGTTGAAAAAGGGAATGAGAAGTCCAAGGTAATGAAAAAAGGTGATGAAAAGTCAAGAGGAATGAAAATGAAGTGTGAATTAAGTAGAATTACGAAATAAAACACTAAAATAACCAAATCATGCAATTAAAACTTTTGTGGGGGTTGAAATAAGCACTTATACCTACCTATTGCGAAGGAAACTGAAAAATTGTAAAAGGTAAACTGAATCCCAAATGAGTTCAATTTTATAACCGTCGAAAAACGAAATTATGCGAATTTTGCAAAATTAGCACTTAGGGGGTTGAAAAATCGTAAAGGTGGATGAAAAATCAAAAGGTATCAGGATTAACCGTGGCTAAGTAAAATTACGAAAAATAACACCAAATTAACCCAATTATGTAAATTTAGCATTTGAAGACTTGAAACATTGCGAAGGGGGATGAAAAAAGTGAAACATTTAATCATCATCCAAATGGGTTCAATTTATTACAGAAGAAAAACGAAAATATCCGAATTTGGCAAAACTAACACCTAGGGGGTTGAAAAATTGTAAAGGGGGATGAAACGTCAAAGTGGATGAGAATTAATCGTAATTAAGCAGAATTACAGAAAATAACACGAAAGTAAACCAATTATGCAAATTTAGATTTTGGGGGTTGAAATGTTGCGAAGGGGGTTGGAAAAGTGAAAAAGATAAACATAATCCAATTGAGTTCAATTTATTACCGAAGGAAAACTAAATTATGTGAATTTTGCAAAATAAACACTTAGGGGGTTGAAAAATTGTAAAGGGGGATGAAAAGTTAAAAGGGATGAGAATTAATCGTAATTAAGTAGAATTACAGAAAATAACTCGAAAATAAGCCAATTATGCAAATTTGACTTTTGGGGGTTGAAACATTGCGAAGGGGTCGAAAAAGTGAAAAAGGCAAGAACAATTCATAAGGCAAAACTGCGCGAATTTTACAAAATTAACCAACGGAAATCACCCGAAAAAGAAGCGGTCTGGGTAAATTTTGCTCTTTGAGGGTTCACATATCATGAAAGGGGTTGAAAAATTGTGGATGGGTCAAAAATTAATGAAAATCACTTTAAATTAATAACAAATTAGAAGAAAACAAAAAAAAAATAAATGAAATATATTTACTCCGCTTGCTAGGGCTTAGGGGTTGTTAGTAGCGTAGGGGTTGGTTTTAGGATGAAGACTCATAAGACTTTTTTCAATGGTTGACCGAAATCTATTGAACCCCATAATTTTATTCCACCACTTACATGAAAAAATTTCCAGTTTCAACCCTTAAATTTCATCCCCCTTGTTAGATATTAATGAAAATTTGCCCATCCGCCTACAGTGGCGCTGTAAATTACCACATCAAATTTAGCCCTGATACGTTGAGCAGTTTTTGAGTTCTCGCATTTTTTTGTTTCGGCATGTTAGGGGGTTGTACCGCCTTTAAGGGTCGTTTTTCGCGAATGATGAATAAGACCTTTTTTGTACCATCAATAGAAAGCTATCGAATGGTAATATTTTCAACTATACATTCTTCATTGAAAATTCGAGTTTCCACCCCTAACTTTCATCCCCTTCGATAATTTTCTCCTAAAATTCGATCTTCCCTTCTCGAAGATGCAGTGTGTAAGATGTCACAGTTTCGCAGAAGATATTGCTTCTCTGTGTCAAATTACAGGGCTTTATGGACGTTTCAACCCCTAAACTCCAACCCCCTATTTCACCACCCCCACATGCCCTAAAGGAAGTTGTGTTTTCAATTTCACCACCCTAACCCAATTCGTTTAAAAATTAAGGTAATTTGTAGATTCATGTTTTCAACACCTCATGATTTCACCCCTTTATGATTTACAGGGGTGAGTTTATTTTTCCG
Organism: Pycnomerus fuliginosus; assembly: GCA_963924575.1. NCBI lineage: Eukaryota > Metazoa > Arthropoda > Insecta > Coleoptera > Zopheridae > Pycnomerus > Pycnomerus fuliginosus. The sequence continues at coordinate 3,000,554 of OZ004618.1, forward strand.
GTGTGACATGACTCCTTGCGTATTTACTGACTTCAGTTGTTCATAAATAAACCAATAGGGTTTCAGAAAAAATAAATAAAATATAATTATCGACTTGCAAAGAGTTAGGGGTGGTTAATGGCCCAGGGGTTGGTTTTAGATTGAAAACTCATAAGACCTTTTTTCAATAGTTGACCGAAATCTATCGAACCCCGTAATTTTAGGCTACCATTTACTTGAAGAAATTTCAAGTTTCAACCCTTAAATTTCATCCCCTTTGTTAGATATTTTAGAAAATTTGTCCATCCACCTATAATGTCACTGGAAATTCACAAACCAAATTCTGCCTTGATACGTTGAGTAGTTTTTGAGTTCTCGTATTTTTGTGTTTCTGCATGTTAGGGGTCGTAGCGCCTATAAGGGTGGTTTTTCGCAAAATATGAATGACACCTTTTTTGAATAATTAATGGAAAGCTATTGAATGACGCCAATTTCGACTAGTACTTATTAAGCGGAATTTCGAGTTGCTACCCCTAATTTCCACCCCATTTGTTCGATTTTACGAAAAAACGCATCCCCCACAAGATTTCACCGATATATGTGTGTACGTTGAGTTTCCGACAGCTGCGTGCAACCCTTGCGGAGTTATCATATTTTTTGTGGTTTTCATCCCCTAAATTTCATCCCCCGAAATTGGCACCCCCTCACTTTCAACAGACTTGAAGGTCGAACGTGCATACTAATTTTCAGCAAGATATCTCCACTAGTTCTCGAGTTATTGCAATTAGTAGTTTTTCGGTTTTTCACCCCTAGCTCCCACCCCCTTGGTCCGATATGGCCCAAAAGCAATCCCCGCCTTACTTTTCGGGAGACGAAGCTGCCTACCAAGTTTCAGCTCGATATCTCGATCCGTTCTCAAGTTATCCGACGGACAGACTGAGGAGCGATCGAGAGAGCGAGCGAATAAGCTAAGACAAGAGTACCTCCGCATTCTGCTACGGCACTAAAAAAATTTATATTTCTGAAGCCTTGAAGTTTTTCTCTTCCGAATTTATGGCACATCCTAAAGAAAGATCAGGGCTACCTGATGACACACTTTAATGTCGAATTTCATGCACAGCGTGTCCCCGGTAAATTATCAAATTAACAGAAATTAAAAAGACAAAATTTCTAATACGCAAGAAGTTATGTAACACTTTAGAAATAAACTCACCCCTGTAAATCATAAAGGGGTGAAATAATGAGGGGTTGAATACGCGAGTTTCTAAATAGCCGCAATTTTTGAACGAATTGAATTAGGGTGGTGAAATTGAAAGCACAACTTTCTTTAGAGTATGTGTGGGTTGTGAAATAGGGGGTTGGAGTTTAGGGGTTGAAACCTCTATAAAGCATTGTAACTTGATACAGAGAAGTAATATCTGCTGTGAAATTGTGAGGCCTTACACATTGTGTGTTCGACATTTAATGCCATTCCATACCTTTTTATTGATGGTACAAAAATGGTCTTTATCATCATTCGCGAAAAACCACCCTTAAAGGCGCTACAATAACCCCCAAACGTGCAACGCAATAATACGATAACTTAAAAACTGGTCAACATATCAAAACCGAATTTGGTGTGTCAATTTACATTTTATTTTTCTTTTTTTGGCATTTTTGTGATTCTTTGGTAACTCAAGTCATTTTCATTATTTTTCAACCCCTTTCTCGATATGTGAACCCTCAAAAAGCAAAATTTACGCAAAACCGCTTCTTTTTCGTGTAATTTTCTATAGTTCTACTTGACTGCAGTCACTTTTCTTCAATAATAAATTTTGCTCTTTTGGATAATGATTACCATTTTCACCTTTTCAACTCCTCTCGCAATATTTCAACCCTCCAAAGGCAAAATTTGCATATTTGGCTTATTTTCGTGTTATTTCCTATAATTCTACTACCTACGCTTAATTTTCATTCTCCTTTTCATTCTCTACTGTATTAAATTTTCATTGCCTTGGACTTCTCATCGTCTCCATAATTCTTCAATCCCCCTGAATGCTAATTCTACATTCTTCGCAAGTTTTTGTGCTTTTTGTACTTTTTGTACTACCAATTTTCAACATTTCGCCTTTTTGACACCAATATGCGTCTGCGGAGGCACTACTACTAGGTGCAGATTGATAAAATCTGCACCCGATTCCACCAGTAAATTCAGTCCGCCCTTACATTCACATTGACATGATAAACATCTACAGGGATACACATCGCATTGATGTACGTCTTTCGGTGGCGTTTTGACAAATTCTATACACATTTTATTAAATAACTCAAAAACGATTGAATTTAAGTATGGGGCACACCGATTTTCGATATTATTAATGACGTGGACATAAATGGACTTTGTCGCACTGTTGGGACGCCCCTTATAATGGCGTTTTATCCCTAGGGCTTTAAATGTTAAATATTGAACGCCCTTGAGAGCTTTTAACTGCATAGAAAGAGCGCGAGTCATGTTACTCAGGAATTGTTCACGTAGTTACATAAATGCCAAATTAATAACAACACGTGACACCTATTCCTGAGGGAAAATAGCGCTGGTGGTTACTTTGCACTAATCAGTTTATAATAACCTAAATTCAGAGTTTGGAAGTTTATTAATAAATCAAGATTTAGGTGCAATTTTATCAAGGAAAAAAAATAAGATAGGATGACTAGAGGGTGTTAAATAAATTATTGCCTTCAACAGGTATTGATCCTAAAAATATCTAGTCATGCGCCAGTAAACACTCGCTTACAACCTAAATACTACGAAATAATCGATAATTTAAAAAAAAACGACCCGATTTTTCAGAAATTATTAATTAACAACTTCCGCTTCCTCATTGCTTCTCGTCTTAAAATGTTAGAATTCTCTCTCTATCTTTGCAGGGCAACATTTGGCAGCAGTTGTTGTCGTTTCATTTCATCTTGGAAATGGTGAATACGATTCCCTTTACGTTAACGGTAAGATTTCCGCTTTTCCGCTTCCGCAAATGTCAATTGTCAATTAATTGTCATTTCCAGATTTTCTACCCGCCAATGCGAAATTTCTTCATTCCCGTTTTTTTGAACTGCTGGCTAGCGAAACACGCCCTTCAAAACATGTTCGTAAGTATAAAGTATGAAAATTCAGGCAATAAAAATTTTATCGCCCCGTAACGTAATCGAAAGAGGAGTTATCATTCGAGCTTTCTTTGATATGAAAATTCCCCTTCTTTACGTCGTTTTGAATATTTCAAGTGTTCTCGTTTCACGCGCGATTTATCCTCGTTAAAAGCGAAATATCGTATTTCGTTTGGAATTAATAAGATGCATTTTGTATTCCAGAACGATCTTCACAGGGCGATGCAGAAATCCCAGTCGGCGTTGTCACAACAACTCACGATTTTGTCTGCGACTCTCGTCTGTCTCGTGTTTACAAGGTAAATTCTTTGTTGGAATAATTAGTTTGTCTGCAGAACCGGCTGTGTTTTACAATATTTCAGCTGAGAATAATTGTCGGAGTCTTGTACCGACGATGATTAAACTTGACTATATTAAGCAAAACTTTGCCACTTTACGATAAAATCTGAAACTTTATACCAATAATTATGAGACACTATGAACTTCAACAAAGTCTAGCCAGGGTTTTTCAAAATGGCTCAAGAATTAAAGGAAATGGAATAGATAAAAGATTAAAGATTCCTGTTTGAAAGCCAAAATCATGATAAGATGGGCTTATTCGGTTCATTGTTCAAGGCGATTAGCAAAACACCCCTTACAAAAAAGCGCCAGGAACGACGACATTTAAAAAAACGCCTATTTGTTTTCCCTTTTTTTGTCACAGTTATTCGCAATGAACACTTAGCTTTTAGTTACTAAAAGAAGAGGTACGGTTTTTGTTAACTTTGCAAATATCTCATGAAATATTGATTTTCTCGAAAAAATAGCCATATGACAAATTGAAGAGCGTTTTTTTACATTTCATCACTGAGTGATATGATTTCATCGACATTTTAACCTCCCCAACCCCATCACAATTTTAAAAAAATGGGAGGTTACTGCAATCACTAAAATTTTCGAATTTGAGATAGCACCAGATCTTCACGTTTTGAGGTCTCAGGAACCCAGAAAAGTGGTTTTTAAAATGTGTCTGTGTGTATGTTCGTACGTGCGTACGTTCGTACGTACGTTTGTAAACACGCCACAGCCAAAAATTACTGGGCCGATTTGGCTGCAATTTGGTACGTAGGCATCTCATAACCCAACTTAGATCTGAAAAGCTTTTGGAGCCAATCGTGCAACCGGAAATGCCATTTTGGCACATCAACTTTTAAATTTTAAATGCAAACCCCCATTTTTCACGTCACCATAAGAAAGACCTTCAAATTCTGCTTCTAAAAATGTATTCATTCTTAGTGCCCTTTTGACCAAAAATTAAAAAAAAATTGATTTTTATCGGACTTTAAAATCGCGGTACAGCCCAAGCCCCTGAACCGATTTGGCCGAAACTTTGCATATGGAGATTGTATTACACGTCGAAGAGCTGAACAAATTTTGAATTCAATCGACTCACGGAAAGTGCCGTTTTGGCATACCAATTTCCAAATTTAAAATTATTCTCTCATTTGACCATTAAAAACAGGTTTTTGAAAGATTTATTGTCACCATCAGAAAGGTCTTCAAATTCTGGTTTTAGATAGGACAAAATTAATTCGCATTTAGCGCTGTTTGGTTCAAAAAATCGAAATTTTATAATAACAGTAAAAATACATTATAGCCCAAATTACTGAATCGATTTGGCTGAAATTTGGTACATGGAGATTAGGTGACCCGTTGAAGACCTGAAAGGCTTTTGGGAGCAATTGGCCCACGCGAACTGCCATTTAAGCATATCAACTTAAAATTTTAAATACAAGGCCTCTTTTTTATGTCGCCATTAGAAAGACGATCAAATTCTGGTTCTAAAAATGTACTCACAGTTTCTGCCATTTCAGTGGAAAATAGAGAAAAAATTCTCTCATTAAAAGGGAGCAGGCTGACAGTGGATGACATAAAGTGGCAGTTATTGTCAAAAAGGTGGCAAAAGATTAACCTTAAAAGGAACATATTGTCAAATGTGATGGGTGATGTACGAGGTGATGTCGGTATTTGTCAGAAAATTGCGAAATTAGTCACTGACGTCAGACGATAAGGATAAAAAAAAATCTGTTGAATTGACTACTATCTACACAGAATACAAAGATCCACGCGATGGGGAGGTTCCAGCCGCTTCTCTGCTGCATTTTTTCTTCATTATTTCACGAGATATATGCAAAAAAAGAAAAAAGTTATTTTTACGAAGGCGTAGGGCCACATTTTTAACATTTCTCGCACTCGACAATTGTCGACTCACACTCGACAATTGTCGACTCGCAATCAACAATTATTGTCGACTCGCACTCGTCGAACCGATCGACAATTGATGACCCGATCGACAATTGACGACCCGATCGACAATTGTGGAGTGGTCAATTGTCGATCGGGTCGACAATTGTCGAGTGCGAGTCGACAATTTTCCATCCGGTCGACAATTGTCGATTGCAAATTGACAATTTTGGATTAAAAAGCTATGTTAAAAATGTGGCCCTTCTACGCCTTCGTATATTTTCAATTAAAAAATCTCCAATATTGAGCGCATCATAAAGAGAAAAAAAACCTTAAAAGATGAATCTGACAGTCGCATTCAAGTTTTATAGGAACCGTTCCAACAATTTTTGAAAATTATGAAATAATAAAGAATACACTACGTCGAGACCTCCTCAATAAAGGTTTCCAACCCTGTAGGTCTTTTTCTATTTCGTGACGTCATTTTTAACGATGACATACTTTTGCATTGCTTTTGCATATCGGGCTTTGTCAAATTTTGCCTAAAAATTGCCTTACTATTTTATTTTTAAACCAGAATAAATAAAATGTTTCAAAACTCCGTAGTTTTTTAATAAAAAAAAATGCAGCAGAGAAGCGGCTGGAACCTCCCCATCGCGTGGATCTTTGTATTCTGTGTAGATAGTAGTCAATTCAACAGATTTTTTTTTATCCTTATCGTCTGACGTCTGTGACTAATTTCGCAATTTTCTGACAAATACCGACATCACCTCGTACATCACCCATCACATTTGACAATATGTTCCTTTTAAGGTTAATCTTTTGCCAACTTTTTGACAATAACTGCCACTTTATGTCATCCACTGTCAGCCTGCTCCCTTTTAATGAGAAAGAATTTTTTCAATATTTTCCACTGAAATGGCAGAAACTGTGAATACATTTTTAGAACCAGAATTTGATCGTCTTTCTAATGGCGACATAAAAAAGAGGCCTTGTATTTAAAATTTTAAGTTGATATGCTTAAATGGCAGTTCGCGTGGGCCAATTGCTCCCAAAAGCCTTTCAGGTCTTCAACGGGTCACCTAATCTCCATGTACCAAATTTCAGCCAAATCGATTCAGTAATTTGGGCTATAATGTGTTTTTACTGTTATTATAAAATTTCGATTTTTTGAACCAAACAGCGCTAAATGCGAATTAATTTTGTCCTATTTAAAACCAAAATTTGAAGACCCTTCTGATGGTGACAATAAATCTTTCAAAAACTTGTTTTTAATGGTTTAATGATTGAATAATTTTAAATTTGGAAATTGGTGTGCCAAAAGGACACTTTCCGTGAGTCGATGGAATTCAAAATTTGTTCAGCTTTTCGAGGTGTAATACAATCCCTATGTGCAAAATTTCAGCCAAATCGATTCAGGGGCTTGGGCTGTACCGCGATTTTAAAGTTTGATAAAAATCAATTTTTTTTTAAATTTTTGGTCAAAAGGGCACTAAGAATGAATACATTTTTAGAAGCAGAATTTGAAGGTCTTTCTTATGGTGACGTGAAAAATGGGGGTTTACATTTAAAATTTAAAAGTTGATGTGCCAAAATGGCATTTCCGGTTGCACGATTGGCTCCAAAAGCTTTTCAGATCTAAGTTGGGTTATGAGATGCCTACGTACCAAATTGCAGCCAAATCGGCCCAGTAGTTTTGGCTGTGGCGTGTTTACAAACGTACGTACGAACGTACGAACGTACGTACGAACATACACACAGACACATTTTATAAACCACTTTTCTGGGTTCCTGAGACCTCAAAACGTGGAGATCTGGTGCTATCTCAAATTCGAAAATTTTAGTGATTGCAGTAACCTCCCATTTTTTTAAAATTGTGATGGGGTTGGGGAGGTTAAAAATCTTTAATTGAACAAACATCATAGTTATTGCTTAAACTTTGCAAGTGTAACGAAAAAAGCCTATTTTTCTCATTGGAAACGCCCATTGTACGCAAAATCAGATCCTCTCAGAAAAATCATGTTTTCTGAACCCTCAGTTGAGAGATGTTTTCATCTTTTGGCCTGGTTAAGAGTGAAAAGAGCCTTAGAAGTAAGTAGAAATTTTGTTCAAATCCTTTAATGACGATAAATAATAGTTTTATTGATATTCATTTAATTGTTTCGTTGTTCTTGCTCATTTTTTATAATAAAATTAATATATTACAATCAAACATCAGTTCCTATTTGAAAAATGGACCAAGCTTTCAACCAAAATTAATATATTAGCCCAGTCAAATTAGACAAATCGAGTGAAAAAAATCCCGGAGTTTTGAAATTTGGCATCCCAATGAATATTTTTTGGTTTATAAAAGTGCTCACGACCTTGCGATCACCTGCTAATGAAACTGAAGGTCACATGATGGTGGTGATCAAAACATTTCTGCTACCACAATATACCTCTTAAAGAGCTTAAGTGGCGAATCATATAAGGGTCACGGTGACAACAAACTAGTCACCATATAAAACAAACAGATTTATAATGAATGGTCCGCAACCCTTATATAACTGCTATATATCCAGTCTGCTCAAGTTATTGGTTACCAGAGTGGGTTCCCGCAATATCTTGGTCACCGTTATAAAACATAATTTATACCGGTAACTGAAACGTTTCTGTTGCCTTTGCTTTCTGGTTTTCTCTCTTTCTCTTCTGATCACCCCATCACCCATAATTATTTTATTGTCTAGTTTCTCTGTCTGATTTACGGAAGATTAATGGTGTTTGTTCGTTTTAGCAACCAGATCTATGAGCGACACTTGACACTACAAGTTATTACTTTTCACCATTTTTTCACGCATTAAAAACGAAATAAACGAGAATCTAGCGGTAAAAAATTATGGCGCATTCTATGTTACCGTGTAATTTGCTGATCTGCCTTCTGAAATTTCATGCGCCATTGAAATTGAGAGAATTTCAGGCCTTACTACTGTTGAAAATAATTAGGTAGGGGAGCGTGGGCTATAGTGATCACCGCGTTATTTTTGTAGTTATTAATATCAATTATGTGAAGTTAGAAAGAAAATATGACTAATATGTATATAATTAGCTATTATTATAACACGTGAAATAATTAAGAAGCATAGGCTGATATGTAAATAAGTTATGTTAGATCATGTAAGTACCTATCTAAATATTTTATGATGATGGTTTATTCAATGTTAAATAATCTACTTTCGTGAATATGCGTCCTCTACTTATACGGTTAATATTAATTATATTGTTTAATTCTGATGTTAAAAAAAGGGTCGTGCAGCACGCCCCGCCAACTCGTCGGTGTTTATTCTACATCATCCCTCGTCTAAACAATTAATTCTATCGCTGTCATTTTTTGAAACCATGATTATATTTTATTAGTACATATAGAATATAACATACCGGGTGACAACGAGACCATATACGCTCCAATAACTTTTCTATTATCTAAGATAGAAATATGAAAAATTCCTCATCAGTAAATATTCCCACCGGAAACCATTTTTTAACATACATTTCAACTTTCTATCACTACCGGTTTCGACGGAAATTGCTATAATTTTCAATTTGTAAATGGAACACCCGGTATATTTTTACATTTTTGGAATCTAAGGGTCATTCTAAGTATTGTAGTACCATTTTGGTGAGTTCTTTCTTGTCTTTGGAGAAATTTGGGAGTGGACTTAGAGTGCTGTGACAGGCATTTTTTGTCTTTTATGGGAGTCAGTTTTGTTATAAAATTTAAAAAATTGGGTTTGGGCCGGGCTTATTTAAACCATATATTTGGGGTGCTTCAAAATATTGAAAAACGTTTTTTGATACTTATTTTTTTTAAAACGGCACTATGCCGCTTACATCTAGTCCATGAAAACGGGAATTTTTTCTTCTTACAAATTACAATGAGACCACCAACTTGGCATTTTTCTCCACCAACAAACAAGTTTCCCAAAAAAAAGAAAAAACTCAATAAAATGACACTACGATATTCAGGGCACCTAGATTCCAGAAATGTAAAAATAAGCCGGGTGTAAAAAATATCAAAAATAAAATTAAAGCTCTTGAAAAATGCTATTCATTTTTCAAAATAGTTTGAAAATGTAAATGAACCGTTTTCATGAGACAAAAATAGAAGTACTGTATTTTAATTAGGTACCGGTAATTAAAAATTAAAGTTCGCGGAAATCTTTGGAAAATTGTATTAAAAATTTGTTGATATGTTGACTAAAAATGTGTTATTAGAAATCTAGAGAGTCTTATTTGCTATTAGCTTTTGGCCATGATGCCCCGATCTCCCCTAATATATTTCTGAATCAACCTGGAGCCAAATGAAACATGGCAGCCGCTCGATAAAACCATCAGGACCATTATAAACTTTAGACAACCTTAATATACCAACGATTACTTTGAGTACGGTTATAAAACAAATGGAAATGTAATATATGTAACTTAAAGTAAAGGTACGTATCCATAAAAGGCAAAGAATGGTGTCCTTATATATCTTCTGGGGGTATAAAATTACTAATGGTACCATCGGGGTTTCGAAGTGATGGGAGAATCGGGGAATCCTTAAGTTATGTTCCGTTACTGATTGTAGTCCTTTAGTGATCTTATAAAACTTCTGTTCTTGATCAGTCAACCGACGTTTACTCATAACCTCAAATTTATGTAAGGTGAAAATTGAACTTTTAACTTTTTTCCAACATTTCTTCACTGCACTCATTTTGTACGTTGGAAACTCTACTGTATGATGTGCATATGACATGAAGGAAAATAAAATAAAATGGTGGATATTGTTTGCTAAAGGAACTAAAAGGGTTGTATTGCAAACTTATACATACCTAAAATGTAATACTTGATGGTGACTATTTGTCACCGTGTTATATAGTGGTGTCATCCATAACTTCCAGTTTTCGCAATTTATTAGAGTAACTATCAAGACAGTTATAAAAACAGGTTACTTTCGGTTATATAAAAAAGGAACGGTAAGCTTTATAAATTTTTCTTATATACCATTTAGCTGCGGAAACTTGAGGTTTTATAAGACGGTGGCAATGATGTTTCGGCAACAAAGTTATAAATCCAGAGGTAATTGTTACTTTTAGTGATCTTTTAAAACTGTTATAGACTTCTGATACCAATTAGTAATTTTATAAACTGACGTTACTAGATTATATTATCCCGGGAACCACTATAAAGAGTCTATAAAACAACCTGTGACTTCGAGTCGCCACTAAAGTTCATTGGGATGGTTGTTCGCTAGTATCTACAAAACATCATACTAAAAGTACCCGAGGGTGGGGGGTGAGCGCGAGGGGGGGGAGCTGATTGAATGTGCGTTTTCTGCGTTTTTCGTATATATCTCCGTAACTACCAATCCTAGCGAAAATTATTCTATATACAAAATTAAAGCAGACTTAATTTCCTATCAAAACGGTCCTATTCATTTTTGTCGTAGGATTCATACTTTAAATGTTATAAGCTTGACAAGTTCTCATATTTACTTGGGATGGCTACAGCCAAGGAGTTTAAGGTTTTGACCCGCACAAAAATAAAGTAGTGCTGAAAATTGGCACTTATGCTCTACTGGCAGTCCTGAATGACGTGTCAAAAGTTCCGGAGCCTGCAGTGCCGGCGTCCTATTTTTTTGGTACCGGAAGGCCTTAAGTGATAGTCATACATTATTTTCCGCTTAACATGATTATTTATGAACCGATTTGATCGGGATTGGTCTCAAAATGACCACAACGACCTAATCAATACTGATACTATGGATAGACTCCTGAAATTTTGAGATGAAACATCTTTTTTTTTTCTTGGAGAAATCGTGCTCCAGAATCGGCTTTGTGTTGCTTTTTTGCGATTATTTCTCCAACGGCTTATCGGACGACAAAAATGGATAGGATCTTTTCGTTGCAAATTTTATCCTGAACATTTCAGTTCCTACACATTTTTGTCGTTAAATAAACCATTGAGGAGATAATCGGAAAAAAGCAGTGCGAAGTCCTTTTTCGGAGAAATCGTACTTCAGTACCGACTTCGCGCTTTTTTCCGATTATCTCCTCAATGGTTTATCTAACGACAAAAATGTGTAGGAACTGAAATGTTCAAGATAAAATTTGCAATGAAAAGATCCTATACATTTTTATCCTCCGATAAGCCGTTGGAGAAATAATCGCAAAAAAGCAACACGAAGCCGATTATGGAGCACGATTTCTCCAAGAAAAAAAAAGGATGTTTCGTCTCAAAATGTCAGGAGTCTATCAGCAGTTTCAGTATTGATTAGGTCGTTGTGGTCATTTTGAGACCAATCCCGATCAAATCGGTTCATAAATAATCATGTTATGCGGAAAATAATGTATGACTATCACTTTAGGGCCCTCCGGTACCAAAAAAATAGGACGCCGGCACCGCAGGCTCCGGAACTTTTGACACGTCATTTAGGACTGCCAATAGAGCATAAGTGCCAATTTTCAGCACTACTTTATTTTTGTGCGGGTCAAAACCTTAAATTCCTTGGCTGCAGCCATCCCAAATAAATATGAGAACTTGTCAAGCTTATAACATTTAAAGTATGAATCCTACGACAAAAACGAATAGGACCGTTTCGATAGGAAATTAAGTCTGCTTTAATTTCGTATATAAAATAATTTTCGCTAAGATTGGTAGTTACGGACATATCTACGAAAAACGCAGAAAACGCACATTCAATTAGCTCCCCCCCCTCGCGCTCACCCCCCACCCACAGGTACTTTTAGTATGATGTTCTGTAGATGCTAGCGAACAACCATGCCAAATTTCAAAACTCCGGGATTTTTTTCACTCGATCGCCACTTTTTTGTCTAATTTGACTGGGCTATATTGATTAAAATCAATGATTTTTTTCAAAGAAATCACTTGATTTAAATAGCTTAAATAAAATGAATATTAGATATTTGCAGAGTTAACAAAAATTGCACCTCCTCGCCATTATGGTGGCACGAGTTCACACCTCATCAGTGGGGACTTTTAGTATGTTCAGTTGGAATGGTTTAACCTACAATTTCCTGCAGTAATTTTTCTTTCTATTTTCACTTCGTTTGATTGGGCGTTGACTAGGCTATACTGTTTAAAATCATGATAAGACAGTTGCTTATTCGGTACGTTCTTCAAGTAGATTAGCAAAAACATCCCTTACAAAATAGCGAAAATGCAAGAGGATGAAAATTCCGTTTAAATTTGTTCTTCTCGTGGCTGAATGCAGGATGACACTTGATGACAATAACTGACACTTGAAAACGAAGCAGATGGTGGGGTAGATCGGGATGTGAATGAAAGTACCACTTTTTTTAACGAAAAAATCGTGATGAAAGTATCACCTTTTTTAACGATTTTAACATTTTTTCATCTTTACATTGTTATACATTATATTATCACACCAATGAAGGAAAGGGCTACCCAGTGTTGCCAATCATTACTCCTCCATATAAAAAAAAATTATTTTCCACTTTTTCGCGTATGGGGGAATATAGGTACAATAAAATTACGTGTACAACACGTAAAGAAAGTATCTTTTTTTGACTCGTTTGATTGATACACTCCGCCTACGGCGTCGTGTATCAAACTTCAAACTCATGAAAAAAGAATTACTTTCATTAGGTACTAGTTGTACAAATAACTATAGTCCATCTATTTTTTATCGTGCTTTCAGAAAATTATGGTGTTGCTCATCAATATTATTAAACCAAAGCCTCTGCAACGCAGGATTTTGTGTCTAAAACAGGTGCTGCAGTCATTAATTTAATTTGTTATATTAATTTTATGGACTTGGATTTCGGAATTTAAGCTGCAAGTTAAAAACTTCGTTTCCCTACAAGAAATTTCCATGTCTCGCGAGCGGAATAGTTCTGACGTCTAGTTATTTAATTACATCACAAAGTACGGCGGCTTCTGAATCAGAATCAAGTTTCAATCTGCAATTAGGATTTCTGTTAATTGTCTTAACGCTCCTACAATGGTTGCTGCTGGCAAATTCCTGTATGTACTTACAAGAACTTAAGATTTGTCAGAAATTGTCAGATTCAAGTTAATTGCGTTATGGCTTTGAAATCGATTGTTGCAGTGTCTGTGGTATTCAACATTGCCAGCGAGCGGGCCATCGACATCTCAACCTCTTCCAAGCCACATATTACGTTGTAGTTACGTTTTCGACTGTCGGATATGGGGATTTCGTTCCTGATATTTGGCCCTCCCAGCTCTTTATGGTTATTATGATCTGCGTGGCGCTCATTGTGCTGCCTACCCAGGTAAGTCTGAAGCTTTTAGAGTTTTGAAAAATAGATTTAAATCGGAGCAAAGAAACGAAGTCGATTCCACACAATGTATTTATATTACAATAAAAATTTTAGCTCAAGAGTTTAAAAAAAATTACTGTAAATTGATCAGAGCTGGGAAATTACTTCAGATTTTAGTTATATAAATTAGTCTGAAAAGAGCTAGTAACTCAGTTACTGTGAAAAAGTAACTGCAACTTAGTTACTTTTATTAAGAACTTAGTTCCTTTTGGTAACTAGGTGTTACTTGAAAGGTAACTAAGTTTCTTTTTTAAACAAATTACTTTGTCTTCTTCTGCAAAAATCGACTCGTTCCTACGTGTACATTGTACAAGTGAGGGCGTACTATTTGCATCATTCTGACCCCCTTATTGTGTCTTGTGTTTGTCTTAGTTTTCGATTCCTTTGCCTCATTTATTCGTGCACCAAGTCTTATTGGTGCACGAATAAATGAGGCAAATGTCTTCATCGTGTTTTATCTGACAAGAATATTGCAAACTTGGTACTAATGGGCGCCAACAATGCCTTAAACCTATTTTAGACTTAATAATAAAATAATAAGATTTATGACAAACACGAAAACTTTGGATCTTCTATCCCGTTTATTAACACTAAAAGTGAAAAGTAACTAATTCAAGTAACTGTGTTAGACGTAATTAAGTTACTATAGTAACTGGAACTAAAGTTACTGTAACGAAAAGCAACTAGTTACTTAGGTAACTTTAGTTACTTTCTATGAAGCAACTATGAAAAGTAATTTAGTTGGTTTACAAAAGTAACTTTCCCAGCTCTGAAATTGATGCACCAAATTCGGCCTTGATACGTTGGCCAGTTTTTAAGTTATCGTATTATTGTGTTCTTGCACTTTGGGGTTTGTAGCGCCTTTAAGGGTGGTTTTTCGCGAATGATGATTAAGACCATTTTTGTACCATCAATTGCTATTGAATGGCATTAATTTTAACCATTCATTATTAAGTGAAAATTCGAGTTTCCACCCCTAAATTTCATCCCCTTCGATAAATTTCTCCTAAAATTCACTCTTCCCTTTTCGAAAACACTGTATAAGGCCTCACAATTTCACAGCAGATATCACTTCTCCGTATCAGATTACAGGGCTTTATAGACGTTTCAACCCCTAAACTCGAACCCTCTATTTCACCACCCCCACATACTCTAAAGAAAGTTGTGCTTTCATTTCACCACCCTAATTCAATTCGTTCAAAAATTGTGCCTATTTAGAGATTCGCGCATTCAACCCCTCATGATTTCACCCCTTTATGATTTACAGGGGTGAGTCTATTTCTAAAGTGTTACATAACATACATACATAACATACTTCGGTTGTTCATAAATAATTAATAGGATTTCAGAAAAAATAGATGAAATAACGGGTGTCCTAAAAAAAACCGAACGAAATATTTCTGATAATAACCCGTGCATTTCTTATCCGATTTGAATGAACCTGGCCTTAAATTGAAGCCAAGGAATCAGGCTTTCGAACTGTCTAAGACATTATGACGGATGGTGCTGCAATAGTTCTCTTAGTAATACTTGTCTCAAAGGTTCATTTCAGGGGCGTGGGGATTGGTCAATTATCCACCAGTCGTTATGAGACTCACATGACTTTGAAGGACGTTCATTTTTCTTTAGGAATCTTTTTTCAGAAGTTAATTTGGTTCAGGTACTGACTTTCTGCGATTATTTAAAAAATATGTGTTTTTTCGTGCAGAATAACCATGACTAAAGTAACAATGAAGCAACAAGAGCTTAATTCTCAGTAATACAATTTAAGTTTCCTCCAATTCGCATCCACTTGTGTTTTTCATTCAATTAGATCCTCTATTACTGAAAATTAAACTGAAAATGCATCACTGTTACTTCAGTTATGGTGATTAGGCGTGAAAATAAGGGAAAACATATGATTTTAAAAAAATCACAGAAAATTAATTCGCGAATCATAACGAATTCTGAAAGAAGTTTTTTGAAGAAAAGTAAACGTGCTTCAATGTTATTTTCATCTCATAACCATTTGTTGTTAACTGACCAATCCCCATGCACCTAAAATAAGCCTTTAAAACAAGCATGGCTAAGGCTACTACGGCTGCGCCATCTATCGTGGTTGAATAAATCTATAGCCTGATTCTTTAGCTTTAATTTAAGTCCACGTTCATCCAAATCGGTTAAAAAATGGATGAGTTGTCATAAAAAATATTTCGTTCGGTTTTTTTAGGAGTAGGTTGAAGACTCATAAGCCTTTTTTCAATGGTTAACCGAAGTCCATCGAACGCCATTATTTTATACCACCGGTTACTAGAAGAAGTTTCCAGTTTCAACCCTTATTAGATTTTAATGAAAATTTTGAGTAGTTTTGGAGTTCTCGTATTTTTGTGTTTCTACATATTAAGGGTTGTAGCGCCTTTAAGGGTGGACTTATTGTTTCTTTGCTCCGATTTAAGAAAACAGCCCACTTTGGTAATGGATCAATCACAAAGTTTAAATCAATTTAGTTTTAGATTTAAAAGTATTGTCTTCTTTTGCGGTGTTAGTTTGATTAGAGGCGTACCAGCTGTGGCTTTTTTAAAGCAAGGTTCTATTTTGCGTCAGTAATTTAATATCAGCAGATCTGAGTAAAATGCACTGGTCACGGCATGTGAAACATCATCCTAATTTCATTAAAATTGAAAATGAGGTTATAATTAAAAGCGTTTTTTCGTGATGAATGAAATTCCACCTTTCTAGACATGCCGCTTGCTGACCTTTATTATAAAGGACGTTACAGGAAGCGCACGATTATTATTTTCGGTTAAAACTTTCTATTTATTTCACCGATTTTGCCCAATTTTTTTTTAAAGATGATAGACCCTGTGCGTATTTTTTGACGGCTCTTTAAATTCAGGATATTGGTTTTTCAATAACAAGTACTTATCCCGTTTTTATTGACCCTTATACTCTAAATAAGGTATATATTGTTCTTTTTTCGTACGATCAATCGTTTTGCTAAAAAAACATCAATATTTTTCGTAGGTAATATAAAAACCTGGATCTTTTATATCGATTAATGCGCATCACTTTAATCAACCACTGACAGCTATTTGTTTGTTGAAAATAGACCAATGACGTGTCGCATGTGTTTTTTTTCTACCAACACTATTAAAAACACTTGTTTTAACGTTTGTTGACAATTGTTAAAAATTACATTTTATGACACCAATATTAAAAGTCCATTACTTTTAACCGAGGGGGCAACCGCGACCCGAAATCTGGTACATTGATTTCCCTTTTTGCCTGATTTTCTTGTGATTTCCTTCCTGATTTCCTCGATTTCCTCCAAGCTTGTACACCAGATTTGCCCCCTCGTTTTTAACACTCAGTGCCGAATGCGCACCCAGTTGTCCCCCTCCATTTTAGATTTTTTTTACATCCAAAAATATGCAAGACGGGAAGTTCAAAAAAAAACATCCTGTATGCATGTTTTCAGGGCATTGGATTAAAAAAACCTTTTTTTCCTCAGTAAATATTAATAATAATAATAATAATAAGGTTTAGTCTGTCAACAAGCAGTGTACACCAATTATGTGTTAACAACCACCAAATTTAAATTTAAAAAAAAACACAACAAACAGAAACAGATTAAAAATTATTAGGGAGGTCTTGAATAAATAAATAAAAAAAATCTTGGATAAATAGATCCATGTGACAAAAATTCCTCCCCAAGTTTCATGATCGATTACATTTGACTTTTTTGACTTTGGATTTGTTATTTCGGTCACAGTTTTCGACAATTCGCGAGTGTCTTTTCCTTGTTCCAGTTTGAGCAACTCGCATTCACGTGGATGGAGCGTCAAAAACTCGGAGGTTCCTATTCTTCCCACCGAGCGCAATCCGAAAAGCACGTAGTGGTGTGCAGCACCACGCTGCATGCGGACACTATCATGGACTTCCTGAACGAATTTTATGCACATCCCCTCCTCCAAGACTACTACGTTGTGCTATTATCTCCAATGGAGCTGGATACGACAATGCGAATGATTCTGCAAGTGCCCATTTGGGCACAACGAGTGATATACATTCAAGGCTCGTGCCTGAAAGATGGAGATTTGGCCAGGGCTCGAATGAACGAAGCTGAAGCGTGTTTCGTGCTTGCGGCAAGAAATTACGCGGATAAAACTGCAGCAGTAAGTTTAATTAATAATTATTATCACTTTTGATAACGCATTATCGGGGTTTTTTCTTCAAACGTTAAAAAAGCTGCGCTTTAATGAGATTTTTAAATTGATAGACAGATTACTTTTTACTTTATTACTTTTGCCTTTCTGCTGGTCATAAGCCCTGCCCTTTTTACACTCTAATCATTATACATACTAGTAATATGTAAATCAAATTCAGAGTCTTCTTCTTCAGACTATCTTCCATTTCTGTCTTCTCTTCCTTTCCCTCGCCCTCTCTACTTCCTTCATCCGTTCTAGTCCCGTTCCCCTTTCACTCAATATACCTTTCCTCTTCTCTTATTCCCACGCACTCTTTCAGCATATGCTCTATCGTCTCTCTTGCTTCCTCACATACTCTACACACTCTCCCTTCCTCTTCCAACCAAAATTTGTTTTCTCTTTCCTCATTTCCGCATTTCAGTTTTTCTATCTGCCTTCTCACTTCCTCTTTTGTTATTTCGGTACTTTCTATATCCTGTTCCTTCTCTGCATCTCCATTCCACTATCGCTATCTTTCCCATTCCATCTTCTCTCCTTTTTTTCCTCTCTTGGTTTATGTATTTCCACTCTTCTTTTTCTGTTTCTATACTTCTTATGTTATGTTCTTTTTTTTCCTTCATTTGTTTCTTTCTTTCGCTGCATTTCTTCTTGTATTGTTCTTTGGCTTTTAAGTATTCTTCCCTTTCCGTTTTCACTTTTTTCCATTTTCTTAATTCTCTTCTCGTCTCTCTTTTTACCTTCTTACATTCTATTTTAAACCATCCACATTGCTCTTTCCTTGCCTATTTTCCTTTATTATTATTTCTTCGCTTATGATTTTCTCTATTTCCCATTTGCTTCGAATTTTGCTTTTCCCAGGATTTGCCTGATTGACTCTTCATCCCATCCTTTTCTTTTTACTACCTTTTTTGCGTCTCCCATATTTATTTGTTCCTTCTCTCTTTTTATTTCTCCCTCTAGCGGCATATGATCTGATTCCACTCTTTCCCCTATCTAAACTTCTCCACCTCTTCCCACGCCTCTTCATTTACTAGAACGTAGTCTATTACGGATTCTCCATTTGTTCCCACATACGTAATCTCCCCCTTTTCATCTCCTTATTTGTTTCCGTTTAGCACCTCCCATCCCCTTTCTTCCACCAGTTCCACAAGGATTTGTCCTTTTTTACTCTCTGTTTTGTCCTTTGTGTCCCTTCTTGCTTCCCCTTTGTATTCTGCCCCCCTCTCCCCTAATCTTACATTAAAGTGCCCTCCTACGAGTACTTTTTCCTGTTTCTTTTCTTCTATTTTTTTCATCGTTCTCATGTCTCTGCTGTACACTGTCAATATCTGCCATTTCTTCCACCCTCCTTGCGTTTTCTTGTATTTCTTTGATCGCTTCTTTTACCCCCATTAAAATTCACCCCTTCGCCCTTCCTTTTCTTCTTTGCCTTATCGCTCCTTGCCACCTCCAACTGTAGCCTTTGGTAATCTTTTTTGTGTATCTTCCCAACCTTCTTCCTCTTAGCCCTATTATGTTGAATTCCTTTATACAGGGTGTAACAGAAACATACGGCAATATTTTAACCACGTATTATCCACAAAAAATACAAGACGAAAATTCCCGAGAAAGTTTTTCATTAATAACGGAGGTAAGGATGGCCACAGTGGAGGGATATGGATAACGGTTTGAGGGCCTCGCACGTACCACATTGAAGGCGATTTGAAAGGAAAGGAGTGCCCAAATGAAAAAAAAATTAAGAGACAGAAAAGTTTCCAATTGAAATGTGCTACCTGAAAACACTAGCAAATTTAGTAATAATTCAACCGCTGTATCTTTTCTAATTGAATTTAACAGTAGCTGCAGATGAAAAACCATTTTCCTCTTTGTCGTTTTTGGTGAAATTTTTACTTGTTGTGTCTAAGAATAAGATAAACGTATAGCCAAAAAATTATTTATTAATTAAAATCATTTCCGAAGTTATTCTAAAAAAAACCGTTATCCCTCCCTCCACCTTGGCCAGCCGTACCGCCGTTATTAATGACTAGGAAAAATTTTCGTCTTGTATTTTTGCGGATAATATGTGGTTAAAATATTGCCGTATGTTTCTGTTACACCCTGTATAGTCCCACACTTCTTCATCTTTGCTTCTTATAACCGCTATAATATTCCAGGACAGAAATTTATATCCTTTTTTCCCCCTATATTTTCCTTTCCTTTCCTTTGTCCTTTTCTTCATGGTTTTTCCTGATATTATTCTTTTCTTTTTTGTCCTTGCCCTTGCATTTTGTTTCTTTTTTTCTGCTTTGTGTTGTCTTTTTTTTGCTTATTGTCTTCTATTTTCCTTGCCAGGGTCGTCAATAACATTTTTGACAATATTAAAATGCCATGGCAATGAAGTACATTATTTTTACTCCGGCGGCGGAAAATATTTTTTTCAGCCGCTGGAGTAAGAAGTGACGTTCTTCCTTTCACACCAAAGTGCCTTTGTGTGGCTCAGCTGGATTTATCTCACTCGCTTCGCTCGTCAGACAAACATCCAGCTTTGCCGCACAAAGTATCACTTTTACTCCTAATAACATACTATACTGTAAAATCATGGATCGTGTGCATGTCAGAGCAGGTGTAGGCGGAAAATGTGTGTTTTCCGCAAATTGTTGGTGTGTTCCGGTAAATTGCCAATTAAGTTTATGATGGTTTAATGGAAACAAATTATTGCGACGTCCCGGATCGATATAGTTTTCGTGATTTATGTTTCTTAACAAGTTGATTGTGCTCGCCAAAAGGCTGTTTCGTTTCAAATCTGCACTTCCGCTTATTTTTCATTATGCGAGCGTTCGTCAGATGATCTCGCGTTTTCATCGTGGATAATTAATTTCAGGACGAACACACCATATTGAGGTCATGGGCCGTCAAAGACTTCGCGCCAAGCGTCGCTCAATATGTTCAGATATTCAGGCCGGAGAACAAGATTCACGTGAAATTTGCAGAATATGTGGTATGCGAGGACGAATTCAAATATGCTCTTCTGGCCAACAACTGCACGTGTCCGGGGGCCTCAACTTTGGTGACTCTACTTCTGCATACATCGAGAGGCCAGTGAGTATAAGTCGTTTTTGATTTCTACTAGTTCTAAGCAGCGGTTACTAAAATCGAGCGAGAAGTCGGATTGTCAAAACATCAATCGAATTGAAGTCAACCAAATTAAGTGTCACGGAAGGGTGGGCTTTTTCATAGTCCCCGACTGTACTAGGTCATAGTGCTGTCCACGCACACTAAAAATAAAACATTCTCCCCCTCCTCCTGGAATTGCGATTTTACCGGAAGTGGCCGGAAGTGGCAAGAGGAAATTTACTGTCAATTTGACAAAATGTCACGGAATGTCATTAAAATGAATTCTTACAAAAAAAACAGCAAAAAAATTACCAATTTACCAATACGTGTGGGTTTTGTAAAATTGATTTCACCTTGTTTGAATTACTCACAGGAATTGAGCTTTTAACATTAGGAAGTACAGAAAACCATTTTGACTGGATGTACCTATAAATCTTATTTAAGAGAAAACTTTTATTTGAAGTGGTGGTAAAAAGCAGGAACTAGAGCATCCTCATCGGTAGAAGTTTGTGTAAAATCGACACAATGACGTACCCTGAAGCAATCAAACCGCTAAACACAAATCGATACCTATTAGTCATTATTATTTTGTGCACTTATAAAATGCAAGTATTTCTCAGTCCAAATTGTCAGTTGTTGGAACCGTTAGATATTAGCTACACTATAATTAGGTGCCCAAGCGCCCAAAAATAAAAATTTATCATTACATTATACAGGGTATCCCTCGACGACGGTCAGCTAGCCGTATCTGGAGAACTGGTACTAACTTTCTCATTTTAAATGGAGCACCATATGTATATTGTGATATTCTTGGATTCTACGTTTAATTCTAGGTGAACTTTTACTAAGATTGCTATGCCAAAAATCAACCGTTTTTGAGAAAATCAAGAATTTCACTTTTTTACGTCAAAAAGCTGTAACATCCTTACAGTATGAAATAAGAAAACGATATTAATTTGGCATGAAGTCTAATGTAGGGTGTATCCGCCCTTGGACTCAAATTTTGTCGAATACATACAGGGTGTTCTCTGCAAATTTTTGAACATCATCAACTTCGTTGGTCAAAAAGTAAATTTTTTCAAATAGGATGCCCCAACTATTTTCTGGCACATCGATGCAGAATTGAATTTTGATTTACATGTTTGTTTATGAAAAGTGTTTTTAATATACCATTGTTTTTAACTACTGTCAATTCTAATTCAAACCTAATTATTTGACACTTGCTGAACGCATGCACCAAAAAAAACAAAATAGAGCTTATGTTGTCGATTCGACTGTCGAAAATTGTTCAACGAATTTAATTTTTCAAAATTAATTTATGACAAATTTTTGAAGATGTAAAATGAACTGATTCAAAACTTGCTGGGATTTTTTCTTTTTAATCGCACACATTTATTCCAAACATTTTTAAAAATATTGAAATTAGCCTAAAGGAAATTCAATTTTGCATCATTTTTTGAATTATAGTACTATGAAGAAATTGAGGAAAAAATTAGGATGGGACCGTTTCTCTAGTTGCGGCCTTATTGTTAAATGTACAAGATCAAGCGAGCCATCCAAGGAAAGCTCAAACCTTCTAGTTTAAACCCTCCAAGTTTGGTTCCATAATCTTGCACCGTTTGGAAGATACAAATGTTTCTATTGCGGATTGCAAATCAATTTTTTTATACAAATTTTGACATAAGTCGAAAATGGTGACAGTTAGGTCACAATTAAGAGACCAGCGGTAGGCTTTCCTTTAAAACAACAAAGATGGATTTGATTTGGTGAGCGATTATAGTATCATTTCTTCCCCAAAAGTTTGGAATGAACGGTCTTCGTGAATCACCCTGTATCTTTAAAAAAGTCGCAGATTCATTTCGTGCTCGATTTCGTGAACCGTCACAATTTGGGGGGAATATTATATTAGAGAACATGTTTGGGTGCTATAAAGTGTTCATTAGGAAACCGAAATTAAAAAACATTTTTGACGTAAACCTAACTTTGTATTTTGCTGGATTCATGAATTTTTCTTGTAAGAAATTTGCCAAAAAACGAAAATATCGAAGAAGCTAAATATGCCTTTAGTAACTCCGATGCAATCTATGTGAAGAAAAAGGACGCAACACTAAACCACACTAAACGTTTAAGAATCATGGTTGAACATATTCAGTACCTACTTCAAGGAGATTAGAAAAACACCCCTTACAAAACAACGAATATGAAAAGAGATGGAAATTCTATTTTAATTTGTCGTTCTCGATCGAGAAAAACTTGATTGAATGCAGGATGACTGATGAAAAACTGTGTGCGGTAGATTACCAATAAAAGAAAAGCAAAGAAAAATGAAAAACCTACCAACTTGTTTTTCACTTTTTTACCACAATAATTATTTGAATTGAAAAAATGTTTTCTCATTTTGAAATTCTTGCCTACAGTCACTATCTCAAGCTCTTTACAGGAAAATGTAATTTGCCAGCTCGAAGACAACGTGTACGTGATCTGTTCCCAGGTGTTAGGAGTGTTTGAGGGAAGCTTAACAGTGATTTGTTCCGCAGGGAAGGACAACAGTCTCAGGAAGAATGGCACCGGCTTTACGGGCGATGCTCCGGCAACGAAATTTATCACATAGTCCTCGGTGACAGCCGGTTTTTCGGCGAATACGAGGGCAAGAGCTTCACGTACGCCAGTTTCCACTCGCACAGAAAGTAGGTAATTTTGATTCAGAATTTAAAATAAATTAATATCCGCCCTTTGAACGTTGCGATAATAGCGAGAAGGCAATGATTTACGCACTTGTCTAACGAACAGCAAGACATTTTTCGTATAAATAGTTGTTGTTTCGCTAACTTATACGATATTTTCATTTTGATTGATAACAGTTTTGGGGGTGAATGTACGCGATTCCAACTTTACGAAACAAAATTTTTTGCTTGACAGTGAAATGAACGATTAGTGTTAAGCGATTAAAATGGGCAGTATATATTAAAATAATAAGTAAACAGATATAATGAGATTCATAAACAATATAATTATAAAAAACCTTTACACTCCCGAAGAAGTTTACAGCGTTTTTACACTTTTGCCTCTTCCCTCTATAACTTTTGGTGCGTTTTAGCCATTTCCGCTATTCTCCTCCAAACTTTTCTGCTTCTATTTTCCCTCTCCAGTTCTCTATTTTCATCGCCTTATATCATTTTCAACTCGTTCTTTCCATCCTATTTTCGGCCTTCCTCGTGATCTGGGCTCTGCGGGTGTCCAATCTGTCATCACTCTTACCGGGTTTTGTTTGTCTCTCCTTCCTATGTGCCCGTACCAACTTATCTGCTGTGCTTTTATTGCTCTCACTATATTATTGTTCTTCATCCATTTTTCTATTTCATGGTTCATCCAGCTCCTTATCTCATTCCTATTTTCAACCTTCAGTCCTACTATATCTAACTATCCTTCTCTCAACAATTTTCAGAAGTTCCTTTTCTTTTTTTGTCAAACATATCTTTATTTTATAAATCTTCGTCTTCGTGGTTCTGCTTATTGTCCCTCCATTTGTTACCTTTTCAATAATGCGGTCTAACGATGTTATAAATAATACCGCTGACAGAGCGTCGCCTTGCCTAACGCCTTTCTTTACATGATTTTTTTCTGTCATTTCCTTTCCTGTATTAATAATTGCTTGCGAGTCCCTCATTGTCATCTCTATTAAATTCTAATCAACTTTTCGGGCATTTCGCTATTTCTTAGGTCTTCCAACATCTTTCTTCTTCTCAATGTATCAAAGGCTTGTTTAAAGTCAACAATCTATAAAAAAAATAGTATTCAATTTTATTTCCCACGCCAGTAGGCCATGGAAATCTGGTGATACGGTGGCAACAGGATAGTTATATACCAAAATATCCCTATTACACTTTGATTGACGTAAATTTCAGGTTAAGTTTTTTGTCAAAATAAAGGCCATTGTTGCCAGTTGAGTTATTTTTCTCTTCCAAAGGGGAAACCATCAAAGAACTATTGCTAAATAAAATCAAACCAGAGTTGCTTCTTGGTCATTTTGCCCTCAATGGTGACTCCCTTTCCCTTTATACTCCAAGGTCTCTTTAGCGTCCTCATATAGTTCAATCAATAGTATAGTATAGTAGTATACGCAATGATTCGATTGTGACAATGAAAAATTAAAAATTCTTCACTGCCACAATCAAAACGAAAGCGGCTGGTTTGAGCTCATGGTCTCAAACAGGGAACGACAGACAGCTGTTTCGATCTCTTGGATCTCATCAGTGTCGTGCACCCCGAATGAAACCACAAACTCAAACCAGCCAACCTTTAAACAGAAAATGCGACGAACTAAGAGTGTTGTGTCGAAAACCACGACCTCTGTGAGAGGTGGGGACTACTAGCTTCCATGATGTCAAAGACATCTAAAGAAAACTAGCGGCTGACAAAGTCAGCTCCGCCCCAGGCTTCGACACTACTCCTGTTTAGCAACAGGTGGCGTGAATGCAATGATTCGATTGTGACAATGAAAAATTAAAAATTCTTCACTGCCACAATCAAAACGAAAGCGGCTGGTTTGAGCTCATGGTCTCAAACAGGGAACGACAGGAAGCTACATGGAAGAACAGGAAGAACATGGAAGCTAGTAGTCCCCACCTCTCACAGAGGTCGTGGTTTTCGACACAACACTCTTAGTTCGTCGCATTTTCTGTTTAAAGGTTGGCTGGTTTGAGTTTGTGGTTTCATTCGGGGTGCACGACACTGATGAGATCCAAGAGATCGAAACAGCTGTCTGTCGTTCCCTGTTTGAGACCATGAGCTCAAACCAGCCGCTTTCGTTTTGATTGTGGCAGTGAAGAATTTTTAATTTTTCATTGTCACAATCGAATCATTGCATTCACGCCACCTGTTGCTAAACAGGAGTAGTGTCGAAGCCTGGGGCGGAGCTGACTTTGTCAGCCGCTAGTTTTCTTTAGATGTCTTTGACATCATGGAAGCTAGTAGTCCCCACCTCTCACAGAGGTCGTGGTTTTCGACACAACACTCTTAGTTCGTCGCATTTTCTGTTTAAAGGTTGGCTGGTTTGAGTTTGTGGTTTCATTCGGGGTGCACGACACTGATGAGATCCAAGAGATCGAAACAGCTGTCTGTCGTTCCCTGTTTGAGACCATGAGCTCAGACCAGCCGCTTTCGTTTTGATTGTGGCAGTGAAGAATTTTTAATTTTTCATTGTCACAATCGAATCATTGCATTCACGCCACCTGTTGCTAAACAGGAGTAGTGTCGAAGCCTGGGGCGGAGCTGACTTTGTCAGCCGCTAGTTTTCTTTAGATGTCTTTGACATCATGGAAGCTAGTAGTCCCCACCTCTCACAGAGGTCGTGGTTTTCGACACAACACTCTTAGTTCGTCGCATTTTCTGTTTAAAGGTTGGCTGGTTTGAGTTTGTGGTTTCATTCGGGGTGCACGACACTGATGAGATCCAAGAGATCGAAACAGCTGTCTGTCGTTCCCTGTTTGAGACCATGAGCTCAAACCAGCCGCTTTCGTTTTGATTGTGGCAGTGAAGAATTTTTAATTTTTCATTGTCACAATCGAATCATTGCATTCACGCCACCTGTTGCTAAACAGGAGTAGTGTCGAAGCCTGGGGCGGAGCTGACTTTGTCAGCCGCTAGTTTTCTTTAGATGTCTTTGACATCATGGAAGCTAGTAGTCCCCACCTCTCACAGAGGTCGTGGTTTTCGACACAACACTCTTAGTTTATAGTAGTATAGTATAGTATCAATTGTAAAAAACTCATTTCGCGAATGATATTTCCAAATTATCCGCTGCAAGTCTTTCCGAAACATGTAACTCCAAAATTCCGATTTCCTCCACAGAAAGAAGTTTTCAAATCACCAGGACTGGTCGATGAAATAGCGTTAATAGTCCTTTCAGAAATCTACAAAGTTGGTTCTAGCGGGTGATAGAATGCATTTTACTTACCTTAAAAATCTGGTTGAAGCACCGTTTTACTTTTAGTTTTTCTTCTTTAGTTATTACTTTTGTCATTTTAAATACTTTACCGGTTTCAGGCGATTAAAGCGTTCTTAACATGCATAAAAATAGGCTGGTAAGCAGATCATAACGTTATCTAATGGTTTCTAGACAACAAGCCCATTAACCATTCATGACAACAATGACCCCATTCAAATGCTGTCATCTCGATTGTCAAAATGACGCGAATTCACGCAACATTTTTTTAATTTTGGCTTTAATCGCTTTAAACCGATAAACTATTGAACAAACCTCGGATGTTATGAATCATAACAGACTTAGATGTCTTAAAATCCTCGCTCTCCGAGCTCGGATTTCAATTGACATCTGCGTCTGTTATGATAGTCATAACATTCCTAGGTATGTTAATAGCTATTAATTACCTTCCGCCAACACAGCAATTTGCAACTGACATGACAATTTCAAAATTCTCGTTCAGTCACTTTGACAAATAACGCTGCCACTACAGGAAAAAAGTTTCATGGCCTACTGGCGTGGGAAATAAGATTGAATATAATATAAATGTACGTATCAATACTATGTTCGTGCGTTTTTTCCATTATTTGCCTTAGTACGTGTATGGCGTCTATTATTGTTGACTTTTCCTTCCTAAATCCATATTAGTAACTTCCTATAATTTTTTCAGTATGTTGTGTTAGTCGCTCTTTTATTATTCTAGTCATTACTTTATATGCCATGTTTAGTAACGTTAAAGCTTGTGACTATTTTTTTTATTGGTTCAAAGCTTGGTCCATTTTCAAAGAGGAACTGATGTTTGATTACACAAGGTAGTTTCAAGGTCTTGTTCCACAAAATTTACTTACTGTTTAGGATGCGTTTCGGAGTGTTACTCCATCTTCAGCTATAAAAGGAATTAACACAAAATACAAAACAGTTGCCTGGAAAACGAAAAAAAAAACCTTTGGGTCAAAGAAAAGTAACAGCTTTTGAGTCACACTGTAATCTATGGAACGCCGTTTTGCTATTTATATGTGACGGAAGAAACAAGTTTACCGCTAATGTTAGTTCCTTAATTTTATAATAAATAAAAACTTTAGTGAAGCCGTTTAGCGAGCATAATTGTTGCGTATTGCCATTGTGCGAATGTAAGGCGCCACCACTTCGAAAAATACTCTTACTTCAACACCAAGTTTGTTTTTATTTGGAGCAATTACGTGACCTATCACCTCTAACATATCTAGATGTTGGTGAAAGAAAGACGAATTTTTGCAATGTCCGATTATTGTAATTAACAAACACATTACAAAATCGTATATCAACCAGTAATGCCTAAGTGAAGCATTTGGCGCAAAGCTATGATTTTATTTTGGTAGAAACGATGTTTCCAATTATTATATTTTGTTAAATGTTGTTGTGTTAAATGGATAATCAATGCAATGGCTGTATTTTGCTGCAAAAATGGAAAGCAACACATCCATATTGTTTTAATTCGAACTAAGTTTTGCAATACACCGATATTGTGTTAAATGTAGGGATTAGTGTAATAGTCATGCTTTGCTAGAAATAATTTAAGCAATCCATACATATTGGCAATTCTTACAACTCCCGGGTATTGTATGAATATGAAATATGGAATAATAGCAATTGTCATGCGTTGCTGCAAATGATTTAAAGCAATACGTGCATATTGTCAATTGTTACAACACCCAGGTATTGTATTAAATGTGGAATTATTACAATTGCCATGTGTTGTTGGAAATGATTTAAAGCAATATACACATATTGTTTTAATTCTTACAATGCCCGGCTGTTGCTTTACGCCTGGAATTATTGCAGTTACCAGTTACATTGAAGTTATACCTAGTTATTACAGCAATAGTCGCCTATTGCCAGGAATTTGAGCAATACCCGAGTATTGTATTAATAGCGTCCTGCATTTAGCGACTCGCCCTTCCCCTTCCGACGCCGTCGCCCGTCGCCGTCTATCTCCGCCGTAACCAACCTGATATAACGAAATATCCTAAATTTGGGGCGCTGGCCTTGGGCTAAATGCAGGACGCTATTAATACAATACCCGGGTATTGCTCAAATGCAATAGGTGACTATTGCTGTAACTAACTGTAACTTTAACGTAGCTGGGAACTGCAATAATTCCAGGTGTAAAGCAACAACCGGACATTGTAAGGATTAAAACAATATGTCTATATTGCTTTAAATCATTTCCAACAACACATGGCAATTGTAATAATTCCACATTTAATACAATTACTGGGTGTTGTAACAATTCACAATATGCATGTATTGCCTTAAATCATTTGCAGCAACACATGACAATTGCAATAATTCCATATTTCATACAATACCCGGGAGTTGTAAGAATTAGAAATATGTATGGATTGCTTTAAATTATTTGTAGCAAAGCATGACTATTACATTAATCGCTACATTTAACACAATACCGGGTGTATTGCAAAAATTAGTTCGAATTAAAACAACATGCATGTGTTGCTTTCAATTTTTGCAGCAATACATAACTTTAAATTCATCCTTGATTTATGTTTTCCATATAGGGCCGGGATATTCGAAAAATGCCTTTTAAATTAAGACAAAACCTTATGTCTCGATGCAAAATACATTGTGATGGTATTGCACTGTACGAGTTAAAAGCCTTTGCCTTGGATATTAACAGTACCTCAGTGTCGAAGAAATTCATGTCATTTTGACACAACTTCAAGGTAGTGTTCAACAAACGAATGAATGGTTTTGCAAAAATTAGGAACAAATATATTCTTGTGTAAAACCTTCTCTTACTTCATGATTCGTCTAACATCAATACATATTAATTATTTATGTCGGAAAGTTTGCCTAACATTTTAATTAGTTGAAGAAATTTATCATCTAGCTTCTGTAAAAAATTATATCAGTATTTTGTGTGGAAATTAGTGTTTACTTCCTACAATACCTTAATAGCATAAGCTAGAGCTATCATCATGTATTGTTGTAAATATTGAATTACCCTTGCCATTGCTCAAAATCGTTAAGGGGGTGTGGTAAACATGCAATTATTACCCCTTGGAACCTACGAATACCAAGAAGTATCAAAATGTTCTTACTTAAGTTAAAAAAGGAAGGAAACAGATTTTTAGTGGGAGGAAAAAGGACGAAAGTATAGTATAAGCTCTTACTTCCTTTCTTCCTAATCATCTACAGCTGAGTACGTTACAATATTCGAAGTTTTCGTACAAAACAATAGGACGATATTGATAAAATTAGAGCAATATGTAGGCAAGTGTGTTTCATGGGCTGTAGGGTTTTGTTTTCATTGATGCTAAGAAGTACATCACACAAACTTGTATGTCTCTGTGAATAAATAGCAAAACGGCGTTCCATAGTAATCATCGAGACGCTCAAACATTGAAGAAAGGCGCGAAAACTTTGTGGAATTTGGTGGGTGGCGGGAAAAGCTAGAGTCACACTAAAGTCAAAAGCAGTTTCTGCGCGCCGACCAGAAGAAGAAGGTTAGGTTCAGCGCAACTGTACCCGTCTCTGTCTATGCCATGGCAAAGAAAGGAGCGCGACACAGGTGCCGACCCGACCATCGATCCCGGCAAGCGCGAAAAACCGCCCCAGAGCAGGAGCCGTGACCTGTCACCTGTCAAAGAAAAAAGAAAACATAACCTTATTTTTTTGTGTTTTGTTAAAGTTTATGTTTACTGCACATGATGCCTTTACTCTTGACGTGTCTTATAAGTTTAGACAAGCAAATTATGTAAGCTTAAACTGGCAAATACAGTTATTATTATTATTTTTATTATTGCATGTTATATTTTCTTGAATTGAAACTTTCAAACGGGCTAGTGAAACAATTCCTTTTTTCGTCGATCGTACTGGAAACATGCAATTATCATCCGAAAGCTTACGTTTCCAGGACTGCGTCATTTGCTAGGCAACACTAGCACTAGCTGTACAGGAATAACGTTTTTTTCCGACCTAGTCCGGAAAAGTATTCCTGTACTCTTAAGGCCGGTTTTTCAATAGAACTAATAGAAGGTTAACCTGCAGATCTGTTGGTTATCCAATCAGATCAGCAGAAAGTTTTGAAATGGACTCATTTGATTGGATAACTAACAGATCCCAAGTAACACACAAATGTCTTATGTACGTCCATTATTCATCCATTTTGGTCCGTGAGGTGGTTCTAGGACCATCCAGTGGTCGGCCTGTGGACAATAAATAGACGTTCATAGAACATTCCCGGTGCACAAAAATGGACAGATTCAGAACCATCTGGTCGGACTCGGACGACACATGTACGGTTATGGCACTATGTACGGATGATTCGTGAACGTCATATGGACGATTTTTGATTAGTCTGGAAGCATAACGGACCATAATCGTACGATTTAGAGATCATAGTGGACGATTTTAGGACCATCTAAGAACAAATTATTGGTCCCGTTGTAGTCCACAGTCCATCCATTGGTCGTCCTCTGATGGACAGTCAATGAATTTCCAGCGAACGACCTATGTACCATTATGGTACTATCTACAAAATGCTTTCTGAACGTCATACGGATCACTTTTTGAACATACGCCAGGATGGGCATAATAATTAATAAAATAAATAGATCTATGTTTTATAAAATATGTAGGTTTATTTAATAGCTTATTACAATATAATATGGGACCATTAATGGCGAAAATTCGTTAAAACACATCAAAACTTGAACAATAAGTAACATGTAAGTACTTGCACTATCACTAGAAACACCCCACTACACCGAAACACTTGATTTTCACTAGTGCATTTTTCCACCGACTATTAAATTAAATAATAATGTGCTCCTCTCGTACGCATTTCTCCACGCCTTTCTCTGTTGTGTTGGAAATCCTGGTCAATTTGCGTTGATTCTGAAATAAGACAATTACGAATTAAAATAGATTCCAGGCTCATTAATAAGACGGAAAATTTTACATTTACAAGAATTTTCAAAATCGATCATGAAATATCAATAAGAAGTATTAAATGTTTATGATGGACGCATTTAATTGAATGTGAGTGAATTTTTGATCGTGAAATGCAATTTCTAAAAAAATGTAGGTATAGGTACTCTTATGACTATCATGATGAGCGTTACAAACCTTTGTTTGCCTTTGTGCTGATTGCTGATGATGCCACGATGTTTGTAAAGACGATGGCCAATTGGTCTGGAATTCTAAAATTTCTTTATGATGCACTCACGTTAACACCTCCACGGAAAACACTCCCAATAATACACAAATGGATTTAATTAATATATTGGCATACCAACCATTACACACGACCCAGGGCAAATTTCTCGTAGAGACTAACTTAAAACCTACAAGTGTCCCTGTTCCTCGTACTACCTGCGTTTACCCTCCGCAAGTGGACAAAATAGTCGCAGCAATAAATACCATCTGCAGTCTGCACGACCTTGCATTCCCTAGTCGGCTAAATAAATAATAATCACAACACTTAATTGTTCATCAGCCCAGATTCATTTCGTTCCATTTGGTTGTTCAATCGGCTCGAAAATAAAAGAAAGTGTAGATAATGATAGATACTTAATTAGTACCTGCATTATATAAATATCTCAAATAATTCATGTAAATTTATAGATCTTGCGGAGACTTTGTTAATCATAAGCAGCACAACGGTTGTATTTTCATTGCTGCATTTCAGGGATGCAAACTATTTTACAAAAATTTTGGTTAGTCCGTAAAGAGTACGAAAACGAACGTCCATAGAATCTACATTATTAAATTCATCATTCATCCGAAGACTGTTTATATAGGGACGCACGTGGAACATCCTACTTAAGTCTGTTCAGAAACAATCCGTGATCGAACGTCCACTGTACGGCAGTTTCTGTTTCGTCCAGGAACGATACGTCTGAAAACGTACATGCAATGACCTTCAGCGGACGTCCAGAAACCGTCGAAAGATGGACCATTACTGGGTATTCTGAATATTGCTTTACAGAGAGCAATTCAGGGACAAACAGATGCAGTCTGTTTAATATTACAATTTTTACACAGCGATGTAAACATTTTACAATTTTTTTTGTTTATCCGTAAAGAGTTCGAGCGAAAACGTCCATTGAATGTACATTATCGGTTCATCCAAGGACTGTTTATATAGGGACGTACATAAAACGTCCTAAGTAGGTTTGTTAGCAAACAGTTCATGAGCGAATATCCATCGTATATCCATTTTTGGTTCGGTCAGGAACCGTCCAGCTGAGAACGTACATAGAATGTCCGTTTGATGTTCGTTCGAAAATCGTCCGCAAATGTACGTCCATGATACGACCATAAATAGTACGGTCCCGTACAGGACGAATATGGACGTTTGGTGGACGTCCAGTCGCCGTCCTGTGTTACTTGGGATGTGATGGTTAACCTTCTATTGAAAAACCGGCCTTTAGAAAATAGTTAAAAATTTCATTATTTCTGGCTAGCTGCGCGATCGACGAAAAAATAGTATGTGCAACACGAAGGAAAATAAATATTCCGGGACTCTGATGGTTGCTTCCATCTTCCATCATCGTCCCGGAATATAATATTTTTCCTACTAGTTACACAATATACTATAAACGAGGGCTTCAGAACAACGATAAGAATAATCTGTGAAATTTTCATTAACTTGGCGCAATTTTTGCTTCCCTCCAATACATCCCTTTAATACACAAATCTGATGCTTTATATGGAAGTATAAATTCGCTTTATTAGGTATGGTGTAGCGCTAGTCGGAGTAAGACCTGCGGAACTACCGGAGTTTTACGAGGACACGATACTATTAAATCCTGGACCCAGACATATCATGAAGAAAAGCGATACGTGCTACTACATGAGCATCACCAAGGAGGAAAACTCCGCGTTCACTGTGGCCAACCAGCAGGCGAATAATAACAATACTTCAACGGAACCCGTTATCGTTACGGAAGAGAAGTCTCAAGCACCCACCACAAAAGACGGTACCAGCCCCCCTCAACTAATTCTGCAAGTTCCCAGCTGTGTCAGTGAGTGTTGTTATGCATGCCACGCGTTAAAGATTTGTCCTAATTAATTCATATCCCATTAAAGAAAGTAACGGGTGGGTCAAAAAAAAAACGGTCAGTTTTCTTTTCCCTGTATCTTTGTCTGTTTTTGTGCGGTGTTTTTCAGTCTTATACAGGACGTAGCCAAATGTTGGGTGTCTCGATTCCGCGCATCAGATTTTAGAGTGTACCACCCGTGTCCTTCTGAATAACTTTTTTTTAACACCATTATTTGGGCCAATGGGGTTTCGTTACCTATTGACATATGAGAATTGCGCTTCGACAAGATTGAAGTCCGCCTTTTTCTCTTTTCAAAATGGCTTTCAGAATGAAAATTCATTCATGTGTCCTGGTTTTGTGAATTTTCTTCCGACACCATAAATCGAATAATTTACAGCTAAAAGCCGAGAGACGATGGAAGCTTGAAACTTCTTCGCCTCAAATTTTTGCTGCTTTGGCGGAGCGCCAAAAGTGGGTAGTCAAGTCTGCAAAAACTGAGACGCAGCCTACAAGTCAATTGAAATAGTAAAAAACTTCGGTCATCAAAAATTTAGGTTGCAAACAACCTTTAAAAAATCACTTTTTGATGTATATTTACTTGCTAGTAAATTTCGCATTTCCAGTTTTTTGTTGGAAACATTTGTTGAAATTAGTTTCTCTAGAACCACTGATTAATAAAAACACGATTTTAGTCAAAAATTTGTCGTTTTCTATTGATTTTACTGAATTTTTGAAATTTTATGTCACGCAAAGTTACTTTCTTTGAACTAGGTGAGTCCTAGAAGTTTGAAACTGGAACCAACATATTCTCCTTGAAATTTGAGGAAACAGGATGGGTCATACTTTGGGTCGCAAACAACCTTTAAAAAATCACTTTTTGATGTATTCTTGCTAGTAAATTTCACATTTCAAGTTTTTCTTCGAAAAATTATTTTTAAATTAGTTTCTCTAGAACCATTGATTGATAAAAACAGGATTTTAGTTAAGACTTGCCGTTTTCTATTGATTTTTTTTCAATTTTTGAAGATTTACGTCACGCAAAGTGACTTTCCTGGAACTGAGTGAGTCATAGAAGTTTGAAACTAGCACCAATCGATTATCCTTGAAATTTGAGGAAATATGATGGGGTCACACTTTGGGTCGGAAACAACGTTTAAAAAAACACTTTTTTACGTATACTTGCTAGTAAATTTCACGTTTCAAGTTTTTCTTTGGAAAAATTTGTTGAAATTTGTTTCTCTAGAACCACTGATTAATGAAAACACGATTTTAGTTTAAACTTGCCGATTTCTATTGATTTTACTGAATTTTTGAAGTTTTAAGTCACGCAAAGTGACTTTCCTTGAACAAAGTGCGTCCTAGAAGTTTGAAACTGGCACCAACAGATTCTCCTTGAAATTTGAGGAAGTAGGATGGGTCACACTTTGGGTCGCAAACAAACTTTAAAAAACCACATTTTGATGTGTACTTGCTAGTAAATTTCACATTCCAACTTTTTCCTTGGAATTTTTTTTTTAAATTAGTTTCTTTAGAATCACTGATTGATAAAAACAGGATATTAGTTCAAACTTACAGTTTTCTATTGATCTTACTGAATTTTTGAAGATTTAAGTCACGCAAAGTGACTTTCCTGGAACTGGGTGAGTCTTAGAAGTTTGAAACTAGCACCAATCGATTATCCTTGAAATTTGAGGAAATATGATGGGGTCACACTTTGGGTCGGAAACAACGTTTAAAAAAACACTTTTTTACGTATACTTGCTAGTAAATTTCACGTTTCAAGTTTTTCTTTGGAACAATTTGTTGAAATTTGTTTCTCTAGAACCACTGATTAATGAAAACACGATTTTAGTTTAAACTTGCCGATTTCTATTGATTTTACTGAATTTTTGAAGTTTTAAGTCACGCAAAGTGACTTTCCTTGAACAAAGTGCGTCCTAGAAGTTTGAAACTGGCACCAACAGATTCTCCTTGAAATTTGAGGAAGTAGGATGGGTCACACTTTGGGTCGCAAACAAACTTTAAAAAACCACATTTTGATGTGTACTTGCTAGTAAATTTCACATTCCAACTTTTTCCTTGGAATTTTTTTTTTAAATTAGTTTCTTTAGAACCACTGATTGATAAAAACAGGATATTAGTTCAAACTTACAGTTTTCTATTGATCTTACTGAATTTTTGAAGATTTAAGTCACGCAAAGTGACTTTCCTGGAACTGGGTGAGTCTTAGAAGTTTGAAACTAGCACCAATCGATTATCCTTGAAATTTGAGGAAATATGATGGGGTCACACTTTGGGTCGGAAACAACGTTTAAAAAAACACTTTTTTACGTATACTTGCTAGTAAATTTCACGTTTCAAGTTTTTCTTTGGAACAATTTGTTGAAATTTGTTTCTCTAGAACCACTGATTAATGAAAACACGATTTTAGTTTAAACTTGCCGATTTCTATTGATTTTACTGAATTTTTGAAGTTTTAAGTCACGCAAAGTGACTTTCCTTGAACAAAGTGCGTCCTAGAAGTTTGAAACTGGCACCAACAGATTCTCCTTGAAATTTGAGGAAGTAGGATGGGTCACACTTTGGGTCGCAAACAAACTTTAAAAAACCACATTTTGATGTGTACTTGCTAGTAAATTTCACATTCCAACTTTTTCCTTGGAATTTTTTTTTTAAATTAGTTTCTTTAGAACCACTGATTGATAAAAACAGGATATTAGTTCAAACTTACAGTTTTCTATTGATCTTACTGAATTTTTGAAGATTTAAGTCACGCAAAGTGACTTTCCTGGAACTGGGTGAGTCTTAGAAGTTTGAAACTAGCACCAATCGATTATCCTTGAAATTTGAGGAAATATGATGGGGTCACACTTTGGGTCGGAAACAACGTTTAAAAAAACACTTTTTTACGTATACTTGCTAGTAAATTTCACGTTTCAAGTTTTTCTTTGGAACAATTTGTTGAAATTTGTTTCTCTAGAACCACTGATTAATGAAAACACGATTTTAGTTTAAACTTGCCGATTTCTATTGATTTTACTGAATTTTTGAAGTTTTAAGTCACGCAAAGTGACTTTCCTTGAACAAAGTACGTCCTAGAAGTTTGAAACTGGCACCAACAGATTCTCCTTGAAATTTGAGGAAGTAGGATGGGTCACACTTTGGGTCGCAAACAAACTTTAAAAAATCACATTTTGATGTATTCTTGCTAGTAAATTTCACATTTCAACTTTTTCTTTGGAATTTTTTTTTAAATTAGTTTCTCTAGAACCACTGATTGATAAAAACAGGATTTTAGTTCAAACTTGCAGTTTTCTATTGATTTTACTGAATTTTTGAAGATTTAAGTCACGCAAAGTGACTTTCCTGGAACTGGGTGAGTCTTAGAAGTTTGAAACTAGCACCAATCGATTATCCTTGAAATTTGAGGAAATATGATGGGGTCACACTTTGGGTCGGAAACAACGTTTAAAAAAACACTTTTTTACGTATACTTGCTAGTAAATTTCACGTTTCAAGTTTTTCTTTGGAAAAATTTGTTGAAATTTGTTTCTCTAGAACCACTGATTAATGAAAACACGATTTTAGTTTAAACTTGCCGATTTCTATTGATTTTACTGAATTTTTGAAGTTTTAAGTCACGCAAAGTGACTTTCCTTGAACAAAGTGCGTCCTAGAAGTTTGAAACTGGCACCAACAGATTCTCCTTGAAATTTGAGGAAGTTGGATGGGTCACACTTTGGGTCGCAAACAAACTTTAAAAAATCACATTTTGATGTATTCTTGCTAGTAAATTTCACATTTCAACTTTTTCTTTGGAATTTTTTTTTAAATTAGTTTCTCTAGAACCACTGATTGATAAAAACAGGATTTTAGTTCAAACTTGCAGTTTTCTATTGATTTTACTGAATTTTTGAAGATTTAAGTCACGCAAAGTGACTTTCCTGGAACTGGGTGAGTCTTAGAAGTTTGAAACTAGCACCAATCGATTATCCTTGAAATTTGAGGAAATATGATGGGGTCACACTTTGGGTCGGAAACAACGTTTAAAAAAACACTTTTTTACGTATACTTGCTAGTAAATTTCACGTTTCAAGTTTTTCTTTGGAAAAATTTGTTGAAATTTGTTTCTCTAGAACCACTGATTAATGAAAACACGATTCTAGTTTAAACTTGCCGATTTCTATTGATTTTACTGAATTTTTGAAGTTTTAAGTCACGCAAAGTGACTTTCCTTGAACAAAGTGCGTCCTAGAAGTTTGAAACTGGCACCAACAGATTCTCCTTGAAATTTGAGGAAGTAGGATGGGTCACACTTTGGGTCGCAAACAAACTTTAAAAAATCACATTTTGATGTATTCTTGCTAGTAAATTTCACATTTCAACTTTTTCTTTGGAATTTTTTTTTAAATTAGTTTCTCTAGAACCACTGATTGATAAAAACAGGATTTTAGTTCAAACTTGCAGTTTTCTATTGATTTTACTGAATTTTTGAAGATTTAAGTCACGCAAAGTGACTTTCCTGGAACTGGGTGAGTCTTAGAAGTTTGAAACTAGCACCAATCGATTATCCTTGAAATTTGAGGAAATATGATGGGGTCACACTTTGGGTCGGAAACAACGTTTAAAAAAACACTTTTTTACGTATACTTGCTAGTAAATTTCACGTTTCAAGTTTTTCTTTGGAAAAATTTGTTGAAATTTGTTTCTCTAGAACCACTGATTAATGAAAACACGATTTTAGTTTAAACTTGCCGATTTCTATTGATTTTACTGAATTTTCGAAGTTTTAAGTCACGCAAAGTGACTTTCCTTGAACAAAGTGCGTCCTAGAAGTTTGAAACTGGCACCAACAGATTCTCCTTGAAATTTGAGGAAGTAGGATGGGTCACACTTTGGGTCGCAAACAAACTTTAAAAAATCACATTTTGATGTATTCTTGCTAGTAAATTTCACATTTCAACTTTTTCTTTGGAATTTTTTTTTAAATTAGTTTCTCTAGAACCACTGATTGATAAAAACAGGATTTTAGTTCAAACTTGCAGTTTTCTATTGATTTTACAGAATTTTTGAAGATTTAAGTCACGCAAAGTTGCTTTCCTAGAACTGGGTGAGTCCTAGAAGTTTGAAACTAGCAGCAATCGATTATCCTTGAAATTTGAGGAAGTAGGATGGGTCACACTTTGGGTCGGAAACAACATTTAAAAAATCACTTTTTTATGTATACTGGCTAGTAAATTTCGCATTTCAAGTTTTTCTTTGGAAAAATTTGTTGAAATTAGTTTCTGTAGAACCACTGGTCAATAGAAATACAATTTTAGTTCAATTAAAGAGTTCAATTAAAACTTGCCGTTTTCTATTGACTTTACTTTACCACTAGTACGGACGCTCTTGGGAAAATCGGGGGGTTACCCTGCACTTTATGATTAAGGGCGGGTACTTTGCACACTTCTTACCTAGATGCCAAAGATCACTTTTTGAGGTGTTGCCAAGTTTGAATTCTATGCGGCCACTTTCCTTGGCGGGTTGCCTATCTCTAGGGCGTACTTCCCGGAATCGCCTATTTTTCCAGCTTTTTCGCTCTTCAACGGGTCACCCAATCTCCATGTACCAAATTTCAGCCAAATCGATTCAGTAGTTTGGGCTATAATGTATTTTTAATGTTGTTACAAAATTTCGATTTTTTAATCCAAAGGGCACTTAATGCGAATGAATTTTGTCTTATTCAAAACCAGAATTTGAAGACCTTTCTGATGGTGACAATAAAATTTTCAAAAACTTGTTAAGATAGTAAAATGAGAGTATGTTTAGATTTGAAAATTGATGTGCGAAAACGGCACTTTCCATGTATCGATTGCCTTCAAAAAAATTTCTGCTGTAATACGGGTAATACAACCTCCATATGGAAAATTTCAGCTAAATCGGTCCTGAGGTTTCGGCTGTATCGCGTTTTTAAAAATACGTTAAAAAATCTCGAATATTTGATGTTTTGTCAAAAAGGCACTAA
This sequence comes from Pycnomerus fuliginosus, assembly GCA_963924575.1. Lineage (NCBI taxonomy): Eukaryota > Metazoa > Arthropoda > Insecta > Coleoptera > Zopheridae > Pycnomerus > Pycnomerus fuliginosus. The sequence continues at coordinate 3,040,555 of OZ004618.1, forward strand.
AGAGTGAATACATTTTTAGAAGCAGAATTTGAAGGCCTTTCTTATGGTGACGTGCAAAGTGGGGGTTTGCATTTTAAATTAAAATTCCGAAAAGTATCGGCCTCGGAGATAGGCAACCTGCCACAGCAAGTGGCCGCATAGGCTTCAAACTTGGCAACACCTCAAAAAGTGATCTTTGGCATCTAGGTAAGAAGTGTGCAAAGTACCATCGCTTAATCATAAAGTGCAGGGTAAAACCCAAGAGCGTCCCTACTACACTGATTGATAAAAACAGAGGATTTTAGTTTTCTATTGATTTTACCGAATTTTTTAAGTTTTAAGTCACGCAAACTGTCTCTCCTTGAACTAGGTGGGTCCTAAAAGTTTGAAACTGGCACCAACATATTCTCCCTGAAATTTGAGGAAGTAGGATGGGTCACACTATGGGTCGGAAACAACGTTTAAAAAATCACTTTTTGATGTATTCTTGCTAGTAAATTTCGCATTTCAAGCTTTTCTTTGGAAAAATTTGTTGAAATTAGTTTCTCTAGAACCACTGATTAATAAAACACGATTATGTATTTGTACACCACATTTCATATTTCCAACATTTTCGTTACATTTCAGCAGCCACGTACACATTTACATAGTGGTCAACCCCTCGGTTATTAAACTGCTTAATTTACAACTAAAACAAGACCTTAGAGAGCAAAAACCATCACGTCTATACATTTAGTTGCAAATTATGCGATTTTATGGTGTTGGAAGAAGATTGACAAAAAAATGAGGAATCGATGAATTTTCATTCGGAAAGCCATTTTGGAAAGAGAAAAAGACAGACTTCAATCCTGTCTAAACGCCATTGTCACATGTCAATAAGTAACGAAACCCCGTTAGATTAAATAATGGTGTTAAATAAGAAGTTCTTCAAAAGACCATGGATGGTGCGATCTAAAATCTGATGGCTGATATCTAGTAGAGTCGCTACATTTAGCTACGTATAAGACTGAAAAATATCGCTAAAAAACTGACAAATATACAGGAAAAATAAAAGTGACCGTTTTCTTTGGCCCACTCGTTATATCCACTTTTTAGTTTGATAACAGCATAACTCAGAGAATCGTACAGTAACTCCAATAATCCATTACATTTATTAGGTCGATTAAAGGTGAGTGTATTTGTCTGTCCTGCATAATCATTGGACATTAAATTGAATATGAGCGAGGTGCGGTCACTTTTGGTGCTCACTGGAGATTTCATAACGAGTAGGGTTTAAACGTGAGCTATCGCAGCAGTTTTAATGCAATCCATAAACGTGGAATCCGTTACTTTGAAGCTTGGGCCATAATAATTTCGAAAATATTGCATTAAGCTTCGAAAACAATCTGTAGATCTGTAGTATGCCCATATTTGCATTTACGTGGAAATATTCGATTTTGCCTTTTTATGCCCCCCGAATTAATATAATGGAAAATGAAGGCCCAAAGTTTAGGTATGGATGGCCTCTACCCATGGAAAAAAATGGACAAATAATTCCGCGCGGTTAAAAATAAATGGAAATTAAGTAATTATCCGTTTTTCAAATTTCGCGCGCGTACGAACGGGTACAAATTTCGTTAAATCTCCAGAGGTGCGTTCAGAAACGTAGCTCTGGGTAACTGTTGAGTAAATTAGAAAAGGATAGAAGATACCTTCTCCAAAGGTAAAACGAAGACAGAAAATGCTCAAGATGACTTTCGGAACGGGCTCCAGTTGATATGTTGCTACGGGATACAGAATCACGCCAAATCAGAGCATCCTAAGCGACATATCTTTCAAATCGAATTCGCGGGAAATTTGAAAAACAGGAATTAACTAACCGCAGGGAACTATTTGCCCATTATTTTTTCATGGTTAGTAAATTTCCATAAACGTAATTTTCGCTTTAAAGGGTTTATTTATGAATACATCTTTAGAATTCCGACCGGAAGTTGGTAATTTTTGCTCAGAAAGACATTTCTTCAAGTATTGCCCTTTATCGGCGAAACTTAAGAAACTCATCGAAATGAAAGACATCATTAATTTTCTCTATTCTCTGACCAATAGAGTGGTGTCAACCGCAACTCTCTACTTCTAATATGTATAAATGTATAAAGAAAGAAAAGTTTTATACATTTTCCACGTGTTTGGCGAAACAAAATTTACAGAATGGTCATACGATATTTGACTACGCAGACCTTCCTTTGGACCTCTATAACTCCGGAAATATTAGAAGCAGAGAGTTGCGGTTGCAGGCGTCTTATTCACAATATAGCCTAGAACAATAAAGCTAATATGCATTTTTTACGTACGGGGCCTTGCAAATGTTTGACGAGCCAAATTTTAGAAGTTGCCATTTTCAGGCGATTTTCTGCATTTCCGAGCAAAAATTACCAACTTTCGGTCGGAATTCTTTTACGCAAATCACAATCCTTAAAATGTACACCTAAATAAACCCTTTACTATTCATACCTAAAGCCACAAAAAGTGTTCCACTCGTGAACGCCTGCAAAAATTTCCTTTCGTATTCTACGCAGAACATTAATCTAAATTGGGCTTCAAAAAGGTGTAATTAAATAAAGGAGATTTATTTTCTCCGTTAATTCCTTTTATCCGCACGAACTTGATTAAATCGACGTGTTTATCACGTTTGTTGCGCATACGGGCAATGAAAAAGTAAACCACAAGTAAACGCTCGTGTGGGCATTGCCTATAGTAGCTACGCATTGAAGTTGCCGCATTTTTGACACAGATTAATAATAATTTATTTGGTTTGAAGCCGAGGTAGACAATCAAAGAAACTCTTACCCACTTTTTGTTTTACAATTTACAGAAAAAAGTGTAGATTTACAGAAAAAGTGCAATTTAGGACTTGAGTGCTTCAAAATCCCCCTAATTTACACTTTTTCTGCAATGATTTGATTTTGACAATGAAAAATTAAAAATTCTTCACTGCCAAAATCAAAACGAAAGCGGCTGGTTTGAGCTCATGGTCTCAAACAGGGAACGACAGACAGCTGTTTCGATCTCTTGGATCTCATCAGTGTCGTGCACCCCGAATGAAACCACAAACTCAAACCAGCCAACCTTTAAACAGAAAATGCGACGAACTAAGAGTGTTGTGTCGAAAACCGCGACCTCTGTGAGAGGTGGGGACTACTAGCTTCCATGATGTCAAAGACATCTAAAGAAAACTAGCGGCTGACAAAGTCAGCTCCGCCCCGGGCTTCGACACTACTCCTGTTTAGCAACAGGTGGCGTGAATGCAATGATTTGATTTTGACAATGAAAAATTAAAAATTCTTCACTGCCAAAATCAAAACGAAAGCGGCTGGTTTGAGCTCATGGTCTCAAACAGGGAACGACAGACAGCTGTTTCGATCTCTTGGATCTCATCAGTGTCGTGCACCCCGAAGAGATCGAAACAGCTGTCTGTCGTTCCCTGTTTGAGACCATGAGCTCAAACCAGCCGCTTTCGTTTTGATTTTGGCAGTGAAGAATTTTTAATTTTTCATTGTCAAAATCAAATCATTGCATTCACGCCACCTGTTGCTAAACAGGAGTAGTGTCGAAGCCCGGGGCGGAGCTGACTTTGTCAGCCGCTAGTTTTCTTTAGATGTCTTTGACATCATGGAAGCTAGTAGTCCCCACCTCTCACAGAGGTCGCGGTTTTCGACACAACACTCTTAGTTCGTTACACTTTTTCTGTAAAAATCTTGAAATTTTCAAAACAATTTGGTAAGCCGTTTTCACTTTAGACACAAAAATGTAGTGTTCTTCAGTATTTTAATTGAATACAAAATTCTTGGATTTGGAAAACTTGATGAAAAATATGTGTTAGTAGGTAGGCTAAATATGTGACTGATATGATTTGATGAAAAATATGCGTTAATGGGCTAAAAATGTGACTGTTTAGAAATCTTGCAGTTTTTGTTTGTAATAAGCTTTTTAGAGCTTTTATTTTAGCTGTCTCACAGAGACCAATCATTCAAGTTAACGTGTGAAACGGTTTATAAAGAATAAAAATTGCTAGATTTTCAGCCTCTATTGACAGATTTTTTTTAATCGCTTGAAATACAGAGTGACATGAGAACGGCTTATTAAATTCTCAAACTATTTTGAAAATTGAATAGCATTTTTCAAGACCTAAAGAAGTTGTCGAAATTGGTACCTTATTTCTTTCAAAAGTTATTAAACCTGAAAACTGAATAACATGAAAGAAAAGTAGTAAATAAACAGACAGTTTTTGGCGTAATTAAAGAGAAACGAGCCAACTCCTCCATTAATATTTGAGTTTAATGACAAGCCAATGAACGAAGTAAGTGACGGAGCTGCTTGAACGGAAACTAAAGCATATTCTCTTTCTGAATATTTTATCGAATTTAATATCTACGTGTGTATTTAAATTGAAATTTTCCGACAGAATGGTTAAATTCCATTTCAGCTTGTAATGAATGCGTATGGAGCAATTTTTGTTCTTTGTGGCCGCTTACATCATTCACCTCAACGTGGATTTTCTCAAAAGCGGGAGACAATGTTAGGGATTTTTCTATCGCGAGAATAGCATTTTAAATGAATTCGATTAAACTCTGCATAAAATGTGAAGTTTTTACTTTATTCCTGTAGCGAAACAATGATTGGTAATGAAGAAATTATTTTAATGGACGTAAATGAGTTTAAAATGGAGCTTCATGGCGAACGTTTGTAGTGGCTACGCGCTAGTGGGAGTGGGGGAGCGACAACTTGACGTCCGGTCGAATAAGAAGCGACATACGTCGTCGTCGCCGGTTTAATGTTATTTAAACAATATTTCATCAGATATTTGCAGATTTAACAAAAACTGTACCTTCTCGCCTTGATGGTGGCTCGAACTCACACCTCATACTAGGGGACTTTTAGTACGTTCAATAGAATGGTTCAAGCTACAACTTCCAATTTGCAGTACTGTAGTAATTTTTGTTTCTATTTGCCAAATTCAGGTCTTTCAGTTTCAAATTATTCCCGTTTTAACTGGAAGTTCCTAATTTAAAATGCGAGTGGGCGCTATTTCTGAAACCTAACCTAACTAATGCGGTTTGTTCGAACTTGTTGCAATTATTCACGATAAAAACATTGTACTAATTTCGTTGAACTACCTACTTTTCATCGTATTTTCACTATCACTAGAAACCCCACTACATCGAAACACTTGAGTTTCACTGCTGACGCGTTTCGAACACAATGTGCTCATTATCAAAGCCGAAGCTAAACAATCTACCTGACAGAAAACTGAAATATTTATAGGCCCACCCGCGTAGCTCCACCCCTCGGCTGTGAAAGTTAGACCAATCACGGGTCGAGAAATGGTCACCACATGGGTGAACATGTATAGATATAACAAGTCCTCCCTAAAGTAGCGTAAACAGAGGTGAATATGCGATCGGGCCTGTATCAGCGTTTATAAGCCTATATCTAGACTTATAAAGTACGATACTTTCCATTGCATCTAGCATCTGCACCTTGTTAACGCTACAAACTAACTTAATATTATCACTTATTCTATGGTCATTGTGTAAAGCATGTAGGGCAACACTGGATTTCTCAGTTCTGCCATTTTTAAGGTGGGCTAAGTGCTCCTTAAATCTTGTGTTGAGAGACCTTCGTGTTGTACCTAAATTTGAAAAATCAATTGTCAAAATTGTGATCTAAAGTATGCAGGTCAAACACGAAGGTCTCTCAACACCAGATTTAGGCAGCATTTAGCCCATACCTTAAATATGACAAAACCGAGAAATCCAGTGTTGCCCTACATGCTTTACACAATGACCATAGAATAAGTGATAATATTAAGTTAGTTTGAAGCGTTAACAAGGTGCAGATGCTAGATGCAATGGAAAGTATCGTAATTTATAAGTGTTGAGATTTCTCGACCTGTGATTGATCTAACTTTCACGGCCGAGGGGTGGAGCTACGCGGGGGGGCCTATAAATATTTCAGTTTTCTGGCAGGTAGGATTGCTCAGCTTCGGCTTTGATAATGAGCACATTGTGTTCGAAACGCGTCAGCAGTGAAAATCAAGTGTTTCGGTGTAGTGGGGTGTTTCTAGTGATAGTGCATTTTTCCACCGAAGTTGTCCAGTGTTTCCATCGTATTTTAATTTTTTTTGTCATTGTAATACCCTACTCCATTCAAAGGTGATAAGTAAACCGATAATTTGACAGCTTTTACTGATGCCATCGCAAAAATTGCATTGCGGCGTGAACTGACGCGGGTTAAAATTTAGTCCGTCGAATGATTGATACCAACTGCAAAAAATTAATTATAATGAATCAATCTTCTGAAAAATAACCATTTCTGTTCTACAAACAAAACGACGTAATTCAGCTTTTGTGTTGATGTGTATTTTAAATTGTGGCTAAAGTAACTCACAGCTTTTCAACAAAATAACATAGTCGCTTTCCATGTAACGCACTTGATCCGCGTTATTTCTCTTCCCTTTCGTGTTTTGAAATTCAAATCGTCCTTCGACAGCCACGTTTCCGGACACGGGCGGATTGAGTGATTCCAGGCAGTGTCTCAAGGAATCCTCACCTGGATCGACGACCATCGACGTTTCCATAACAGGAAACCATTTGGACATCCCTCGAAGTGGGGACAATCCCAACCTCCTTAGTCCCGAAACCATAAATCAGCGACGAAATTCCAGAAGGCCCAGTATCCTGCCAGTTCCAGACATGTTTACAAGTTCTACTTTGAACATCTCGCAGGACGTGGCAGACGAGGCCGACGAAAGCGAGGACGAGCTGGAGGACGACGTACCGTGGCGTTCACCGAGCGAAAAAATAGCGTAAGGGCGTTTTTAACCCTTGCATGTCCGATGTGTTTCCATTAAGCCAACTACTGTGTCTGCAGATTGATAGATTTCCATGTGGCTTAGTGCAATTGTGACCACCGTCTCTCTTTCTTCGGCTCTCTCTTGAGCTTTAGCTGTCTTTCACTCTTCACCCTCGATTAAGCTCTTCTGTAGGCACGGTCATGACTTGCACACGTTATAGCTCTGTCTCTTGATCACTCTCTCCTATCCTTGCACTCCCTAGGTCCAGTCTTGACTCTGGGGATTCGGAGATACCTGCATGGCATGACGAATGCGTTCGGTAAGTTCAATATTTATTACATTACATAATTTTCCTTATACGGTGCATGCTTAATAGCCGCCTAGCTTTCAAGTCTTATTAGAATTTTTCTCGAAAGTTCTGACATATCTAGGAAAAACTTTGTTCGTTTGTACCGAAGAAACTCGCTTTTTTCTGAAACTAAGCAAAATAGGCCGACAAGGTATATACTTGGTTTTTTTTAGGGAGCATTAAATTTCTGCTTAGGGTATCTTCTGGGTGTGTAGGCATGTAACATACAAAGAAAACGAGATATATCATGAATTAATCAAAAAAAATATACTCTATAAATAAAATATATATTATATCAGGAGGGAGGAATCTTTTACCAGAATGCATCAAATTTCATGCAGAAGGCGGCCGTAATAGCGGGGTTAGAGGCTAAAATTCTATGAATAATTATCATAAATTTGAAAAGGGGCTTTTCGCCCCTGAAATGACATTTTTCGAAGAATTATAGCAGGTTGAACGGGTCGCAGAATTATAATAGAATTATGATAGCACGTGCAGTGTGCAGTGCGTAAAACATCCCCGAGCCGATCCACCGACCCGCAAACTGACCGCTCTCCGCTTAGTGGGAATGGGAGATGCGCAGTCTGAGGCGTATGGGGTCCCCAGCGCCATTGCCGAGGAGGCGGCAAATGCAAAACAACATAAAGAGTTAAAAATGTTTCTCGCCCCTAAAATGACATTTTTCGACAAATGTATATTCATATACATATAGTATATTCGTTAGTTTTTGAGCGATATTTTATAGCCTTAACCTAACAGCATAAATTATGTAATTTAGAACTTAATGCTTAGATATGCCAGAAAATTGGTGGATATTTTTGTTTATGTTGTAGCCTGTCTTTTTTTCTTTCCTTCAAAGTGAAATTTAGTCCATTCTTCAATTTTTGTCAATTTCCTTCCGACACCATAAATTTATAACTAAAGCAAATAAGGGACTGTCGAAAAATTTTTTATTTAAATTGTAAATTATGCAATCTAAGATGTCAAACTGCTTAATTCACGTCTTAAACATTAAACCTCATTCACAACCACTTTACGTACGTGACATAACAAAGTTTAACAATCGTCAACAATTACTAGAAAAGTCAGAAGCTGTCATGAACAATTGTTGACCATTGTTAAAGTTTGTTACGTTACGTACGTAAAGTGGTTGTGAACAAGCCCTTAGATTTTACGTTAGATGAGGCCGAACTGCAATTTAAATGTATTAATTTTGTGACGTCATATACAGGGTGGGTAATTTTTCGATGCTCACCATTAGTATCTCGGAAACGATAACAGATGGAGAGTAGTTTAAATTGGAGAAAAGCGGCGCTATTTCTCGGTGATTAAGAATCTGAAGAGATTTCCCCGATATCTTCCTAACGATTGATGTTATTTAAATGAAACTTGATAGTTTTATATTTTTGACACCTGTCAATTGAATGGCGTTTACAAAAATTTTCTATTCCTTCTAGATTTTGAATAACGACAGTCAACTTTTGATTCTTTTATGGCCGCTGTATTCAATTTTGACACCATCAAATACACAAAAAAATTGGCTTTTCATAAATGTAGTCTGCATGAACTTTTTTGACAGATGGAATTTGGAAATTGGTATGAATAATTTGTAAAATCAGCCTAAACTTAAATGAAAAACAATTGCAGAAAAGTACGCCTACTTCTTCAATCTTTTATAACATGTGAAAACAACAGTAACAAAATACGCTTTGCGGTCGTGTGAGTCAGGCTTTCACGTATTTTTTCAAGAACGTCCATGTTGGTTACTTTTTTGAGAAGCTAATTTTTCTGTGTGTTAAAATTCAATATGGCGCCCATAAGACAAAGAAAAGTTGACTGTCTTTATTCAAAATCTAGAAAGTCTAGAAAATGTCTGTCAATGCCTTTCAATTGACAGCTGTCTAAAATATAAAAGTTCCAAGTTTCATTTAAATAACATCAATCTTGGAAGATATTAATTTTTCTTTAAATTGGCAATTTTCAGGTTTTTTGTGATAACTCGGGAACGAATCAAAATATCGGATAATTCTCCTCAGATTCTTAATCGCCAAGAAATAGCGCAACTTTTCTCTAATTTAACCGATCCCGTATCTTTTACCGTTTAATGATCCCAATGGTGAGCATCGAAAAATTAAGCGCCCTGTATGGGAATATTTTGTTGGAAGCGTCCAATCAATGTCACCAAAAGTGCCAGTTGTTATATTTGAGCGTTCCTCATTGGCTCGTTTCCCACGTATGACGTCACCCACAAGAGGGCGTTCTCCTCAGCTAGAATCGCGAATAGGTACGGTAAAAAGGCGGGATGCAATTTAAATGATTATTTTCAAATTTGATTAATTAATTGTATGCCTCGTTTGAACATCTACGCTTTGCGGAGCAGTTACTAAAATCGAATCTCCAAGAACAGCAAATCTTTACGTTCCACGTCACAATGATAAAAGGTCGTGACCTTTTTGCCAAATTTTCACAGTATACCTACATAGTATAACTAGTCTTTCGGCCTCAAGATTTCCAAAAATTTTGGTATTTTCTATACTAACAGAGGCTTTAGTTGTTGAAACCTTTCTTGTAGAGAATTTAATGCTCTATAAGAAAGGTAAGTATATCTTCTTGGCTTAGTTTGCTTAGTTTTAGAGATATTTACGATGTGACTGGCCTAAAGGGCAGGTTACAGTAAAGTCAGGCGTTTTTCTGTTAGGGTGTTGAACAGGGTTCTGTTTTCGTCACAATTCCTGCCGGTATCAATAAACAATAACAATGTAGGTTGTAAGAATAGCTCAACGATGAGTAAGAAAAAGCTTACAAGCAATTTTGGATATAGTTATACTGTCAAGTAACAATTTTAAGTTTTATTTTAGTCCATAAGGTAGGTATAAAACTTTCTGACAAAAATTCCTTTATTGAGGAGCATAATAAAGCAGTTTTATTTTAAGTAGAAAAGGTCTTCGAGTGTGATTTTGAAAATTTTTATACTTTTATAATTGTAACATTCCCATGTTATCCATAAAACCTTTCTGGCTGAGATTTTTAAATTAAATTCACTAAACCCTTTTAAAATACAGGTTTTGTGAGCAGCCATCATAATTCTTTGTTCCTTTATCGAGATTTCAATAATGTTATTACGTATTCCTTTGGATCTTTGTAAAGTTTAATAATAAATATTGTCAAGTCTTGGTGACTTCTGTTTCAAAGGTATTTTTACGGTTCAATTTTGGGACGAAAGATAACCTTTTTTGGGAAATCAACCTCAAATATCTTCCAATGAACCTCAGATATCTTAGGATGACCTCATTTACCTACTAGTGACGAAAATTAAGCACATCTGCCCAGATTTCCTGGCTTTTTTCAAGATAACTTCGAGAAGGCTTTAAGATGATCTCATGATTACATTAAAATAACCTCAAATTACTTCAAGATATACTTAGACAACCTCAGAGGGGCTCAGTGAAAGACCCTTCAACTTAAACAAAAGATCGTTTATTGAAGGAATTTTACAAAAAGAAACGTAATAAGTATGCACGAAAAATTTTGTAAATAGGTGGTACCTAATAGTAATCATTTATTTATTACTAAATTCTTTCTATCGCCCAAGTTAAAAGATAATTATAGTATATTATTAAACGAGCGCAGTATGAAGGCCATTATTCACCCGGTTCAGTTTAGAACCCGAGCGTAGCGAGAGTTGTAAACAACCGCGTGAATAATGCCCATAATGTGCGAGTTAAATACGACGTTTTATCCACGATTATTGAAATATATTTATTCAAGATTATTGAAATTCTTCAAACATTGTTATCACTTTATATTTATTGTTAACAGAAACCAACAAAAACAAAAAGTTGACAAATGATAGGAACAGCTTGATGCTTGATCCACTTTGGCACACTTTCGCTTGGTTTTGAAACGTCATGATGTTCATTGAATAGACAGCCAACATTACATGTGCTGTGAAATAATGTGACAGAAGCGTGACTTATGACCATAAGTCACGCTGTATTTTATGAACAGGATTATGTATCCACATTTACGTAGGTACATCTAATGGCATTATTTTAATAATCGTGAATAAAGAAATTATAACAATTTCATTTTTCCATAATTATAGTATTTTATCAATATGACGGCTGCATTTTTCATTAAGCTATTACTTATTGTAAAGTAGTTATAAAACTTAAAAACTGATAATTCTTAAAATTGTTACTTGGGCTTTATACCTACATATTTTTTAAGCGAGTCAGATAGGACCCAAAGATTAACCCTCTCATTTAAAAGAAAATATTGAGCGTAGTTGATTAAGAATAAAACGGCTTTGCTTTTGCTTAATACTTGCGAAAATTTTAAGATTTCAATATGTGCCGGTGTTGTTCACGCAGCATCGTAAAAGGTTTCCCACCGGTATCACCGTTCATCGGCGTAAGTCCAACCCTGTGCTATCTGCTGAAGGAGAAGAAGCCCCTCTGCTGTTTGCAACTCGCCCAAGTTTGTGAACATTGCAGCTATCGCAACGCGCGCGATTACCAGTGGCAAAACAAAACGATCATTTTGGCCGCCGACTATGCATCAAATGGAATCTACAACTTTATTATACCTTTGAGGGCGCATTTCCGCTCCAAGACTTCGCTTAATCCCATTATATTGCTGCTGGAGAGGAGGCCGGATATTGCATTCTTGGATGCAGTTTCATATTTTCCTCTTGTTTATTGGATGCTCGGCTCGATTGATTGGTGAGGTGAAAATTGAAGACATAAGTTGATAAAAGTGTCATGTAACATTTCTCGAAAATTCGAGATTTTTCGATAAATCAAAACGTCATGTCATAATCTAAAAAATTAAAGCTGAATATCTCGAAACAAAATTTTTGCTACATAACACCTTTATCCTCTTCCCAATGAACACGGTTATGTATTTTAAACGTATACAAATACTATATACCATACGTTGATTTCAGGTATGAAATAGTACGCAACTTATACGTATATTAAATGTCCATCCAGTATACGTACGCTTAGACGTATATTATACTGATATTATAGTAGAAATACAACGTAAAAATAACCGAATATCTACGTATGTTAGACGTATAAATACACTTACAATTTATTATAAACGTATTATAAACGTAAAAATATACTTATAAAATAACCTAAATATAACTGAAAATTTGTTAATGTTAATATTAGACAAGGCGAAAGGCAGGAGTGCCGGGTGGTAGACATTTTCTTGGCCGTAATTGGTTTGGCTTTATTGTCTTCAGTGTTGCCAGATGGCAGGACATTACCCCTTTTAGGGAGTTTTTTGAAACAAAAGTAGTAAAAGGGTATTATTTGTCCAAGATGGCACTTTTGGGAGTAATTCTGTATTTTTTTAATTATCTTACTCATTTTTTAAAATAATAGACGCAGAGGCACGTAGTCTTGCCACCAATTATATTTTCAAAAATTTTAGGTTGCCGTTACACAACATGTTTCGGCTATGAAGTTATCATCAGGTGCTAAAATAATCGTACCGGAATTTACATTTTTGACAAAGGATTGATTGAATTTATTAAAATTAAAAACAATTTAAATACGGCACTAACATGAACATGATCTTGGATCATATTGGAACCAACAGCAAGATGACAAGTGACAGACAAAGTTAAGTAACAAAAATCACTAAACTTTAAGCGAGAATTCAAATTTTTAAAAATTGGGAAAAATTAAAGATAGCGAGTCGAAAAATTGTTCAAATTAATTATTGAGTGGAATTTTTGAAGAGATCCGACCCTTCCAGCATGATGGTGATTTTGACATGACAAATATCAAGTAGCAGAATGAAACTGTCAAATAGATTCATCCTAACTTAAATTCTTCCGAATGTGCGCTTCTCCCTAAATTTAAATGATCGAGTTGTACTTAAAAAATGCAGCAGAGAAGCGGCTGGAACCTCCCCATCGCGTGGATCTTTGTATTCTGTGTAGATAGTAGTCAATTCAACAGATTTTTTTTTATCCTTATCGTCTGACGTCAGTGACTAATTTCGCAATTTTCTGACAAATACCGACATCACCTCGTACATCACCCATCACATTTGACAATATGTTCCTTTTAAGGTTAATCTTTTGCCACCTTTTTGACAATAACTGCCACTTTATGTCATCCACTGTCAGCCTGCTCCCTTTTAATGAGAAAGAATTTTTTCTCTATTTTCCACTGAAATGGCAGAAACTGTGAGTACATTTTTAGAACCAGAATTTGATCGTCTTTCTAATGGCGACATAAAAAAGAGGCCTTGTATTTAAAATTTTAAGTTGATATGCTTAAATGGCAGTTCGCGTGGGCCAATTGCTCCCAAAAGCCTTTCAGGTCTTCAACGGGTCACCTAATCTCCATGTACCAAATTTCAGCCAAATCGATTCAGTAATTTGGGCTATAATGTATTTTTACTGTTATTATAAAATTTCGATTTTTTGAACCAAACAGCGCTAAATGCGAATTAATTTTGTCCTATTTGAAACCAGAATTTGAAGACCTTTCTGATGGTGACAATAAATCTTTCAAAAACCTGTTTTTAATGGTCAAATGAGAGAATAATTTTAAATTTGGAAATTGGTATGCCAAAACAGCACTTTCCGTGAGTCGATTGAATTCAAAATTTGTTCAGCTCTTCGACGTGTAATACAATCTCCATATGCAAAATTTCGGCCAAATCGGTTCAGGGGCTTGGGCTGTACCGCGATTTTAAAGTCCGATAAAAATCAATTTTTTTTTAATTTTTGGTCAAAAGGGCACTAAGAATGAATACATTTTTAGAAGCAGAATTTGAAGGTCTTTCTTATGGTGACGTGAAAAATGGGGGTTTGCATTTAAAATTTAAAAGTTGATGTGCCAAAATGGCATTTCCGGTTGCACGATTGGCTCCAAAAGCTTTTCAGATCTAAGTTGGGTTATGAGATGCCTACGTACCAAATTACAGCCAAATCGGCCCAGTAGTTTTGGCTGTGGCGTGTTTACAAACGTACGTACGTACGAACGTACGTACGTACGTACGAACATACACACAGACACATTTTAAAAACCACTTTTCTGGGTTCCTGAGACCTCAAAACGTGGAGATCTGGTGCTATCTCAAATTCGAAAATTTTAGTGATTGCAGTAACCTCCCATTTTTTTAAAATTGTGATGGGGTTGGGGAGGTTAAAACTGACATTTGTTGTTTGAAATTTTTAAAATTCAACTGTTTCTTAAATCATCCAACAGAAAATAAAATTTTTCGTTTTTGCGGCCATTTTGAGACAATTTTTTTCAAGTGAATTTTAGTCGGATCTAAATTTAGCACTAACTGATGGGTCGCACTATGGGGTTTATGCAATTTTTACCATCGCCATTGCCAACTTGATTCTTTCGACTTTCCTTGGCTTTACCCGAGGACTTGCTTTTTTCGCGCAAGATTCGCTCCAAATCGACCCATTACTTAAACCGAGGGGTAGATCGCGACTTAAATTTTGTACACTACTTCCCCGTATCAGCAAGTATTACCCAGTAGTACCCTGTATTACCCAGTATTACCAAGTATTACCCAGTATTACCCAGTATTACCTAGTATTACCTCGGTATTACCCCGGTATTGCCATTTTCGCTAGTACTTAATTGCGAAACCCACTAATATTAGTGTTGTAAAGCTGAAATATTTCAAATAAATTTCATTTCATTAAAATATTTCGTATCCCTTGAAATATTTCATAAAACTTATTTTAAAAAACGCGCGCAAAATGAGTTCGACATGACATGCGAATGACATTCCACCCACCACCGAGGTTCGTATTACTTCAAAAATGGGGAAATTTTCACTTATAATCTCATAAGAGCATTAATTCTTTCCGGAAATTTTTGGAGTGCATTCCAATAACGTATTAATCGGCCCGAGTGGAACACGAGGGCCCGATTACGTTGTTGGAATGCACGACTAAAATTTCCAGGAAATGAATTAATGCTCGAATGCAGATTCGGTAAGAAAATAGCAACGATACAGCCACAGAAATTGAATAAAAGCGATTTTTGACATTTAATTTGACATAAAAATTTCCACTTATTAATTTCGCTTAGGTTGGTCTAGGTAGGTATCAAAAATTTCCAGGAAATCCTCGAGTTGCCATGGTAAGCACACAGAAATCAAATTTTCCATTGGCTAATAATTAGTATCGTGCGATTTTCCAGAAAATTTATTAATACTGTGCTTCGCAGATGAGCACATACCTAAAGATTTGGAGATCTGCAAAGTTTTTTTTTATTTCTTTTGTTAAAATGACTAACATTGTTCTAAATTTTGACGAATTTCTTATATAATTAAAAAGTAGTGTTGAAACTTGGGGGTTGTACCTACTTTTTGAAACTAAAAAATATTAATGCTTACAAATTTTTAAACTAGACCAAACCAAAGTTAGAATATTTAATGAAATATTTCAAAAAAATAAGTTTCATGAAATTTTTACACTATACAGGGTGTTATTTTTAAAACTTCCCACCTTGAATATCTTTGGATGTAATAAAGATATTGAATTGAAATAAAAGCTGGCCAATCCCGCACGGAGGGGGACATTTGCGCGTATATTGACAGAATTTTTTTCACTTCCGGTTTAACCGGAAATGACCTTAACTTTGTTTTTTCAAATGGAATAGCACCTTTTTCTCAACGGATTCGGAATCTACGATTTTTTCTGAGTTAGAAACATGTATCATACTTGACCGGAAGTGCAGTCACGGCCACCCTAGAATTTCAAAAACATCGAAGAAATCGATGAAATATTGAGATTTTCGAAAAACACAAAAACACGTCGAGTTAGTTTTTTTGATGCAAATTTACTTGAGCAATTTGTAAATAAAAAGAAAATGTCAATGGGCAGATCAACTTGCATCAAAAAATTAAAGTAGAAGTGTTTTTGCGTTTTTCGAAAATCTCAATATTTCACCAATTTCTTCGATGTTTTTGAAAATCTAAAAGTTTGTACACCAGACATCCTCTGAAATTCTCGGACTTCCCCCTTAAATCTTCGGACTTCCCCTGAAATCCTCCGGACTTCTCCCTGAAATTCCCGGACTTCCCCCTAAATTGTACACCTGACATCCCCAGCGGTTTGCCCCCCCATGTAGTATTTACCTTGAATTGTCGCTGTCAAATTGCAGCCACAAATAGTTTTGAGGTTAGAATACTTTGTCAACAATCACTACGCATGCGTAAGACACATTGATGACTCATATTAATACACGATATTGTCTAGTAATACCCAGTATTACCTAGTACTACCCCAATATTTCCCAGTATTACCCAGTATTACCCGGTATTACCCAGTATTACCCAATATTACCCGGTATTACCCAGTATTACCCATGGCTTGTACACCAAATTACCTGCGCGGTTGGCCCCTCGACTACTATAAAAAATCAAATTTTTGGCTTTTTTTTAATTTGGAGTAAATTTTTCCAGGAAACAGCTGTATTTGAAGTGAATTTCGGTCGAATCTAAATTTAAACATCCCCATTCGCTTAGTTGTGTATTTTACCTAAAAATGATAGATCGCACTATGGGGTTTATGCAATTTCTACCATGGCCATTGCCAACTTGATTTTTTCGACTTTTTTTGGCTTTTTTCGCGCAAGATTCGCTCCAAATCGACCCATTTCTTAAATTATTTAATAAAAAATCAAATTTTTGTTTTTTTCTTCAATTTTGAGAAAATTTTTCCACCAAAAAGATGTTTTTGAAGTGAATTTTGGTCGAATCTAAATTTAAATATCCCCATTCGCTTATTTGCGTTATTTTACCTAAAAATGATGGATCGCACTATGGGGTTTATACAATTTTTACCATGGCCATTGCAAACTTGTTTTTTCGACTTTCCTTGACCCATTACTTAAATTACGTAATAAAAATTCAAATTTTTTGTTTTTTCTTTAATTTTGAGTAAATTTCTCCAGGAAACAGCTGTATTTGAAGTGAATTTTGGTCGAATCTAAATTTAAACATCCCCATTCGCTTAGTTGTGTATTTTACCTAAAAATGATAGATCGCACTATGGGGTTTATGCAATTTCTACCATGGCCATTGCCAACTTGATTTTTTCGACTTTTTTTGGCTTTACCTGAGGATTTGCTTTTTTCGCGCAAGATTCGCTCCAAATCGACCCATTTGTTAAATTATTTAATAAAAAATCAAATTTTTGTTTTTTTCTTCAATTTTGAGAAAATTTTTTCACCAAAAAGATGTTTTTGAAGTGAATTTCGGTCGAATCTAAATTTAAACATCCCCATTCGCTTAGTTGTGTATTTTACCTAAAAATGATAGATCGCACTATGGGGTTTATGCAATTTCTACCATGGCCATTTTTTTGGCTTTACCTGAGGATTTGCTTTTTTCGCGCAAGATTCGCTCCAAATCGACCCATTTCTTAAATTATTTAATAAAAAATCAAATTTTTGTTTTTTTCTTCAATTTTGAGAAAATTTTTTCACCAAAAAGATGTTTTTGAAGTGAATTTCGGTCGAATCTAAATTTAAACATCCCCATTCGCTTAGTTGTGTATTTTACCTAAAAATGATAGATCGCACTATGGGGTTTATGCAATTTCTACCATGGCCATTTTTTTGGCTTTACCTGAGGATTTGCTTTTTTCGCGCAAGATTCGCTCCAAATCGACCCATTTCTTAAATTATTTAATAAAAAATCAAATTTTTGTTTTTTTCTTCAATTTTGAGAAAATTTTTTCACCAAAAAGATGTTTTTGAAGTGAATTTCGGTCGAATCTAAATTTAAACATCCCCATTCGCTTAGTTGTGTATTTTACCTAAAAATGATAGATCGCACTATGGGGTTTATGCAATTTCTACCATGGCCATTTTTTTGGCTTTACCTGAGGATTTGCTTTTTTCGCGCAAGATTCGCTCCAAATCGACCCATTTCTTAAATTATTTAATAAAAAATCAAATTTTTGTTTTTTTCTTCAATTTTGAGAAAATTTTTTCACCAAAAAGATGTTTTTGAAGTGAATTTCGGTCGAATCTAAATTTAAACATCCCCATTCGCTTAGTTGTGTATTTTACCTAAAAATGATAGATCGCACTATGGGGTTTATGCAATTTCTACCATGGCCATTTTTTTGGCTTTACCTGAGGATTTGCTTTTTTCGCGCAAGATTCGCTCCAAATCGACCCATTTCTTAAATTATTTAATAAAAAATCAAATTTTTGTTTTTTTCTTCAATTTTGAGAAAATTTTTTCACCAAAAAGATGTTTTTGAAGTGAATTTCGGTCGAATCTAAATTTAAACATCCCCATTCGCTTAGTTGTGTATTTTACCTAAAAATGATAGATCGCACTATGGGGTTTATGCAATTTCTACCATGGCCATTTTTTTGGCTTTACCTGAGGATTTGCTTTTTTCGCGCAAGATTCGCTCCAAATCGACCCATTTCTTAAATTATTTAATAAAAAATCAAATTTTTGTTTTTTTCTTCAATTTTAAGAAAATTTTTCCACCAAAAAGATGTTTTTGAAGTGAATTTTGGTCGAATCTAAATTTAAGTATCCCCATTCGCTTATTTGCGTTATTTTACCTAAAAATGATGGATCGCACTATGGGGTGTATACAATTTTTACCATGGCCATTGCAAACTTGTTTTTTCGACTTTCCTTGACCCATTACTTAAATTACGTAATAAAAATTCAAATTTTTTGTTTTTTCTTTAATTTTGAGTAAATTTTTCCAGGAAAAAGCTGTTTTTCAAGTGAATTTCGGTCGAATCTAAATTTAAACATTCCCATTCGCTTAGTTGGGTCATTTTACCTAAAAATGATGAATCGCATTATGGGGTTTATGCAATTTCTACCATGGCCATTGCCAACTTGATTTTTTCGACGTTCCTTGACTTTACCTGAAGACTTACTTTTTTCACATTAAATTGGCTCGTTTGTTAAATTATGTAGTAATTGAAAATAAAATGTTTCGCTTTTTTTGTGTTGTCAACTGCTCTGTGGTTGACTGTTACACTATCAGAGATTTATCCTTTCTTAAATTTTTCCAAATGTGGGATTATTCACAAACATCTTTGCGATTTCTGGGGTTTTCCACTAAATATTGACAGATTTCATCAAAAAATTCAGTAAAAATCCCCTGAAATCGCGATATTGTATTGCAAAATAATTGCGAAACGATGCAACCTTTAATATTGCCAAAAACTTGTGAGCGAATCTACATCCGATTGTCAGCAGTACATTTTTTTTGCGATAGAATCGCTCTATTTCTGGATAATTTAATTAAAAACTGGCAAAGGGGGCATCATTTTGACACAAAAAGTGGTGTTTTTGAACATCAGAAGCTGTTCAGCCACCTGGCAACACTGATTGTTTTGTCAACAATAATGGTTGCCGTCAAGAATTTAGTTCTCCCACTTATTCCGAAAACAGGCAGCTATGGCGGAGGCGATAGAGATGACAGCGCCATCTCTGGACAACTGCCAGGACTTTGGAATGACTAAACCGATTTTACATGTTGATGAAAAAACGTTTGATTTACGTAAAAACCAATACTTTAAAACCTGATATTGCCTTTACGTTTAACATACGTCGAGTAAGACACTAATGGGACAAATATAATAGTTTTATTTACGTATATTATCCGTAATATAATATGGAAAGAAAAATACGTGTAATAAACGTCAATTTCATCACTTATAACAATCATACCAAATATATACTTATAGAAAATATACCGGAACCAATGATCTACCAAAAATACGTATATGAAACGTTTAATATACGATCATGTGTTTATTGGGTTAAATCTTCAATTATTATTAAATGTGCTAAATAAGGAGTAACATCTTCAGCTTGGACGACCTACTTCGGGCTGGAATTACGCTGGCTGAAAACGTCGTCGTCGTAAATAAGGAGCTATCTAATTCCGCAGAAGAGGATTCACTCGCCGACTGCAACACGATAGTCGCAGTTCAGACTATGTTCAAGTACGTATTTAGTGTTTTCGTCATAGAATTTTCACGGTTTTCTTAGATGGAAATAAATTGTTTTAACGTAACGACAACAAATGGACCTAATAATGGGTGTCCGTTATAATAAATTTATCTTCATTTGCTGAAATTTCGAGCAGAGGGAAAATTGTCGGGGCTTTTCCGTTTTGTCTTTGTAGAGACGAGAGATTTTAATTGAATAATAAACTAAAATATAAAAGAGAAACGAAGCTAATGCCTGTAGTCAGCGGGCTAGTGACAATTTTTTTTATATGATTTGCTCCTCTGGAAGACGTTACTAATTATGACAACGTTATCATGAGAAACCATAATCAACGCGTCTTCCAACTTTTCATGGCTGCGTTTTCATCCACCCTGTACGTAGGTTTTAGGTACAATTTTATACAGGATGGTCGTTTTATCTTGAGACTGGCAAATATCTCGGAAAGGAAGCATTTTAGAAAAAAATGTTTTGCGTAAAAACTATTTTTGGATCCGATGGATAGTTTGTCAGATATTTAAATCAAAATTTTAATCTTCTTCGAAATCCATTGCCTTCCCTAGCAACAGCGGCATGGCAAAAACAAAATCTACAACAATTTTTGTGGTTTATTTATCTAGAATTCATCGTTGCTAAGTTACAACGGTTGTTCAATTGTTTAGATGAGAGTTGTTTGTTCTTTTATGGGGAATAAGAATCTGTAACCAAAAATATAGGTTTTCATTAAAAAAATCAAGTTGACCTTCATTTGACCTTGAAAATGACCTTCAATCAAAATGGCGATGATGCCATCTGTTTTTCCCCTCGAAGTCATAAAACTTTTTTTTCTAAAATGCTTCCTTTTCGAGATAAAACGACCATCCTGTATATAAATATATATAAAATTAGGTCAATTTGGAGTCCTCTCAATTGACAACGCAGCATGATTCCCGAATTTTCTGGTTTATATTAACTAAAACTTCAATTGCCTGCTTCTGCGTTTGACTTCAATTCTCCCTCACTCAATTATACAATTAGCATTTCGATAACAGAAATTTAATTTTAAAAGTTGCCAAACTGAGAACTTGTTAATTCTGTCGTTGCAGGTTTTTTCCAAACATCAAAAGTATCACGGAGCTTTCACAGTCCTCGAATATGCGATTCATGCAGTTCAGAGCTCACGACAAATATGCACTCCACCTCTCCAAAATGGAAAAGGTAAACATTGCTTTCATATAACCATCAGGGATGAATGAATGGAAAAGTTTGATTTGATTTTATTCAAATAAAATTTCTCCGAGATGTAAAGGTGAAGTTGCTGGTAGCTGCACTTGATTTTTGTTTATCTTCCTGTAAGGGAGTCAAGTCGTAACTTCGTTTGAAACTAGTTTTCGCAAGTTTTTTCAATGCGATTTTTATTATAGGCAATTCGAGAGGAGGGATACGTATGTATTTGAATTAACGGTTTGCATACCTTAAAAACTTTCGCTTTAATAAGCACGATAAAAACATATTGTTCATGAATGTTATCGATAAAATCACAAACAATTTAATTTAATGGAATTTTTGCTTTGAGCCAGAGTTCAGAAAATGAGAATGGTGCCTATTTTTCTTTGTCCTTTTTATTAAAATGTTGAGTTTTATATTTGGTGTCTACGAAAGCGTCCTCGGGTCACGAAATTATTATTATAATTTTTTTAAATTTCGTAATTACGAAACTTTTTTCGTAATTACGAAATTTTTTTTCGTAAATACGAAACTTTTTTTCGTAAATACGAAATTTTTTTTCGTAAATACGAAACTTTTTTTCGTAAATACGAAATTTTTTTTCGTAAATACGAAACCTTTTTTCGTAAATACGAAACTTTTTTTCGTAAATACGAAATTTTTTTTCGTAAATACGAAACTTTTATTCGTAAATACGAAACTTTTTTTCGTATATACGAAACTTTTTTTCGTAGTTACGAAATTTTTAAGACACGCCCGCTTTTGATCCCAGACCCCAGGAACAGCTTCTAGAGGCAAAATACCACCTGGAGCGGTCCAGAATGACTCCATTGGCTCACGATCAGCGCCCTTTTGCCACCTAGAGGGTTTAATTCGCGATTAACGGACTTGTCTGAACGCCAGCGCACGTTTATAAAATTTCGTAATTACGAAAAAAAGTTTCGTAGTTACGAAATTTTTAAGACACGCCCACTTCCAATCCCAGACCAAAGGAAGAGCTTCTATAGGCAAAATATCACCTGGAGCGGTCCAGAATGACTCCATTGGCTCACGATCAACGCCCTTTTGCCACCTAGAGGGTTTAATTCGCGATTAACGGACTTGTCTGAACGCTAGCGCACGTTTATAAAATTTCGTAATTACGAAAAAAAGTTTCGTAGTTACGAAATTTTTAAGACACGCCCGCTTTCAATCCCAGACCCCAGGAACAGCTTCTAGAGTCAAAATACCACCTGGAGCGGTCCAGAATGACTCCATTGGCTTTCGATCAACGCCCTTTTGCCACCTAGAGGGTTTAATTCGCGATTAACGGACTTGTCTGAACGCTAGCGCACGTTTATAAAATTTCGTAATTACGAAAAAAAGTTTCGTAGTTACGAAATTTTTAAGACACGCCCGCTTTCAATCCCAGACCCCAGGAACAGCTTCTATAGGCAAAATATCACCTGGAGCGGTCCAGAATGACTCCATTGGCTCACGATCAACGCCCTTTTGCCACCTAGAGGGTTTAATTCGCGATTAACGGACTTGTCTGAACGCTAGCGCACGTTTATAAAATTTCGTAATTACGAAAAAAAGTTTCGTAGTTACGAAATTTTTAAGACACGCCCACTTCCAATCCCAGACCAAAGGAAGAGCTTCTATAGGCAAAATATCACCTGGAGCGGTCCAGAATGACTCCATTGGCTCACGATCAACGCCCTTTTGCCACCTAGAGGGTTTAATTCGCGATTAACGGACTTGTCTGAACGCTAGCGCACGTTTATAAAATTTCGTAATTACGAAAAAAAGTTTCGTAGTTACGAAATTTTTAAGACACGCCCGCTTTCAATCCCAGACCCCAGGAACAGCTTCTAGAGTCAAAATACCACCTGGAGCGGTCCAGAATGACTCCATTGGCTTTCGATCAACGCCCTTTTGCCACCTAGAGGGTTTAATTCGCGATTAACGGACTTGTCTGAACGCTAGCGCACGTTTATAAAATTTCGTAATTACGAAAAAAAGTTTCGTAGTTACGAAATTTTTAAGACACGCCCGCTTTCAATCCCAGACCCCAGGAACAGCTTCTATAGGCAAAATATCACCTGGAGCGGTCCAGAATGACTCCATTGGCTCACGATCAACGCCCTTTTGCCACCTAGAGGGTTTAATTCGCGATTAACGGACTTGTCTGAACGCTAGCGCACGTTTATAAAATTTCGTAATTACGAAAAAAAGTTTCGTAGTTACGAAATTTTTAAGACACGCCCACTTCCAATCCCAGACCAAAGGAAGAGCTTCTATAGGCAAAATATCACCTGGAGCGGTCCAGAATGACTCCATTGGCTCACGATCAACGCCCTTTTGCCACCTAGAGTGTTTAATTCGCGATTAACGGACTTGTCTGAACGCTAGCGCACGTTTATAAAATTTCGTAATTACGAAAAAAAGTTTCGTAGTTACGAAATTTTTAAGACACGCCCGCTTTCAATCCCAGACCCCAGGAACAGCTTCTATAGGCAAAATATCACCTGGAGCGGTCCAGAATGACTCCATTGGCTCACGATCAACGCCCTTTTGCCACCTAGAGGGTTTAATTCGCGATTAACGGACTTGTCTGAACGCTAGCGCACGTTTATAAAATTTCGTAATTACGAAAAAAAGTTTCGTAGTTACGAAATTTTTAAGACACGCCCACTTCCAATCCCAGACCAAAGGAAGAGCTTCTAGAGGCAAAATATCACCTGGAGCGGTCCAGAATGACTCCATTGGCTCACGATCAACGCCCTTTTGCCACCTAGAGGGTTTAATTCGCGATTAACGGACTTGTCTGAACGCCAGCCAGGTGATATTTTGCCTCTAGAAGCTCTTCCTTTGGTCTGGGATTGGAAGTGGGCGTGTCTTAAAAATTTCGTAACTACGAAACTTTTTTTCGTAATTACGAAATTTTATAAACGTGCGCTAGCGTTCAGACAAGTCCGTTGATCGCGAATTAAACCCTCTAGGTGGCAAAAGGGCGTTGATCGTGAGCCAATGGAGTCATTCTGGACCGCTCCAGGTGATATTTTGCCTCTAGAAGCTCTTGCTTTGGTCTGGGATTGGAAGTGGGCGTGTCTTAAAAATTTCGTAACTACGAAACTTTTTTTCGTAATTACGAAATTTTATAAACGTGCGCTGGCGTTCAGACAAGTCCGTTAATCGCGAATTAAACCCTCTAGGTGGCAAAAGGGCGTTGATCGTGAGCCAATGGAGTCATTCTGGACCGCTCCAGGTGATATTTTGCCTATAGAAGCTCTTGCTTTGGTCTGGGATTGGAAGTGGGCGTGTCTTAAAAATTTCGTAACTACGAAACTTTTTTTCGTAATTACGAAATTTTATAAACGTGCGCTGGCGTTCAGACAAGTCCGTTAATCGCGAATTAAACCCTCTAGGTGGCAAAAGGGCGTTGATCGTGAGCCAATGGAGTCATTCTGGACCGCTCCAGGTGATATTTTGCCTATAGAAGCTCTTGCTTTGGTCTGGGATTGGAAGTGGGCGTGTCTTAAAAATTTCGTAACTACGAAACTTTTTTTCGTAATTACGAAATTTTATAAACGTGCGCTGGCGTTCAGACAAGTCCGTTAATCGCGAATTAAACCCTCTAGGTGGCAAAAGGGCGTTGATCGTGAGCCAATGGAGTCATTCTGGACCGCTCCAGGTGATATTTTGCCTATAGAAGCTCTTGCTTTGGTCTGGGATTGGAAGTGGGCGTGTCTTAAAAATTTCGTAACTACGAAACTTTTTTTCGTAATTACGAAATTTTATAAACGTGCGCTGGCGTTCAGACAAGTCCGTTAATCGCGAATTAAACCCTCTAGGTGGCAAAAGGGCGTTGATCGTGAGCCAATGGAGTCATTCTGGACCGCTCCAGGTGATATTTTGCCTATAGAAGCCCTTCCTTTGGTCTGGGATTGGAAGTGGGCGTGTCTTAAAAATTTCGTAACTACGAAACTTTTTTTCGTAATTACGAAATTTTATAAACGTGCGCTAGCGTTCAGACAAGTCCGTTGATCGCGAATTAAACCCTCTAGGTGGCAAAGGGGCGTTGATCGTGAGCCAATGGAGTCATTCTGGACCGCTCCAGGTGATATTTTGCCTATAGAAGCTCTTCCTTTGGTCTGGGATTGGAAGTGGGCGTGTCTTAAAAATTTCGTAACTACGAAACTTTTTTTCGTAAATACGAAATTTTCTGAACGCGCGCTATGTCCAGGGAAGTCCCTTAATCGCGAATTACACCCTCCAGATGGCAAAAGGGCGTTGAGGGTGAACCAATTGATTCATTCTCGACAGCTCCAGGTGATATTTTGCCTCTAGAAGCTCTTCCTTTGGTCTGGAATTGGAAGTGGGCGTGTCTTAAAAATTTCGTAACTACGAAACTTTTTTTCGTAATTACGAAATTTTATAAACGTGCGCTGGCGTTCAGACAAGTCCGTTAATCGCGAATTAAACCCTCTAGGTGGCAAAAGGGCGTTGATCGTGAGCCAATGGAGTCATTCTGGACCGCTCCAGGTGATATTTTGCCTATAGAAGCTCTTCCTTTGGTCTGGGATTGGAAGTGGGCGTGTCTTAAAAATTTCGTAACTACGAAACTTTTTTTCGTAATTACGAAATTTTATAAACGTGCGCTGGCGTTCAGACAAGTCCGTTAATCGCGAATTAAACCCTCTAGGTGGCAAAAGGGCGTTGATCGTGAGCCAATGGAGTCATTCTGGACCGCTCCAGGTGGTATTTTGACTCTAGAAGCTGTTCCTGGGCTCTGGGATTGAAAGCGGGCGTGTCTTAAAAATTTCGTAACTACGAAAAAAAGTTTCGTATATACGAAAAAAAGTTTCGTATTTACGAATAAAAGTTTCGTATTTACGAAAAAAAATTTCGTATTTACGAAAAAAAGTTTCGTATTTACGAAAAAAAATTTTGTAATTACGAAAAAAGTTTCGTAATTACGAAATTTAAAAAAATTATAATAATAATTTCGTGACCCGAGGACGCTTTCGTAGGTGTCATTGTAACACCGCCGTTTTTTTACTTTTTGAAATATAAACTTGAAATTTTAAGGTACCTACATATACAGGGTGTTTTTTTTTTAACTTGCCACCTTGAATATCTTTCGATGTAAAAAAGATAAATAAACGCTGATCAGCTCTGGATGAAGGGGGACAACTGGGCGTGGATTCGGCAAAAATTTTTCACTTCCGGTTTAGCCGGAAATTGCCTTGATTTTGTTTTATCAAACAGAAGGACACTTTTTTCTAAACAGATTCGACATCTACGATTTTTTCTGAGTTAAAAACACGTATCACACTTGACCGGAAATGTAATAGTCGCGGCCACCCTAGATTTTCAAAAACACGAAGAAATCAGTGAAAAATTAAGATTTTGGAAAAACGCAAAAACACGTCAAGTTATTTGTTTGCAAATTCTACTGTGCAGTTAGATTTTCATTTATCTATTTTATTCATTTATAAGAAACGAGACCTATCGAGGACTATATGATGTCCGGTTTAACCGGAAGCTCAAAACAAATATGAAACTATACCATCAGGTACATCTTAAAAAAATTAAGTCGACTTGTTTTTGCGATTTTCAAATATCTTAATTTTTCACCGATTTCTTCGATGTTTTTGATACATGTTTCTAACTCAAAGAAAATTGTAGATTTTGAATCCGTTGAGAAAAAAATGTCATACCGTTTCAAAAAAACCAAGCTAAGATCATTTCCGGTTAAACCGGAAGTGAAAACAATGACCGGAATCGTCCCCCTCCATACGGGGTTGATCATCGTTTATTTCAATTAAAAGGAATTTAAAGTATCTTTCGATTGGTGCCGTACAATATTATACAGGGTGTTACAGGTATACCGGGTGTCAACGAAACCAGGCTCACCCCCTTTTTTTCCGCATTTATTAAAATATTCCAATGAAATTTGGCATATACTTACATGTTACATGATGAACTGCCCTTTTTGACATTCAGAAAGATTTTGAATTGCGGCTAAACTAATAAATTATTGGCGCAATGATAAGAATTGTTCAGCTCATCGAGACGTGTATGTTGATATAAAAAAAATGTATTTGACTGGTCCCCCCGATTTGCATTTAAAATATGCGGTCTGCTTGGACTCTGTCATACTCAGAATTTAATACAGAGCTCGAAAATATTAATATATACAGAGTGTTCCATTTAAAATTTCAATATAGGATCCATTTCCGGTGAAGTGACTCAAAATCTCTCTAAATGTCAAATAATGCAGTTTATCATGCAATATACAGGGTGTCTTACGAATATGGAGCAGTATCGATATCTCTGGACATAAGCAAGGTACAGTTGTAAGATTTAGCATTTACAGAAATTGACACATTCGGAGTCTATTGAAATTATTGGCGACGATGGTGTACTTCCGGTTATACCGGAAGTAGGGTCCAACTTTAAAATTTTAAATGGCAACCCCCATTTTTCATTACAGATTCGGACAGAGGAGGAAAACCTAAACCTAAAACACCTAACATGTAACTTGTTTGCACCAGCCGCCTAGATTTTATTAACGTTTTTAGAGAAAAGTTCCGCAAAACAGTGCTATGTAAAAATGGTCATAACTTGTAAACCGCGGGCGATAAAAATATAAATGACACACCATTGTGAAGTAGAAAGACTGTTTTACATTATGCTTGCCAAAAAGTCATATGAAAGCTGATTCAAAGTCGATTTAAAGAAATTGAAATGTTGGAAATTTAAAAGCCGAATAACATTTTCTTCTTATGGAAAAAACAGCGATTGTAATCGTTTCCTTTTTTGGCACTTTATGGGTACCGTTGAACAGAGAATAAAATTCTGCACCCATCCATGCAGAAAAACTTGTATGCTGCCATTTAAGAAAAAAATGTTATTCGGGTTTGAAATTTCCAGTATTGCAGTTTCTCGAAATCAACTTTCAATTCGTTTTCTTAGGATTTTTGGCAATCATAATGTAAAACAGTCCTTCGGCTTTACAACGGTGTGTCATTTTTATTTTTATCGCCCGCGGTTTACAAGTTATGACCATTTTTACATAGCACTGTTTTACGGAACTTTTCTTTAAAAACGTTAATAAAACCTAGGCGGCTGGCGCAAACAAGTTACATGTAGGTGTTTTAAGCTTCATTTTTCTTCCTCTATCCGAATCTGCAATGAAAAGTGGGGGTTGCTATTTAAAATTTAAAAGTAGGACCCTACTTCCGGTATAACCGGAAGTGCCCCATGGTCGCCAATAATTTCAATAGATTCCGAATGTGTCAGTTTCTGTAAATGCCAAATCTTACAACTGTACCTTCCTTAAGCCCAGAGATATCGATACTGCTCCATATTCGTATGTGTGCCAAATTTCATTGGAATATTTTAGTTAAAAAAGGGGGCGGGCCTGGTTTCGTTGACACCCGGTGTAGTCATTAACTTTCAGGGGTGATTCTGCATCGAAAAATATGAAAAAAAGTTCCTATAAACATCTGTCCGGAAATCGCTCTTGGGGGGTGAAGGGGGCGCTTAAAAAGGCCATTACGGTATGTCACAGATTTCTTTATTGGTATTATTCGAAAAACAATCAAATTTGATTTTTTAGATTTTGTTAAGTATTTCACTTCAAAAAGCAATTTTAAAAAATTGATGACGTAGGTATGTACCAGCGATCTAATCTTTCAGTAAAATTTTTTGGTGTATCCAAAAATGAAAAAACCTGTTAGAGCTCATTTTAAAAGGTGTTTTGGCACACAATCATCATCGGATATTAGATTATTTTAGTTACTAATTTTTAGAATCCGTTCAGTTTTATATTTTAATAAAAATAAATTGTCCCCTTTTAAATCAACTTTTTTCGAAAACGGTTAATGTTACGGTATTTCAACAAGAGAGGTCTTTTTCTGTAATTTCCCTCACGGAATTTTTTCGATGTGAAACACCCTGTATAGGAAAATCCGCAAAAATTTCTGTTACATGAGTCCGTTGACACCCAGTATATGAAAGTTTGGAACAATAAAGAATAAAAATTTATTTTTCTCTTTCGGTTTAATTCTTTAGCACAATTAATAGCACCCAAACGCTTTCTCTAATATGCTCTATTAGAGCACGGCTTTTGTTTACTTCGTAATCTAGACAACTATTGTGTCTAACAATCGAATTAACTGCCAAACCTGTCTCAAAAAGTGACAATCTGAATTTTTCTTGAAAATATTAACAAGTTGGGTATCCGAAATAGAAAAAATTGTATAAAAAAACGTGTTTCATAAGGCTCTTATCGCACTCGGGTTTTGCAAAACTCGGGCTTTTCGCCCTCGTGCGATAATAATTGGCCTTATGAAACATATTTTTTAATATACTATTATTTGACACCAATGACAGTTCAAGCTACTGTCATTAGTGCCAGAGCCTTCCTTTATCTGTTTACTTTTGGATCACATTTTGAATCACATTCATAGTCAGATTTTATTGATATCTATTCAAGAACTTTGCATTTAAGTCTTAAGAACATGAGAAATGATCTTTTCAGCTTTCTTGTGAGATAATGAAGAACTAGACGTGAATTTTGAATAATTTTCGATTAGTAGATTCTCTGCCAGCTTTGACTTATTTGACTTTGATTGCAGTTTCCATTGCTTTTAAGGATATTGAAAATTCCTGTTGATTTTTCTCGTAATTTTGCGTTTCCTTTTACTTCTTTGACTAATCTTCTTCTCTCCCGTAAAACTTAAACACTGGTCACATAAAACTAGAGCTTTAAACTTTATCGACATTCTGCGACGATCCACTCCGCAGTAATGGGACTTCTTGTGTTACAGAAAGAGAAGGAACGAGGTTCGCATATTTCCTACATGTTCCGCTTACCTTTCGCCGCGGGCAGCGTATTCAGCGCCAGCATGCTAGATACGTTGCTCTATCAAGCTTTCGTAAAAGACTACGTTATCACTTTCGTTCGCCTTCTTCTAGGGATTGACCAGGCCCCGGGCTCGGGATTTCTGACCTCGGTGAGTTTTTTTTATACTTTCAGGAAAAACTTTTATATACAGGGTGTCCCAGAACTCGCGGAAAATCTGTTGATGGCAGACTCCTGAACCTAATCTAAGACGAATTTTCCTTTGCGAAAATTGCGAAGGTTCAATAGTTTTCAAATGGGAAGCAATTCAAATCCTCCAATCAGAATGTATCCCTTAATTAAAGGGTAAGGTACAATAAAGATGTGAAAGCTGTTGCTGGGGATACAAAAATAATTGTTGGGCTCCCTTATTGTTTGCGCTTTGTTATTTTTTTGTGTATCCCAGCAACATCTTACATACTTTTACTTTACCTTTACCGTCTAATTCAGAGATTCATTTAAAAACTATTGAGCCCTCGCAATTTCCACAAAGGAAAATTCGTCTCAGATTAGGTTCAGGAGTGTGCCATTAACAGATTTTCCGCGAGTTCTGGGACACCCTGTATAATAGATGCGTGAAGTTAGCAACAAAATGTAAGCAGGAATGTTGGGACCTATTCCTGCTTTTGCTGCTACATTCCTGCTTTATCCTGCCGCGAACCCGGAGCCAGCAACACTAACCGTTTTCGAGATATTTCGAAAAATATTATTGTTGCTAACTTCACATCTGGCAACAATGTATAAGCAGGAATATTGCAACATGTTCCTGCTTGTGTTGCTATATTCCTGTATTATCCTGCTTAAAGTCCCAACTCAGCAACACCAACCGTTTTCAAGATACTTGATAGATGACGTCACTCTTGGCAACCAAGTGGAAGCAAGTCGGTACCTGTTCCAGTTATACCGGGTGTATCATTTTCCGCGCCGTATAGGAGATTAACATGGGAAAACGAATTTTATTTTTTCCTTGCTCCAGGAACAGATTTAAATCAATGCTAGCTTATCCAGTGGATAGACCCGGCTGGCCGGTATCCTGAAAAAAAAGATTGCCTGCTAGTGCCCTTTGGTTACTTAGCAGGAATTTTTGAAAAATTGAATTTTAAAACGACGCGCGCATTACTTCGTGTACTTTCGGTGTCCTTCGAAGCTTTACGTAAATTGTCAGCCAGGGCCGAATCTGCGATTTTTGACCTAATTGTTGACATTAAGAAAGCCGTGGCTTGAAATTATTGTTTTAAATCTGGAGCAAATCGTTCTATTTTACCTTCTTGCTGACGCAGAATTAATGTACCTACCAGCGGCGACAAGCGGCAGCCGACAAGGGTTCGGTCAGACTTGGTTGACGACCTAACCTCAAAAATTTACTTGGTCAAGTAAATTACTTTGAATTGCAATTATGAGGTAAGCTCTTACTCGGTGTTAGCGTTTAATTAATCAATTATTCTACTTTAGGTGGCAATATTGTTAGTGGTAGTTCGAACAAGAATCAGAAAGCATTCTCGGGTTTGGCAATGACCTCCCATCGTAAACTGTCTTTATCTTTTACGTTACCTATTTGTGTTAAAAGGTTTTGTAAGTGAAGACACAAGTAGGAGTTACATGTATTCGTGGAGAGAACATTTTGTATTCCCTTAATTAGTTGTAGATAGAAGTTGTTTGGTAATGTTTAAGAACCCTGTTTGGAAAAGCAGCTGCTGACAACATCGGTACTGGTAATTAAATTGGAACTTGAGACATCATGTTGTATTTACCTAATAAAGTGCTTTTTGAACTTATTTCCAAATTTTTCAGTTCAAAAGAATCAAATTTTGTCCATTATTGGCTAAATTGTTATTGAATATTAATCACTAGCAGAGTGGCACTAAAGAATAGATTGTTAAAACTGAGTAATGGAAGAAGCCAAGAACGCGTTTAAAATTCTTTATTAATAAGTTTTTTAAAACATCGACAGCTGGCACAATTCCATTTTTGTATCTTTACATCAATCCTGACTAAATTGTAGCAATATCACAAACCACCACTACTTTTAATAACACTCCGCCATGCAGTGCATAAAGAATTAAATAACAATTAGTAACTTTCCAGTATAATTCTTCTTGCTCAATTTTTCAATGGGAATGAGTAAACGGATGAATTTTTCCCCTGGTCCAGGGCAGTAAGATGGCATGGCATCCTGAAATAAATGTGATCACTGTTTATTTATTATGAGGGAGGTACCTATCCCTATCACAAAAAATATCCATTGTACCTCCCTAATCAATTTAACTTATCCGCTCATCCGAAGGGTTATTGGTAAATGGGTTGTTGGCCTGGGACAAGGGTTTTCTCTGGAATAAGCCGTTGTTGTTTCGTCGATGTTAATTTCATAATCACAACAATCCAACCAAAACCTGTGTCAGTCAAAAGTCTTGTTGTCACCTGTCAATCTAATTTCCATTTTGTCGACGTATGTTTTTTCGCGCTAAGGTTACCAGTCAGCCTGGTTGTTGACACCGTGCGGGGTGCGTTCAGTTAAGTAGTGCTGCTGGGTGGGTAAATTGGCGTTGTAGTACTTACACAGTGTCAACAATAGCTGCTTTCCGTTTACACATTTGTCTGAGAAAACTCAGCTATTTGATTGGTCAATTACAAATGAACCAATCAAATTGCTGAGATTAACTGAGGCTCCTCAGGTAAATGTGTAAAAGGAAAGCGCCTAACGTCAACGCGTCACTGCGCAGACCACGTTGACCAGGTAACGTGAACACTAATGTTGTCGCGCTCTTTCTTATGTATGCTACAAACAAAAGACAAAAACATGACCAAGTAGGCGACCAGGCTGACTGGTAACGTTAGCGCGAAAAAACATATGTCGACTGAATGGAAATTAGATTGACAGGATTGACAGGTGACAACAAGACTTTTGACACAGCTTTTGGTTGGATAACAACGGCTTATTCCAGAGAAAACCCTTGTCCCAGGCCAACAACCCATTTACCAATAACCCTTCGGATGAGCGGATAAGTTAAATTGATTAGGTAGGTACAATGGATATTTTTTGTGATAGGGATAGGTACCTCCCTCATAATAAATAAACAGTGATCACATTTATTTCAGGATGCCATGCCATCTTACTGCCCTGGACCAGGGGAAAAATTCATCCGTTTACTCATTCCCATTGAAAAATTGAGCAAGAAGAATTATACTGGAAAGTTACTAATTGTTATTTAATTCTTTATGCACTGCATGACGGAGTGTTATTAAAAGTAGTGGTGGTTTGTGATATTGCTACAATTTAGTCAGGATTGATGTAAAGATACAAAAATGGAATTGTGCCAGCTGTCGATGTTTTAAAAAACTATTATTAATAAAGAATTTTAAACGCGTTCTTGGCTTCTTCCATTACTCAGTTTTAACAATCTATTCTTTAGTGCCACTCTGCTAGTGATTAATATTCAATAACAATTTAGCCAATAATGGACAAAATTTGTTTCTTTTGAACTGAAAAATTTGGAAATAAGTTCAAAAAGCATTTTATTAGGTAAATACAACATGATGTCTCAAGTTCCAATTTAATTACCAGTACCGATGTTGTCAGCAGCTGCTTTTCCAAACAGGGTTCTTAAACATTACCAAACATCTTCTAACTATCTACAACTAATTAAGGGAATACAAAATGTTCTCTCCACGAAAACATGTAACTC
This sequence comes from Pycnomerus fuliginosus, assembly GCA_963924575.1. Classification (NCBI taxonomy): domain Eukaryota; kingdom Metazoa; phylum Arthropoda; class Insecta; order Coleoptera; family Zopheridae; genus Pycnomerus; species Pycnomerus fuliginosus. Next base: position 3,074,499 of record OZ004618.1, read on the forward strand.
CTACTTGTGTCTTCACTTACAAAACCTTTTAACACAAATAGGTAACGTAAAAGATAAAGACAGTTTACGATGGGAGGTCATTGCCAAACCCGAGAATGCCTTCTGATCCTTGTTCGAACTACCACTAACAATATTGCCACCTAAAGTAGAATAATTGATTAATTAAACGCTAACACCGAGTAAGAGCTTACCTCATAATTGCAATTCAAAGTAATTTACTTGACCAAGTAAAATTTTGAGGTTAGGTCGTCAACCAAGTCTGACCGAACCCTTGTCGGCTGCTGCTTGTCGCCGCTGGTAGGTACACTAATTCTGCGTCAGCAAGAAGGCAAAAAAGAACGATTTGCTCCAGATTTAAAACAATAATTTCAAGCCACGGCTTTCTTAATGTCAACAATTAGGTCAAAAATCGCAGATTCGGCCCTGGCTGACAATTTACGTAAAGCTTCGAAGGACACCGAAAGTACACGAAGTAATGCGCGCGTCGTTTTAAAATTCAATTTTTCAAAAATTCCTGCTAAGTAACCAAAGGGCACTAGCAGGTAATCTTTTTTTTCAGGATACCGGCCAGCCGGGTCTATCCACTGGATAAGCTACCATTGATTTAAATCTGTTCCTGGAGCAAGGAAAAAATAAAATTCGTTTTCCCATGTTAATCTCCTATACGGCGCGGAAAATGATACACCCGGTATATATTCTCTGCGTAGAGTTAATCAGTTTTCTTGTTTTATATGAGTAGTACAGTCGGGGACTTTGAAAATGCCCACCCCACTTGGTCGACTGCATCGGTGAAATTCGTTTAATGTTTGCCTGATAAATTGGTAAACATTTAGCACGTTGCGATACAGTCGACCAAGTGAGTCGTCGCTATGGGGTGGGCATCTTCAAAGTCCCCGGCTGTACACAATCAAAGTCGAGTGATAAACAAGTTTTTTCAGAGAATATTTCAGGGACTACCAGGTATTTTGATTTTCATTTCAGATGTTAATCCACACTGAAAAGTTATAAAGTTTTGTTACATAGTAACGATTTACTTGGTCGACAACGTGCTCAATATTTTGCCGACCTGTCAGATAAATAACAATCGAAGGGCACCTGACAAAGTGAATCGCCGCGGTGGGGTGGGCATTTTCAAAGTCCCTGCCTGTATTACTAATATAAAACAAGGAAACTGATTAACTGTACGCAGAGAATTATAATACAGGAATACAACTGGAACAGATACCGACTTCTTGCTTCCACTTGGTTGCCAAGAGTGACGTCATCTATCGAGATATTTTTTGAAATATCTTGGAAACGGTTGGTCTTGCTGAGTTGGGGCAGGATAATACAGGAATATAGCAACACAAGCAGGAACCTGTTTCCAATATTCCTGCTTATACGTTGTTGTCAGATGTGAAGTTAGCAACAATAATATTTTTCAAAATGTCTCGAAAACGGTTTGTGTTGCTGGCTCCGGGTTCTCGGCAGGATAAAGCAGGAATGTAGCAGCAAAAGCAGGAATAAGCCCCAACATTCACTCAACTTCACGCATCTGTCTATAATCTATTAAGAGCATGTTGCAATTTTCGGAAATTTTTTCGACCTGCCTCGAGCGCTTTTTCTAAAATTGTAAAAAATCGAGTCGCCAAAAACATGAAATCTCTACGCTTTAGGATACTGGGAATCCAAAAAAGTGGTTTTTGAAAAAATGTCTGTGTCTGTGTGTCTGTAAACACGTTACAGCTCAAACTACTGGACCGATCTGGCTGAAATTTAGAACATGGTCATCTTATGGATTTCGGAGGAGCGGTTAAACCGGCTCACAGGAAGTGCCATTTTGGCACATAACTTTAAAAATTTAAATACAAACCCCCATTTTTCGCGATACATATCACTCTTCGAATTCTGCTTCTAAAAATGTATTCACACTTGTGCCTTTTTGGCCTAAAAATGGTGCCGTGAAAAAAACCTATGCATAACTGTATATTTTTATTACCGGACTTGATAGCTGATTTTTTTTTTCAAGTCGAAAACCTTGGTGCCATTTTTTCAAAAAATGTCATTTTAGTGACAAAAGGGCCCTTTTTTGAATTAATTTTAGCAACAGACCATTTCTTTCTATCGGATTTGATAGCTGTCGTATCGTCGAAAGAAAAACCTTAGTGCCATTTTTTCGAAAATTAACATTTTAGGGCAGGAAATGGGCATATTATTATTTAGGGCATATTCTCTGGTCAGAAATAAAATTAAAAACACCTATAAACCTTTTTCGATTTACGCTACCCAAGGGAGCTGCAGCCCCCTAAATTAGTGCTATGTTTGAGTTATTTGCGGATAACTTTTGAACGGTTTAAGCTACGACAACCAAATTTGGGCCATTTTTTTAGCTTATTGGGCTACATAATTCCCTGTAATCTTATCAAGAACCAACTACGTGAAACCGGATATTCTTGCCTACCATGTTGGTAATTTCTTTCAAACTTTTTGTTAGTTCATTGGAAAAAACGCAGCAGAGAAGCGGCTGGAACCTCCCCAACGCGTGGGTCTTTGATTTCAGGGACTTCTGTTTAAGATTCTAAAGTTGATATGCCTAAATGGCACTTCCCGTTGACCAATTGCTCCCAAAAGCCTTTCAGCTCTTCAACGGGTCACCTCACCTCCATTTACCAAATTTCGGGCAAATCGATCCACTAGTTTGGGCTATAAAGTGGTTTCAGTGTTATTACAAAATTTCGATTTTTCTACTCAAAGGGTTCTAAACGCGAATAAATTTTGTCTCATTTAAAACCAGAAATTGAAGACCTTTCTGAAGGTGACCTCGATAGTGACAATAAATCTTTCAAAAACTTGTTTTGGATGGGTAAATTAGAGAATAATTTTAAATTTCGAAATTGGTGTGCCAAAACGGCACTTTCCGTGGGCCGATTGAATCCAAAATTTGTTCACCTCTTCGACGTGTAATACAATCCCCTTGTGCAAAATTTCAGCCAAATCGGTTCAGGGGCTTGGGCTGTACCGCGATTTTAAAGTCCGATAAAAATCAATTTTTTTTTATTTTTGGTCAAAAGGGCACTAAGAATGAATGCATTTTTAGAAGCAGAATTTGAAGGCCTTTCCTATCGTGACGTGAAAAATGGGGGTTTGCATTTAAAATTTAAAAGTTGATGTGCCAAAATGGCATTTCTGGTTGCACGATTGGCTCCAAAAGCTTTTCAGATCTAAGTTGGGTTATCACATGCACACGTGCCAAATTTCAGCTAAATCTGTCGAGTAGTTTGGGCTGTGGCGTGTTTACGAACGTACGTACAAACGTACGAACGTACGTACATACATACAGACACATTTTAAAAACCACTTTTTTGGGCTCCTGAGACCTCAAAACGTATAGATCCGGTCTTATCTCAAATTCGAAAATTTTAGTGATTGCAGTAACCTCCCTTTTTTTTTAAATGGTGAAGTGGAGTGGGGAGGTTAAAATAGATTCGATTTTCAATCTGACAGATAAATCCGATTCACTTTTATCGACATCGACTTTGTCTGTCAGTTACGTGCCTGACAGTTTGAGTTGTGTTGGCAACATTTGGGGTAGCGGAAGTTGAATTCTATTGGACAGATTTAAATTTCGCGCTAATATAGTCGACTGTTTCTATAGCAACGCCTTACGGTCTTTGTTTACTGCGGCAGGTGCTGATGCAGTTGAAATTTGTATTGGTAACAGATAAGAAACGAGGAGTAAACTTTTCTGCCTATAATCCAGGCGTGCTTTGGAAAGTAACTAGCAGGAGATGTAATTGAGGATAAGAAAACGGATGGTAGAAGCAGGAGGTCTGAAAGAAAGTTGAGGAAATTTTAAGTAGTGGCAAATTCCTCAAAATTGTTTCAGGTACATTCCTAAACTTTATATATTGGCTAGATTCATGTTGAAGAAAACCAAAGATTCACCTTCTTCGTCATTTAAATGACTTTGGGCGATGCTAACCGTCGGTTTTCTGCCCTAGCTGACACTTCGAACTGTCAGTCTGTTTGCCCGGCACTTTAGCAAAGACTTTGCAGTCAACTTGCTGTCGATAAACAGTTTGACTATCGGATAACGTAAACTGTCAGATATTTTCATTTAACTGAGCATCGATAAACCGGCCCTTAGTTTTTGAGAAAAATTAAACCTAATGCAAGCATGTACCCCTTCTGAAAAAAATTCTTAGCTTCGTTGTTATAAAAGTGGTTACTATGGTTAAAAACCATTTCCAATCAATAAAACTCTTGAAAATAAGCTTAGTGTTATTTTGTATTACTGAAGCCACCACGACCCTCTTTGTTTTAATAATTGAAGGTATGGCGATTTGGCTGATTTTCCTAAAAATCCGTAGTGCATGTTTGGATTTAGTTTGATTTTTCTCCAAAATGAAGCTCCGTATCAAAAAAATTAAAGAGCCAGGAAAGTTCGCGTTTTAGGGGGCTGCCCTAGGGAAGCGGAAATCGAAAATTTTTTATAGGTGTTTTTAATTTTATTTTTGACCAGAGAATATGCCCATAAATTTATATACCCTGTAGAATTCGATAGCAGTTGCATTGCCGGATCGAAAACCTTAGTGCCATTTTTTCGAAAAATGTCACTTTTTGGGTGAAAAACATATTTTGCATTTCCCGCACTCCATCATCGTCCTCACGATTCGAACATGCGCATCTCTCTCCGACTCGACTGGGGATGTCTTAGGCAGTCCATAGTCCGCGTGTTTATTTCCTTTAATTTTTTCGCGTAGGTGGCTTTACAGTAATTTTAATTTTAGACAAAAACATAATAAGCTACCCGGCTTAATTATCCAAGGACTCGTTGGGCTTCGAAGGCGTAGATAGGCCACAACGAAATTTTTAAAAGTTTCAAAAAAAACTTTGTTGTAATAGCAAATTGTCACTTGCAAGTAACAATTGTCAGTTGTAAATGACAATTGTCTCTTGTAACTGACAATTGTCACTTGTAATTGACAGTTGTCACTTGTAGATGATAATTGTCACTTGTAACCGACAATTGTAGCTGGCGATAATTGAAACAGACCAATGGCGTACGCCGGAGGGAGTTAGGGGGGTTACAACTTCTGTGATTCCGGAAATATTTGTTTTTTTTTCAGTTTTTAGAAAATAACGAAAATGTAAGGATTTATGCTCTTTTAGTAGTTTTTGCACACCTTATTTTTTTGACCCCCCTACCTTATCATGAAATTTATGCGCACGTCAATGAAGCAGTTCGAAGCGCCTGCCAGTTACGAGTGACAATGACAATTGTCGATTACAAGTGACAATTTGCTGACGTCACGAAAGTTTTTTTTCAGAAAATTTTAAAATCTTTGTTGTGACCCCTCTACGCCTTCGTATTGGGCTGAGATCACCCAGTATAATTTATTGAAAATGTTTACACTAAAAAAGTAGAAGTTTCTACCGTCTCCGAGAGAAAATTTCCTTTAAATTGCAACATGCTCGAAATGGATTCAGCCAGAAAATCGTATTTCGCGAAATTGTACGTTATTATTCTGTCACAAAGGTAAACAATAAATTTCTGGAAATCAGTGCAACAACTAATTTCCAGAAATCATGCGTTGTAGAGAGAATTTCCAATAAATGATTTTCTCATTCGTTCAAAATATCGAAATACTATCTTTCATTGGCTAGAATTGTAGAAATACTATTTTCGTCTGTATTCCAGATGAGAATTACCAAAGACGACATGTGGATCCGGACGTACGGACGGCTTTACCAAAAGCTCTGTTCGACCACTTGCGAAATCCCTATTGGTATTTATAGAACGCAAGACACTTCACTTTCGGATTCTTCTCATGTGAGTATGAGTGGTGCTTCATCACCGTGGTCAAGCTGCGTGCGTGTGCCCTCGGTGAGTATTCAAAAGTTATCTGTATTATGTGTTATATTTTTGGGCATTAACGAAATTATCTGCGTTTTTTATCAGTTTTGCAGCTTTGCATTTAAAAATTCTAATCTAGTGTAAATAACGCTTTGTTAAAGAAGGTCGTAATTCATGTTGATCACTCGGTAAGTAATTATTTGAATGAAATTGGCCAATAACTGACAACTGGCCCAGATAGCATTATCACGTGCAACTTGGTGTATGTACATCGTGAATTATAAATGAACGGAATGAATATTCTGTGAAGTATATGCATGTCCATTTTGGTGCATTAATATACAGGGACATTCGTGGCATATTCGTGTATAACTATTTTATGCACATTCCCAAAACGTACAGAGATATTCGTGTTATTCCCCCTTGGGGAAATGAATACCATAGCCTGTGGTTACTAAGAATCATTTGAAATCCAAAGCTCACAATATTCGTGACATACTCAGTGCATATTCTTGTATAGTTATTTTATGCATATTCCCAGAATATACAGAGATATTCGTGTTATTCACCATTCCAGGAAGGAAATGAATAGCATAAGCCTATGGGTATTAAGAATCATTTGAAATCCAAAGCACACAAGATTCGTGATATGCTCAGTGCATATTCTTGTATAGCTATTTTATGCATATTTCCAGAATATACAGGGATATTCGTGTTATCCCCCATTTGAGGGAGGAAATGAATAGCATAACCTGTGGGCACTATGAACCATTTCAGATCCAAAGCACAAAAATGTGTTGGCATACCTACCCAGTGGATATTCTTGTATAGCTATTTTATGCATATTCCCAGAATATACGGATACTTGTGTTATTCCCCATTTGGGGAAGGAAATGAATAGCATAAACTCCATTCATTTTCTATTGAAGATCTAAAAGTTTGGAACTGTACAACCCTAATTTGTAAGGGCCTGTACTTTTGACAATTTGATAGAAATTTAGCGGGAAAGCAAAGACATTGCATAACCCAAATCTTCGAGGGTTTATTTTTATTGTTAAAAGCACAATAAACGTACCTGATGCCTTTTCGTGAATGTTTTTCTTTGCACTTTACTCAAAACTGTACGCACACAAAGGCCATTTTGGGCCAATTTAGAGCAATTGCAAAATTTTTATATTTGTCATGTTTTCTGACGTATCGCATTGAAATTGCTTCTATCAACTCACCTGTTAGTAAAATTCCTTGCAAAATTTCCTCATACCAACATAAAATTCAAATTTTGACGTTCTGTCACTTCAGCAAAGTGTCTGACATCTGGTGGCAATACTTTAACTGCACTGAGAGACAGGAAACGGAAATACTTTTAAACGACCGTCATCATAATTTCAGCTTACGTCAGTCAGTTGTCAGTTGCGAGGTTAGGTAGTAGTTTTGTTCGGAGGCATCCTCTCGCTGACTCGAAATTTTGGGAATAATTCTGTGGAATTTTACGTTTTGTGTACTTAAGCGGAACATTGTAAATCCAGGAAAACTTGGCTTTTAAAAAATCCACGTATCAATGTCACTGATGTCACCAACTGACACTGTCAGGCACGTCACGCTAGAGTTCTCACATCCGGCTCCCCAGTGGGGCGAGACCGCCATTTTGTGGTTTAGCAATGCCATCTATTAGCAGCTGATTTTCGCGAATAGAAAATGAATGGAGAGTAAGCCTGTGGGTACTAATTGAAGTTATTTAAATGAAACTTGGAGCTTTTATATTTTTGACAGCTGTCAATTGAATGACAATGACAGAAATTTCCTAGGCCTTCTAGATTTTGAATAACGACATTGAATTTTAACATCATCAAAAAAACAAAAAATGGCGTTTCAAAAATTTAGCCAACATGAACTTTTTTGACAGAATGTCAGAATTTGAAAATTGGTATGTATAATTTGTAAAATCAGCCTAAACTTAAATGAAAAACAATTGCAAAAAGAACGCTGACTTCTTTAATCTCGTAAGACATTCGAAAACAATTGAATTCAACAGTAATAAAATACGTCTTGCGGTCGTGTGACTCGGGTTTTCACATATTTTTTCAAAAAAGTCCATGTTGGTTACATTTTTGAAAAGCTAGTTTTTGGTGTATCCGGCGGTGTTAAAATCCAATATGGCGACCATAAGAGAAAGAAAAGTTGAGTGTCGACAGCTGTCAAAAATAGAGGTTCGAAATTTGATCCAAATAGCAGTAATTATGACAAATATACAGGGTGTTATTTTTAAAACTTCCCACCTTGAATATCTTTGGAGGTAATAAAGATTTTGAATTGAAATAAAAACTGGACAATCCCGCAAGGAGGGGGACACTTGCGCGCATATTCAGGGAATTTTTTCCACTTCCGGTTTAACCGGAAATGACTCTAACTTTGTTTTTTCAAATGGAATGACACCTTTTTCTCAACGGATTCGAAATCTACGATTTTTTCTGAGTTAGAAGCACGTATCATACTTGACCGGAAGTGCAGTCACGGCCACTCTAGATTTTCAAAAACATCGAAGAAATCGGTGAAATATTGAGATTTTCGAAAAACGCAAAATCACGTCAAGTTAGTTTTTTTGATGCAAATTTACCTGAGCAATTTCATTTTTTGATTTCTCTTATTTCTATCAAATTTTCTCTTACCTCACAATCTGTCAAAATCTCAAAAGTAAATAAAAAGAAAATGTCAATGGGCAGATGAATTTGCATAAAAAAATGAAAGTAGACGTGTTTTTGCGTTTTTCGAAAAACTCAATTTTTCACCGATTTCTTCGATGTTTTTGAAAATCTAGGGTGGCCGTGACTGCACTTCCGGTCAAGTATGATACATGTTTATAACTCAGAAAAAATCGTAGATTCTGAATTCGTTGAGAAAAAGGTATCATTCCATCTGAAAAAACAAAGTTAAGGTCATTTCCGGTTAAACCGGAAGTGGAAAAAATTTCCTCTATATTCGCGCAAGTGTCCCGCTCCATGCGGGATTGGTCAGCGTCTATTTCAATTCAATATCTTTATTACATCTAAAGATATTCAAGGTGGGAAGTTTTAAAAATAACACCCTGTATGATTTTCTTCGGATTCTTAATCGCCAAGAAATAGCGCAACTTTTCTCCTATTTAACCGACCCCGTATCTTTTACAGTTTAGGAAAAAATATAGTTTAGGCAAAAATATGCAAAACATGCAGTTAAAACTATTTAATTCATTCAAAATAAGGATTATCATTTTGCTGACTTATACAGGGTGGGTAATTTTTCGATGCTCACCATTAGGATCTCCTAAACGGTAAAAGATACAGGGTCGGTTAAATTACAGAAAAGTTGGGCTATTTCTTTGTGATTAAGAATCTGTAGAGAGTTCCCCGATACTGTGATTCGTTCTTGAGTTATCACAAAAAATCTGAAAATTGGCAATTTAAAGAAAAATTAATATCTTCCTAACGATTGTTGTTATTTAAATGAAACTTGAAACTTTTACATTTTTGACAGCTGTTATTTGTAATTTAACCGACCCCGTATCTTTTACAGTTTAGGAGATCCCAATGGTGAGCATCGAAAAATTACCCACCCTGTATGCACACGAATAAAAATTCATGTACTTTGCATAAAATCCGTTCTCTAGTTATACTTATAACTAGAGTCTAGAGAATACAAAATTCAACCTGAATATCATATTCTGGCATATTCCAGACTTCATTGGGATACACCCCGTAACATTACATAAACGTCACATATTCATTTGACAAACAGATATTCTCATCGCGATAATCTCAGGAAATGCAGAGAATATTCTGTATATTGATGCAAAATGGAACTTTTCTGAATATTCATGTAATATTTTGTGCTATCTGGGTAATGACTTGTGGTGCCAATAAATTACTTCACTGTGGAGGGGTGCTTGATTGAGTCAATTTGGTTTAAAAAGAATTGTCTCGGCAGGTTTCCAAATCATTTCACCCCTTTTTCTGGCCTGCATTGCAAGTCATAGCTTATTTATTGGAATTAGCTTAGAAAAACGTAGATAGTCATTAGATTCACATGCATTCCGCGACCTCGATCGCTTCACACGACGCTTTTTATTTTGTTTTGCTTGAGTTCACAGCATTTAGTTTTCCAACTAGCGGAACTAGATTAGATTTAATTAATCTCGTTAATGCCCACGACAGTGTAATTCCGAAATCACCCTTGCAAAGACCGTCTGGAATCACTTCTTGGACACATAATTCAAGTCAGCGAAAGCACACGCACCGACAGCGTCAAGAAGAGCTTTAATTTTTTATTCCTGGCATGTTGAGCTGTGTAAGCGCACGATATTTATCTATTTCTTGTTTTAACGTAGTTTTGCGGCAGAAAAAGTATGCGGAGAATGGAGAATATTCAAAACATACTTGTCTTTATTTATCTATAAGTTTTTCCGTAGTGCACGTAATTAGTTTTTTGGGGCTTTCCTGTTAGCTTGACGAGGATTTGGGGCAGGACAGAGTAGGTGTTACTTACCGGCCTAGGGGCAGCACCAATTGCTTGGGGTGTTCTGATCGACGTAACTCGATGGTGAGTTGAAAATGATTTACGAAAATCTCAATTTTCCCTTATTGCTTCGCTACACTAAAAATTATCGCCACAATTTTCCGTATTGTCTTAATTGTGTTTTCGTTCTGATTTAGTATTCAATTAATATGGCGGATGAAGCGAAGGATAATCATGAGCAGCAGATCGAAAGAGCTGAAATAGCTAATCTCGTTAGATCGAGGATGGAGAGCTTAAACCTACCTACGATAGATTACAACGATGTTAGCGACAAGAGGAATAGTCTATCTTACGTGATTATAAATCCGAGTTGTGACCTCAAGCTGGAAGAAGGGGATATCATGTAAGGAATTTACGGGATGTCTGTCTTTGCGGTTTTATCTTTTCCTGCTTTCCTAATTAGTTTAACGGGAATTTCGAGGGTCCAGGAAAAATAATGGGCAAATAATTGTCCGTCGTTGGTTTTTCAAATCTCCCCCGAATACGAAGGGCATTTCGTTAAATCTTGAGTTGATATGTTTCCTAGGTAACATAACGACGAAATTTCGTTCATATTCGCGGGAAATTTAAAAAGCTAATCACGCACTATTTTATATTCTTTCGCGAGTAAATGCTGACACTAAAGCCATTTTCAATTGCGTTAATTAGAAAATAACATTCAGCGAATGGTCTCCAAGGGATGACGAAGATAACCAAGAAAGGGAGAGAGTCTCAGCCATGATAAGTACTTTGGGACAAAAACTAACGAACATACATGAAGATAGAAAAAGAAAGAGCGGAAATATTGGGAATAACAGAAACCAAAAAGAAAGAAACTGAACAGACCATAGAATAATATGTTATATGCAGTTGAAGGAAATAAGAGAGCAGAAGCAGGAACGGGATGTGCATTAAGTTATTATACTTAACATGCAAGCCCACAGCAAATTATTTCGTTTCTCAGGCAGTAGGGGGCAGCAGGGGGGATTTAAAATCGAATGTAGCTGCAACCAGTCATCCGAGGGTGCACTAGTACCCTCGGATGACTGGTTGCAGCTTCTTCCCGTTCGCTCGATCTTTGCTAGATCCCTTTGTGAGCAGGGTTGTTTCGAATCGGTAATTTTTCAGTACGCCGTAAGGTGGTTTGTAAGCAAGGTATACCAGTGTTGCCGCATGCTCTACTGCCCCAAGGGCCGTGAAACCAAACACATCCATTCAAATTAAAGTCAGGCGTTTTCGCGTTCGCCTGTTCCAGGTAAATTTGAAACATACCAGGATGGTTGTTTCGATCGCTTAATATTATGATTTTCGAATTATTATAATCAAACTAATTCTCATGAAACAATAAACGTACTATGTATTAATTTATTAGTTATCAAATTCCTGAACTGGCAAAAAAAACACAAAAATAGTTAACAAATTTTTTGTCGCAACAAAAATTATTGGCAAAAACGAAAGTGTTTTGATGTGGCCTCATGTTTTTATTGTCGTTCTCAAATATTTGATCAATACATAAATTTTTTATTTTGTCCAAAGCGGCGTCCCATAGTTTAGAGACGTAATGTAACATTTTTTTAATGGTTTAATAATATTATTTCATAACTTATTGTTTTGACTTTAGGTACCCATTTGTAGATACTTACTGTTTAGGGGGTATTCGCATACTATTATCATTCTTAAGGCTGCCCCTCGGCCGGTTCCCGCCAAAATTGTGTTTTTTGCCTCTAATTTAAATTTTAGAAGGACTATCAGCTTACAATTGCTATTTTACCTGCACGTTTACTCCTGTAACACGTTGGTTAACAAATTATTGTTACAACTACACTGGTTTTTCAAAGTATAATTTTCCGATTTCGCGCCAAAAAACAACATTATTGTACAAATTAGAAAAACCGGTGTAGCTTTAACAATAATTTGTTAACCAGCGTATTACAGGAGTAAACGTGCAGGTAGAATAGCAATTGTAAGCTGACAGTAATTCTCAAATTTAAATTAGAAGCAAAAAACACTATTTTGGCGGGAACCGGCCGAGAGGCCGCCTTAATAAGGGGTGTCTATAATGTTTGCAAATCCCACGACCAAAATATCTTGTTGCCTCTCCTAATTACCTACGTCCTGTGCTAAACAATTTACCCCCGACTGTGCGGGACGACCAGACATCTCAGCGGTCAGAAAGAATATTATTCACTTTTTACAAAATCAAGAATAGGCCTACATCTCAGGGGGTTTAGGGGGTACATCGTCAAATTTAATTGTACCCAACACAGATTGACGGGTCCCGATCTCGTTGTAAAAGTCGACCACTTCGAGCGATTTTTTCTCAATTGAATCAAGGAGTAGAAAATCTGTGAGACCTTTCCAGCCGTTTCATGAGCTTTTAAACAATATAAGCACAGTGACTATCGATTCTTACACTATAATTTTAAAATTCATACATGGTTAGGTACCTACATATAAGTAAGTAGGTAGATAGATAGTAAGAAAGAACCTATGCATAAAATTATGCCAGAATAGTAGCAACGATTATTCAAATTGAGAGGCTTCAGATTGCACCTTGTGCTGCTCAGTCATTCTGGCAACAATGTAGATGTTATTGCATTACCGACTTAGTACTGACTTCCGGCCAACAGAAGGCAGATTTAGTCAAGATTTAGTTTCTAGTTTTACCGTAAATTGGCAGCACCTCTCTAGGCGGAGAAGAAAAGGCCGTCAGTTTTAAAATACTAAACTTACTTTATATTATTTTTTTCAATATAAGGATTTATTC